>WOXC01008919.1:0-600000 GCA_011680675.1 Gymnobelideus leadbeateri | reverse complement strand
ATGGCCCATCCTCTACCTACTAGTGCTAATTTTAAGTTCTTGGAGATGCCTTTCTCTCATGATAACCATGAGAAAATACTGCTCAAATGAAAAGTGCCCCAAAAAATGTGGGGGGCAGCTAGGTGGCACAGTGAATAGAGCACTGGCCCTGGAATCAGGAGGACCTGAGTTCAAATTCGGCCTCAGACACTTAACATTAGCCATGTGACCTTGGGCAAGTCACTTAACCCCAATTGCCCTGCCTCCCCCCTCCAAAAAAAGGAAAAAAAATGTGGGGGAGGGGGGGAGGAGGAAGGGAATACAGTTAGTACATTAATAAAGTCCAAAGATTCTAAGCTAAATGGACATCAGTCTGCATTTGCTGTTCTCCTTTGATGTAAACAGGGCAGAAGTGCCACTTTATTCACTAGAGATGGTGTGTATGTGTTGCTGCTATTAACACTCATGCGAGGGCAAGATTGGGATTCACACAAACTGAACAGCTCTATCTCCGAACAGGACAACAAACTCACACCGACTACAGACAACACCAAGAAACATGCAAACACCAAAAAGAGCCTGAAGGGAAGAATGGCAAATGAGTTTAAGGAATTCATATTTCGCACAACTGACAGTGAGGCTGCAACAAAACGCCAAGGTGATGGTTTCCTTCATTCATGCTTTTCATGGTCCTGGACAAAGGGGTGAGGGCAGATGCTGAATCTTTAAGATCCAAAGTTGGTTCTGTCTCAGGCACTAAACAGCTGTGTTACTTTTGGTACAAAGGGGTGTTTTAGCTGTCCTTTTCTACCCTTTTTTCCCTCTGTGGAGGGCCAAGTTCAAATGCTGGAAAGCGGGATGTCTCTGGAACCAGGATATCGGACAGAAAGTGAATAGCGCCTCCCATACCTGTAACACACAAAATATTATTCTCTTTTCATAAGAAGGTTCTATGACACCTTCTAAAAACCAAAGTACGTTCTTTAAAATTCATGAATCTCAAGCACTTAGAGATAAACCTAAAACCAAAATTTAATAAGTGTAGCCTATAGAGTGGAGAGCACCACTCAGAATGAAGATAAATGAGAACAAAGAAAAGGAAATTTTTTTAAACGGAGTGCCAGGGGGAAAAAAAAATTCTTAAAGTAGGAGAAAATACATGTTTTAACTGGGGAGGAAAAGAGAGGATCAAATGATGTTGAGAAATAGATTAAATACAAAAGAAATAAACAGAATAAAACCATGTGAATGGATTAAATAGCCTAATAAAATGAATGAGTGGCAGAATGAATACAAAAATAAGAGTTCAAAATCTAATTCTTCACAGTGAGTATTTATCTTTTTTTCTCCAGAGCATGTTTTTCAAAGCAGAAATAATGCCTAGGCTCTAACGAGGATGTCATTTAACATATAATTATACATGCTGTCTCCATCTGAAGAATGCCAATGTCTTCAGCTTGAATCTTAAAGCTGTAAGATGAGGCTCTTCAGCTGGCAATGCTCCACCCTCCATTGTTTTTATTTACTCTACATAAATTTTGCATTTATTTATGGTGTGAATGCCTCCCCCAGGAGAATGCAAGCTCCTCAGGGGCAGGGCAGCTCTATTTCTGGCTTTGTTCACCAGAGCTCTTGGCACACTGCCCGCACACAGTAGGAACTTAATAAAAACTTGCTGAACTGGATTGAACTGGGGACAAATGGTCTTTCTACAACAAAGCAGGGCTCTCTTAGTAACTACAAAATTCTGGGAAGAAAACAGATGTGATAATAATATATAATGATAACACTGATATATAATATATAATGATAAATGATGATAATAATAATTTCTATAGTGCTTTGCCTATACAAAGAGCTTACTTATCTCACTTGGTCTTCACAACAATACCACATGGTAGCCACTACAGGTACTGACATATCTTGATTTTCATACAGACAGAAAACTTCAGCTCAGAAAGGGATTAAAAGACTTGCTCTGGATCACAAAGTGTCAGGATTTGGTCTGATTTTTTTATGCCTCCAGAAGACAAAGCTAAGACCAGTGGCAGAATTCACAGCCAGGTAGATTTTTGCTCATTATGAAGAAGAGCATCCTAATGAAGGGAGCTCTAAAAAGATGAAACTGGCAGCCTCCTCAGATAGCAAGCTCCCCATTACCAGGGTGCTGAAACAAAGGCTGGACCATTTATCAGGGACAATGTAGTAAGGATTCATACAGGGCTAGAATTGATTACTTCGAAGGTCTCTTCCAACCCTGAGATTGTTGTAGTGTTTTCAGGGAGTAGATTGCAAAATGTTCCCCAAATGCAAAAATTCAACCAGCTATGGATTTTATTGTCTTATTCTAAGTAAAAGTTCCAGAACTGCATTTTCTATCCTTTTAAGGCTTGAAGAGGCCCTAGACATGTAGATCCACTGAAGTGAGATGATAACCTTTTGCAAGAGAGTCAATCAGAGAGGCCAGGTCACAAGCAGCCATTTCCTCTGGGGCAAACAAACCATGTGTTCATCCATGTAGTCCCATTAATTTTTCGCCAGCTTCGGGCATAGCAAGAACTCATTTGCTCTTAGGTGAATGACTGGGATGGCACACATTCAGGTTTCCCAACAAAAGGGAGGAAAGATATGTGTGTATACATATATATATGCACATATATACATTCATACATATATACATATATACCACATTTATCAGATAGAGGTAGAGATATATTTAGAGGCAGGTAGACGGTTAGGGGATAGCACACTAGGCCTGGAGTCAAGACACTTAATTAGTTGTGCAACTCTGGGGCAAATCACTTAACCTCTGTTTGCCCCAGTTTCCTCAGCTGTAAAATGGAGCCAATGACAGCACTGACCTCACAGACAATATTTGCAAAGCACTGAGCACGGTGCCTGGCACATAGCAGGAACTATAGAAATACTATCTATCTTGCTGACGTTGTTATTGTTACTAGTACCATACTATTTCCTCCCAATCATCTGAAGCTTTTCTAGCAATTCTACTTAATTTACTAGAGAGTTCTGCGCTTTGCCTAAATAGCTAATAAGAGAACATTTCAAAGAAGAAATGCATCACAGACTTTGGGGACAGTGAAGGACATTCATGCTTAATAAATTCTTGTTCAAATGGAATGATTTCTTTTCTAAATACCATCTTCGACAGGGACTTCAAATAATAATTTATATTTACTCCCTTGGCTAAAGGAGGATGCAAAATCATTGATTTAGACCTGGAAAGGACTTGATAGGTCACATATAGTCCAACTTTCTCATTTTATGGATAAAGCAAATGAAGCACACAGATGTTAAGTGACTCAGCCAAGGTCATAAGGTAAGAAGTGTCAGAATTTGGGTATGAAGCCTGGTTCTCTAATTCCATATATGATGTTCTAATCTAGGAGGTATATAGGCCCACTATTTTGATCAAGTTTTTCAAGCTCTTTCAAAATCTTATGTCAATTTCCCCTCACCTTCATATACATACAGACAATAATCAAGTCATGCGTAAGACTTTATCTGATCCAAATTAAACAACTCCAGGTCTTCACAGAAGTGGATTTTCTACCTGCATGTTTGAATTTGCTACCCTCTTTTGGACCTTCTTCAGTTTTTTTTCATATTCTTTAAAAATTTGGTGCCTGAAAAAATGGACTCATCACTCTAACTGAAGTCTCACAGAGTAGAGTAAGATGATGGTTGTCTTTTTTCCACAATGATATCCTACTGCTGATTCATATTCAACTCCAAGCTGCTCTCCAGAAAGCCAGGCAGGGGGCCTGTGAATTTCTTGCAGTTTTAGGTAGTTGTAAATTGGTTATTTCATGATTTGTTTGATCAATCTTGTGATCTTTTTATTTCTCGTTACTGATGTCAAGCTCATCTAACAGTAATTACCAAGACTGTCTTTTTCTTTCTGGAATACAAACTCAAGACCAATAAAATTCATATCCATTCACATACACAAGTAGTATGCTACAGAGTTAATGTGAAATGTTCACCACAAAGCCCTTTTATTTTCGTTTTCCCACATTTCTACTCCTTTTTAAGGAGTGGAAAAACTATGTCTAGTTTTAAAAAAGAATTTTTGTTCATGCTGCTTTGGGGTTCAGGTTAGTTCAAACACCAATAACAACTACCCCATCTTACTACCCAGGGTTCTGGTCACTATCCCTGATCAATCAATCAATTGATCACTAAGCTATGTGCTGGGCACTGTGCCACCTACTGAGGAGACAAATAGCACAAAACAACCCTATTTTCAAGGGACTTAAATTCTAATGGAGGAAACAAGGACACAAATAACACATACAGATCCAATGTAAAGTTCACTGTGAAGTAGTTGGGGTGGGAGAAGCTTCACATAGAAGGTGGTGCCTAAGCACCCAAAGTGAGAGGATGGACTGCCTGATCTCTGAGGTCCCTTTCAGCTCTGAAATCTAAAGGAAAGGAGGGACTTTAGGAAGGAGCAGTGAGACAGGGTCTTGCAGGCCTGGAATGGAGGAGCAGGAGATAAAGGGACTGGAATAATATACAGTGGAGTTGTAATGAGTGGCTGGGGCCAGGTGGCATGAGGTCCAAGTCATGATAAGTTTACCATTTTCAGAGAGAAAACAAGAGAAAGAAATACAGGAAAGTGAAGGGCCTATTGCTTCAACTATGAAATAATACTTGTGTTTGTATATACGTCTCACAAAGTAATGGGAAACTGCAATTTGTTATAAGAAACAGCTAAATTCCCGTGCTTGGGCACAAACTGCAGTAATAAACTCATTTATGTCACTATTTTATTTTTTAGCATTCTTACTTATATAAGAAAAATGTAAAATGCCCATACTGCTCATCCTCAGAGAAAAGTAATTGGTTTCACTTCGTTACACTTTAAAGCACAAATGTTACCTCATCTCCTCTTGGCAGTCCTTACCTTCAAAGAGTGAGTAGGGTCTGTCAGGGATACGACACCCATGTGCTCCATAATCTAAACACCACTCTGCAAACTGCAGGGAAGACAAGGAGAAGGAACATGTTATACCAGGAGAGAGACTCAGAAAGAGTTGTTGGAAAAGCCAATAAAATGGCCTAATATCTAGTAATTCCAATGACGGAATACGGAAACAAAACACTGAGCACAGTAACAGCAACGTTGTACAATGATCAACTTTGATAAGACTTAGCTCCTTCTCAGCAATACAATGGTCCAAGACAATTCCAAAAGGCCCATGATGGAAAATGCTGCCCACATTCAGAGAAAGAACTATGGAGTCTGAATGAAGATCAAAGTACAATATTTTCTCCCTTTTTGGTTTTTTTTTCTCTGTCTTGTGGTTTTCCCCATTTGTTCTGATCCTTCATTCATTTCTTCTTTCATGACTAATGTGCAAATATGTTTAATATGATTGTACATGTATAGGCTATATCAGATTGCTTGCCATCTTGGGGAGGGAAGAGGAAGAAGAGAGAAGGAGGGAGGAAAAAAATTTGGAACTCAAAATCTTTTAAAAGTGAATGTTGAAAACTATCTTTACACATAACTGAAAAAAATAATATTCTATTAAGTGGGAAAAAATAAAGGAGGGTAGGAAATTTGGGTTTGCTGTACAAAAGGAATGGAGTAGTTCTGTTGAAATACAGGTAACAAAGCTTTATGGCCATTTCCAAAGATAGAAGAGACACCAACTAGAAACAGTATATTTGTGTAGGTGGGTCCAATCAAGCCACACAGTTCTACCAGCAACATAGTGGTTAGAAGGTATAGTGTCACATACTTGATTTGATCCAAGTTCCAGAGCCGGTAAGGGCTGAAACTTCTATAGTTTTGACAAAGAGTTCATTTACCTCCTACTGCACCAGCAGAGTAAAGCTGTGTGGTGGTGTGGACCTTTAGGATCCACATATTACCTGAATCGACTAAGAAGGGATGAGGGCTAGAGAGCCAGGAAACTGAGCTCTTAATGAGTGATAGCAAGCAATCAGCTGGAGAGGGGGAAGCTCTTAATCTCCAGACCTGTTAAACCTTAGCATACATACATCCTGAGACCAAATCAAGCTATGGAGTTAAAAATAACCATAAAAAGATATAATTTAGACTTTAATGCCTCTGAAACAAGAGACTTTTAGTGATTCTTAAGTTTTTGTCTTATCCTTCTTGGAAATCATACATTTTAAAATGTTGTGTTATAATTTACATTTTTCTTACTGAGACTGGTGATGATTAGTGAACTGTAGTCTTCATAATTGTATGAATGTAGAGGTTTTTTAAAAAGAGACATAGTAACTGTATAGGAAATAAAAAGATTAGAAGCATAAAAAAAAAGGAAGGAAACAATTTTTTTTTCAAGTACCATATTTAGGGGTGGCTAGGTGGTGCAGTGAGTAGAGCGTTGGCCCTGGAGTCAGAAGGACCTGAGTTCGGATCCGACCTCAGACACTTAACGCACACACAAATAAAAACCTAGCCGTGTGGCCTTGGGCAAGTTACTTAACCCCAATTGCCCTCCAAAAAAAACAAAAACAAAAACAAAAAAAGTACCATATTAAATCCTCTGGATAGCTCCATTGAAATATGTTTAGTATTTAAAGTGTGAATTCAAACAAATTCCATTTCCTGAGTTATGATCAGAGGAATCAAATTTACTTTTTAGTTTCATTTGTACATTACAATATAGAAAAAACAATCCACCATTAAGTTATCAATTTCCAGGGCAGACTGAAAACTGTTATAGTGGCTATTATTATATATTATAGTTACATTATAATGCTATAATACATTCTTGAGGTCAATAATTCTGTCTATTCATTGTGTTTCGTTTCTCTTTGGGCTGCTTAATGGTCTCTTGTAGGTTTTACAGATCAATTAAAATTGTTTTATCTAACTGTTCTGTTCATTCTTCCTCACCCTTTTCACATATACTGGCAACAGAGCCAACTCCTAAGAAGCTAGGAACAGTAAGTGAATAAATATTTTGTGGAATTACACATCTTTGCCTTAACATTGCCAGCAGAGGGAGTTCAGAGGAAGAAAAAGGAGTTGATGGGAGCAGAGGTTTAGACTACTGACAATAAAGAGGTTTTAAAGATTTTTTTGATAAACTTAAATGACTTATCTTAGTGTTGTAAAACTCCAGAAACACCTACCTTAGAACTGCAGAGACCATTTGGACAGGGGGTTATTGTGTAAAACATCACAATTTCTGGGAATCAGGGTTAGCAGATGGGTGGGAAGCAGAAGGCAGGCTTGGAAGCCATGGTATAGACCAGGGGTCAGTAAGCAACATGGTGCTCTGGCCCCAAAGAGCACTTACACCTCCACAACTGAATTGGAAGGGGATAGCCTTCTTGACAAAAGCCAATAAAACGCTCAAAAATGTCCAAAGAGGAAATTTTTAGAGTCTTGAAGAGAGAAAAGTTCCAACCTTTTGTTGTAACTGATGTAGTAAGAACCCAAAGGGATGCTTATAGTGCAGGAAGCCTCTGACTTATTCATGCGCTGTGTTCCAAAAGTTTGTACATTGTTTGGAATTCAGAAGGCATTTTCCCATAGAAGCAATATTTATAAATTATGGCTTTATTCCCAGGTAGACGCATAAAAGTCTATTTAACCCATAGGATAACAGTCACATTGTATTAACGTGCTATAAAACCATATTATCATTTATGACAATGTTTTGATAAAAGAAATTTGTAGAGCTACAGCTGGGGAGGGAGCAGGAAATGGTTTGCTTTTGATTTGGTCCTGAAAATGGGGCTTGCCCTTGCAAGAACACCAGCTCTGGAGTCAGAGACTTGGGTTCAAGACACATCTTTGATGCTTACTGTTTGTAACCTTGAGAAAACAGCTTATCTTCCCTGGGCCACAGCTTCCTCATCCTACATGGCCTTCTGAGGTCCCATTCAAGCTCTAACATAGAAATCTATCAATCTTCTAAGAAAGTGACAACTCCCCCACCCCCACCCACCCAAGTCACCAGCAGCAGTTCCTGTGGCTTGAAACATAAAACTGGCAGGATGGGGTCAGGAAAGGGGTAGGAAAGGTGAGTTAGGACTGGAGTCAGGACTGAGGAAATGCAATAAAATAGGGTATACTGGGTTCCTACTATGTCATTTATTTCCTTGATTTTTTTTTACTATGATTTGCATGCTGAAATATTTAAAGTTATGCAACTTGTTTTTTACCTAATACTATTTTAATGGAAATATCAGTTTTATCAAACTAAATGATACCACCAGAGAAATTACCAAGATATGCAATTTTTAAATTGAATTCAGGTTCACCATAATTCACAAGCAAAAAGAATTGAGTAGATTGTCAGGTTTTAATCTCCCATCATTATTATAAAAGAATATTTTGAAATAAAATTTTATAGTAAATTAATCATTTCTAACGGGTTTTCTCCCTAGAAAACCAATTTTTTAACAAATTTCCTTAGTCCCAAATTACTCCATAAAAACAAATTTTTACTATGTAAGATCACAAATGGGCATGGGAAGTTCCACAACAAAAAGGAAAGCACCATTTACTTACATAATAAACATTTAAATGTGTTTTTAAAATGTTAAGAACTAAGATTTAAGTAATATTTGCAATAATAAAGTTAATGACAAAAGGAGATTGTTTTCTTTTTAGACCAGCCCTTTAAGTCTAACCTATCAAGCACTCTGAGACATCTGCCTACCAGGATGGGGAAGTTTTTTCTACCTTCTTGACAGTGTTTCTCAAGCTGTAGTCAAAGCCTGTGCAGTATCATTAAAGAGCTTTGCCTTCCTCAGACTCTTAGAAGCAACATTTATTTCCTTAATAAAGAATCTGAGGAGCAAAATATGAACTATGTCTGGAGCCCCCTGGCATCAGGGGTGAGTAAAACCTAGGGTCTTGGCTCTCTTTGCAGCCCCACTGGCCTTGCTTTATTTTACAAGAGCATAATTTGTTAAAAGAGGGCCCCAGAGACAAAACTCTCATAGAGAGATTTCATGTTCCCACGTGCTCTTGCTTGACTGAAGACCATGTCACTGGCTTATCTAAAGGCTCTGGCAGTGCCTGGATAGATGCTGTCTCATGGAGCCTGGGCCTTTTTGAATTTTCAGTATCACAGAAAAGGAAAAAGAAAATTCTGCCATTAGGTCTTTTCAATAAGTAGGCATAGCATATCCAATACATACAATATCCAATTCCAGGCATGGAGAGAGACCCAAAGATATGCTAAGACCTTCACTATAGCACAGGACAGAGAATGAGAAGCAACCTCAGACAGAGTGCAAGGAGGACTGACAAGGGAGGTGGGACTATCTCTGCTGAGTGGGGAGTGAACAGAGAAAGGTCCACAGTGCTGGTGACAAGTGACCTAGAGTCTGAAAGGCTGAGAGTATTTCAAAGGAAAGGAAGGAAGGAAGGAGGGAAAGAAGAAAGGAAGAAAGAAAGAAAGAAAAAAAGAAAGAAAGAAAGAAAGAAAGAAAGAAAGAAAGAAAGAAAGAAAGAAAGAAAGGAAGGAAGGAAGAAAGAAAGAAAAAGAGAAAGGAAGAATGAAAGAAAGAAAGAAGGAAAGAAAAAGAAGAAGGAAGAAGAAAAGAAAGACAGACAGGAAAGAAAGAAAGAAAAAGAAAAAGAAAGAAGAAAAGAAAGACAGAAAGGAAAGAAAGAAAGAAAGAAAGAAAGGCATTGTAAATTAAGAGAACCAAGATGGAAAATCTGAAACTCATCCCAAGAATGCAAAGAGCTTTAGAAAATCAGGTAAATATAAGGTGAGGAGTGGCAAATCATGGTGAAATGGCAGAGCAAAGCTAACTGTAGAGGGACTTGAATGGCTGAGATTTTTTTTTTAATGCAACTGGGCAACCACTCAAGGCTTCTGAGAAAGGGAATGAAATGATCAAAACTGTGCTATCAGAAGAGTAATCTGGTGGCCTGTGGAGCATAGAACAGTATGTGGGGGAACAGGGGAGTCTGGAGGTAGGCATACTATTAGAGAGCTAATGACTACCGTCAATAATGGATTACTAGGTGGTACAGTGGATAGAGTGCTGAGTCTGCAGTCAGAGAAGACTCCTCTTCCTGAGTTCAAATGTGGCCTCAGACACTTTTACTAGCTGTGTGACCCTGGGCAAGTCACTTAACCCTGTTTGCCTCCATTTCCTCATCTGTAAAGTAAATTGGAGAAGGAAATGGCAAACTACTCCAGTATCTTTGCCAAGAAAAACCCAAATGGGGTCACAGAGAGTTGGACATGACTGAAAATGACTGAACCACCAGTCATTCATTCAATAAACTAGGCACGAAAGATCAGTCAGAAAGGATTCAGTCCCTGCCTTGAAGGACCTTACACATTTCAGGAGGAGGCAATGAGTGCCTGGTGATGGAGGCAGCAGGAGGAGATGGGGAGGAGAGAAACAGCAGTGAAACAAATGGGCCAACTTGGTGACTAACAGACTGTGGGAGCTGTCTGCTCTCGGTGCCTTGGAGAATGATTAACAGCTTCAAGGGAAGGCAGGATAAAGGGGGATGGGGTAGAGGAGGTGAGAAAAGGAAAACGGGCTGCCATGAGCTCTCTTGAAATCTGAGATGCAAAGATGACACCGGGGTGAGGTGGCCTTACCTTACAAGCTCTGTAGAGGTACTTTTTATCCTGAGTTAGATGGTAGAGGGATAAGAAGGAGTAACCATTTCCTGCTGTCCCATGGCAGATTCCATATCCTTTCCGTAGTAAGCCTCTCTGCCAGATTACATCACTACATTCCATAGCATCCTTCAAATATTTGTCCTCCTTAAAGACCTAAAGAATTAAAAAGAGAAACAGATTTTAAAAGGAATTTCTTTTATTCTGATTTAGCAACTGTTTATCTTAACTAGTTAAAAAAATGTTGGAGTTATGCTGTGACCATGATGCATTTGGAATGGCATTCAGAAAGAAAAAACAGCAACATCAAGAACTTGTCTACAATCTCCTACCTCAGCATCTCCCCCCTCCCCCAACTCCTGCCATTTAGCAGATTTTCTCAAAGTCATCCTCAGGTCTTATTTTGGCTGTAAAAGTAAAAGGAAAAAAAATCCATCAGAACCCTCTGACTGAAAGGATGCCAATGTCAGAGCCTAAGTAGTCGACATTGTTTGGAATGTGACCAAAGACTCTTCTTCACAACCCATCACACTACCCCATTTTATGTAACAGGGTTACTTAGGTGTCTAGGCTGACAGTCACATCAACATTACCTTGCTGACGTGAATACAATGGTACCTACATAGTGAATCCTCTGGGGAGAAATCTGTCATAATGAAAGTTGGTTGTGTTTATTAAAAAACACCGCCCACTCCCGAACTTCATAAATCATGTGTTGCCATGGAAGGTAATGGCTCGACAGCCACAGCTCTAAGCATGCGTACATACAGCAGAGGAGCACAAAAAGATTCCCAAGCCACAGATTCTTTGTGTTGTTCACACACAACAAAAGGTAGCCAAGGTTGGCCTGAGGCAACACTGTGACTCATGGGCGTTCCAGCTTTTCCCCTCCCAAGCCCTCCAGTGCCAGGTACCCCATCTTCTCCTGCTCTCAGACCTCAGCACACTGTTGCCTTTGGGCTGTATCATTTACAACTGCCGGCTGATTGATTCCATTGCGTCCAATTTTGTATGGGCCCACATATTGCTGTGAATCAGAATTCTGGAGCTTCGGGGGACCTATGAGACCATCTAATCCAATGCCTTCATTTTACAGATGAGAAAACTAAAGCCCAGAATGGTTTTCCCTGGGTCACACAGCCAAAGAGTAGTAGAAGTGAGATGAGAACTCCAGGATTCTGGCCTCTCATTTTGTGAGCTGTCTATGACATTACGCAGTCATCAGTCATTATTAAATACCTGCATTTTGTCTTTTTCTTCCTACTGAGAAATCAAAGTCTGCATCCCTTGTCTCAGTAACCTGGGAGGGAGAATTCTTTTGGATGAACACACCCTAAAATAGCCAGAAGTTTGGCCCTGCAAGTAGATTTGAATTCTCAGCATAAATTTTTCTGTGTCAAACAGAGGTGGGAGTCAGAGGGGACAGACTCCCTCAGCCTCAGCTGAGGAAGGAGTCAAAGGTCAGGTCTAAGGTGGCTGATAAAAGCTGATTTCTGGGAGGAGGTGGAGGGGGTGGCAAGTGCAGTGGAGAAGAAAATTCTCTCTCACCATCAGTCTACTGTAGAAAATGGGGTCTGCCCTGTCTTAGCACAGGTTTTGGACAACATTGGACAAAATCTTCCTTTTTTCTTAAAAAGAAAAAGGTATACAACAAGGTATAAAAAAGGAATACAAAAGAAAAAGTTACAACAAACTCTACCAAGTGAAAAATCTAACGACAAAGAGATGCTTACAAGTCTCTGTCAATCTAACAGTCAGTCTAATGAATTTGTTGTCCTTCTGGTACACATTCTGAATGTATAATCCTTAATGACTGAATAAAATGCCAAAGATCCTTAATGACCTTTCACATGTTTTTCAAAATATGTTGGAATTTTTTAGGAGGGATAAAGGCATTTAACTTACTCTGGGGTTAAACTTATTTATAAATGTAATAGATACCGAATTAGGAGGAAGAAAAAAGAATCATCTTGTCCTAGGTGAGGTTAGGCAAGAAACTGAAATGAACAACAGCTAGTGATATCTCAGGAAAACATTAAGGACTTATAATCCTGGAGGTTTTAGAACGGAAATGCCAATTTGTATCTGGAGAGAAACAGGGTAGGTACTCTAGGGGCAGCAGCAGCCACACTAATAAGTCAACATTCTTTTAAAATAAGCATTTAACATAAATAATAGGCAATTATGCCAAATGGCTGATAAAAATCTCCTCCCTAGTCCCCTGGCTCCTGATTAACACAAGATGCAGTGTGCCACAGAACCATGAGGGAAGTTTTTGTTCTTCCAAATGGGAAGCTATTAACCTGCAGTATTTCTCTTTAAGCATAACTAAAGGGAAAGGTGAGAAAGAATTCCAAATATTTCAACAAAAAAGGCAAAAATGTGATCGAGAAATGAGTATATCTCACAGCCACAAATACCAATTCCCCCAAAGACTAGGTGAGTTAGCAAAATTTTCAGCTTCTTCACAAAAGCCTCAGGATTGGAATATCTAACATGCTGCCAACCTGGGGTGACATTTGAGGACAAGGCTGTGAAGTTTCCCTAAAGCCTGCCAGCAACTGACTCCAGCCAATGTGAGTTCTCCTTTAGTTTCCCCAGCAACAACAAAAAACATTCACTTGCTCACTCAAAAAAAAAAAAAAAGCTTTGAAAAATCATCTCATGAGCAGAGATACTCCCCAAAACTGGACATTTAAGGGCCTCAGAATTAGAGGAAAAGAGCAAATTTTGGCATTCATTCATCCTATCTATTCTGACCCAGGAAATCTGGACAGAACCATTGCTCATAGACAAGTAAGAGAGGGTGGCTGACTTGTGAACACCCCTCCTATATGTGAATGCCTGCGGTGGCTGGAGACTCACCTCCCCACCAGTGCTGGGGGAATCTGAGCTCATCTTCTGGGCCCTGATGCTTCTGGAGATACCTGAATCCTTCATGCGCCCCCATTCCCATGATCCCCCCAACCCAGTGGAGCCCTTCCAACCCCTGCTGCCGCAGCAAGGGTAGAGGAGAGTTCTTATTCTTACATCAAACAAAAAGGTCTGAAAACAAAAGTGACAAAGTGTCCTGCTTCCTATGATCCCCTTTGAACTTCTTGTTTGCATTTGGCTCAGACTCAGCTGCATTTGCTCTTTTAATTGCACAGATTCTGTGGGTGTTTATATTGTTCTTGTGGTAAGTACTCGTATTTTCTAACTCCTAGACCTGCACTGGTTTCAGACAGATTATATTGTTTCTCAGCTTAATATATGTACTGCTTTTATAAAAGTTATTTGTATCCAAGGTGGGGGGGGGGGGTCTCTTCTTCAGTGTCCAAGTGCATTAGGCAGTTGATCTGGCAGCTGAACATTGGTGCTGGCTGTCCCAGTGTGGCCAACTGCTGGGTCAGGAGAGCTGGTCCAACCTGGTGACAAATGATTTGTTGGGCAGCATGATATCCTGACTCCCTGTTACCTGCCTACTTTCTCCAGTCAGCTGAAGGCTGAGATTAGTGACAGAAACAAGGTGGGGAGGATCGCCAGTGCCAGGGATTACTTTTCAGCAGGACCCTTTAAAAATGAATGTGAAATAAGGTTGTGGGCACACAGAAATCCATTTAGCAGCTATGCTGCCTGGACTCTTTGTCTATATTGCATATTGAGGGATATCTCTACAGATAACATCAGGCTGAAATAGATCTTTGGATGAACGCATTGTGGCAGAAATAAAGCTGAAGTTAAGCATAGGGGGGTATCCTTAGCTGGGGCAGCAGGATGAGGCAAATGAATGAATTAGATATTTTTACTGAGAAGGGGGGGGGGGCTCAGTTAGCTTTATATAGGAGAATTTTAAGGGAAAAAGAAACCTGGGTAACATAGATTTCCCCAAATGCTTCCTTAGCTCTTTCTTCCTTACACTAAAAGCCAATGGCCACAACTTTCTTGAATATCCCCTCTGAATTATGCAGAACCCATGACAAACCTTTTTCTTTTTTTTTTATGAGAATTCTCTACTTGATGTCCTTCAGCAAATGCCCTTTTCTGTTGAATGTTCATGAAGAGGGACAGCAGAAGATCTGAGTTCAAATCCGACCTCAGACACTTAACATTTACTAGCTGTGTGACCTTGGGCAAGTCACTTAACTCCAACTGTCCTGCCTTTCCCCCTCCAGAAAAAAAGAAAAGTCCATGAGGAGTTAAGAAAGGGAAAGGAGATGAATTCTGGTCTTCCTTGGTAGATGATGTTTTCCTTTCTTTTATGTTCACTCTCTTAACCAAAGGCTAAAAGAAAATGAGACAGGCAGTGGAGTGCCACGGGAGTGCCAGCACCAGGAAATTCTAAGTGGGTTCAAGGCCAGCCTCTAAAACAAAACAGAAAACCCCATAACCTCCCCATACCTCAGACCATTCTAAGACTAAGTTGAGAAGGAGATCCAGGCCTGCATCAGTAGAGGGCACTTCCTCATAAGGAATTCCTAATGGCAATGAAATTGTGAGTCCCTGAAAAAACAAAAGATCTGAGAACATTAAACTTTTGGTTCTTTGCCAAGTTGATAAAATTTAGCATTTACCATTTCAGGTGAAAATGTGAATGATTACTCTGTTATGTATGACTGCTTTTTTGCTCCTGTATCAAAAAATCTTGCTATATAATCATAACCAGTTGTCAAGGAAATAAATTGCTTGGTTGCTGAGTGATGTGATTCAGAACACTACTTTATCTAGGGAGAGGCCTGTCACAAATAAGGATGCAAACCATGGAAAAGAAGGCTGAACAAGAACCATTATTCACTTTAACTTACAGGTGACAATTTGTCCAAGCTGTTTATCAGAAATTCTTTTTAAAACGGTATTGAAATAGGCCTAGAACTTAATGTTATCTCTACCTATTTCCCTTAGTTCTCTGGTGGACACCAAAGCAATATTAAGTAGCTTGATATTTCCCTTCAAAACTCAAATGTACAGGGGTGGCTAAGTGGCGCAGTGAGTAGAGCACTGGCCCTGAAGTTGGGAGGACCCGAGTTCAAATCCAGCCTCAGACACTTAACACTTACCTTGGGAAAGTCACTTAACCCCAATTGCCCTCAAAAAAAAAGCAAAAAAAACCCTCAAATGTACAAAGGTCCTGAATGACAATATTGTACTAAAAGCTTGTCAAAAGTAACAAGGGAGTAAAAAGAAAGTCTCTGAGACTGGGTTATTAGAAGTAAGCCACATGTCAGTAGCTAGTGAAATTTTCTAGCCCCTCAATTTGTTGTTAGTATCTCAGCACAAAGAAAACTGCTGTCATTAGGTTTTCTACCATTTATTAATATGTTGCCAGTTAGTGAGACACAACAATAACCAAACTAAAAAAAAAAAATAACTCCTACTTTCTTTGGAAGAATGTTAATTTGGAAAAGTCAAAATTAAAATGAAAATTTACTTCTATGAAGAAAAGCTGGTCATCTTTACACTGGATGTCCTTTAAGAAAAGTGAAGACTGACCTTATAGGCTTGTAGAAGCATATGTATAACCCCTGGGGCACCATGGCACCAATGGACTAATCTATCTGTTTCGTTGCTTAATGATGATGGGTAATTTCCAGATCGGAATTTTTTATGTCGCACATAATCAACACTTGGTTTCACCAACTCTGTCAAGGTTTCCTGGTCCACATTTGACACTGGCTTTAAAACAAAACAAAACACACATTTATAATATACTCTTTTAGCATTAAAAAAGATAATTATGTCATAGGAAGTAGAATAAAACCTCAAACCTCAACTACTTAGAATATTTGGCAAATGAAGAATTTCTGGTTATTTTAGCTATCTGGTTATCTAAGACTTAATCAGAAAGTCCTTTCTTTTGAAACTCTTTCCTTTTGTTGGAAAAATCACTTTCCTTAATAAATAATGAATAAAAAGACTACAGAGACACATGGGAAGGTTTAAATAAATTGAGACATATAAATTAAGCAGAACAAAGGAAACAGCACAATCACTACAACAATGTTAATGGAAAGACAACAGCTGAAACTTAATGCTGTGGAATTTTATGATGAGCAGGGTGGACTCAAAGGAGACAGTTGGGAAGATAATTCCATTTGTTTTTGCATGGGCAGAGGACTATGGGCATGATAACATCAGACTCTTTTTTGATGTGTCCCTCAGTTTCACTGAACTGGGCTCGCCCCCACCTTTCTCTATTATAATGGATGACTATCTAGGCAGAGAACAGTGAGAGGATACTCTGGGAGAAATAGGGCTGGAGATAAGTAAATACATCAGCATGGAGTGTCCTCCACATCTATCATCTCATCCTGCACATTCCTTGCCTATTTCCCCCTAAATGCCACATGAAGTATCCAATGAGCTCTACTCCTTGTTTATCTTTTAGTGTCTCAGACAACCCAAGAGTAACCCTGGAAACTCCCACTGCTGCACCGCAGTTTTGATAAGTGACTATGCCAACTTCTTTTCCAAGTACACATGTTCTCAATACTATCTTTATCAATCAATCACCAGGGATGTATGAAGTAACTACTCTGATCCTGATACTGTGCTAGGCCCTGGGAATACAGAGCCAGCTTCTGTCCTCAGCAAGCTGACATTCTAATGCAGGAGATAATACACATATATGGAAGTATATATTAAAGAAAAACAAGGTGATCTTGGGGTGGCAGAAAGGGGAGCTCCAGCAGCTAAGGGGA
This sequence comes from Gymnobelideus leadbeateri, assembly GCA_011680675.1. Classification (NCBI taxonomy): domain Eukaryota; kingdom Metazoa; phylum Chordata; class Mammalia; order Diprotodontia; family Petauridae; genus Gymnobelideus; species Gymnobelideus leadbeateri. Next base: position 582,734 of record WOXC01008919.1, on the reverse strand, counting down.
ATCAAGAAAGGCTTCATGCTGAAGAAAACCAGTCATTGAAAAGACAGAAGGCAGAGGGGACGGCCTAGCCAAAGGCCCAGAGAGGAGATGTGGAATGCTGGCTGTAAAGAGCAGTTAAGAGGACCAGTTTGGCTGGACTGTTGAGTGCATGGAAAAGCAGGATTGGGCCTTTCAATGCTAACTAGTGGAGTTTCTTTTTGATCTTTGAGGGGATAGAGAAAGAGTAGAGTTTGTGGTGGGGGAGGGATGAGGGAGAGTGAGTTCAGATCTGCATTTTAGAAAAATCAAATTTGGCAGCTCTATGAAGGATAGATAGGAGCAGGAGACTTGAAGCAAGGAGGCCAATTAGCAGGCCACTACTATAGTCTAGACAAGGGGGATGAGGGCCTGAACTAGCACTGTTGCTATGTGAGTGAAGAGAAGGGGACATATGCAAAAACTGTCATGGAGGGAAAGATAAAGACTTGGCAACCGACTATGTAACATGTGAGAATTCAGTGACACTGAGGTTGCAAATCGGGGTGACTTTTATGCCCCTTCTTGCTTGTAAGTTGTCAACAGTAACACGCTACAGTCAGCTTATGCTCTTCCAGCCATCATTCTATCATCCACTGCATGTGTAGGTGTAGGTGACCTGGCAATGAACACTTAGCATTAAGCCTACGAGGGCTCCCTCCACCTTTTTCTCTGCCTGTTTCTCAGTGTCTGTCTCTTGATATGTGTGCCTAGGACTATGTTTATTGCCTTCTTTCTTTTCTCCCATCTTTTTCCTTTTCTTTCTCCTCTCTACCCTTTAATAGCCACAAAGTAGACATTTATTTTTAAGTGTTTTATGTTTTGAATAGTTTTAAATAAGGCAAATATAATATTTAATATATTCTTAAAGCTTCATAATGTATATTTCTCTTTTAAAACTAAGTTAACAACTAAATTGTGATGCTTTTGATTTCTGTGGGATATAATATTCAGTGACAGAAAAAAAGATTCTCCATGTTTCACGTAGAACTGTAATTGTCCAGGGAATATAGAAATGAAATAATTATTCTAACTGCAAACAGTATTTTATTTTTTAAAAGGCACATGACTTTGGTTACGCCAAAGAGATCTATATATACTGCAAAGAATTTGGCAGGTTGGTCCATTTCCATGATTATCTATCTTGTATAATTATAGTAAGTAAATAAATTGTAGAGAAATAAGACTCAGACCTATGCTGGCATTAATTTCTTATCCTCAAAATTCTGCTGTGCAAGAATTATTTACATTGGTACCTAAAAAGTTGGGCAAAATTTGCTGTTTTGCACTGCTACTTGAGGCATTATCTATACCTCATTAATCACAGACGCCATCACAAATACTGCAGCCTGGTAAGCCCTATTAGTTCTTGAATTAATAGGTACTTTTAAAGAGTAAAAATCACAAAAAAGGTCAATCATTTTCTAACAAAATTCAACATTGAAGCAGATATTCTGTTAGTTGACACATTTCCTGGAGTAAAATAAACCTTTGATTAAAGGTCAATTTGGTACCTTCACATGATGTTTCACTGAAATTATAAAACAATAATCACTGAGAATTTCTCATCCCAAATGGAAACCTAAAAATCAAGACACAGCTAAACAAAAACAAAAAGACAAAAAAAGTTTTTTCTTTGGCAGAAGTAGGTAGGAGAAGCAACAGGCCTGGAACTGAGGAGAGAGTGAGCATCATGGAAGCACTGTCCTAGAAAGCATGTCCTTGAGACCCTGCAGCTTGGAGGCTGCACTTGGGGGCTTGTGTTTGATTAATTCTAGATTGTTTAAGGATGAGTTTTGGTGTGATCTACCACTTTCGGGCTCTAAACCAGCTGAGGTATTCTGCTGTGTCAGGGTCAAGATGAGAATCATGCATGGAGAGGATGGGAAGGGTTCCCAGAAAAGTGAGCTGATGCTGTCACTGAATATCTGCTAAGAGATGTCATTCTTTCTGCTAAAGGCCATGACTCATTGTACAGTGGAGGCCATACAAGCATTGTATCACTTATGTTCATGTTTCTAGGACGTGATCGTGGAAACATAGCTCTGAGGATTTAGAGGCAAGAAGCACAGATATCTGAACAATGACATTTTCATGAGGAACTTAACCAGCTGAATGTTTGCAGCCTGTCCAAAGCTTTCTACTAAGGCTTCGCCTTCCCATTGAAGGTGGATCTGCTTCAGCAGTCTTGGCCTCTAAGGACCTTCACTAGTACTTGGAAGACTTCATTTTAGTATTTCCTGACTTAACAAATGAACAAAGGGGGAATCTGAATCTAAAGTCCTTTTCCTTATGTCTGAGAGAAGCAGCAAAGCTTTGTTTCTAAACTCAGAATGAGTGAACAAGCTGTATGAGTCACTTCAGGAGGCAGTCCTGAGGTCCCCTCTCATTGGAAGTCTGCAAACAGAAGCTGGGTGGCCATGCATTGGTTACACTATAGTGCATATGGGTCAGATGAGGTAGCTGCTGAGGGTGTTCCCAACTCTGAAATTATGGAACCTTATATAACCAATGTAGCTGGAGAGAAGTAGGAAAATTGAGAAATCACTGGCACCCAGAAATACCTATTGCCATTTCTTCTTGGGTTGTTTCTAAGTGAGCTACTGCAACAGGTGTAGGAAGTAGTAGGGTGTTTTGTGAGAAGAGATGCATTCTTGGCATGCAAAGCTGAATTAAAAATGCATCCTCCCATTAAAAAATAACAAATAAAATAAAATAAAAAATAACCAGAAGTTACATGTAGCTGAGATAGTACTTTGAGTATAATTAGAAGTTCAAGCATCATTTGTGAGCAGATATAGGAACTTAACCACCATTCTCACTTTTTTTCCATGAGAAAATGTTTTGATTTTCAGACAAATTTTTAAAAGTATATTTAACCAAATCCATTTATTAGTTGGGGACTTGTATACAATATAGTCTCTTAATAAGAAGTAAATCAACAGCCTTTGGGGATGCCAATTCTGTTATATGAGACTAGACACCCAGCAAATGATGGCAGAATCTGGCTCATGGCAGCTTATCTGCAAACACCTAGACCATTAGGCAGTTTGGTACAAATATTATACATATGTTTTCAGTAGCATCAAGTTTGTGATCTGGGGAGAATTAATTCATCTGTGACTCACAGCAAAGGCAATGAAGTCATATTCTCTAAGAAAACATCACAAGTAGTTTCTACAAATAGCTCTTGTGGTACTTAGAAGGAATTTCTACCTAATATATGAGGGGATAATAATGTTTCTAATTTCATTCTGTACTAGACCAATAGATTTTCTTAATATTTGATGACCAAAATGGCAGTGTGATCAGTATACTGTGCTACTGATGGAGCCTGACTCTAGAATACACTTACCTGCATTAACATATAGTAGATTCCAGCCACACCATGAGCTGCTCCAACATATTGCTTTCTGTGCCACTGGAATAACAGCGGGCAGCGTTCAGTTTTGCGTTCTTCCTTGGATAAATTTTTACCTGATTCGATGATAACATTTACTACCTAAAGATGAGACAATATGAATCTCAAACACTTGTAATGATCTTGTTCCAAATATCAGTCAATCCAAATATCAAATATGATTAATACAATCTAACTTATGGTAATAATAGTTCTCAAGAATCATATGAATTCTTCATACAAAAATTTCCAGGCACTCAGCACACATTACTTCCATCTGACAGATTAATGAGCTGAGGCTCCAAGACACCAGGAGACTTTCCCTACAACGAAACCTAGGACACTATCAAAATGTCACAAGTAGTTTCTACAAATAGTTCTTGTGGTCCTTAGAAGGAATTTCTACCTAATAGCTTACTATTGCTCTTTTCTGTTTCTTCTAGTGATGATCAGTCTGAAGTGGATAGTGAGTAAGAACTCAAACATTTCAAACCACTCTGCTACTATTCTTTTCTAGTTCTAACTTTACTTTTTTTCATAGGAGGAAAATACAGAAGACTAGAAAATAAACCTGTTCAGACAGACTGGAGAAACTGGTATAGTTAGGCCAGAGAAGAGACGGCTAACAGAAGATCATCTTTATCATTAGTAAGGATGAATAGGAACAAATAAAATAAATTACAGCATAAGGACTTTATGTTAGGTACCAGGAAGAATGTTCTAAAAGGAAAGGCTGTTAATAGGTCAATGGAGGAAGTATCTGATTTTAAAAGTTTATTCAGAAAGAAAAACAGGAGATATTTCTCATGTGCCTGAGAATGTTTAGTTGGGTACAAGGGAAAAGACTCTGGAGTAGTCAAAGGTCTTTGATTCAAATCCCACCTTTAATGTTTACTTATTAAGTAACCTTAGGAAAGTCACTCAACCTCTCTAAGCCTCAGTTTCCTTTTCTGTAGAATGAAAGAGTTGGAATAGATTGCCAAGGAGGCTCCTTCCAGCTCTAGACCCACAATCCTGCTCGCTGTCAGATTTTAAAAGAAGAGATGAGTATACCTGTCATATAGCTATCATAGATGGCAGTTCACTCCTATAATCAATACCTCTTTGATAGTTGTCTCAGACACTGTGTTTGGACCAATCTCTGTATTCAAGTACAGTAAGGCATATAGGTAACCTGCCCGTCCATAAAGGAGTTCATCTGGAAGGTCTGAGTCTGGACTTACAACTGTTTTCTGTAGCTGCAAAAGTCTAATTAAAAAAACAAAAACAAAATAAAACCAAAATTAATTTCCTAAGAAGAGACATGGGATATGCTTTATTGAAAAGAAATTAATCACCCATATTCACATATTCTTAGGACCTGAGGAATGAGGTCATCTCTGATTCAAGGACCAGATTAAAAAACCCTCCAAATCCTTCTCTATCCCCACTAATTCCTCTCCCTTAATAGATACCAATTAGCAAGTCAGCACAGAGCCCTAGCCCAGACAGCTTTCATTAAATGCCAGCTAAGGCATCTGAGAGAAAAATATTTAAGGAAGAGGCTTCGACTATGACTCAAGGTAACATGTTCGTTCCCCAAAATATAAACCAAACTCATGTCTCAGCTGTACATATAGCTCCAGTGGAACCCTGCCCACTGAAGACAGAACTTGATTGTCCCATTATGAGGCCTACAGTGCACATTATAAAAGTCTGTCAGCTCCTGAAGCAGCATGTCGGCTTCCTTCTGCTTCATGTAAGATGAGTACAAAAGCAATTTTCCTGAGGCACATTCCCACAGCAATAGGCCCAACCAAAAACGAGAAATATTTTCAGCTTAAAACTCACTTTGTGATGCACTCTCTGGATTCACTGTCGCTCTTTAACTTGTGGTATACCACAGCACCCACAGCGAGGGGCCCCGCATCCCCACAGAGAAAGGTGACCCTGCGGCCACTGAGGTTCCGAAGCGTTCTCTTCACATAGTCCAGGGACCGCAGCAGGTAGGCCTGGTCCGAAGTAACACGGTACATCTGCAGGTACAGAAGGGCTATGCCTGGAATAAACCCCCGCCCCCCAAGAGAAGCGTTACTACATGTCCCTTCTGCCTCCGCCCCCGCGGCAGCATACAGGGTCCACTTCCAATATCCTTCGGCATAAACTCCTCTTACTCCATCAGGAGAAGAAATAATGTCTGGAGTTGATAGTTGTGAATAAAGGAGACCAAACTTCAGAAGTAGGAGGTACAATGGATATAGCTAAAAAGTTTTACCTTGGATTAGAACAAGGATGCCATGCATAAGCACCCAGCAGGGGGTTTCTATTCCCTCTCTTCCACCTTCAGTCTGCTCTCTATCTATTTAAAAACCAAGAGCACATGAGCCTCCACTTGGCTAATCCATGTCCCTCCAAACCAGTGTGATGGACCCACTGACTGTAACTAACAGGTCCCTGAAAACAGCACTCACCATGAATGTGTCTTTTTTAATTTTTGTTTTAAATTTACACTGAGCTTACTAAAAGTAGTTATCCATGAACAAACTAAAGAACACAGCAGATACGATGCAATGCTATTTAGAACAGCCTTAATTTAACTAGGTGAGGTTGGTTCAAGATGACTGAGAATGAAATTCTTAACACAGGATATAACTTTGGGTGAGCAGTGAACCCAAAGTCACATGGAATCTCTGAATGCCAGACACAACCAGTATGACGCTAAGGAGCGAGTATACCTGGGCTGCAGACCATCAGAGGTAAACTAGGGCAGCTAGGGAAGGAGGCTGCTGCTAGTTGACCCTGCAGTGATTTCTTCTTCAATGTACTCTAGTCTTTAATATTTAAACTCACTTTAGCCAGGTTAGGTTCATAATGGCATGGAAGATCAGTTTTCCTTGCTGTGTGTCTGTCTGGCCTCCTGCATCTGTCTACTATTGTTGGCACTAAGTAATTTTTATTTATGACAAAAAAATACATGACTACTATAATCAGCACTTTATAGTAAATTATGTTCATTTTAGGGGGGATGACAGGAATGATAGAATTGTTGAGTTAGAAGTGACCCTAGACATTCTAACCTTTTTGGAATAAGAATCCCTCTCCAACACACCTGGTGAGAGATGCCTAGCCTTCCTTGGTGACCTCCAGTGACAGGAAGCCTACAATTCCCTGAGTCCAATTTCCCTTCTGATTATTAGGAAATAAGTTTGCCCTTGTATCAAGCCTAAATTTGTGTCTCTGAAACTTCCAAAAACTACCCTTTTTTAGGCCAAGCAGAAAAGTCCTAATTTCACCTCCATATGTTGGGCCTTCAAACACTTTAAGCCAATTATCACAACTTCTCTGCTCCTGGCTAACTGTTCCTAGGCCCTTCAAAAGAGCCTCATAAGAACAGGTCCTCATGGTTAATGTTTTTCCTAATGCCACTTGTCTTATTAAAGACCTTCCTAAAAAGTGTCACCAAAGCAAACCTGCTATTCTAAATGTGGTATGGTCAGGGTAGTATTGAGGGTCTATGGCCCAGCATTCTATACCTTGTTACTAATCTTCATACAGACTAGGATCACATTAAGCCTTTTCAGCTGCCATTTCAGCTACATGTCCCCTAAAACTCACACAACTGCCTACCAATACCTCCCCCACCTTATATACATATAAAGCTAATTTTTTAACCCAATTGTAAAAGGCTTACAATTACAAATTTACATCAGCTAATCTCAACTAGGCCCTCACTGCAGCAGAGAAAGTCTTTCATTCCTTCCTTCTTTATTCTTCAGAGACTTCTCATAGTGGCTTCTTCAAGCACTTTTTTTACTCCTCCAGATTCCTTGCCTCTCCTGCCTGCTCTCAGCAGAGCACCCTCACCTCATACCTTATAGAAGAAAGGGGGTATCAACTCTGAGCTCTTTCTCCACTACTCTATATCTCAGCCCCTTTGCCATTAGCTCCATTTTCTATTCTTTAACTCCACTCTCTAATGAAGATGTGGGCCCTATCCTCACCATGGCCAAAGCCTCGAATTGGACCTTTGATCCTATACTCTTCCTGTCTCTACCAGCAGACTGTTCCCGTAATTACCCCCTCCTTCCCTCTTGAATCTTTCCCTATCTACTAGTTCATTTCCTACTGCCTACAAATGTCCAGACCTCCCCAAGTTTTAATCACACATCCCCATCCCCATTTGACTCTACCAACCCTTCAAGCTATTATCCTATACCAAGCTCCCTTTGACAAACTCTTTGTCTTTACTTCCTCTCCTCTCACTCACTTCTCAACCCCTAGTAATCTGGTTATCTTGTTATCTTCAGTTACCCTGTGTTCAGTTGCCATCTCTATGCAAATGATTCCCACATCCATACACCAAGCTGCTGAGCTCCATTTCCTGCGTTACTGACTGCTTGCTGGGCATTTCACATTTGGTGTCCTATAGACATATCAGACTCAACATGTCAAAAACAAAACTCTCTTTCCCCCAGAACCCATCAGCGGGGAGGCCACCAGCCTTCCAGTTGCTCTGGTTCCAAGCCTCAGGAGTCATCCTTGGCTCCTTCCTCTCTGTACCTTACATATCCAATCAATTGTCAAACCTTGGCAGCTTTATCTCTACACCATTCCTTGCATCCTTCCCCTTCTACCATTTTCAAGGGTACTACTCTAGTTCACACCCTTATAAAGTCACGTCTAGAATATTACAGCAGCCTCCTAACTGGTCTCCACTAGTCTCTCTCCTCCACACAGCTGCCAATGCCCTTCCAAAAGGGTAGATTTGATCAAGTCACTCCCTTGCTTAGTAAATGTTAGTGCCTTTCTATTACTTCTAGAATCAAACAACCACTCTGGCGATTAAAGTCCTTTACAATCTGGCCCCCAAGTCACCTTTCCAGCCTTAAGTGTCTTAGTCCCCTTTGCACCCTCTCCAGTCTGGTCAAACTGGCTCTTTGGCTGCCAACTCCCATAGGAACCTGTACCCTAATCAAGCCTGTGCACAACCTCTGCACCTACAATGGTCTCCTTCCTCACCTGCACCACTTAGGATCTGGTGTCCTCCCAAGCCCAACTCAAACACCACCTCTTTTACAAATACTACCCTCTTTCCTGTACTCTCCTGCCCTCTCCCCCAACTTGGCTGCTGAGGTTTCCTCTCTGAGTTATATATTTGTTTTTATAAACTTCCATGTACACACATGTTGTCTCAGCAAATGGAAAGTAAGCTACTTAAGGGCAGGGACTGTTTCATTTTTGTCTCTATATCCCCAGCACCCAGGCACAATACCAGACAAATGCTGGCTGTTTGAGTTATCTGAGTAGATATAGCCCAAAGAGATCTTTCTGGAACCTGACTCTTGACAAATGTGTCAATTATCCCTTCCAGTTTGTGTCAACTGCAAATTTTAAAACCAAAATCGTACCCATTATCCCTTAACTGCCAGAAACATTAGAGCTAAACATATTGCTAATTATTGAAAACATTGGGTTTTTTTATTTAGATGGTCTCTGTTCCATCTTTAAATGTAACAGAATCCAAGAACCTTAATGTTGGAAGGTACTTAAGGGGTTTTCCCATTGGATTCTAATCTGTAAGTCAATCAAAGCTTTTGTCCTGGCATAGCATTTGCTGTGTTTACATATTAAATTCAGTCTACAGGTTTATAGTTTTCTTAAAGGACTAAAAGGTTTTGATTATGTTATAGTGATCAGCAATTCTGATGGTAGAAAGCCAGACACTGCTAACTCCCTAAGACATGGAGTAATTCTTGCCAATATCTATGGTTATTTCTTAAATTCTCCCTCACTGTTATCAACTAGGCTTGACATTGTCTGAGAACAAAGACCTTATCTTGATTTCCTTTGTTCCATCATTGCACTGAATGAATTACTACTACATATACATGAAATAGGTACCTACATACTGAGTCAGTGGAATATTAGAATCTAGAAAAAGGAAAGATCCCAGGACAAATCTTAATCTAATCTATTTATGATTTCAGGAGGTCTGTGAGTTTGGAGACACAAAAAACATTTCTTCACTAAGCTTTAACTGAAATATAACCTTTATTAATTACTAATTTTTTAAAGAAATATTCTAGGGGCGGCTAGGTGGCGCAGTGAATAGAGCGCCGGCCCTGGAATCAGAAGGACCTGAGTTCGGAGCCGGCCTCCGACACTTAATCCGCACAAACAAAATCCTAGCCGTGTAACCTTGGGCAAGTTACTTAACCCCAATTGCCCTAAAGGGGCGGCTAGGTGGCGCAGTGAGTAAGAGCGCCAGCCTCGGAGTTTGGATGACCCGAGATCAGATCCGGCCTCAGAAAATGAGCACCCACGCAGAAATCAAATGACTAGCCGTGTAACCTTGAGCAAGTTACTTAACCCCAATTGCTTAAAAAAAAAAAAAAAAAAAGAAATATTCTAAGAAGGGCTCCATAGTCTCTTCCCTAGACTGCTAAAGGTTAAAAATCCCTGCTCCAAAGAATTCTTGCTATCTAACAGCTAATGTTGGTCATTTTCATCTATTAATGAACAGAATCAAATGTCCTGTTTTCAAAAGATGGGCTCAGTATTTCACTCACTTCTAAACTAGTGTAGATGGGTATATGAGGGTAGCTGATTGTTTAATCACCAAAAAAATCCATTCAACCATAATAAGCCACAAAGGCATTGGGGTAGGGGAGGCAAGTTGACAGTTATTGTTTTTAACAACTTACATTCATAGTTATAAAGTGATCTCACAGACATTACTTTATTTGATATTCACAAAAACTGTGGGAGGGAAGTATTATTATCCCCATTTGATAGAAGGAAAAAATTGAGGTACATAGCGGTAAAAAGGTTCATACAAGATATAGACAGAGGTAGTAAGTGACAGTCAGAACCCTAACCCAGGTCTTACTCTGCCTCAAAGATCAGAGATCAAACTACTGCTACTGTGGTGGGATTATTATAAAATGTCAGTATGGGCAGGTAGTTGAAGGGTTAAAAGTTCAAGCAAACAAGATTTTTTTTTAATGAACAAAATTCAAGTGTTGATTACCTAGTCAAAAATCCTTAAGGCACAAAAGACCTTTGTACAAGCCTAATGTACTTGATCAACAAAGAATCAGTTCAAAGCAATGACAACTTTTATTTTTTTAACACCTTGAGGTATAAGAAGTGCTCATCTCAAACTCTTATTTACTAATAAATACTTAATTTTTTTAAAAGGAGAGAGACGAAAAATCTGGCAAAAGGAACAGATAAGAGAAACCCCCAAATGCTATGCTCCAGGCTTACCCGTCCATCCAGTGTAAGCAGAGCAGTCATGAGGATCAGCTGTTTTCAGGCCTTCCTCCATCTGCTGTAGGAGGTCTTTGATTTTGGTCTGGATCCTCTTTGTAAAACTGGAGTTGATCTGAAAACCCAAGCAAGGAGGGAGGAAAGAATTATGCAGCAAGACATTTTTAAAACGATTTTTTTTGCTAAGAAGAACACAGAAGCTATTCGTTCTGTAATGGCAAGCACAGAAGTAGTTCACCTTGTTTCAACTACTGAACTAACACCTTGTTTCAGTTCAAGTTTCTTTTGAGCCTTGTGTCAAGTCTTTTAAGAAACAGAACATGTGAACCCCACAACTTGTGAACACTAGAACTCATGAACTCCTGCAACAGGAAGGGGAGCAGCTAATGACCATATATAAGGAGAGGCCCAGGCTAGAAACAACAGAACTGAGAAGAGGACCCCTGTGGTGGCAGAGTCAAGAAAGAGAAAACTTGTGGTATCACAGCACTCTGTCTGCTCTTTCTGTGTTGATATTTGTTTGTGATGTACAAAAGCCCTGGGACCTTACTGGAAGCCGTGAAAGAGGATTTTCTTGTTGTATGTTTACAGAAGTCCTAGAGGAGGGTTTTGGAGGTCCTGGGACTTCACTGACCTCTTGGACACTGTTTGTGTTGATTTCTATGTTGATGATTTGTATTGAGTTCTCAGACCTTGTTGGTGGGTCTGAATTGATTTCACAGGCAGATAATGAATTGATGATGGTGCCAGCATGTATATTATTGTGGCTTTGTCTTCCCAGAAACAGGAACTGTGAAGGACTTGAGGTAGACTGGACACTGCAAACTTCAACATGTAATGGGAACTGTATGAAGAACTGGACAAGGAACTGGGAGCTGGCTGCCTTTGAACCCAGGTGACAGTTGGAGCTGGGACCATGGAAGAGGAACCATGGAAGCTGAGAGCCAGCGTCTAGTCAAGCTGAAAGAAAACTTTATTTGGATACTGTGTACTGACTTGAGATTATGATTTACTGTGACAAGAACTTTGACTTTTGTACTTTGTGACTGAATTAAGGATTTTGTGATTGACTAAAAGAATATACTTTGTTTAAAACTATATGACCACTTTGTTGAAAACTATGGGGCCATTTTAGTGATAAGTTGTTGAATTGTGACATGGTGAATGCTCTATTTTGATTTTCTGTGATAAGATGTAAAATTCTGAATGCTGTACCTTGATTTTCTATAAATATTTTGCTCTGATTTGTTATTGAATAAATAGAGAATTCACTATATTATGTAATCAGAACCTTAAAAGCTGTTCATGGCAGCAATCCTCTGAAAAGCTACTAGTGTGTGGCTTTACAGGCACCAATGAAAACAACTGCCTTTTTTTCTCCACTAGCTTTCAGCCTGGCTTGTGTTCATGAAGTGTTTTACAAAGTACAAAAGCACTACACTGGACTCGGAAAACCTGGGTTCTAAGGCCTAGATCGGCCTCACTAGTCATGGGACTGTGAGCCAGTCCTTTATTGTTTCTGAATGAGCTTCATAGATTCACTTCATAGATTCAATTATTGGCGCTGGAAGGAACCTTAGAAATCATCTAGTACAACCCCAATTTGAAACAAGGCCCAGAAATAAGGGTTAATTTTCCAGTCACAAAGTTGGTGGGTCAGGAGCAGAGATAAGACTTGACAGGTCTTCTGACTCCTTATCTGATGCTTTTCCCCCCTAGAGTTTGCTCATCTGTTAAATAGAAAATGAACCCTTGCAATGCTTCCTCACAGAGCTGATAGCTAACTAGTTAGTTAATTTATTAAGAGTTTACTTTATGCCAGGAACCCCAGTCCTGGCCCTTGAGAAGCTTTATGTCTAATAAGGGGAGCTAGAAAGTGGGAAGTTAGACAAATGCCAGGGGGTGGGGGTGGGGGGGATAGTATGACAAAGGCTCAAAAACAGTCTGTAGGTCTGGTTGTTCTGGGGAAAATGAGGCAGAGCAAGGCTCACCTATCTAAGTCCTCTGTCCCAGAGGAGTAGTCCAAGGGGCTGTAGTGATGGCTGGGAAATGTAAAATCCTATTTGAAAATTTCATTAACAATCCTGTGAGGTAGATAATTTTGCTAGGAAAACATTAGGATATCTCTATGCAGTAAGATTAAATGAGTAAAGTGTCCCCCAGTCCCCCAGTCCTTCAACCAGCTCTTCTCTAGGGAAGATAAGTTCATCATGCCTGCCCCTCCCACCAACATGGTAGCTGGGAAATTGACCTAGCTGAACCAGCAAGGAAATCTGAGGGAAGGATGGGGGCTCTGTATGCCAAGCATGCCAAATCACCACCACTTCCCCTTGAACCCTGACACAAGCCCAAGATTCTGTGCTCAAGAGTCCTGAGAACTGCAATAGCCTCTAGAAGATTGGCCCTGTTTCTAGTCTGTTCCCAGGACCATCAATCTTTGTGGAGAAAAGGTGTGCCATGTCTGTTACCACCAATGCCAACTAGCAACCAGTATCCTTCAACGGCAAGCAAGCTTGGGAGCTCCCAAAGTAGCACAGCTTCCCATCCAACCCCCCATTAACCCTGCTTCTAGCCCAGCCCAGAAGTCAAGGGCCAGGGAAGCAAACCTTGTGATAATGAAAACCATTCCTTCTCTACAGATACAGCTACCAGAGACACACAGAAAAGAAAGTTTCCTTGGGAACATCAAAGGGTTCAAAGGATGTGGTTTTATCAATGTGAATGACACTAATAATAAAAGCTGCTAACATTTATTTAGTGATTACTCTGTGCCAGGGACTATGTTAAACACTTTATATATCTTACCTCACTTGATCCTCACAACAACTCTGGAAGGTTAGATGCCATTATTATCCCCATTTTAGAGATGAGGAAACTAAGGAAAACTGAAGTTAACTGACTTACCCAGGGTCAAAGTGCTTTTAAGGGTCTGAGGCCAAATTTGAACTCAGGTCTTCCTGATTCTAGGCCTAGCTGCCTTACCCTCTGCTTTGCCTTTGTACCCCATGTGCCCTGAAGCTGAACCCTCCCATGTCTATTTTCTTTCTCTATCAGAAGGTGAGCTCTTTGAAAGCAAGGGCTGTCTTGTGTTAGGGTTTAATGGATATTTTTTATTAATTAATTCAAATCCTACAATCACTTTGCAGTTGCACAATTCTTTTCACCTTTTATTCTACCCCCACCCCCACCCACTAGCTTTAAGGACTAATCAGGATGCAAATGTTTTTAAGAATGACTTTGGTTTTGTTTTAAACTATACCCTAGCTGACATCGAGCAGCCCCCTGCAGAAACCTTGTGGGCAGATTCCTGAACAATCTGAACAATCTCTTCTCTGTCCTATGTTTATCATTTGCCTAAGAGGACAATGAGCTGACCGCAGGCACCTAAATTCAAGCTTTTTCATTGGACGACTCTCCTTCTCTTAAATGACTCAAACAAAAAGATAGTACCCTCCCAGCCCCAGACACATACACTTCATTCTCATGATGCTACATAGCAAAAATGTTACTAACAGGTTTAATATTGCCCAGAATCGTACTGAGCCAAAATCTGGGGACAAAATGCACCTTTAAAAAACATTTTTGAGGTGGCTAGGTGGCGCACTGAGTTGAGCGTCGGCCATGGAGTCAGAAAGACCTGAGTTCAGATCCGGCCTCAGACACTTAACGCACACACAAACAAAAACCTAGCCATGTGACCTTGGGCAAGTTACTTAACCCCAATTGCCCTCCAAAAAGCAAAAAAAAAAAAAGAAACATTTTTAAAAATCTTCTTGGGGGCAGCTAGGTGGCACAGTGAAGAGCACTGGCCCTGGAGTCAGGAGGACCCAAGTTCAAATTTGACCTCAGACACTTAACACTTACTAGCTGTGTGACCTTGGGCAAGTCACTTAACCCCAACTGCCCTGCCTTCCCCCTTAAAAAAAAATCTTCTCCTCCTCCTATCCGCCTCCCCTCCCCTTCCTATCAAGCCTTTATTTTCTTTTATTTACTTATTTACATTTTTCCATAAAATTTTGCAAAAGGATTTATAACCTTTATTTAATCACAACATGAAAAAAATAAAGCCCAGAAACCACAAGGCTGTGGGAAGAACAGGCATATTTACAAGATGCCTAGTGGCCCTGGTTCTGAGACTTATTTATAGTGATTGCATTGCAGTTGGAAGGAAAATGCTTCTGTTCCACAAGCTAGGCAATTTGCACAAACAAGGAGGCCCCCATGAGTTATAAAGCAAGCATATATTAGGATGAACACTAATCGCTTGTGGTTAAACTCCTCACAATGCTGCAGTCTGTTATAATTGCATCTATTATTCCAAATGGCATGTAATAGATGTTTATAGGAAGATTTCATTTTTGTATTCACATTATTTCACATGGTAACAGATATTATTAGCATTGCAGTAGGGGCTTTTTTCCCTCCCTTCTGGCAATCAGAAGATTTTAAGTAATAAGCCATACCTCTCTCATGTTTTCAGAACTGGCTTTAGTCAATTCAATTCAATTCATTACACAATGTTTTAGGAGAAATCTAAGGCAGAGAAAAGTCTTATTTTTCATTAACTTAAATAGAAAAACCTAACACTCACAGCACTACTCATCCCCTACAACTTTCAATCTCTTACAATGAGGTGTGAATTCACACTCAGCACTAACAAAAGTCCAAAGAATTTTAGGGGTAAGTCTTATCTTGCAGAAACACAAAACAAAACAAAACAAAACCAAAACCAAGTAGATTTGTATATTTTCGCATCTTTTAAGATAAGAACATCCTTTGTTTTTGTTGTTGCTGTTGAGGATGAGTGACTTTCCCAGGGTCACACAGCTGATGAATGTCTGAGGCCAGATTCCAACTCAGGTCTTCTTGACTGGAGGGCCACCACTCATCCACCGAGCCACCTACCTACCTCATCCTGTCACATCCAAATAAATTAGCAAGACCTGCATCTTTTATTGTAAGGTTCTGCAAAATGAGGTGCCTAACAATTATTACTCTTTAATGAATTAGTGTAAGAGCTCTTCCCTGAAATTTGAATATTGATGAAAATATGGAATAAACTAGTGGTTTGTCTATAAAACTGCTGATAACTCCATGACTGTTCATCTCTAACAAACTCTTTGCTGGTTCCAAACAAGGCACTGCATTTCCCACTCCAGTGTGTGTTTCTCATTTTTGTAATGTTCTTCTTCCACATGAATCAGCAAAAGTATCCCCTCCTGAGGCCTTTCCTGAGCACCCTGTTAGCACTTTCCCTTGAGTTGTTTGGGTTTTGTATGTATGTATGTATATATGTATATATGTATGTATGTGCGTATGTCATTCTCTCCCTTAGCCAAATTCAATGAGAATAAGATTGACCTTGTTGCCTTTCTGTTCTTCCCCTCCTTTGTAACCATTTTCCCTTGCCTCTTCTATATGGGACAGTTTATCCCATTCTGTCTCTACCCATCTCCTCTCATTATATTCCTCTCTCACCTCTTAATTTCACCTTTTAAGTATCATCCCTTCCTATTAAATTGGTCCTGTGCCCTCTATCTATGTATACCTGTACACATATATATGCACATTCACATATGAATTCATATGCACCCCTATACCCTCCTATATAGATATATATGTATGTGTACATATGTGTGTATACACACACACACACACACACACACACATTTCTATTCCCTTCAACTTATTCTCATTGAATGACATACACACTAAATAGGGTATCTCACCCTACAGGAGAGTAGGGAGAAAGGGGATGAAAGGGGGGATGATGGAAGGGAGGGCAGGCTGAGGGGGATGGAAATTGGAAGCACTCACTTTTGAAAAGGGACAGGATCAAAGTAGAGAATAGAACAAGTAGGAGGTGGGATGGGAGGGAGGGAAATAGAGCCAGTCTTTTACAATATATCAACTATGGAAATGGTTTGAATAGCTACACATGTACAACCTATACTGAACTGCTTATCTTCCCAGTAAGGGTGGGTGACAAGGGAGGAAAGGAATGAATCTGGAATTCAAAGTTTTAAAATCAAATGTTTTATATATATATATACACACACACACACACCACACACACACACACACACACACACACACACACACATATATATATATATATACTATTATTAATATTATTTTACATGTAACTGGGAAATAAGATATACAGGCACTGGGGCAAAGAGATATACCATGCCCTACTAGAAAGTCAGAGGGGGTATGGGAGAAGATATGGGAGAGAGCAGATTGGAGGAGGGGATATCCAGTGGGATAGATATTTTGGGTGGGGGTAGAGGAAAAACAGGGAGAAAATTTGTAACTCGAAATCTTGTGGAAATGAATGATGTAAACTAGAAGTTAATAAAGCATTTGATTAAAAAAAAAGAAGAAAGACCTTAGCATGAGTCCTGTCTCTCACCTGTTCTAGCTATGTGGTCAAGGACAAGCCATCTCACCTCTCAGTGCCCAAGGCAGTTCTCTAAAGCTATAAATAAGAGACCCCAGTGGAGCTTCCACACAAGGAATACCCTACCCAGATGGGTGCTGGGCTTGGAGTTAGGTAGATCTGAATTGAAGGCTGTTTCTTGGCATTTCCAAAGCTAGGTGAAGAGGGGCAAGTTACTTTATCTATAAGTCTCAAGCAACTTCCTCAGCAGAATCTTACTTTATGCAAAGAAATCCTGAGTGCTAGAAAACCAGTCATTTCAAATGATTATAAAATTTATTCAGTTTTTATAAATTACATATATGTATATAAACTAGTTTTTAATATTTTGGGCCTATGATTTAGGGACCTAGTTTAAGAAATAGTATAGGACTCTGAAAAAGTTAAACTTGGCAAATGAGGTTAAAAAAGATACTTAGGGGGCGGCTAGGTGGCGCAGTGAATAGAGCGCTGGCCCTGGAGTCAGAAGGACCTGAGTTCAGAGCCGGCCTCTGACACTTAATCCACACAAACAAAAACCTAGCCGTGTAACCTTGGGCAAGTTACTTAACCCCAATTGCCCTAAAGGGGCAGCTAGGTGGCGCAGTGAGTAAGAGCACCGGCCTCGGAGTTGGGATGACCCGAGATCAAATCCGGCCTCAGAAAATGAGCACCCACACATAAATAATGACTAGCCGTGTAACCTTGAGCAAGTTACTTAACCCCAATTGCTTTAAAAAATAAAAAAAAAGATACTTAGTACAGGAAGCAGTTTCCCAAATTGTTAAAAGTTCAAAAGGACACTTCAAAAAAGGGCTATATGTATGTGTGTATGCGTGTGCATGTATGTGTATGTGTACATGTACACATCAGTTCTCCTAGCATAGCTAAGCAAATATCTTTCAGCCCCCTGGGTGCCAATGGATGAAAGCCAGGTGTGCCAGGAAGCTTGGCACTGTCCCTGATGTGCATTTCCTCTTACAAACAGCACCTGTTTGGCCAGTGCCTACGGTGCATGAACAGCCCCAGTGGTGGGGTGGCAGCACTGCTGATGGTCACAAACCTTGAGATCAACTGTCAAGTACCAACTATTTCAAAACTGAATCTAAAAAGCAACCAGCTTTTAAGTGCAAACAAGATGGCCCTTTGGGGTGTGTGGTGCATCTAGGCTCTCCTGTCACACAAGGATGGGTCCAGTCTTTATCTATTCCAGTCAGGAGAGTAATATTTTAATTTAATGAAGCCAAATCATCCATCTTCACTTGACCTATCAGCAGATAGATCTGTGATGTGTGAAAGCAGCTTGTTTTATTATGTGGGATGTGCTGTACCTGATACAGTAAATATAGATATGGTAATTCATCCTTCTCATGGAAGTATTTTAATGAAGCTTTTTTTTTAAAACGAGGACAAAGTGGAGACAATTAATAAGCTCTGCTCTTGGGCTAAATAACCTCATCTAGACAGTGGGGTTTATGACAGCTTTGCACAATATAGATTCCAGACTAGTCACATGCCAGCTGCTTCCCAGACTGACCCAGGCCTAGTCCCTGTACCTGTAAATGACTGCCTCATTTTTAATAAGTCCAAGGCAATTTGCTCAAGGTCCCACAGTACTCGGCATTATCTGCCTTTCTGGCATTCCCAGCCTAGTGTAATTAATTGGCTCCATGAAAACAAGATGTTAAAACAGAACACTACAAAGGGACAATTAGTGTCCCGGGAAACTTCTAAATGGGTGATTGGCTGGATGACATCATAGCAGGGTTTTGCAGCATTAGAGGTAGCATTTGGTTCTGATGTGATATACAATTACTACCAAACTTTGCTGATCATGGTAATAGTCACTGACTTTTTTTTTTTACCACTAAAGCAAGGGCTTTGCATGAAAATATTTCACCTAAACCCCACACAACCATCTTATGAAATGAGTTTTACAGGCATCATCTCCATTTTGCAGATGAGGAAACTGAGGCTCAGAGAGGTTCAGCAACTAGGTCATGGGAGCAAGTATGTATCAGGGAGAGGATTCAAGCTTATGTCTTCCTGACCCCACGTTTAGGACACTGACCACCGTGTCATGCTGGTGTTCCATGCCTTGACTAATACAACATGTAAGCAACTGTATACAACAGAGGGTTCAGTACAGCCCAGATCAACAAGTCACTTCTGTGCTGGGCACTGTGCCAGGCATGAAGACACAAAGACAAAAGCAAGAGACCGCCTGTCTCCAAAGCAGTTCTGGGGGTGGGGAGGAACAACACGTACAGAGAAAAGTGAAACAGGAAATCAAGACAAGCCAATCTGCAGGGGACAGGCAAACAGGGGGGCCAAGGCAGGCTTCTGTTGGAGGGGCACTTGGGGAGTTCACAAAGGTTGAGGATTCTCTGAGGTGGAGGTGAAGGGGGAGTGCAGCCTGGGCTTTGGAAGCTGGCCTATGCAAAGGCATGGAGGGGCCCTGGAATGCTGACAGGTCAGTGCGGCTAGAGCCAAGAGCCCAGAATGGCAAAGGGAGGCCGGGTCAGGGGCCTGGGAAGGTGGGCTGCAGCTAGAATGCCAAAGGCTTTAAAAGTCAAAAGCGTCTAGGGGGCAACTGGAACTTCCTGAGCAGAAGAGTGACTGGACCAGGCAGCTCTGCAGAGGACAAAGGGAACTCAAACAGGCGAAATGCTTAGCAGGCTAGAGCAGCCAGGCAGGCCAGAGGGGAGAAGGGATGGAAGAGGGTGACGCCCTCTGGAAAACATAATCAACTGATGGTGGCTTCATTTCATTTCATATCCATGTTTGATGGTCATATTTTTGTCTGTCTCCTCAGAGTCTATAAGAGTATCTACCACACAGTTGGTGCTTAAAAAATCCCTGATGATTGGTGGCTCGATATGCTTTTAAAACAAATAAGTGGAGGACAGAGCCAAGATGGCAAAGTAAAGGCAGGTACTCGCCTGAGGTCTCCTGTAAAACCCTCCAAATACCTTTAGAAATGACTCTAAACAAATTCTACAGCAGCAGAACCCATAAAAAGATGTAGCGAAACAAACTTCCAGGCTAAGACAACTTACAAGGTTGGCAGGAAAGGTCTGTTGCACCAGGCTGAGAGGAGTGCAGTCCAGCAGGCCTGGGGCAACTGAACTTCTGGCAGCTGTGGTTGTTTCTGAACCTCTCAGCCCAGAGACAACTTAAAAGAGCAGCAGAAAGGGTCTGTGTCAGGGTGGGAATGGAGTGCAGTCCAGACCAGGAGAGGAGTAAACACCTCTCCTTAGATCACACCACCTTGGAAGAACTGAAAACTTGCAGGTCCCTAGAAGTACTTCTGCAAACAGCTGCACTGAAACCCCTGAAGCCTGGGACAGCACATGCTCCACCCTGGAAGCAGAGCCCTGCTTTAACAAACAGTTAAAAATCAAGTAATAGGCTGGGGAATGAGCAAACAGTGGGAAAAAATCTGACTCCAGAAAGTTATTACGATGACAAGGAAGATCAAAACACAGACTCAGAGAGCAAAGTCAAAACTCCTACATCTAAAGCCTTCAAGAAAAATATAAATTGGTCTCAGGCCATGGAAGAGCTCAAAAAGTATTTTGAAAATCAAATTAAGAGAGGTAGAGGAAAAATTTGGATGAGAAATGAGAGTGATGCAAGAAAATTGTGAAAAAAAGAGTCAACAGCTTGGTAAAGGAGACCCCAAAATACTGAAGAAAAACAAGTAAGGGGACAAAATGCTCACTGATGGGACTGGACGACATTAGGGTCAAAGAAATATTCAGTGCTGGGAGAAAATTCATCTCTGACTATCCTGGTTCTTTCCTCTGACCACACTGAAAGTCAAGGAGCTAAAGGAAAAGAAAACACACAGCCAGAGGGTGCAGGGAGGAATGCTCAGCTTCAATTCACACGACCCCATGAGCTCTCTGGGCTCCATGTCTGGAACAAAGCCACTGTCCACAGGCCATCACCCTTCCGTCCCTTCTCCCCTCTTGCCCAATCAGCTGCAATGGCCTTCTAATTGTCTCCCCCAGTTCCAGGCTCTCTCTTCTGGCCTCCACACAGCTGCTAGCCACAGACCCAATAATGTCACTCTTCTGGGAGGATCAAATGATTTGACACTTGGGAAATACTCTGCAAACCTTCAAGCACTATGGAACAGTTAATAATAACATGTATTACATATATAACACACACACATATATACATACATGTCCACACATATACATCTTACTAAGTGTCAGGCATTATGTTAAATGCTTTATGATTATAATCTCATTTAAAGTCACAGAATTATATATGATCAACATCAATCAACCCATTTGTGATTTTCTGTATCACTACCGTCACCAGCAAATGATCACTGGGGATCTTTGGCATATATTGTTCTAAGTGTTACAGCCTCATAATGGCTACAACAAAAAGTTTGCTATTTATAATGAAGGAGCAAATCAAATGGTGAGAGCAAAGCAGCTGTCACACACGACAAGATAAATAGGACTTAATACATGCAGGTACCTAAACATATGACACTGGATTACAAGAGGACATAATATAATAGAAATGAGAGAGAGACAGAGAGAGAGAAGAGAGAGAGAGAGAGAGAGAGAGAGAGAGAGAGAGAGAGAGAGAGAATACAGTGTTCTGAGATATAGTGCTACTTGAATCAAGCAACATTTCAGTGGAATAAACCAACTTATTGCATTCCATGAACTGAAGCCTAGGAAAGGTGCTTAACATTACTAAAAAGGAAAAAAGTTGCATGCTTATCATACTAAATTCAGTGCAATTTAATAAGCATTAAATGTACACCCACTATGTGCTTAGCACTCAATTTGGTATTATAAAGGAAGCAAAAAAATTTTATAGTAACTATTCTCAAAGAATATACAATGTAGAGAAGACAAAGCATATGAAAGCAGACTTCGTGTGAGGTATATTGGTAGCTGGGTGGGTTTTGGATATATTCAGCTCTTAAAGAACATGAAAAATCTGCCTCGAATAATATAAAAATGTAAGCAGTCTATGTATATATTCTATACATGCTATCATTATTTGTCCTATAGTATAACCTAGGTAATAATAGTTGAAATAGTTATTATTGTCCCTAAGAGGGAACACACAAAACTCTCTTAGTTTTTCCTAGGTTCCACTAAGAGCATTTAACTTATAAGAAATACTTCCCAATGCTTTCATTAGATACTGGGAAAGCCATGGCTACACCTGCCAGATCTGCATTTGACTGGGCTGCTAATAAAGTATCTTGCTTGAACGATTTCCAGAATTCAAGTGGCTTTGATTTCAACTTATGAAAAAAAAAATAAAAACACCACTCTACTGGCACTGAGTTTCCCTAAACATATGTTCACCCCCTGGCTCCAAAGTAGTTGAAAAAAAACCAGAGCTCTAGAGAAATGAAAGGGTGTTAACACTTCTCTTAAAGCTAGTCAACACAGCAGCTAAACAGCTTTTAGCTTCTATGAAATGTATATAACTATTGTCATTATTTTCCTTTCCTCTCTATATAAAGTGGGAAACATAACACCACATTTTTCGAGTCCTTCTCATTTACCTTCCTCTGGCCCCTCCACCATATTTTCTTCCTGTGCTGGCAAACAAAATAAACTAGGTGGCTGAAGGCTCAGTTAATTGTAAAACATTCACCACAGCAATAGGATATTGATTAATCACATAGAACATTCTCTCCACACGATATTTTGTCTTGAATGAAGACTCTATAATTAAATTCCTAAGTATGAATAAGAAAGTCAGCTGTGCTTATATATTACAAAGTATACTAAAAGCGAATTCATGAGATTGAAAATATCACCTTTTAACAAGCAAAGAGCAGACAATGGAAAGGAGCATCTTAAGATTAAACACTTCTAATAGCAACTCATCATGCTGATCATGACAAGATTATAGGTAGCAAGTCAAAGTGTTCCTATTGTGGAGCACTTGCAACAAATAGCCTACATAGTGGGAAATCAAAGTCAAATTGAAGTAGTTATTTTGAAAATAAGATTCTACTTTGAAGTTAGGAAATTAAATAAAAATTTCAAATGAAAGTTGTAGGAGAACAATCTTCCAGCCTAAATATAAAAGTAAAATGTTATAGTTCTTGAGAATAGGGACTGCTGCATGTCTGTCTGTCTCCCAACACCCAGCAGGGTCCCTCCTACTCATGCTTCATGACTGTGCAATTGGCTTGCCTTTAAATAATGAGTGTTTGAAAAGCTCACTGTTAAGAGTGGACTAAACTGCAGTAAAACAAATATTCAGTGCTACTAGAAAAACTCTGGTTATTCTGCTCATTTTCTATTACCACACTGAAAGGTAAGGGGCTACAGAAAGAGCCCCTGACAAAAGCAGGGGGATGCGATGGAAGGAATGCTGAGCTTGGACTCCAACTGCGTGACCCAGAGCAAATCACCTAACCTCTCTGGGCTTAGGTCCCTCATCTGTAAAATGAAGGGAGTGGACTTGATGGCCACTAGTCCTTCCCATTCTAGACTGATCACTCTGTGAAATCCAATGAAATAATAAGGACCGTCTTATTTAGAAATAACTCTGCTTCATCTGTAAAACAAAGGGGAAGATGTCTAAGATTTGTCAACAAAGCCAGTGAGCTCTCTCATTTGGCACTAAAACTGGCATGAATGACAAGCCTTGGTTTCAGATACCCAGTTAGCCTCTTACTAGCTATGGAGCTCAGGCCAAGGTTTTTAACCTCTCTGAGCCTGTTTTCCCATCTGTCAAATGGTGATGATAAGCACCCTGCTTAAGTGCCTTTTAAACCATAAACCTGTATAAATGTGGATTTCTTGTCAACTACCAAAATATTAATTGGCATTTCTACATGTCTATAAGATAATCATAACTGATGGTAATAATGGAACCCTAAGATATTACAATCAATGAACTGGTCAACCAT
Source organism: Gymnobelideus leadbeateri (assembly GCA_011680675.1). Taxonomy (NCBI): domain Eukaryota; kingdom Metazoa; phylum Chordata; class Mammalia; order Diprotodontia; family Petauridae; genus Gymnobelideus; species Gymnobelideus leadbeateri. Next base: position 558,731 of record WOXC01008919.1, on the reverse strand, counting down.
CAAGCATTTTTTAAGCATTTACTATGGGAGACAGTGACAGTATTGGGCATGGGAGATAAAAGACAAAAGCCTAAATGGTCTCTGCCGTCACAGAGGTAACGTTCTGCCTGGCAAGACAAATCTGTACTAATACAGGTATGTATAAAACAAAATAATTTGGGTAAAGGGGGGAAAACACTAGCAGATATGGTTTCATATAGGAAGTCACATTTTGAACTGAGTGTTGAAGGAAAGGAAGAATTTTATGAGGTACTGTGTTCTGGGAAAGGGCACAGCCAAGGTAAGGCTTGCTTATATAAGAGATGGGGCATATTATAAGATGAGCAGGACAAAAGCCATTTTGGCCAGACTACAGAGTATGGGGAGGGAAGTGATGAACCTGGGATCCCCAAAATCTTAGTACAGTTTTACCTACTAAAGTTTAAGGCTGAACCAAGACTCCAGAGATCCTCTGTACAAGAAGACTGGAAAGAGGCTCAGGTTTGGAAGAAGAGCTTCAAATGCCAAACAGAAGAACTTATAGTAGATCTGAAAGTGGCTAAGGAGCCACTGGAGTTTACTGAGTAATGGAGTAACATGGTCAGACTTGTGCTCTAGGCAAAAATCCTCAGCATAATTAAGGATACTCAAAGTAATTTCTGATCATTAAAATAGGTTAAATTATATCTGATCTCAGTACAGTATTGAAAAGTGAAAAGTGAAAACCTCCCATTTATAAGAAATAGATTTAAGAGACTTAAAGTAATTTGTTCTGGATATTAAGTTTCCCATATTTATGCATCTAAGAATCAGCCCAAATATTTCTCAGCCAACCAAATTTCCCAGATTTTTAGGAAGAAAAAAACAAGCAAGGGCAAAATGCTGCTTTGGGGCACTGGTTTCTTACCCCTTCTGTCAAGACCCAAATTAGGATCCTCCTAAGGATCAAGGAGGGGGCTGAATATATCTGGCCAGGGCTTAGGGCACATCAAAGACCTAGTGATTCTTCTTTATTAATTTCCCTTCCCTTCCTTTTCAAGCAGGTAGATAGAGGGTAAGGTTCAAACTGCAGAAGGTACAGAGGCAGATGGGAAATCCAAGAGACTCTGGGGGATCCGTCATTTAAGCCTACTGACAAGCACTATTTATTGTCATGATTTTTTTTCAAGTTATTCTAATTAGGTACTATGACCAAAAAAAGATGTATTAGACATCTTCTCAAACCTCTCAAAGTCTCCAAAATAGCAATTATGCACAAAAGATAAAACAATTCCAGTTGCTTCCATGGTCTAGGGCAACAAGAATCCTAACAAGATAATTCAATGAACTAATAGCAGAGAAGGCTAAACCCTAACTTTTATCATTCATTTAGGTCCCTTTGCCCCACTGGCTGGGCAGGGTACACAAACTAATATGGCTTGCAACAGAATTCAATGCTATGCTCCACCCCAAAACCAAGAGGCTGAAGCTTGCTTGGGCCAGAAGATGGCAGTAATCTGTGTTGCAATGGAGCCAAGGAACAAAGGGAAATGGGGCAGGACACAGGCACAGGGCTATGTGGTACTCAAGTAAGTAAATGGAAAGAGCCCAATATCAGTTTAGAAGGTCAGGGGGCAAAGCCAACACGGCAGAGTAGAGAAAGCTGAACTCTTTCAACATTCCCCTCTACACAACTTTAAAATAACACCTCAAATCAAATTCTGGAGCTGCCAGGTCAACAAAAGATCAGAGTGAGACATTCCTCCAGCTCAAGGCAATGTAAGAGGTTGGAAAGAGATCTGTGATACAGGAGTGCAGACTGGCTCAAAGCCCATATGGATGAAGCACCAGATGGTGGCGACAGAAGTAGCAGCAGCTTTGGAAGCTCTCAAGCCAGAGATGGTAAGGGGATCTGGCAACTGGCCAGAAAGAGATTACAGGATACCCCTGGGTTAGCACTGGATGCACAACCTGACACCATTTGGCAACTCCACTGCCTACACCCACTTCTGGGTCACAGTTCATGGGCAGAGATGAGCACAATCAGTTACGAAAGAGGAGGAATCCTGAGAGGCAGTATCAGTTCTGACCCCACGGGATCTGGGACCATAAGGAACAATATGGTTTCTGGGCCCAAGGGAGAAGGGACCCTGAAAAGAAGTACCAGTTGCAATTCCAAGGGATTGGGGGCTATTCCTGGGTAAGGACTAGATTGCAGACCAAGAGAACAGTGACCACACCTCTCCCCAGATCAACCCACCAAGTGTGGGGCTATGCTGGTGCTCAACTAAGGAAGATGGAGACAGCTCAACATCAATTTAGAACATCTAGGAAACACTGGAAATTTCCAGACTCCCAGAACTAGCTCTGAAAACAGCAGTGAGAAAAGGCAGGAAGTTTAAGACAAAGCCTCTCCTACTCCCGCCTCCCCCATGCTGGGAACAGAGTCCAACTTTAACATTAAGTTCCAAATCTAGACATAGGGTGGAAAAATAAGCAAACAACAACAAAAAAAGAACCCCACTATTAAAAAACTATAGTGATAGGGAAGATCAAGATACAAACTCAGAAGAAGACAAGTCAAAACTGCTACAGGCAAAGCCTCAAAGATGTGAACTGGATACAAGCCCAACGAGAACTCCTGAAAGGGCTAAAACTGATTTTTAAACCCAAGTAAGAGTGGTAGAGGAAAAATAGGTAAAGAAGTTAAAGAAAAAGAAGAAAATTATTAAAAGACAACAGGCACAAAAAAATACAAAGTATTTAGAGCAGCTCCTTTTGTGGTAGCAAAGAATTAGAAATTGAAGGGATGCCCATCAACCTTCAATAATTCCCATCATCTCCTGCCTTAACTCCTACATACAAGCTGCTGAATAAAGCTGGAGAAAATCATTAAACCACGCTAGGACAAATTTATGTTACATAACCTCACTGTCAAAAGGCAATCCTCTTACAACTCCCTAATCAACTCATTATCCTTCACTCACACTACAATGACTCTTCCAAACCTTTTCAGCCCTCCTCAAAATTTCCATAGTTCTCCCTGCTCTAACCCTGTATACTTAGAACTTTGCCTTACATTTTACTGAAAAACTTGAGACCATTCACTAAAATTCCATCTTCTCCCCGCTCTTCATCCCATATCACCCATCATTAGTTATCAAATTCAAACTGGATCAGGGCCTACAAAATCATGCAGAAAGATCCCTGGGGGCCACATATTGACTAAGTTTTAAAATGTAAAATTATCTATGTTCCATTGCATTTTTATTTTGTTAAATATTTTCCAATGGCGTTTTAATCTGTTTCCAACAGCACTAGAGACAATATTGTAGGCCACATATCTGATGCCACTGACCCAGATACTTCTTCCTACCCTAGCTTTCACATAACGAGCCTGCCTCTCCTTATCAACTGTAATGGATATGCAAATTTAAAGATCTTCCCTGCCCCTAGGCCCTCTGACAGGCTTAAGTGACTCTGAGAACCTTTCCTAATTGGAAAATATACTCTGCCTCCTAATAGGCTGAATGTGGTCACATGGAGCCTGTGGCAGGAGGCTTGGTTTTCAGGAATGCCCACACCTTGATGCTGTGTCATTGGGCAGTGGGTCAAGAGGGTGGTTACATTCTCTGACCCAGGAGAAGGCTATATAATCCCTGAAGTGAGGCTCTGCTTTGGGGTTCACTTTGAGAAGTGTTGTGTGACTTGACCAGATGAGACTCTGGGCAGCCATTGAGAGCGCCCCGGCTTTGAAAACCCAGATGTTGATGCTTCCTTCTCTGGTAACTGTAATTTGGTATGGATGTAATGGTTGGACAGTTTGGAAGCCTGTCTGTTTGATCTGTTTGTTTCTCTGTCTTGTAAGTTCTGTCCGTATACTCTGAAGTTTGGGGTGCTGACCTTTTTCCCCTGAACTAGGTAAACAATCCATGTTTGATTGATTAAAGTAAACTTGTTAACCCATTTTGAGTTGCTTTCCTTTAGAAAAGCAGATCTAAGAACCTGTGTTGGCAGCCACCCTGGGGATGCTGGGGTGCTTGCTGCTACATCAAGGCAAAATCTTCTCCATGCACAAATGATCCCATTCTATCCCCTCTTCTCCAGCAGATGGGGCTACCTCCTCTCACTTAGCTTCAACTTCTCCCTGTCTACTGGCTGCTTCTCTACTGTGTACGAACATGGTCATGGCTCCCCCATTCTCAAAAAACCTTCACTTGATCTATCCATCCTTGTTAGCTATCATCCTATATCTTTCCTCTCTTGTGACTGAATTTGAGAAGACTGTCCACAAAAAAGGTTTCCCCTTCCTTTCCTTTCACTTTCTTCATAAATCTCTACAGTCTGACTTTGGATCTCACCATTCAACTAAAACTATTCTCTCCAGTTACTTATGTTTGCTTGCTTGCTTCCTTCCTGTAAATAGTATTTTATTTTTTTCCAATTACATGTAAATGTAGTTTCCAACACTCTTTTTTTTGCTTTTTTGGAGGGAGGAAGGCAGGGCAATTGGGACTAAGTGACTTGCCCAAGGTCACACAGCTAGTAAGTGTTAAGTGTCTGAGGTCAAATTTGAACTCAGGTCCTCCTGATGCCAGGGTTGGTGCTCTATTCACTGTGCCACCTAGCTGCACCCCCCAACATTCATTTTTTAATAAAATTTTGAGTTCCAAATTTTTCTTCCTCCCTTCCCCTCTTTACTCCCCAAGATAGCAAGCATTCTGATATAGGTTATACATGTATAATAATGTTTAATATATTTCCACATTAGTCATGTTGCGAAAGAGGAAAAAGGGAAAAGGGGAAAACCATGAAACTCTTCCTCCCCACCCAAAAAAACCCCCCACAAAAAAGTAAAAATCATATGCTTTAATCTGCATTCAGACTCCATAGCTCTTTCTCTGGATATGGATAGCATTTTCCATCATGAGCCTTTTGGAATTGTCATATGTCACGGTATTGCTGAGAAGAGCTAAATCTATCATAGTTGATCATCACACAATGTTGCTGTTATATACAATGTTCTCCTGGTTCTGCTCACTTCACTCAGCTTCAATTCATGTAAATCTTTCCAGGTTTTTCTGAAATCCTTCTGCTCATCATTTCTTATAACTAATACTTTCTTAATGGCCAAATTTGGTGGTCTTTTCTCAATCCTCATCCTTCTTGATTCTTTTGACACTGCTTATCACCTTCTCATTTATACTCCCTTCTCTCTAGGTTTCTGTGATACAATTTCCTCCTGCTTCTCTCTCTACCTATCTGATCACTCCTCAGTCTCTTTTGGTGGATCTTCATCCAGGTCATGCCCACTAACCTGAAAACTCCATCTGAGGCCCTGTTTTCTTCTTCTTCTCTATTATTTTGTTTGATGATCTTAGCATCTTCCATGTATTCAATTATCATCTCTATACTGGTAATTCTCAAATGTATCTATCCAGCCCTAACCTCTGCTGACCACCCATCTCTCATCTCCAACTGCTTACTGGATACCTTGAACTAGATGACCTGGAGAAATCTTAAAGTTAACATGCCCCAAATTGAAGTCATTATCTTCCCCTTTGCCCCCAAGCCCACTTCTCTACTTAATTTTCCTATTACTATTAGGGACATCACCATCCCCAGTCACCCAGGATGGCAACCTAGATGTTATCCCAACTCCTTACTCTCTCTCACACTCCATAGCCAATCTGCCACCAGGCCCGCTGATTTTACCTTTGTGATAGTTCTCAAACACACCTCCTTTTCTCCTCTGACACCACCAGCACCCTGGTGCAATCCCTCATCACCCAGATTACTGCATAATCCTGCTGGTTGGTCTGTCTGCCACGAGTCTCTCCCCAATCCAATCTGTCCTCTACTCAACTTCAGAGCAGTCTTCCTAAAGTGCAGGTCTGACTATGTCACTCTCTATTCAATAAACTCTAATGGCTCCCAATCACTTCCAAGATCAAATAAAAACAAACATTCAAACAGAAACATTGAAAGTCCTTCATAACTTTCCCACTGCCTTAGTCTTCTTACTTTTTTAAACTGCAATATACTATGTGATCCAGAGATCTCTTTGCTGTTTTTTGAACAAGACACTCCATCTCCTTGCTTCAGGCATTTTCACTGGTATCTCTATGCTTCCCTGTCATCTCTGCTCCTTGGCTTTCCTGATTTAAGTCCTAGCTAAAACTCCACCTACTACAGGAAGCCTTTCCTGATCCCCCTTTGTTCTAGACTTTTCTCTGTTGATTATTTCAACCTGATAGCGTATATAGCTTGTTTGTACATGGTTGTTTGCACCTCGTCTCCCCTATTAGACTAGGTTCTTGAGAGCAGGGATTGTCTTTTATCCTTCCTTCTATCATTTACTCTTAGTACACTGCCTGGCACATATATGTTTATTAATTGACTAAATATCTGTGGGCAATATGGAGATGATATCTTTTTAAAGAGGTATTCAAAGGTGGAGACAATTAAAGTGATTGACCATGATGGCATTTCAGCACAAGCAGATGTAGTATTAAGCTAATGATAAAGGAGCAGTTAATGGCTCTTTATTGGCATTTGGAATGCTATCATTGTTTTTCATGCACAGGAATGAAGGAAAGCAGAAGATGACCCTGTTTAAGTCCAAGGTATCTTTGGATTACATTTTATAAATAAATCCCTAATGGGCATGGGCATCTGGAAAAATTATTTCTCTGCCTCTCCCATGTTATCCCTGTATGGGAACCTAATAAATATTATCTAGCGAGGTGACATGTTCTATCAGACTGGTTTTCTTCTAGTAATTTTCTTCACTGCTGCCTTTTTTGAGAAGGCTATGCCAAATAATCCTCTCATATGATTACTTGTCTGTCAATAATCAATACTCTATTGCAATTCTCTTCAGAGTATACAAATCACTGATAAAATTTGAGAATTAAGAAGCTGTAAAGAGGAGATCACAACCAATATCTAGTTCAAACATCTCATTTTATGATGAGGAAGCCTCTTAAGGAGTTGCTATGGGGGTCTGAGATACAGGCTCAGGCTTCAAATCTATTCTAAAAATCAGTTCAATCAATCCTAGCCTACTATGCACCAAATGATTTGAATACAAAAATAAACATGTGACAGAACTTTCCCTTTAAGAAATTATAGTAAATCACAGATAAATTATAAACATAATAAAATATAGACAAAATAATTTCAGGGAAGGGGAAATGTACTAGTCATTGGGGTGGGAAGGGATCAGAACTTGAGCCAAGTTCCATAAGGAGCTAGAAGTTCCAAGAGGTAGGCATGAGGAGTAACATTCCTGACACAGGAGACAGGTTGTATGAGGCAGGAGTTATTACTCTCATTTAACAGTTGAGGAAAGAAGCAGACAGAGGTTAAGTGACTTGTCCAAGGTTGCACAGCTTCTAAGTGTCTGAGAATGGATTTGGAACTCCTATTCCTGCCTGACTCCAGGCCTGGTACTGTATACATTATGGCACCACCTGGCTGCCTCGAGGCATGGAGGATTGAGATGGAATGTTATGAAGGAAGAAAAGCAAATATGCCGGACAAGCTGGAAGGAACAGCACATGGGGAGTAGTAACATGAAATTAATATACAAAGATACGTAAAAGCCAGATTGTGATGGGCTTTTAATGACAAACAGAGGAGTCTGCATTTGATTCTAGACTCAAGAGGGCATCACTGAAGCTTCTCAAGGAAAAGTAGTGATGTAGTCAGACCTGTGTTTTAGGAACATCAATTTGATGCCCAACTGTTGCTCATCCTTCATTTCAGAGAGGATACAATGGGGTGACGTCTTGTAAGTGAAATGGATTTAAGAGAAGCAGAGTTGCACAGTGTCAGTCTCATTCTTCCAGAGTCAGTAAAATCCAGTGGCAAGATAAAAGTCAGGATGGCCTGGGATGACCTTGACATCTTCAATGTCTGCCTGCTTCAGCTAACTCTGTGGCCATTGGAACAAACTGTTCTTATTCACCCATTCTGCTGGGGGGAAGTTTTCAAATGCTTAGGGTAGTATCCTCCTGTAGCATCAATGCAATATTCACAGTGCTGGTGGCAATTGTGAATATGCCATAGGGCTCAATCACAAGATATAACAGACTCTCCACATAGAAAACATAAGCAAAACATTTATTCAGACACCAGAAAAGCAAATCCATCATAATAACATAGAAGTTAATACACCACAACACAGCAGAGAGCCACACCATCCTTTAGCCTTCCCACAAACCAACACTCACAAGTCTGTCTCCCTGGGTGCGTCCTCTCTTCCTTCCCACTCTCTAACTGCTCTCCCAATTTCCCGTGTGTTCTGTTCTACCCTTCAGCAAACTCTGCCCACCACAGGCTCCATGTTATTACATTCAGCCTATTAGGAGGCAGGAAAAAAATCTTTGAAGCAGGGAAGGTCTTCAAATTCCCTTAGGCTTATTAAGGGGGAGGGAAAATCTTAAAATTCCCATTACCATTACACCCCCTAACTCACCAGTGGGTTTGAGGCCTATAGGTTACCCTCAATCTGGTTTAGTCTATTTGCCAAGGCAGTTTTACTGGGGTGTGGTCGCTGCACATGCTTCTTAGAGCAACAGATAAGAGCTGGGTGAAAGGTGGATGAGCAACCTTGAAAACAACTTAGAAAGCCCTTACACCAGAAGGGTGCTAAGCACCCCATATGACCTGGTAGCTAAGTAAATATTGGGTAGAAGCTGGGAAAGACTAGAAGCAAGGAACTCAATGCAGAGGTTACTGAAGTAGTTCAGGACAAAGTACACCACTAAGGGAGTGGCCATGTGAATGGCCAAGAAGAGGACACTTACATGAGATGTTGAAGAGGAAAGATTAACAAGACTTGGTCCCTGATTGGACATGTTGGGGACAGGGAGGAGAAGGGAATATCATCAAGGAAACTCTAAGGTTGTGAACCTGAATAACTAGAAGAATGGTGATGCTTTGTCAATAGAGAAGTTAGGGAGAGAAGTAGATTAGGCGAAAGCTAGGTGCTACTTTGGGCATTTCCACTTTGAGATGCCTGTGGGATATTCACATAGAGATCACCAGCAGATACTTGCTTATGCAGGGCTGGAGCTCAGGAGAGAAAGAAGGAGCTACACATGTAGATACCCAGAATTGGGAGTCATTTGCATGGAAATAATGAGCCCATGGAAGCCGAAGAGATAACCCAAAGAAAGTGTGTGTTGGGAGAGAAACAGAGACAGACTGACAGACAGACAGGATATAGCCCTGGAGTACATACATGGAGCTAAGTAAAAACCCAAAGTGAAAGGTGTCAGGAAAACCAAGAAAAGAGATGGTCACCTGAAGAAAGGAGTGGTCAGCAGTGTCCAACACAGCAGAATGCTCAGGGAAGCCTGAGCAATGAACCAAACAATTCAAAAACTCTGTTAAAGATGGGATACTGATTATTAGTAATATGTGAATAAAGGATTAAAAGGTTTTTAATTTTAAAATACTAAAATATATTTAATCTTCTTATCTACCTATACCTTTTTATGTATAATTTTCAAACTCAATTCTTTTCCTCACTATTACAGGAAACCATAAGGAGAGAGAATATAATTATGAAGGGAAATGGCTCTACAATGTTTTAATGACTGTAGCATCTTTTATTGTAAGAACTTAAGGCACTCCATTAAAATATAATACTATTTTGTGGTTGTCTCATTAAATATATGTGGGTCCCTTTCAATTTTTGCATTTAGGTTTCTTCTCCCCTTCTACTATACTGACAGTCTTAATCTGTATTTGCCATTATTGTGACAATCCCATTCTTTATATTTGACACCCTCACACACAGACCAAATGTTAACCCTTTTCTCTCAGAATGTTTCTTCCACTCTATTTTTTTTCAAACTGAGTTCCTAAGAAGCAAAATGTTCCCAGATCACACTTTTTATTGTTATTGATATCTTTTGTTCTTCTGACACCTTCACTTACAAATCTCTATTTGTACCCCCTTTCCCAGAAAGCCAGCCATCCTTCTTAACAAAGAATAAAAAAGCAAGAAAAAAGCTGTTCAGAAAACGAACACTAATGCATCTCCTGAGTCTGATACTATATGCAAATGCTCCATATCCATAGTCCCCAGAGGCTCTGTAGCAAAGAAGGGAGGTACATTTGCTCCTCTCTTCTTTGTTGTCAACCTCAGATCATACTTTAAAAAAGCAGTAAGTGAAATATCATTTGATTTTATAAGATTTAGAGCTGGAATGGAATTCAGAGACCATCTAACACAAAAGTCTTTATTTTACAGATGAGGTAACTGAAACCCAGAAATGTCTTCTACACTACAAAAATGGAATTGGGAGGGATAAATACTATACCTTTAATGTCTGATTCTTGGAAGAGAAGGAAGCTAACACTGATTACACAATCAAGAAAAGTATCATGGTAAACACAGAATAAGAACCCAGAAGGCACACAAACTAAAAGATTAAATTCATTTATAACTCAAGATTAAATACTAAAGTTAGTTTGTACCCTGGGGGCGGGGGGGGGGGTATCCTATGTTCTAGGCCTCAGAAAAAAAAGGATTAAATCTGAGTCTCATCATGCCATCCTACCTCAATCTACCATTTATTATTCTTTTTCTAAACTAAAATATTGCAGAGATTAAAAATCTTGATAGATCCGAAAGGCTCCAGGTACTACTCAGAAACAGATGGCTTTGGCAGCTTTCAGCCTACAGCAAACAAAAATGTATGGGGCAGATGGTAAAGCTCACAACACTACTAGTTACCTCTCAAAAAAAGCAAAACTTGCTGAAAATAAAATCACCTGAACCAAAATAGAGTCTTCCACTTTCAAACCTCCTCACATCACCTCAAAGCAATTGGTATTTTTTTTTCCAAAAGGAGCAGAACTAAGTAGTAGAGAGTAGGGTTATTAGAACTCATATGTAAATTTCAGAAAGTGGGAATTACTGAAGCAGTTTTATTTAAAGACAGTTCCATGCCCTGGCTTAAATAAAATGCTGGGCCTCCGTTTCCCCCTCTATAAAATTAGGGAATTGAACTAGATGATCAATTCATTATCAAAATAGCCTATTACATTCTAAAATCCTATGATTTTCTGCATACTACCTATAGACTCCTATTACTGTTTACTCTCAACCTACCCAATGGGTCTATGATCTTATCTATCTGGGAGTTCTCTGTAATGATGCAGATAGCAACCCTTCCATGTTTTCTCATCCTGCCTGTCTTTTGTCTGTCTCCTCCCAGAGAGGTGTCACCTAATATGCTGGAGACCTTGCTTGCTTTCTCCTAGCACTGGGAGAATACTAAATGGAGCACTGGTGGCTTCCCAGAATGCAGAACCTAACAGAGTGGCCCTAAGGATCCTAGATCAATCCTCACTCACCCCTTGGGCACCAATGGGCTCCAGCCAGCAGACTAGAACAGACAAGTATGGAATCCAATTGTCCTCACCCACCCAGATTCCACCAGGATCTCTGCTTCCCAAAAAAGTACTGGGCCAGAATACAGGATGGATATGGGCATTCCTAATTTTAGCCTTAAATCCTTGGGCAATATTATTATTAATAATGTGATGATAAAGATAATACCTAGTATTTCTGTTGTGCTTTAAGGCTTGCAAAGGATTCTACATAAAAGGATCTCATTTGATCCTCACAGTAACCCTGTGAATTAGGTGCCATCATTATGCCCATTTTACAAGCTAAGCTATTCTATAGTAACTACCATCCTTCTAGTTAAGATAGAGAATCACCAGGGGGCAGGGGCAGCTAGGTGGCACAGTGAGTAGAGCACCAGCCCTGGAGTAAGGAGGACCTGAGTTCAAATCCGGCCTCAGACACTTAATACAAAAACTAGCCATGTGATCTTGGGCAAGTCACTTAACCCCAATTGCCCTCCAAAAAAAAAAAAAAAAGATAGAGAATCACCAGGCCCTACAATCTGTGCTGCTATTGCACCAAGTAGTCTCCCCGAGGCCTTGAATCCACTCTGCAAATGCCCCCAAAGACCATCCCCTTTTGATTGATGGCTGTGGCTGAACTCCCCTATGTGTGTTGTCTCTCCAATACAGTATGAGTTCTTTGACAACAAGGGCTGTCTTGCTTTTGTATTTGAATTTTCAGTGCTTAGTACAGTAAACATTTCAAAAATGCTTTTCCACTCCATCTGTCATCTTTCATCATAGTCAGTGACTTTTTTATCTTCTTATTACATACTTCCCTGATGAATGATGCTAAGCATAAACCAGATATTTCATAAAGTTGCTCAGTCAGCAATTTAATGACAAGGTCCCTTCTAACTCAATAACTTTGCAGGCTTCCAAATGTTTTAGAATATTTTGAAGATTAAATAAGACAAATGAAGTTTCAAGATTCATCACACTTCCAATTCCATTGTGCATATGTACATATATTCTTATATGTCTTACAATGTAACATGCAGTAAAACACTTAAATTTATCATTCTGCAATATTTATCAAGGCAAATAACAGATTTTCTTTACCTTATACCTTAAATGAAATATAAAAACTACCTCCTTAATAACATGAATAAGAGTTTCTCAAATTATGTTTTATAAAATCCTTGTATATTACATGATAAAAATAGGGAATTCCATGAGAAATCTGAGTAGTATCATAGTTTTAGATCTAGTCCAACCCCCTCATACTAGTACAATTTTCCTTCTAAAATATTAAATTTTCAAATAACATATGAGAATATTTATGTATAGCAATTTAAAGAAAATTACGTGGAATATAATGAAAATAGGCTTAATTCTGTTTTGTCTTAAAATTTCCTTTTCCCCTCAATGATATACAAGTCCTCCAGGACCAAGATTATGTCTACAAAAACATCACACATAGAGTAGTAAGACATAGCAGATAGAATCCTAGGTTTGAAGTCAGGAAGACATGACTTCATATCCAACCTCTGACCATTACTAGTGACATGTCACTTAGCCTCCAAAGCCTCAAGCAATTCTCTAGGAGTTATATACTATATTATAGATGGATTATGACATGCAGCAGTGGAAGAAGTTCCAATAATAGGTATGCCCCGCATTGACAAAATCAACAAACACTTTTTTAAGTCACAAAAATATGACACATATCTCATATTTCAAGCCCCCAGGTGTTTGTGTGCCTAAACTAGTAGAAATGACCAATATGAACAATTTTTCTTTTGGAAGAATAAAATCTAATAAAACCAGAAACATATGTGGTAACTATAGTATATTTTGCCTGTGATGGCTCAGGTGGTATTATTTTTGGCCTTAATAAGAATGAATATGTCTGTTACTGGCAGGAACTTTGAGGACATTTTCAGAGAGCAGCTGATTTCCTTCCACTGATAGTCCACTCCTGTGGACTGGGAAGCTAGAGACATTGTCATGGTGCTTCCAACTAACTTTGAAGATAAGGGGAAAAAAAGGTGTTTTCTGATATTGTCTTTACCAAAGAGCTCCCTACAGGCCAGAAATACCAACATTACACTCCCCAACTGTAGGTCACTTCATCAACTCAATGCTGGAGTCTGGCTCACTTTAAGATCTGGCAAAGCCTGTCAATCACATCTTTCTAGAGCAACTGATACAAACACCTTGGCCTGATTAGCCTTGGTGCTACGCTGATGGTCTTTGGAACATGTTCTGTTTGGTTCTTATATCTTTGCTAAATCTGCTGTAATCTTTTAATTAATATTGTTGGCCTTTGAGAGAGCCTCCTTATTAGAGCTTGCAAGAACATTACTTCTTTAGCTGTGCTAAATATATTTATTTTTCTACTTAGCCATTTGAGGGGGAAGACAACATGTCAGGTTTTGTGCTTTTTCTCAAAACTTTCTGGGAATTTCGAATACCCTCCTGTGAACAATCTTCCCCCTTATCAATGTCTTTCAACTGTAGAGCCCAGAACTAAATAGATAAGCTAGATGAGGTGTTATACAGGCAAATACAAGTGGGACAAACATCTCCCTCTGCCCGGAAGCTAAGCTTCTCTTAATGCTGCCCATGCCTGCATCAGCTTTTTTGGCTGCTGATTTATATTGAGCTTGCAATCCATTAAAACCTCCAGATCTTTTTCAGAACAATTTCGCTCTAACCAGACTTCCCCATATTGCAATGCTGAAGTTGATGTTTTTGTACTCAACATGTAATACTTTTATATTTATCCCTAGTGGATTTCATATTACTTAGGTCAATGCTTAATGACTAGTCTTTTTGGATCCTAACTGCATCTCCATTGAGTTAGCTATGCTTCCCAACTTGTCTTACCCAGTTTTATCTTTATTCAGGCCATAGATAAATATATTAAATAGCTTGAAATGAAGCTCAGACCCCTAGTTACTCCACTGGAGACTTACTGCCACAATGATATTGAACCATTAAGAATTACTCTTTGAGTTTGGCTGTCCAACAAGTTCTGAATTCATCTAAATGTACTATTATCTAGTTTGGGTCATCTTAAACTTTTTCTACTCAAGATTCCTTTTTGTATTTCCAAGTTAGTTGGTGTTATGTGGCCTGAGGGCACCAGTGGTGCAAAGTTCGAATGCTTTGTGTTCAGAACCAAGGCTGCAGTGAAGTTTTTAGAAGCAACTAGGGCAGGAGCTGCCATAAACACCTAGGGCTCATTATGCGTTTGATTTTGAATTAATTTTTGGTCATTGCCCATTCAGAAACCTTTTACTGTGGCCAATTTTTTTGCAACCTTATATGGGGTCTCGACCCACAGTTTAAGAAGCACTACCTAGTCCACACCTCTCCACCTAACCCCACAAGGGTTATATGAGATACTTCTTCAGGTTTGCTAAAATCTGCACGAACTATATCTACAACATTCCCTTCTATTACTAGTTTAGTAATCTTATCAAAAAAAGGAAATGGGGTTCATCTCATATGACCCATTCTTGACGAACTCATGCTGGCTCCTAGTAATAACCTTTTCTCTTTTTAGATATTCACCAACTATCTCTTTAACAGGATTTTCACAGGAATTAAAGTCAATTTCACTGCCTGAAAGTTTGCAGAATCTGTTTCCTAGCATAAAAGTTTTCAAGTGATTAGTACATCAATTTAAAGCAAGACAGATACCTTCTAAATTAAAAGCCTTTTCCCACAAATTTTCATAAAGCAACTTTGCATATCATTTCTTCCAATAATATAAGTTTTCTGCTGTAGAAAATGTTATTGAACAACATCAAGTAAAGAAGTGTCCCACATCTCTTCCTCCTACACTAGCTGCAAGAGACTAACAGAACTGAGACATACAGTAGTTTAAGGATGTTGGGTGCTGGGTACCTCCCCATGTCATAATGAGTCACAGCAGTGGACTGGAGGCCATTATAGAAATAGATAATTTTGTTTTTCAACACATATGCAAGGCTAACCAAAATGGAGATCAGGCACATGTCCTAGAGAACACTAAGTACTAACATTTTAGTATGTTGCTGCTTTTGAATAACTATTATCTATTAACAGCATAGAAAGAAAAAAAAAGTACCTATATAAAGTAATCAGAAGTTTCAATTCCAGGAAAGACTGGTATTCTTTACTGTCTAATGTGAACGTCAGCCAATCAACTCAAACAATTAAAATTGATTTTCATGGAATGTTAATTCTACTGTATATCATATTAACTAAGAACAAATGTTCCGGGGTGGCTAGTGAGTAAGAGTGCTGGCCCTGGAGTGGGGATGACCTGTGATTGGTTCCACCTCAGAAAATGAGCACCCACACATAAACAACTAGCCACGTAACCTTGAGCAAGTTACTTAACCCCAATTGCTTTAAAAAAAAAAAAAAGAACAAATGTTCCATTTTATATTTTATGTCTGTGAATATTCATTATACCTGCAACTTTATTTTCAACGACATTTCATGAATTAAAAATAGAGAAATCTTTTGCTAATCAAAATACTATCCATATAGAATGTAGCAGAGACCAGAATGTAGTAGACTAATTAATGCCTTTAACCAGAATATCTTTCCTTTCCACCTACTATCCTTTTTTCTGATATGAACTTTCATCTTCATCTTCAACCACTACAATGTTTGGAATATACCATCACTTTGAAAATCTAACCTAATTTATTTGAATATGCCAATCACTGAGAAACTGCCATGGAAATGACCCAAATCCACCTCTCTCTATGTCTATTTCTCTTACCTTCCCCCTCCCTCGCTTTTTTCCCCAACTGTTGAGGGGTCCTCCTAGGACTCTATCCTTGGTGCTGCATTCCCACAAAGTATTAAGAATTTCAGTCCATATCATCTAATCCCATGGGTTCAAGTACCATCTGTATATAGATTATAGATAAATTATAAATTATAGATTATAGATAAATAAATTATAGATAAATTTATAGATAAATTATAGATTATAGATAAATACCTAATAAATCTACACTAAATGATCCAATTTTCTAGTTTGTTAAGAGAACTTTCTTACATTATATTTTGTGACAAAAAACATGAATATATTTTAAAAGACTTTTTTTCTTCTTCAAGTTGAAAATATTTTTAAAAATTTTTCCATCCAAGTCACAGGAATCCTATCATTTATTCTAGATCCTATCAAAATGAATCAGCCATTTTGAGGCTAGCTCCCCCTCTAAAACAGCAATGCTAAATCTGAAAAGGATTAAAAAATGTACCAAACAACTTCCAAATGAGAAATCTACTCATAATTTAAACATAACTGTAATCTTTAAATATTCCTTTAAAATTTTAATTCTTTTAAAAGTATAAAATTAGGGATGGAGCCAAGATGGCGGAGTAGAAACAACACTTCCAAGGAGCTCTGCCCCACACAACTTCCAAACAATGTAAAAGGGGACTCTGAACAACTTCTGGAGCCCCACAGAACTACACAGAGAAGCTAACCTCCCGCTGAGGACAGCCCAACAGCCCTGCAGGGAGCAGTGAGAGCAGTGCTCTGAGAGTGGGCAGCACAGCAACAGCACAGCACTCTGGGAGCCGAGCCCAGGCCCCTGTGAGCTGAGGTTTTAGCCTAGGGCAGCCAGGCGAGCAGCCAGCTGGAGGGACCCCAGAACACCAGCAGCTGTGGTGATTCCAGAATTATCAGCACAGATATGCCTAGGACAAAGTGAGAGGTTAGTGCCCTATGGACTTTGGGACCAGTATTTGGGGAACGCAGGTGTCAGCTTCCTCCCCTGGGGGCGAAAAGCTGCTGAAGAAACACGGCACAGAAGCCATTTTGCAGAGTCACTGGCGGTCTGTGAACTGTAGAGAGACCCAGCAATCAGTCTGGGGGTTAATCGATCTTGCTTTAAACTGCCTGGATCTGGATTGTGGTCTGGGGGGGAAGTTTGGGGTGGGTATCCAACTTGCCAGAGTGGGTGGAGGCTTTACAGAGGCCACCCAACTGGCGGAAGTTGTGAAGACCCCACATTTGGGTGGAAGCTCTCCTGTCTGGTGTCAGAGTCCTACTGTGGCAACAAGCCCAAAAGTCAAGTAATTAAGTGGCAACATGCCTAGGCAAAAGAAAAAAAAATAAACAGAAAAATTCAACACTGGACTCCTATTTTAGGGGCAAAGAGGATCAAAGCATGGAGGAGGACTGTGAGGTCAGAACTCCTGCACCAAAAGCCCCAAATGAAAATACAAGCTGGCTACAGGCCATAGAGGACCTTAAGATGCAGATAAGAGAAGTGGGGGGGAAATTGGGAAGAGAAATGAGAAAGATGCAAGAAAAGTATGAAATGACAGTCAACAGCCTGATTGAGAAAAATAACACCTTAAAAAATAGATTAACGCAAATGGCAAAAGAGGCTCAGAAAGGCAATGAGGAGAAGAATGCCTTAAAAAGTCGAATTTTCCAGATGGAAAAAGAATCTCAAAAGTTCACTAAGGAGATTCATTCCTTCAGAGTTAGACTGGAGCAAATGGAAGCTAGTGACTTTATGAGAAATCAAGATGCTGTTAAACAGATCCAAACAAATGAAAGAATAGAAGGCAATGTGAAATATCTCATGGGAAAAACCACTGACCTGGAAAATAGATCCAGAAGAGATAATTTAAAAATTATTGGACTAGCTGAAAGCCACAATCAAAGAAAGAACCTAGAAATCATCCTTCAAGAAATTCTCAAGAAAAATTGCCCTGATGTTTTAGACCCAGAGGGCAAAATAGAGGTTGAAAGAATCCACCTATCTCCTCCTGAAAAAGATCCCAAAAAGAAAACTCCTAGGAATATTATAGCCAGGTTCCAGAATTCCCAGATCAAGGAGAAAATACTACAAGCAGCCAGGAAGAAACAATTCCAATATTGTGGAAACACAATCAGAATAGCACAGGACCTGGCAGCTTCTACACTAAGGGATCGAAGAGCATAGAAAATGATATTCCAGAGGGCAAAAGAGCTGGGATTGAAGCCAAGGGTCACCTACCCAGCAAAACTGAGTATCTTGTTTCAAGGGAAAATATGGTCATTCAGTGGAATAGAGGACTTTCAAGCATTCTTGATGAAAAACCCAGAGTTGAATAGAAAATTTGACATTCAGACACAAGAAGCAAGAGACGCTTGAGAAGGTAATCAAGGAAAAGAAATCAAAAGGAACTTATCAAAGTTGAACTATTTACATTCCTACATGGAAAAATAATAACTGTGTCTGATGAAACCTTTCTCATTATGAAAATAATTGAAGAAGGGTATATGGGCATATGTTTACAGGTGTACATGGATAGAGGGCACAGCTGAATTTGATGGGAAGGGATGATTCTTAAGGGGTGAAATTAAGAGGTGAGAGAGGAGATGGGGAGAGACAGGGTAGGGTTAACTATCTCATGTAGAAGAGGCAAGGGGAAGTAGTTGCAGGGGAGGGGAAGAACAGGAAGGCAAAAAGGCAAAACCATATTCTCACTGAAGTTGGCTCAAGGAGAGAATGACATACATAGTAAAAGGGATATCTCATCCTGCAGGAGAGTAGGGGAAAGGGGGATGAGAGGGGGGAGGATGGAGGGGAGGGCATTCTGGGGTGAGGGGAGGTTGGAAGTACCCACTATTAAAGAGGGACAGTATCAAAGTAGGGAATGGACCAGGTGCGAGGTGAGATGGGTGGGAGGGAAATATAAGCAGTCTTTTACAATATATCTACTATGGTAATGTTTTGCATATCTATACATATACAACACATACTGAATTGCTTATCTTCTCAGAGGGAGTGGGTGACAAGGGAGGAAGGGAATGGATCTGAAAATCGAAGTTTTAAAATTAAATGTTTCATAAGATGTCCAGGCATTGGGGCTCAGAGATTCACCTTGCCCTGGTGGCAAAGTCAAAGGGGGTATGGGAGAGGATGTGGGGGAGAGCAGATTGGATGAGGGGATATCTAGTGGGACTGCTATTCTGGGGTGCTGGGTAGGGAAAAGATGGGGGAAAAATTGTAACTCAAAATCTGGTGGAAATGAATGATGTAAACCAGAAGTTAATAAAGCATTTGTAATAAAAAAAAAGTATAAAATTAGTACCTCAAGAAATGAAAAAAAATTATCTACAGAAAAAGGTAAATAAAAAGTACTACAAAACTACTATCACTTACCTTGAACTAATTCAATTTAATAAGCTAGATAAAACACTCTCTACCTTCATGGAGTTTACCTTTTACTGGGAGGAATAAAACACATACAGAGATAAAAATAAATAATTCATTTTAGGGTCACTGTTTGAAGGAATCAGAATAGGCTCTAACTGATCAGAACCCTTAAGTGAAGATTCTTGAAAATGGCTTCATTTTGGGGCGGCTAGGTGGCACAGTGAGTAGAGCACCACCGGCCCTGGAGTCAGAAGGTCCTGAGTTCAGATCCGACCTCAGACACTTAACACACACACAAACAAAAACCTAGATGTGTGACCTTGGGCAAGTTACTTAGCCCCAATCACCCTCCAAAAAGCAAAAAAAAAAAAAAAAAAGAAAGAAAATGGCTGTTTCCAGTTCAATCACTTTAAGGTGAGGAAAACAAGTTATTGAAGTTGAGTTGTTCAAAGCGCAGAGATCAGGTCTCCTGAGTCCAGTAAGCTGTTGAGGTTATCACACTTTTAGTCAATATCTAGCTTAAAAAAAATAATAATGTGAACCAAGGAGTAACAGATCATCAATGTCCCACCCCTTTTTTTGATGAGTTGGCTAGTTTTGCAAAATTGTTATGTCCTATCTCCTGCCCCTCTCTCTCTCTCTCTCTCTCTCTCTCTCTCTCTCTCTCTCTCTCTCTCTGTAATTTCTCCCTGATATAAGGATCAACTCTGAGAGACACTGAAAGTACAAATGATGTAAAAAAAAAAATTTAAAATCATCAATGCAAATAGCCTCATTCAGCATGCCTGGGGACGAAAGGTGGCATGGGGCAAGGAGTGCCTGGAGAAAGTTTCCCTTTCTGATGAATAAGGATAAAGATTTCTGAGGGGT
Organism: Gymnobelideus leadbeateri; assembly: GCA_011680675.1. NCBI lineage: Eukaryota > Metazoa > Chordata > Mammalia > Diprotodontia > Petauridae > Gymnobelideus > Gymnobelideus leadbeateri. The sequence goes on along the minus strand of WOXC01008919.1, from coordinate 538,356 downwards.
GAAAGATCAGAATATCATGTCACATATGAACAACAGATAGGGCCTAGGAGACACAACTGTACAAACAGCATTTATTAAATGCCTACTATGTGCTAGACCCCCGAGCTCTATGCTGGGGATAAAAGCTTATTCTTTAAAACGATCGTATTTTAAATTCAAGATTTCAGTAACACAGAACTGCTTTTGGGGGGTGGGGTGGGGAGGGGGATAATCACTTGATGGACTGTGCCGGGGGGGGGGGGAGGGGCGGGAACCACGAGGGCCCCCCTGGAATAATGAGCAGAAAGGATGAGTGCTGAGTGTCCTCAGGTGACATCCTAGCGACACAGCTACCACAGGAGGCCGCGCAGGTCGGTGGAAGAGGCGGGCAGCATCTCCAGCTAAAGCTACACGCCTGGATCACCTGCCTCCAAAAGCGCCTGGAGCTTTCAGGAGAAACGGGCACAAAACGAATGGGTGCAAACTCCAAGAGGCCCAAACCCAACCTCGCAAGCTCGGCTGGACCCCACGAGGAGCCCGGTCTGCAGGCTGCTCCCCCTTTGCTCACTTCTCTGACCCCCCTTTTTCTAAATCTAAGGACTGCGGGCTAAACATGCAGTTGTCGCACGCGGCTGAACCCGATTTGGCGAATGGGAGGACCTGGGACCTAAAGCTAGGAGAGTGAGAGCTCCCCGGGGGGCCACGTTTTTGGAAGCTTGCGGCAGGGCCTTGGAAGGTTCCCCTCCTGGAGGGCAGGAACTTCGTGTAGATTTAACTTGCTCGGCCGTCCGGGGGACTATACGAGAACCAGACTCTAGGCACCAGACAAGGAGTCACGACCCCGAGCCACTCGCGCTCCTCAACCCAGCCAGCTAGAGCCAAGACTCCCCGGTAGCCCGAGGTGCGCACGCGCCCAAGCACCAGCCCAGAGGAGCAGAGAGGCCCAGTTGCTAGGAGACAATGACGCCAGCGGCGCGTTCACGGAAGCCAGTCAGCCGCTGACAGGCGGACTGACTCACAAAAGGGGCGGAGAATTGGACCGTACCATTCCGTCGCACTCCCCCCGCCTTCTCTCCCTTCCCGGGCCCTCTCCCTTCGGCCCGGCGACTTACCTTCCCATCTCCGTGAAATGGGAGGCCCAGATTATTCCCGACGGGTTGGGGAGGCTCTTCGGTAGCGACGCCGGCGGCAATTGCCACGGCGGAGGCGGATTCGTAGTCCGCGAAGGGATTGGGGAAGGCCCGCTCCTCCATCTCTGACTCCCCTCCCAAATGGAGCTTCAGCCTCTTGGACATGGTCTCGCCCATCTCAACCACCGCCCCTCCCCCTCGTGCCACGCGCTCTCAACACACACACTCACACACACACACACACACACACTCCCCTGCCGCACGGCACGGCGGCTTGGCAGGGACAAAAAGCTTCCAGAGGAGGCAGGAGAAAAGAGCAACGCTTTTGAGCCCGGGGTATTAGCGGACTCCTGTCCCCGGGCGTCGCCGCCTGCTAAGGGGAGCAGCAACGGGCACAAAAGCGGGCGCTGCAACCAGCCGAAGGGAGGGAGGGTGGAGGAGGGCGGGGCTTGCAGGAGGGGCTCAGGGCTTCCTAAAAGAGGAACGGCGCCGGGTCAGAGAGGAGAGATGAGTCCCGAGCTATGAGTCCAAGCTGTGGCCGCTGCTTCCCGGCACATGTGGCAGCCTCTTCCTACGGTCTGCCTGCCCCCGACGGCTGCACCTGCCAAGCCTTGGCGGAGGGTCCCCTGACCCGCTGCGCCCTAAAACCGCGGACACACCCACCCCGCAGCAGGGGCAGCCCCGGGTCCGGGGCGGCGACGGCAGGCTGCGGGGCGCATCCCGGCTGCAGAACCTCCTCCCGGGGCAGATGCAGGCGAGCCCCCGACGGGACTCCGCCACCCGGAGCTGCACCAAATCCAAGCAGATGCCAATCGCGGATGAGACCGGCTCCTCCGAGCCCCGGAGGTGGAAGAACAGTCCGCCAGTCCCCGCTAGGAGGGAGACGTGCCCTCCGTGGGTGCCCCGAGAACGCAATCGGTGGTCGTTCAAGGCTTGGGCATGGGTTCCTTAGCAGAGCTGCGAGGTGGGGGAGGAAGAAAAGAACGTGCCGTCCTCGGACTCTCCCATCATCAGTCTGCCTTTATGGGCAGGCTACGGTCCCCTCCCCGCTAAGCCCCAGCTTCATTGACATTCAGCTTTCATTCAGACTCCTGCCACGGGGATGACTGTAGCACCCGCTCCGTCCCGTGCCTGGGTTAGAAAGAAACAGTCGCTTCCAAAGGGGGAAAAAATACCCAAACAGAGCCTATGCAAGATGCCAGTCCGTCCTCCCAGATGAAGAAAGAAGGCAGGTCTTTGTTTCTGAGTCTCCGCACACCTAAGATGCACAGCCCATGCCACTTTCCATCGCTTATTTCATGCCCCTTTGCTCCAAACGAGGGCATAAATCTTGAGCTGCAACCACACTCGGTCTTAAAACACACAGGAATACATACAAACATTTGGACTGCAACCACAGTCTTAAAACACATGCACACACACATACACATTGAAGTCAGCCCCCAAATTGGCTAGCCCGTCCAAAAAAAAAAAAAAAATCACCCGCAGAGCGCAACCCAAACAGGACACAAGCAAACAAAAGAGATTGGCATTCACCTAATCAGAATAACTAGTTTAATAGCCTTTTGTCCGATCCTGCCTCCTTCTCTTTTGTTCTTTTTCTCTCCTCGTTATTCCTTTGAAGGGAGGACTTCAAGTTAAATTGATATATATTTTTTGTAGCATCTAGTACTAGCTCTGAAATAATAATGGTTTTTGCTTTTACATAATATGTCCACCTTATTTTATTCAATCCATGCTAAGAGGCGACACTGATTTCCAGACTCCGAAGCCCAATAACAGAAATGTTTTAGTATCCTTTTTCTCTGTAATCTTTTGCTTTCTGGGTAAGGAACCTGATTTCAGTTTAAGGCCATCCATCCCCTCCTTTCTTCTTGGATTACGTTTCTACTTTCAACCATTGATTCACACAATTAAAATTTTAATTATTTAAATGAATAGCTATGAAGTTTTCAATTTCCTTCACCATGAAATCACTAAATGATTAAAATTATATGTACTGTTATGTATACACTGTGTATTATAAGGCTAGACATTGATTTTTTAAAAAGATATTTTACTCATCCCTCTGACAATTCTGTGAAATGGTTTAACTGTCATTCCTTTACCAGTTTAATAAGCTGCGACAGAATTTTGGTAATGGTTTGCTAGAGTCCAAGCAAAATAGCATTGGAATCTAAGTAGAACCTTACACATCCCAATACCCCATGACTGGGGATTGTGAAATTTACACCTGACCACCTTCTTTGAGAAAACTAAAGCCTGGGAAAGAGAAGTGACTTCTCCAAGGTCACACAGGTGGTTGAGTCAGCATTGTATGCCAAGACAAACAAACTGGGGTTTATTTATATGGGTTTATTTTCCTGTTTCCACAGTGGTCCAGAAAATACTTTATACATTTGATTGATTGTATTTTATGCAGTATCTTAAGTGAACCAAAGAAGGTCCACAATTGCCTAGTAATTAAATAAGCTAAAATCCTATTCTGCCAGTCATTCAGATGGACTTTAAATTTATTGGGTATGCACAGAATCCTTCAATGTAAACATTTTCCTTGATATCTTCCTTCCAAGATAGAACTTGTTGAATACATCAATAAGAACTGGAAACATCTCACTAATTAAGAATTTTAAAAAAGATTCAGACAGATAAGTGAAAAGTTCAGGGAGGAAATATTTTAACTGAAATGAAGGTTTTTTTTCTTTCAGGTGAAAAACAGTCCATTCAACGTTGACTTCATTTTCTTCTTTGATTAATAGATAAAAATAATTTGCAATTGGGGCATTGATTGGATCCTAGTGGGCACTATAAAAATAGTGCTAAATGAACTTGACATTTACATATTGGTCTTCAGTTTTAAGTAGAGGGAAAAACATTTCTTCTCAATACCTTATTTTTAAAATTAATTTGCCTTTAAAAATTGTTTTCTCCCTTTGGAAAGGGAAAAGGGCAAACTTCAGTACCACATAATCTTTTTTTTATTACAAAGCCCAGACTGATACTTGGAAGGGACCTCAGTACCATCTAATTCAACTTAAAACTGAAAAAGAATTCCTGCTACAACCAGCAAGGCAAGTGATCAACCAGCCTAAGCCTGAAGATTTCTAATGAGTGTAAACCCACTGCCTCATGAGACAGCCCATCTCACTTGTGAATAGCTCTAGTTATTAGTTGTCAAGTTATTCCTCGAATCAAGCCTAAATTGAAAACTTCTATCCAGCATCCATGTGGCCAAACAAAACAAGTCCAATCCTTCAAGCAAACACTTGAAGATAGCTATCATGTTTCCCCTTCTGCCCAAATTAAACATTCCCATTTCCAACAGCAGATCCTCATAGAATGTGTACTGGATACCTTTCACCATTCTGATTGCATTCCTCTGAACATTCTACAGTTTATTAATGCCCTTTCTAAACTGTGATAGAACTGAACAAAATAACTCCAGATGTGAGCCAACAAGATGGGAGTACAGTTTAACTCCTGTATTCATGGGAGCCATGCCTCTCAATGGAGTCTAAGATCCCTTTAGCTTTTCTGGCTGCCATATCAGTCTGGTGACTTAACCTCTAGATCTTTGTCATTTGAACTACTTTCTAACTATACTTCTACCTCTTGATCATTTTTTAAATTGAGCCAAATCAATCAATCAACAAGTACTTGATAAATTACTACTATGTGCCAGGTGGAATTCTATACACACAATGCTATGTACCACACACACACACACACACACACACACACACACACACACACACACACACATATTCTCTCTAAACGATTTTTAGGGGAAAGGCAGGTAGGAGAATCAGGAAAAGCTTTATGTGGAAGGTAGTATTTGACCTAAGATTTAAAGATAAAGAGGTATTCTACACAGCAGAGGTGAGGAGCCTCAGGAAGAAGTGCATTCCAGGCATGAGGGACAGCAAGCAAAAAGTCTTGGAAAAGGGTTATGCAGTGTGAGAAGACCAGTTTTGCTAAAGTGAAAAGTGTAAGGGGGTGGGGGTAATACATAAAACCACTAGAAAGGTTAATAGGAGCCAGGTAACAAAGAACTTTAAATACTAACAAGAGGAGTTTTATATTTGATATGAGGTAATGGGAGCCACTAGAATTTATTAACTAGGGGATTAACATGTCTGAGGTATTTTTTGATTTGTTAGGGGTTTTTTTTGTTTGTTTTTAAAGAAAATCAAGGTTAGATTAGAAAAAGTATGCATTTGAGATAGATAAGTAATTTAGGAGGCAATTGAAATAGTCCAAGGAAAAGGTGATAAAGGTTTAAACTAGGGTAATGGTCAGGTGAACAGGGGAAAGGGCATAGAGGCAGAGATGTTTTGGATTTGGTAACTGATTGAACTGGATGAGGGAGAATGGAGAAGGGTGACTGACTCTAAGGTTATGAATTTACATGGCTGGAAATATGATGGTATCCATGACTGAAATAGGGAAATTTAGGAGAAAGGTTTGTTTTGGGAAAAGATAATGAGTTCTGTTTTGGACATGTTGAGTTTGAGATACCTAAAGGATATCCAATTTGAAATGCCCAATAAACATGTTATGGAGTGTGTCAGCTACTGCTTCCAATTGGACTAGCCCACATGTCTCCATCTTTTTCTACAAAATTCCATGAAATACCTTATCAAACACTTTGTTGGCCAAACACAGCATTCCCTCATCTATCTGTTTGGTGATGCTGTTAAAAAAGGAAACAGAATAATCTGACATGCCCCATGATAAAGTCATGCTGGCTCTTTGAGACAAAGGTTTCTTTTGGTGAATGTTCACTAACCATCTCTGTAGATCTATGCTAGACTATTGCTATGAATCTATGCTAAGCTCACTGGCCTATAGTTTGGAGACTATTCTTTTCTCTCTTTATTTACCCGTTTCCAGTTCTGTGGTAGCTCCCCTGACCTTCCACTAATGATGGACAATGGCCTAGCAATCCCATACAGTGATTCTTTCAGCATTCCCTTCCCACTCAAAAGTATCCTCCACTCAGCTGTCAGAGTAACCAGCCTAAAGCAGAAGTCTGACCATGTAACCCTCCCCTTTCCCAGTTCAATAAATCTCACGGCTTCCCTATTACCTTCAGGATCAAATATAAAATTCTCTGCTTGGTTTTTAAAACCATTCATAACCTGATGCCTTTCTAATCTTGCCTTTTACTCTCCTTGACCTACTCTGTAATTCATTGACACTGGTTTCCTTTCATTTCCCACTCCCAACACTCCATCTCACAACTGCATTTTCACTGGCTGTCCCTCTGTGAGGAATTGCTTCCATCCCTCTTTCCTTGGTGTCCTTCAAGTCTCAGTTAAAACCCCACCTTCTATAAGAAATCTTTCCCAAGCCCCTTTAATGCTAGTTTTTTCACCCTGAGATTATCTCCAATTTATCCTTTATATAGCTTGATGGTATAGTTGTTTGCATGTTGTCTTTTCCATTAGGTTGTGAGTTCCTTGAGAGCAGAAATTATTTGTTTTACTTTTTTTTTTTTTGCCATTTTTGGATCTCCAGTACTTAGCACAGTACCTGGAAATCAATTAGTAAACATTTATACTATGTTTCAGTTACTGTGATAAGCGCTTGGGCATTATGCTATGTGTCAGCATATAGTAGGTGCTAAAAAAAATGCTTGCTGACTTTATTTAACTTGACAGAGCAATTCTAGGTGGCGCAGTGAGTAAGAGCGCCAGCCCTGAAGTCAGGAGGACCCTGGGTCAGTTCCAGCCTCAGAAAATTAGCACCCACACATAGATAACTAGCCGTGTAACCTTGAGCAAATTACTTAACCCCAATTGCTTAAAAAAAATAAGAGCAATTCTATTGTCTTACTGTCTCTCCCATTCACACAAATGTAAGCTTTAATCTCCCAATCCAAGCCATCTCTTTGCATTCATTCACCCAAAGCATGGATTATAGGGATTAATAAAATAATAACCTATGCCCAGTCTAGGAATTGATTTGCCTTTTCATAAGAACTCTATTTCTAGTGTTTCTACTAGGAGGCCTGTTTTTCTCTCTTAGCTCCCAATCATTACCTTCTCTTTGATCATCTCATTGCTCACATCTGGATCTGACTCATGCCCCAAAAAGGGACCATCAGAATCTTAGCAAAGCTTAAGCAGTTGGAGGGAAGGTTGGTCTGCTTCTATCTACTTCCCGTTATGTTTCTCCTCTTATTTACCTTCTAAGACCCCTGAGATCTATTCTGAAAAACTCTTCCACTCAGGCATTGACCATCAGGTCTTCCACCCCAGCTTTTTGCACCTCTGTACAGATCTGGAACTATGCTTGCTCCCCAAGTGGCTGTGGGGTGAGGAGAGTTACAAAGTCATACATGATCTGGCTCCAGTCCACTTCTCTAGACATTTCATTCCTACCTCTCTCCTCCATCCACTTTATGTTCCAGCCTAATTAAACTAGCTGCTTCTTGAACTCAGTATTTCATTCCCCACTTCCAAATGTCCAGACTTTAACACAAGTTGTCTACTGTTCCTGGAATATACTCACTACTCCCGCAATCTCTCAGAATCTATCTCCACTGAAGGCACATCTCAGGTGCCACCTTCTATGGAAACCTTCCTTCATCCTCCCTTTTTCCCCACCCCCAACAATTCCTCTCTCCCTCCTCAAATTACCTATTATTTGCCTTCATGGAAGCTTAGGTCCTTGAGTTAGGGACTCCTCTATATTTTGTTTTTTTTAACTTTTATCCTTTTATAAGGTATGTCAAGTTTGATGGAATTAGAGGGCAGCTAACCATTAATTACCTGAATTATCATCCAGGCCCTAACTGATTTTTTAAAAAAAGCAAGACAGGATAGTCAAGGAAGAAGATAGATCTGAAGAGTGTGAGCTCTAATAGCAGAAAAGAGAGCTAGCTATGGAAGAACCCAGCTCTTGAGAGGGAATAGTACCTTTTATGTTGGAGAAGAAGAGGCAAGATCTCTTTTCTGAAGCCCTGTTCCCATTGTTGACTGTGACCTCTTGCTGTGGAACTACTTGTCCTGCAGTAGACACTATAAGGGCTATCAACTTAAGGCAAGAGATAGTTTGGGCCATGTACAATATAAATCACCATCATGATGATGAAGCCACATAGAGTAGTAGAGAAAGCATAGTATTTGAGTTCCATCATCTGTAAAATGGCCTTGGTGGGTGGGCTTGCTTTATATGACCTCGAACGTCCCTTCCAGCTCAGAAATCTAGGATCTTATGACTGTGACAAACTATTGAACAACAAAGATCCTGTGACTTGACGTGTAGGAATGATTGTGTGGCTTGAATGAGAGCAAGAAGGGTGTGCTGGGATAACCACTAATCTCTTTACTTCCCTGAATTATACATTTAACCCAGGAGAGCCCCTCAACCCCTCCCTCACAGCTTCAGAGGGGGATTGGGAAGGTGTATAATCAGGGAACCTTGGGCATGATGATCTTCAGTCCAGGTCAGGAATATATAGGAAGGGCAGGGGTCCTATTCTGATCCATCTGGTTATTTTCCCACCCATCTAGGTGGCATTGTGAGTTCAAATCTTGCCTCAGACACTTCTTGAAAGAACATAGACAAGACACTTTGTTCTTCCCAGTCTCTGTGTCCTCATCTTTAAAATGGGGATAATAATAGCATCTATCTCACAGGATTGTTGTAGGATTGAACTGATGTAAAGTGCTTTGAAAACCTTAAAATGCTATATAAATGCTAGCTATAATTATTATTGAGGTCATAGGCAGGAAGAAAACAATCAGCTAGAACACTGGAGGTTTCTGGAATAGAACAAGGATTTCTAGATATGAGGGACTCCAGAGAAGGGGCAGGACAGATAGAAGGGGTACCAGGTTGGAAAAGGGGGCACAGCTGGGCAGTGGCTGGGCAGTAGACAGCCTACTCATCAGAAAAAAAGATTAGCTCAAACAAAACCAGGTGGTTTTTCTGGACAACAGGAGCAACCCACTGGGGAAAAGGCTATCAGCTTTAAATGCCCTGTTAGCCATCTCTTCAGCTAATCAATCAAAACTTCTTATACACAAAATTTCAGTGAGAGGGGAGAAAGACCATCTTGTCTGCCTTTACGATGATCAACTCACCAACTGAAAAATGTACTCTGACAAGAATGACATAAGATCATTCATGTGGTGAATCAGATATTTAATCAGGCAGACACAGGTTAGTTATTGATTCTCATAGGACTTGATTGCACTCACACACATCAGTCCATTGCCTTTGTAATAACTCTGTCTGTCCAGAAAGGGACAGCCTGTTTTCTGAAAATGGATTAAAGCTAGAAGGGAATAGTAAAGCCAAGACCTGACCACATATCTCAATTGATTATTGCTAATTGTACCGAGAGCTCTCAAGAGGCCATGTTCCACAGGTGAACTTGATAAATTTCATTTTCAAGGAAATACTGATTAAACTGGCCTGCTCCACTTTCCCTGTACTTGCCACGTATTTAGTTAATTCCATTCTGGAAGAATCAGTTCTATTACACTTAGGAAGCCCTACACTTCAGTGAAATAAATCATGAAATGAAACCTGCAGTGTCTGGTTTGTTAGATCCAATTCTGAAAAAAATCTGGTTGATGGAAAGATACCGAAAAAAAAACTACCCTGTTGTAACTCTTACATTCCAAGTTGAGAAATAGTCTATTATCCCTCTTCAGCTCCCTATTGCCTACCAAATGAATTTCAAACTTCTTAGTTGACATTCAAGGCCCCCATCTACTATCCCAATTCCATATCCCTATGCCCTTCCTGAGCTAGATATGATCTTTATCTTCTCTGAACTGACTGAATGCTCAGACCACTCTTATTCATCTTGAATTAGAATTATTTGTTTACATACACTGTCTCCCCTATTAGATTGTAAATTCTTTAAAGGAAAGTATCCAGTCTTCATCCTCTGAGGCACCTCCCTCCCCCAGTGCCTTGCATATAGTAAAGAATCATAAACTCAGATAATCCTGGAGTTGGAAGAGATCTGAGGTCACCTAATTCGACCACAATCAGAAGCACAAATCACTATTCTATTGTTAGACGGTGTAAAGGGGCCATCTGGACAGGCTGACAACAGATTGTTATTCAGGCTGACATCTATTATTTTTTTTTTGCTCCAAACCTGGATTCGGAATAGGGAAGAATTTTAGATCATCAGCCAAGCATAAATCAGGGGTTGGCCTGCCTGCCAAAGATAGGTGGTGCAGTTGCCACTCCATGGCCCCCTCCCTGATGCTGGCATAAAGGACAACAGGCTACAGTAATCAGTGTGGTGAAGGCCCCTCTTTTCTAGAGTCAGCTGCTGGCATGGGCTCTCATTCTATCTCCTCTTCCCTGCTGGATGCAGCAGCCTGCAACCACTTTCAGAAAAAAGGGGCTGAAGTCTTGGCACCCCACATTTAAAATGCTGCCAACACTTTGCCTAAATATTATACCTTCTATATTGAATTGACTGAGAATTTATCTCAGAAGTTTTAATTTTATATTTCTAAGCAGTCTTTATTTAAAATTTCATAATGATAATTTATAGTTTATGCATTTTATAATTTCATTTTTAAAATTACTTGAATTTAATTTAAAGAATTATTTGAAATCTCCATTCAAATATGATTTTCAGAATGTGTTTTTTCTAAGGATTTTAAAAGCTGTGACCTTGGCCTTTGTTCCCTTGAGTTCTTGGTCTTTTAAAAATACTTAAAAGTAGGAGGTGAGCAATAACCAGTCCAAGATGGTGCCCTATCATTGGGACATTCCTCTGCTTCTCAGAGCCTTTATATGCTGAGCAACAATCTCTGGAAAGGATGCCACGATGCCAGAACTGTGTAGAGACGTCTGTGCTAGCTTCTCATGACTCGTAGGGCCTATTTGGCCTAGGGGCCAGGCATTCGGAGCAGCTTACAGGCACTGAGTCAAGTCAACAAGATTTATTATGAGCTTACTATCCTGTGATAGAGATATTGTAAGCCTCTGTAGGTCAGACCTAAGACAGATGGTTTGTCATCCAGTTCTTTCATTTCCATTTTGCCAATGTTCATATGATAACAAATTTTCCCGAGGGAAAGGGGATCTTTACATTACATTAGAGGTGTCAAACCTGGGATATGGACTACATTGGACCCAAAACACTCGCAGTGCTCCCAAACCAGATTCAAATATAATTGGAAATTTTCTAACAAAATAAATAAATATACACTGGAACATAGATAATGCTAATATATGGTATTCTAAGTCAATATGCACCCTATGTAGGTACACCACTGCCTTACATCTTTGTTCACAATATAGTTGGGAGGTTTAATAGATGTAAATGAAGACCTATTCAGTAACTGAGAGTCATACAATATTGAATTTATTATTTAATGTAAATTAATAAGGTATATGATAGCTGACATCTTCCTCTATGAGCCATGCAGACCACAGATATGGGTGGCTGGCAGTCAGTTCAACATTCTGCACCCCTTCTTGTGTCCTTGTCTATTCTAGGAGTCAGACTTATTTCAGTCTCTTGCTTAATGATAACCTACTTGTCTTTCCATCTTCATGTGTCCATCAGAAGTATCTATGCAAAGGATCATTACATTAGTAAGCAGTTTAATTGAATTAGATGAAAAGAAAATGCAACCAACTGAGATGGCCTTTGAGGTTCCTTCCAGCCCTAAATCTATGATCCTGAGACATGTGTTGCTCCAAAGTGGCAATCACATCAGTTACCCTCTAAGCACTCCCATTCCCAGGTAAAACCTTTCTCCCATAGCAGTATAAAAATAATAACAGTTCTTAAAATAAAGCTCTGAATTCCTTCCATGCTCAGGGAGGGGCAGATATGGTCATTCCTAATAAGTACCATTGAGAAGCTGCAATGTTCCCATTGGTTCAAATGGATGTGGGTCCTTGATCACTACCCTTGGCCCTCTGTGATGATCACTCATTGATTGAACTGGACAGAGATTTGCTTGCCTCACAGCAAGCATCATTGTTCATACCTTCAGGCTTCCATTGTTCATGGAGCAGGAAACTTCCCTGCTCAGAACTCTAGGCCAAGGCACCCAGAGATTCTGTCCCCATGGTCACCATTTTGCCACATCTCAGTTTCTCTAACCCTTATCTTAAAGAGTCCAAGCTAGTCTTCTATCTTCTATCCCTTCCTTTTCCTTTGTCTTCCTCATGTAATCTACCCCAGGGACTTTCTATAGAAAGCAAACTTGAGCAGATAAGGCTGTTCAGGATATCTGTATCCTGGCCAGGATTCTAGAATGCCTTTGTTATAGAAATAAAACACTAATGGTAACAAAGAACCACTGTTTTCTAAATTAGAGCCTTGAGACAAATAAGGCAAAAGCAAAAGCTATCCTCTATGGATTGAGGCCCCAAGAAAAAAGAAAAATGTGATTTTTCTCCATTAGTAAAGATTGAGTTGGTTTTGTAGTTCAAAAAATTTAAAGAAATGGACATTTTTACCATCCTTTTTTTAGTCACATAGCTCCCTACAGCTTTTAAATAAATTTTGGCAACAATTACCATAGAAGCCCATCTAGATGAATTCTAGCAGTACTTGGGAAGAGAAATGAAAGAAATACAGGCTCTGCAAATTGGCCACAGACAGAGCATAATAAAACTCTCACCATGATGCATGACTATGCAAGTATGCCAGCAGCCTCCACCAGGGACGGGCCATAGGAGTCTGGATGAAGAGTCATTTTCACTTGGTATAGAAGTGCAATACCTTGTTTAGAAGTACTTTTCAAAAGAACAAGTTCATGTGAAATGGAGTGGGGAACTTTTGTTGTTGTTGGGTTATGTCTGACTCTCCATGACTCCATTTGAGGTTTTCTTCACGAAGTTATTTACAATGGTTTGCATTTCCTTCTCATTTTACAGATGAGGAAACTGAGGCAAACAGAGTTAAGTGACTTGCCTAGTGTCACACAGCTAGTGTCTGAGGCCAGATTTGAATTGAGGAAGATGAGTTTTCCAGACTTCAGACCCAGCATTCTATCTACCATGCTACTTGGCTGCCCTAGAGTGGTGAACATGGTTCTACAAATTAATGTTCTTGAAGGGAAACCAGAACAAAAAGGCTTTTAAAGGTCAGACCCAGAATGCCTTTTTTAGAATATTTGTCATCTAAATGTGACTCTTCTTAAATGGTTTGAAGGTACTTCTTTTAATAACTGCCTAATTTCCTAGAGAATTCTAAAAGTATATTAAAATTGGTCAAATTATATAGTTTTTATGTTGTAAGAACAATCCTGAGAAGACCTTGGGTTAGACATCTTTTGCAAAGCAAGATGGGGAGAAGCGAAGGTTGCCCCATATGCTCCTGGGAAAATGCCTGCTTGCTGTTTGGTTTGGTCTGATTCAGTTTGGGATGAGCCCTTATAGACTTGTGAAGACAGGGCAGTAGAGTCCACAGAGTGCTAGATTTGGAGTCAGGAAGACTTAGGCTTCAATCCCTTTTCATATACTGTGTGACCCTGGGCGAATGGCTAGATCTCTCTAAGCCTCAGTCTCACCCTCTGTAAGGTGAATATAATGGCACCTATCTTTAAGAGTTGCCATGACAATCAGCACTGCTTTTAAATATTGAAGCTCTATGTAAATCTGAGCAAGGACAATGATGCTGTAACACATTGAGGCATGATGATGAGGCCGAGATGATATTGGGATTGAGGACACCTGGGTTTAAGTTCTGCCTCTGACATACTAATTGTGTAACCCTAGCAAATTCAGCTGATGAACCACATTAGTGGAGGTCATTTTCTCATCTGGAGTTCCTTACAAAGATGAAATCACAGGTATAGAGAAGAAGGAAGAGAAAGATAGATAGAAACAGAAAGGAAGGAAGGAAAGGGAAGGGAAAGAAGGGAAGGGAAAGGAAGGGAAGGGAAGGTGAAAGGAAGAAAGAGGGAAGAAGGAGAGGGTAGGGAGGAAAGGAGGAAGGAAGAGAGGAAGGAGCTTTCCATCTCTACACCTGTATGATAATAACTGATGAAAGGTACTCTAAAGTGTGCAGTACCCTTTCCATAAATCAGCTTTTTCTGTCCCTTTGCCTCTTCACAGGGCCTCCTGAGTCATGCTGTTCCCCACCCACTCACACTAGATTTCCTACCCATTGTACTGGGCCAAGCCACCTCCTCTTTAACCCATCTGGAAATTGCTACCTGCTCATCAGATATCCCCAGCCCCTCCTGTGACTACATTCTATGGCTGCTTCTTTCAGCTTCATGCCTCCTACCTTGCTCCCCTCCCCACTAGGCTTTCTAGGACCTTGTTCAGGGTCACTATTGCCCAGAGACACAGCCTTCTATTTCCATTCTTGATCCTCTTCCTACTTGGCATCAAAATTTTCCTGGATTACTTAGCATAATTCTTTTGATTGCTGAAGCAACATTGGACTCAAAGTGAAAATTTCACGTTTTCAAGATTTGGATGTAGATAAAAACAAGAAGAGAGTGGGTTAGAGCATTGAGGAGTGAACAAGGAATAAGGTTGAAAGTCTCTTCAACCCAGGTACCTTGTGGTCATTCATACATAGTACTTAAGTCATAGGATTTTGAGCCATAAAGGATGTCAGAGACCATCTAGTCCAATCAGCTCATTTTACAGATAAGGAAACTGAGGGCTAGAAAGGTTAAGTGACTTGCCCAAGGACAGATAGATATCATAAAAATCTTAGGTAAGCAGTGAACTTGGAATTCTCTGACTCCAGAGGAAATACTCTTCCCTAGCCCCAACAGGGCAAATCACTTGCCCAAGGTCCCACAGGTAAGTGACTGACTCAGAATATGAACCCAGGTCTTCTGACTACACTATTTATAACACTACAGTGCCTCCCATAGAGTGGAGCACAGGTTGAGAATTAGACCAGAATGATAGGTTCATCTTCAAATAAAAAAGTGCAATTTTAAATGTCTAGATTATTAGCCTTTAATTTTGCTAACTTGGGAGACAGGGAATGGGTGTGGGTGTGACTTGTAACGAAATCCCAAGATTTCTTCTTTCTAATATTAAAGAATTGACTCAATGCTTCTTCCTTTTCTCATGCAGCCAATATTTTCTCTATCCTTGCCATGTCACCCCTTACACAAAGCTTTCCTGATCTTTCCTTCATATCTCCGGAGCTTAGTGCTTTCTACCTCTTCTGAAATTACTTTGTGTCTATATTTTATATTTACTTATTTGTATTCCTCCAGTAGCCTCTAAGCTCCTTGAAAGTAGGCTCTGCAGCTCATCTGGTTTTTTTATCCCTAATGTCTAGTACAGTGCTTTGCACTGTATTTAAGTGTATTTAATAATTGTTATTATTGGAACTTAATAAATACATATTGAATTGTCTTGCTCTCTTAATTCTAGTCAATTAACATAGATTTGCTTGTTGACTTTAATCTTTCAACTCAAATAAAACAATTGACAACCTGTCTAGAGGGTGTCCAATAATATACTTACATTGTGAAAGGAGAGTCCCTTTTCCTCACATTTTGTTGCTTTATATTCTATGTTATCTTGGAGCCTATTTAATATTCAGAAAAACTCCCTTGCTGCATACAGCTATGGCTAAAACCAGAGAAGCCATCTACTCAAAAGTCATGAAATTATAGTTTCCCTGATGACCTGGCTATTTTAAGGATACTTTTTCTGCTTGAAAAAGTTTTGGAGGTAATGAGAATTTTTCAAAATTAGATGCATTTTCCCCTGAGGATAGTCTCCCGGCTGCAGTTGTAGATAACAGACTTGTGTGATACAAAAGACTTTAAGCTCTTGAGTTACTGCAAAATAGAGAGAAATCAAACTTAATTGGGAAAGAATATTCAATAGATGAGGGTCTTCGATGCCTGAGCTGTATCTATACTACACACTCAATATGGGCCCTGCAGTGATAACTGTCTTCAAAAATAGGCAGCATGGTTGGTCAGTCGTCCATCAAAAAACTTTATTAAGTGTTTACAATGTACTAGGCACCGTGGTAAACACTGGAGCTACAAAGAAGGTCAAAAGTAATCCCTCCTCTCAAGGAGTTCACATGCTAATCGGAAAGACCTGTAAACAGTTATGTGCAAAAATATATGTATATACACACACATATGTGCATATGTGTATACAACACACATATATTATGTGTGTGTATATATGTATATATATACATATATATGTATATACACACATATGTGCATATGTGTATACAACACACATATATTATGTGTGTGTATATATGTATATATATGCATATATATGTATATACATATACATATATATATATATATATAATAAATTGGAGATAATCTCAGAGGGAAGGCACCAGTGGTGAGAGTGACCTAGAATGGACTCTTGAAGGTGGGGTTTGAGCTGAGTCTTGAAAGAAGCCAGGAGAGCCAGGAGTCAGAGATGAGGAAGGTGGATGTTCCAGGTATGACAGACATGACACTTCCAGGCATGACAGTCAGTCTTCCAATCTCACCCCTCAAGTCTCACCCCACTTCTATCCATCCTCCACCCAGATGCCAAAGTGATCTTCCAAAAGTGCAAATCTGACCATGTTATCCTTCTCTGGCTCTCTATTACCTCTAGGATTGGATATAAAGTCCTGTTAGGCTTTTAAAGTCTTTCATAGCCTGCCCCCTTCCTACCTTCCTGGTAGCTTTATACTTTACTCCCCTCCTTATATTCTATGTTTGTACATTCCAGCTTTCTTGTCGTTCCTGACACACAACAATCCATCTCCCTACTCCATGCATGGTACAGTCAAAAGCATCATGGTATTGTGGTTAATGTGCCATACTAGGAGTCAGATTAGACCTGGGTTCAGATCCTGCTTCTGATACTAACTAGCTATGGGAATCATCTGTAAAATGAGATTAGACTAGGTAACCCCCAAGATCCCTTGCAACTTAAATTCTATCATCCTCGAATGTTATTTAAAGGATTGTCATGTAGAAGATGACTAGTCTTGTTCTGTGTGGCTCCAAGAAGCATAATTAAAAACAGTGGGTAGGAGCTTCGGATATTGATTTAATGTTAGGAAATTTTCTTAATAATTCAAGCTGTTCAAACATGAGATGGGTTGCCTAAGGAGGCAGTGAGTTTTCCATCACCAAAAGTCTTCCTTTTGAGGACTGGATGGCTTCTTTTTAGTGATATAGCTGAGGGGACTTTTTTTTTAGAAAGGGGTGGACTGGAGGGCCTCTGAGATCCTTTTCAACTCTGAATTCTGTGATTCTATGAACTAGTTCAAATAATTTTTATTTTAAAACGACTGAGCTGGAACAAAAATGGAACATTAAAATATTCCCTGGACTGCACCTGAAATAAGCCAGTGTTTCATTTGGTTTACATCCCTGGCAGAGAGAACCTGGAGGAACTGCACAGGTTTATGAAGCTCTTGCTACATCATTTAAATCATGTTATGCCTTTTTCTTCATGCAAGCTTTTTAGTATGGTGCAAACTCAAAACTAATGAATCCTAGTGCACTCATCAACAAAGCCATTGGTTTATTTAAGAAAAGGAGCAGTCTACCTCTCTCACACAAGGGCATTCTGAAATAACTGGGATGTAGAAGGCAGTTCCTTTTCCCTCATACTTTTTAATCAATCTCTTATGTTTTTATCTGCCCTGTGGTGACTATGTATCTATGATCTGATAAAAGAAGTATTTCTTTTCTGATTTGTAAATGAGATACAAAGGCAACAGAAGGATGTGAACCTGAATGGCCGGCTGTGTATATCCAAGAATGACTAGAGAAGAGACAGGAAATTTAGTTGTGAAAGGAGATGGATTGGTCACGTGACATAGACAAGCAAGAAGCACAGACATTGTGTTGAACCCTGGAACACTATAAAGTTTATTCAGTGAAAGCTGCAATAATGGGATTTGGTTTAATCATCCACACCAGAAAAACAAAGTGGATTTAAAAAACATATTGTCAATCATAGGTTCCCAAAGTAGGCGATACCACCCCCTGGGGATCAAAATGGACACTAGCCAATAGTTAGTATGGGATTTGTTAGAGATTTGACAGGACATGGAAACAATTTTCTAATCCCAAATTAGATAGGAGGCTGGGGCCACGGAGCTCAATTCAGCTTCAGCATAAGAGCAGGTCAAAAGAACAGACATAAACAGCAGTACAGACTTCTGGACCTGGAGTCAGGAAGGCTTGCTGGCTATGTGACCCTGTGTCACCTCTGTCTGACTCAGTTTCCTCTCTGAAAAAATGGCAGTGATAATAATAGTATCTGTCTCCCAGGTTTATTATGAAGCTCAAATGAGATAATATTTGTAAGGGGTTTTCCAAACTTTAAAGTACCATATAAATACTGACTATGGCAACAAACAAAAATCCCCAGGCAACTATAATAGAGTGCCAAGCCTGGCATTGGGAAGATTCATCTTTCTGAGTTAAAATCTGCCCTGAGCCGTTATCTATGTGACCCTGGGTAAGTCACTTAACCCTGTTTGCCTTAGTTTCCTTATCTGTAAAATGAACTGAAGAAGGAAATGGCAAACCACTGCAAGTATCTTTGCCAAGAAAACCCCAAATGAAGTCATGAAGAGGTGGACTGAACAACAATAAATGGCAAATACATGGAGGGTATGTATATGGGGAACTGTGTGCCCATATTGCAGGTGTATATGGGGAAATCCATACCTCTGACACTACAGATCTCTAGATACCCACTGGTAACATCATCATCCTGGTCTCTCCTGGGCATCACATATCCACTCTCACCTGGTTATCAGGAATCTGCTGTGTGTTAAGTCTATTCTGCTGAGTGTCTACTGCTGCTCTAGAGGTCTGCTGCTGTCCATCTCTGCTGCTATTATTATTACTACTGAATCTTAGCCTATCTATAGCTTCTTCTGGCTTTGAGAGGTGTCTGGATAGGTGCAGTACCTCACAGTCATCAGTTATGCACCAAAAAAGCTTTAGCACTCCCCAGTCAGGAAGAGAGGATTCTAATCATCCATACTGAAAAAAAAAATGGATTAAAAAACCATTTTGTCTAGACAACGACATGTAGTGAGATAAAACCTAGCTCCTTTTTTTTTTCTTCGCTGGATAAAATGCCAAACCAGGATAGATATGCATAATAAAGGAAGGCACGCTGAACAAAGGTGTTGTTGCTCCCCAGCAAATAGTAGCAGAGGGCTTTGAAGAGGTTAAACAACTAAAAATGAATCGAGAACAGCTCAGAGACCCCCAAAACAGCAGAGACAGCAGAGTAGAGACATGCCACCCAGCAGATATAGTCTGACAAGCAGTCAAGAGTGGGAGCACGGTGCCCAGCAGAGAGCAGGGTGATGCTGCTGCCAGAGGGCATGTGGAGATCTCTAATGTCAGGAGCGTGGGTTTCCACAGCCAAACCTGTCATAAAGACACACGTGTCCCTTTATGAGCACTGTCTGTGTATTTGCCATAATTGTGCCCATTCTTACAATGTGTATGTGATGTATTGTTCTCTGGCATCAGGAAGTCCTGACGTGTGTCTTCTGTAGCTGTTCTCTTTTTTCTACATATTTTCTACGTGACAGGACATGGAAACTCTCTGTCATCTATGTTTCCTGATTATGTGTTCTCTGCATGTGTGTCCTCTCCCACTGCTCATGTGAGAACTGTGGGAAACTGTACCCCATATGTGCATGAGGTGGATCTTTTCTTGTCACATCAGTTTCCATGTGGTTTATCTTGATATTTGTCTTTTGCTCTAAAGGCATATGTTCTCTGGCTTTTTAAAAATAAAGGCATCGATGGGGGTTTGAGAGCTATGGTTTTACATAGATGCTGATTCACAAAGTATTATAATCCTGGAATTATTTTCTGGGGCATCCACTGTGCTACAAACATATAGCAGGAGGGTCATTTCATTAAATTATTATTCATCAATATATGTATCTTGGAGAGGTACTGCATATTGATACTGATCTGGGCCCTAGACCAAGTAGTAAGAATACACCTTCTGTTGACCCAGCAATACTACTATTTGGCCAATACCTCTAAGAGTGGAAAGAAAGAGGAAAAGTCTTATATGTACAAGAATATTTATAATAGTTATCTTTGTTCTAGCAAAGAATTGGTGGCTAAGGGGGAATTATTGTTTGGGGAATGGCTAAACAAATCATGGCATATGAATGTAATGGAACACTATTGTTCCATAAGAAATGATGAAGGAGATCTTTTTCAGAGAAATCTGAGAAGACTTGTATGAACTGAGATATGGTGAAGTAAGCAGAACCATGAAAACAATTTATACTTTAATAATAACAACACTGTAAAAATGAACAATGTTGAATGACTTGAGAACTCTGATCAATACAACAATCAATTGATTCCAGAGGACCAGTGTTGAAGATCTACTCACCTCCTGACAGAGATGAAGATTGAAACACACATTTTTGAATGTGGCCACTAGGGAATTTTGTTTTGCCTGATGATGCATATTTATTACAATGTTGCTTTGTTTTGTTTTCCAGTAGTGGAAGGGGGAGATAGGAGAGAGAGAAAACAAATGTTTAATTCTTAAAAAATTATTAAAATAACTTTTAAAATTTAAAAATAAAATCTGGGATATATTAAAAAATATGTTTGTGGCCTTCCTAAACTGCTTGCTCCTGTCAAAGCCCATCTCTCTAACGACAGTATTCTTCTGGTGATGCTCTCTGGTTGTAAACCATAGAATGTCATGCTCCCTTAAGAATCAAAACTACCAATCACCTGAAAGGCAATGGAAGATGTGTGGTGGGCATAAGTAGGCTGCAGCATGTGACCTTCAATGACTTGCATGCAGTAAGTGGTTCAAAAGACATTATCAGGGACCTGGTTGACTGTATAAGGAGGCAGGCTGCTAGAATAAGCCACTACAGGTGGAAAGCCCATCTGAGCTCTCCACGGCTACCCTCCAGTTACTGAAATCGTGAGAGGAAATCAGTCCTACAGAAGACTGGTTCATCCCTCTAAGTGGGATGTATGGAAATGCAGGAGAAAAAGAAGGCATGGAAGGGTTTCTAATGGTATTCATGGATACAGGGCTCACACTGCTGAAATCCCTGATCCCACAAAGTACCAAAACGAAGGTTTTGCATCTCTGTTTCTGGTACCTTATTTACTGAAAAATGTAGGTAATAAAGCATCTCACTAGGAGAGAAGTAGTATGGTATATAGGGAGTCTTGCAGTCTTGTAAACAGAAAGACTTAGGTTCAGGTCCTGCCTATGACACTTTCTGGCTGTGGCTTCCCAGCCAAGTCACTTAATCTCTGTGAGTTTCAGCTTCATCATCTATAAAATAGGAATAATGGCATGTACTTTGCAGTACATGAGGCTTAAACAAGTCAAGTATGTAAAGTGTGTTGTGAAGCACTATGAAAAGGACAGTCTTGCTTTTTTTTTCTCATTGCAGTTAATCTACGGATCATGGCCCCTTCAACATTTTTATCAGAGTCTTTGGGTAAAAGCAAAGGTGCAATGCTGATAAAATGTATAGATGAGATGGAGTTCAGAGGGATAACTGACATGTTGGGTAGCAGAGTCAGGATCCAAAAAGATCTTGGAAGCCTAGAATGATGGGTCATAGAATGATGGGTCAAATCTAATATGATAAAATTCATTAGGTGTAAATGTCATGTTCTATACTGTGGTTCAAAAAATCAATGACACAAGAATAAGATTATAGACCTGGAATTGGAAGGAACCTTAGAAACAATGTTTGTCTAACCTCCTAATTTTACAAATGAGGAAACTGAGGCATAGAGAAAGTAAAAGGTTTGCCTGAGGTCACCGGGCAGCATGTATCTGAGATGAAATTTGAAACTCTGACTCCAAAGATAAAATTATTTCTACCATATACTATACTGCCTCTCTGAAGGAGGGATCATGGCAAGACATAAGTTCTTATGAATAAAGGTCTGAGGGTTCCAGTAGACTACATACATATTCATTATGAGGCAACAGTAACACAGAGCAGGCTTCAGATTTTTTTGACCTTTAGTTGTCTTCAGAGAGGCATAATGTCTAGAACAGGGTAGATGATAGCATTATTGTATTCTGCCTTTTTTGGTCACCTTTAGAGCATTGTGTTTCATTTGGTGCTCCACATTTTAAGAAAGATACTGACTAATAGTAGTATGTTCCAAATAATGCAAACAGAGACTAGAGAACATTGCTACTTTGATGGATCTGTGATGTTGTCAATGTGAAACCTTCCTGCAGCTGGGCATTTTGCAAACCATCCATACCTTTTTGATCTGTGTAGCTTTTGTCCATATCTTCGTGTAAACTCTCAATAGGGAGTCCACTCAGCATCCTCAGGTCTAATTTTCATGACTTTCCATGTATACCAATAGAACATGAAGGCTCTCTGGAATGTGGGTGGGGATGGGAGCAGGAGTGGGCATAAAAAGCTGTTGCCAAGTATTTGAAAGGCTTCATATGGAAGGGGAATGAGACTTGTTCCTCTATAGCACCTGAAGGCAGTAAAAAGTAAAAATTGTAGAGAAGGTTATATCACAATATTAGCCCTGACCGTCAGTGATGTAAAAAAATAGGATGAACTGCCTTTGGAAGTAATGAGTCTCCTCTACCTGAAAACCTCTAAATCCAAGACCAGATAACTATTTCTTAGGGATGGTACAGAAAACATTCTACTTTGTATATGGTTAGGATTAGAAGATTGCCAAACCATTTTCTAACTCTGACATTCTGAGTTTATGTAAAATTAGCTAGTGGGCCTTAGGCCGAGTACTAAGCAATGAGCAGACTTAGAAGTAAGAAGCCGGATGGCTAGGTGGCACAGGGAATAGAGCACCAGCCCTAGATTCAGGAGGACCTGAGTTAAAATCTGACCTCAGAAACTTACTACTTAGTAGCTTAGTGACCTTGGGCAAGTCACGTAACCCCAATTGCCCTAGAAGAAGCAACTGTGTTCTTCTGTGCTTGGTAGTGAAGCAGATCTGGGAGCTCAACTCCAGCCTCCAAGCCAGACTGAAGCCTGCAGAGGAATAAGCAGGGCAGAAAACCCAGACTTGAGGAAAATCTAAAGTTCCATCCTTCTGAACCAGTAGAGTTTGCCAGATGGTGGCTAGTGGCTTAATCTAGCAGTAGGCTGAAGGAATTAAAATCAGGGGCAGGCCCAAAGGTGTGCTTCTCAGACTCAACTCCAGATCAGGAATTTGAAGAACTCAGACCAGAAGACTTTATTCTGTCTTAGAACACTTTGGGAGCACTGGAAGTTTACAGGTCCCAAGCTTAAATTGTCCCCAGGGCCCTGGAATAGCACAACATTCAAGACCCCCAAGAAAGCAGAAGCAGGGCTCAAAAGGACACAATCTCAGCATAGATATTATACCCAGAAACTGCAAAAAGCCTAGCCCTGACATAAAGTGCAAAGTCAGAAAAAAAGCCTGAAAAAATGAGCAAATGAAAAAAGAATCCCACCATAAAGAGTGAATTAATGATGAAAGGGATACTCAAGGCATAACCTAGAAAAGAATAACTCTAAAACATCTATAAGAAAGCCTCAAAGAAAACATAGTTTGGGCAGAAGTCCAACTAGACGTTCTGGAAGAGATGAAGCAAGAGTTTCAAAAGGAATTTTAAACATTTTTAGAATTGAAATGAGAGCACTAGAGGAAAAAAAATAGAAAATAAATGAAAGATAGGGAAGAAAGAGTCGGAAAGGGAATTAGGAGGTTTGGCATACAAGATACAAAACCTTATTCAAGCAATGAATACCCTGAGAATTAGAATGAACCAAATAAAAGGTAAATGACTTCATGAGACAGCAAGAAACATTTAAACAAATTCAGAAGACTTTTGAAAAAAAGAAGAAAATGTAAAGTATCTCATAGCAAAAACAACTGACCTTGAAAACCTTAGAAGACTGAGACCCAGAGAGACTGGAACTTGTTTAAATTCAGAGTTAGATTAAGGAGCTGGGTGGTGCAATGGATAGAGCACCGGGCCTGGACTCATCTTCCTGAGTTCAAATCTGGCCTTAGACACTTACTAGCTTATATGACCCTGGACAAGTCACTTAACTTTGCCTCAGTTTCCTTATCTATAGGTTGAGCTGGAGAGGGAAATGGCAAACCACTCAGGTTATCTTTGCCAAGAAAACCCCAAATGGAGTCACAAATAGTTGAACACCATTAAAATGACTGAACAACAATGACAACAAAAGTTAGGGATCTAACCAAGCTTTCTGATTCCCCACCATGGTACCTCAGAATACCTTGGCTTCTACTTAGCCTAAGACCTTTGATACTGTTACTCCACTGAAACCCAAATGATGCCTAGCTAGAGACAGCATACTGAAACTCATTCATTTTTGCTCATTGCCTATTCCCTCCACATTATTTTGATTGGATTGGACTGAACAAGAGATACTGACCATAGATATAATGTAACTACATACTTCTACCTTACAGAAACTTTTCTCCACCTGCTATTGGGTTACAAGGACTTCCTTAAATTGGATCCATTAAGGCTAACCCTTTTCTGCCATTGCTTTTATTTTTGTTTTTTGTCACTATTTGGAAAGAGATGTTGGTCTCCCTCTTTGAGTTAAGCAAGTATTAGAGAATGAAAATCTGAAATCTAGCCTCCTTCCTTAGAATTGTTGCCTAGGGATGCAAAAATATCAGATTTGCATCAGCTGCACTGAGCAAACTCATCCAGTTTCTTGGCTTCTTTGGACTGGGAGTTAAATGAAATTCACAAAGTTTCACTTCAAGGCAGGAATTCATGTTATAAAAGGAAAGCAGATGGCTAGAATGTAAAGCAATTTTTAGATGGCTTTTCTTTGCCTATTTACTGAGGGCAATAAGCCAGTATTTGTGTGTGGAGACAGTTGAGCAAATTTAATGCCATTATGTGTGATTCAGATGATCACACATGTCTGACTCAAAGTGATAGCAAGCAGCAAGCAGGAGAAAATAGGTTTAATTAAGCTGTTTGTTTTTCTTCATTGCCACATACACCTTGATCATTCCGTTAAACAGGGACCATATTATTCTGGAGTAAGACTAACTGTAGACAGTAGAGTAGGCCAGGTTTCTGAGAAAAATCTTTTCCAGTGACATACTCATCATCTTGGATACTGAAAGACCTGAGCAATGAGGTGTTGTGGAAAGAATAATTTAAATTCTAACTCAGATCCATCTCCTCCATGGAGTCTGCCTGTTTGTCTGTCTCTTTCTTCTTCATTTCTCTCTTCTTTCTACCTCTTTCTCTCTGTTCTCTCTCTTCTCTCTGTCTCTGTCTCTCTTTCTGTCTGTCTCTGTCTCTTCAGTCTGAAAAGTATCTTTTATTCCTCACATTGTCCACAGCATTTCACCTAGACTTCATATTTCACTTCTTCCCCTCTCTGTTGTAGCACAATTACTTGTGCTTTCCCTCAGTTGAGTTATAAGCTCTTTGAGAACAATGTCTGTCCCATCTTTCTCTCTCTCTTCGCTTGCCTAGGATAATATCTTGCTCATTGTAGGAGTGTGATAAATGCTTGCTGAATTACCTTGAACTGAATCAATGCCCTTTCCTACTCAGCAGTCTATTTATTCTCTTCTCTTTGTCTGTCTAACACATACCTCATATTTGTTTTTCTGAGCCTTCTCTTTTCTCTTTTAATCTTTAATTATTCTCCCTCCTTCCCTTCTCACACTTGGAAAATATGGAGACTATTAGGACCATCTGGTTTCAATTGCCTCTTGGGTCCTTATTTTCACTTTAACAACAATAATAAAAATAATAATGACCATCACAAGTGACACTACTCAACTGTCTACAAAGTGCTTTGGCATTACCGTTCAATTTTAAGATCGTAAAAGATGTGTTCCATTGATCACAGAACAGAGAAGGTTGAAGAGCATGAGACTTACTGGCTGTATGACCGTTGGTGATCAGTTTAACTAACCTCTATGAAACTCAGTGTGGACCATCTTTGCCAGTGGCAAAAACCAAGGACAGCACATGCTCACTGTAGAGGGGGTGAGTTCTGAAACTCATGATTCAGTGATTAAACCTTTTCTTTGCAGAGGTGGATGTGGAACATTGCATATATGTAAGACTCTGTTGGCTAATTGATCTGAATTGATGAAACGAAACCAAAAATCACAATTGATACTTGAGATTGTCTGGAGCTCATTTATATAGCACTTCAAGGTGTTTTTTGTCATAATCATCCTATGAAGTGGCCTTGAGAAAATCTTGTTATTTCTTTGGGTCACAGTTTCCTTATCTGTGAAATAGGTATTTAGACAAGATGGCCTCTAATGTCTCTTCCAACCTTAGATCTTATATCATGTAAGATTTTCCAAATCAGGAAATAGAGGCTCTAAGAGGTAACTGTTTTTTACTGTCAGATGCAGGATTTGAACTTGGGACTCCTGACTCAAAGTCCAAGGCTTCATTTTATAGATAACACTACCTTTGGGGGGGTAAAAAACCTGGCCTAATGAAATCCAAGACAGGTCAGTATCAAAGGAATGAGGGAAGACTCATGATTAGGGAACAAGTCCAAAGTTAACAGACCTAGATGATGGAGCTCTGGATGGGGGACCTTAGGAAAGTGATGCAGAATTGATATACATAGTGGTGGGTCTGAAAAGGAGACAGGGCAAGCACCTGGGGGCACTTGGTTCATGTCACAATTTTGCATTGGTTGCTGCTCTTTGATAGAGGCTTAGTTTCTTCATCAGTAAAACAGGAATAATAAGAGTTCCTACCTCCCAGGGTTGTTGGAAGATTAAAAGAGATAATATTGGCAAGAGTGCTTTGTAAACTTTAAAGTGCTATGTAGATGCTGGTTAATATGGCTAGCTACCAAAACAGCCCAGCAGTTGAACCTAATTCCACAAACTGAGACAGGATTCAGTTCCCAAGTGTGGATTAGAGATAGAAGGGAAGAAAAGTCTCTTGGCCTTTCTGCTAAGGTGACTCATGGGCCTGAAGAGTCTGGAAAGAGCCTAAGTAATCCAGCCCTTATTTTTCAGATGAAGAAACTGAGACCCAAAGAGGATCAATCACGTGCCTAAGGTCTCACAGGTAGTTAGTAGTATTGACAGGTCTCCAGTCTCAGGGGCTCTATCATTATACCACTGGGGTAGGGGAGCTGGCTTGTGTTCTTACCTGGTTGCTGGAGAGAGAATGGAGAATGCTTCAGTGATCAGTCAAGAGTAACCTGATGAGAAACATAGAAATGGGGAGGAAACAGAACTAGGGGACACATGGAGAAGCAAGATCCACTTGGCCCTATCCATGTTTGTCCAGTACTCTGATCTAGGGGCTCCATCTTCCTTAAAAGAGCTATAAATGAGAGTTTGGCCTGAAAGGTGAGCTTCTGCTCCTCCCAGGGGATGGGTCCTCTGACCTAGGTGATCAGGGTCACCTTCCTCTCCCTGATCTTTTCTTTGCCCTCTCTACTCTCCAAGGCTATAGTCAGAGAGCTCTGAGGGATCTCAGCTCAATCTCACGCATCAGCTTTTTATCTCTTTGAATAAAGAATACTTACTGGCCATGACTCATCCTCCCCACTGAGCCTGCTGAGAAATTTGGCAGAAATGCTTCCCGTGACTTGGGGAACTATAGTGGGGGAAGGCTAAGGAATATGTCCTTACCTCCTTCCCTTCTTTGTGCTTCTTTCACCCCGTTCCTATTTTCCCACCTACCCGAGAGTCTGAATCTAGGTTCAGTCTGTGTACCAAAAAAAAAAAAAGTCTCTCAGTAAGTCTATATAGAGGGAGAAGTGGGAAAAGTCCACTGGATGCCAGGGTTTCTGGGATTGAAATATGTGTTGCTGGGTATGTGCCTCTTACTGAGAACATTCAAGAAAAAAATGAGGGCAGGCACCTGTTGGAAAATGTTAATGAGCTTGTAAACTCCCGGGCTCCCAGTGATCTGGTGCTAATGAGATCCACTAACAGACATTTTTTTTCTGCCACTGAGACCATTGTCATAATAAATGATTCCACACACTTGACTTAAAAGGGCTGCTCACCCGGAGTAGAAGGAACAGGGTGATACTTGCTCATTTATGTACACTTGAAATGTAGGTGGCTGTCCTTCTGTCTCCAGGGAAGCCTTATGATCATCCTCAGAACTGACAGTTATATGGCACTTTTGGCCTTCCACCGTGCTCTGCATACATTATTTCATTTCTTCCAGTAGAACATGAACCTTTGGAGAGTAGGGGCTGCTGTTTGATATTTCTCTATCCACAGCACCTAGCAGAGTACCTTGTGCATAGTAGGTTCTTAATTTGTATTTGTTGAGATGAATTGATTGGACTTGAATAATGGGATTATAAGACCCCAGATGTAGAATTGGATCATAGAGGCCATGCAGTCCAACCCATTTCATTTTCAATCAGGCAGCTTGCTTTGCTTTGTGGGCCACTCTCCACCTCCAGTCTCCTCACCTTTGATTCAGCTGTGTCCCATGCCAGGAATTCTCTTCCTACTTATTGACAACTCTATCTTCCTTTGAGACTCAGCTCAAATGCCACCTTCTGTAGGAGACTTTTTCTGATCCTTCTGTCCACTTGAGTCTTAGCCTTTAAGATAACTTTCCTTTTACTTTGTATGTATATTATATGTACCTGTCTCTTTACATGTTGTCTCTCCCAATAAGCCCTTTGCTTAGCACGATGCCTGGCATGGAATAGTTGTTTAATAATTGTCTATTGATTGATTGATTGGTTAGTATATCAATTCCTTGGGAATAAGGACTGTTTTTGCCTTTTCTTTGTATACTCAGAGCTCAGCACAGTGCCTGGCCCATAGTAAGTACTTGTTAAATGTATGGTGATTTATTGAGTACAGATAGGGAAACTGAGGCTCAGAGAGGTTGACTTGCCCAGGACCACATTTTTTCAGAAGCACGATTAGAATCCTGGGATTGTGACTCCCGTTCCCTCTTTCTACTATCCCAAAGCTTCCTTTTTAGTCACTTTGTTATCTCTCCTCTAAATTTTCTTCAAGTTTTTTTCTTCAGTTCTAGACTCTGTCCCCACACCACCACCTTTAAATAGGATGTGGTATTTCTAGAAAATATTTCTGGAGATAATGGGGGACTTGGGCGAGTTGGGTTCCTAGTTAAAAGTCATCATTTGATCCTTAGTGAATAGGGAAGCTCAGTACTACTGCTGAAATGAACACGAAATGCCCAATTTAACATATTTTAAGCAAGACAGACTGATTCAGTTTGGGGAAACAGCCGTCATTGCTTAAAGCCAAAGTGCAAACTCTAACAGTTTTAACAGTCATCCAAAATTGGCAAGCTGCACATTCCTTAAGATAGGGCTGACAAATGTGCTATTACTCTGTCTCCTCAGGGCTTTTAAAATCAAATTGCTACAATGAAGAAAAGTCAGTACATTGTCCAGAAAGAAAAGTTATGGAATTTCTTCTTGGCCAATAACTATTTCCATATATACATTATACATATTATTACATATATACATATATATAAAAGTGCCCATCAATTATGGGGAGCTTTAACTCATGGAAGAATCATAGAATAGGAGTCAGGGAGGTCAGTTAGTCAGAGTGAAGAAGAGAGAGCATTTCATGTATGGAGGACAGCCAGAGGAAATACCTGGAACCAAGAGATGGAAGGTCTTGTTTGTGAACATTCTAACATCCATCACTGGATTGAAGAACATGTATCAGGGAGCAAGATGTAAGAAGACTGGAAAGGTAGGAGAGGCTAGGTTAAGAAGGGCTTTGAATGCCAGAGTGTTTTGTATTTGCTCCTGGAGACAATAGGGAGCCACTGGAGGTTATTGAGCAGTAGGGGGAGGGTATGTATGACATGATCAGACCTGTGCTTTAGGAAAACCACATTAGCAGCTAAGTAGAGGATGGGTTGGAGTGGGGAGAGACTTGAGGCAGGCAGACCTACCAGTAGCTCTCGTGATAGTCCAGGTGTAAGGTGACAGAGGCCTGCACTAGAATGGTGGCAGTGTCAGAGGAGAGATGCTATAAAGGTGAAATCAATAGGCCTTGGAAACAGCTTGGATATGAGGAGTGAGAGATAGTAAGGAGTTGAGGATGAATGTGAGCTTAAAGGAGTAGGAGGATGGTGTTGCTCTATAGAGTAATAGAGAAAGTAGAAGGTAGGGAGGGTTTGGGGGGAAGGTAATGAATTCTGATTTTGACATACTGAGTTTAAGATGAACATAAACATATATAAATTCTGTATTTTAACTCTATATGTAATTTATATTTAAGGTTTTCAAAGTGAAAATTTCTCGTCAAATATTATTTTATTTTATCCTTACAACAACCCTTGTGGGTAGGTGTTATTATTAGCCCCATTTAACAGATGAGGAAATTGAGGCACATAGAGGTTAAGTGATTGGCCCATACAATTAGTAAGTGTTTAAGGCTGAATTTGAACTCAGACTTTCCTGATTTCAGGTCTACCACCCTAACCATTGCACCATCTAGTAAGAGAACTATAGAAGAGGGTTGGGTTTTAGAGGAAAGATGAGTTCTGTTTTAGATCTTGTGATTTAGAGATATTTAAAACTCATACAATTCAAATGTCCAACAAGTGAGGGAGCTCATAAGAAGAATTAGGGCTGAACCTACAGACGTGGACATGATTTGTATGGAGGTGACAAACAAATGAACTCGCCAAGTAAGGGAGTAAAGAGAATAGGAGGCCCAGGGTAGAGCTTTGGGCATCCCTACAATTAGGGATAATTGACAACATACTTATTGACAACTCTGAGAATTGGTGACATAGAGCTGAGACAGGGAGGAGGGATATGGAAGAAAGTAGGGTTATAGTGGAAGCAAATTGCTGGAGAAGACAGGAAGGGATAGGATCCAGGGTGCATGTAAAGGGGTTGGCCTTGGTAAGGAGAAAGGCCACTTCTTCATCAAAACTGGAATAAAGGAGGTAATGGTGGAGAAGGATTTCAGAGGGAAGTAAAAAGAGAAGGAGAGAAGAAAATCTTGGCAAAAAGTCTCTTATTTTTGTGAAGATTGAGGTGAGGAAGGGTGCTATGGGGAACCTGAGGAAAGAAGAGAGGGTTGAACAGCTAC
Source organism: Gymnobelideus leadbeateri (assembly GCA_011680675.1). Taxonomy (NCBI): domain Eukaryota; kingdom Metazoa; phylum Chordata; class Mammalia; order Diprotodontia; family Petauridae; genus Gymnobelideus; species Gymnobelideus leadbeateri. The sequence continues at coordinate 507,209 of WOXC01008919.1, read as the reverse complement.
TATGGTGAGTGAGGTAGAGATGATTTTAGGGAAGGAATAGAAGGATTGCCTTGCTGTAGTGAGAGCCCATTTAGAATTAGATAACATAGATTTGCAATGGACCCAATTAGCAGGTCTACTGACCACAAATCCAGTGCTCTTTCCCCTGTAACACCTTTTGTCCCTATGACAGCACCCTAAATATCCAACGATCATTATTACATGTCCTTCTAAGTCTTTTATTTTCAGGGTTAAAAAAATCCCCAGTTCCTTCTGATCTTCATATGGCATGATCAAATCCTCTGGATATACCCAAGTTTATTAATATCCCAATTAGAATGTGCCTCTCAAAGCAAAAAAACAACACTCCAGAGGTGGTCTGACCAGGAAAGGTCTCTTCTCTCCTTTGTTCCAGACACTATGGTTTCATTGGTGAAGGTAAGCAAACATGATCTTGCCAAGTAGAGAAACAGAGCAGCCAAGAGTGACAGTGATTAAGAAAGATTCATTTGTAAACTCTTATGAAGGATTATGGCAGAAGATCATGAGCAGTGGCATCTCAGTAAGTATCAAGAAGCAACTGAAGGAAGAACAAGGTGTTCTCCTGTTAAGGAGACTTGGCAAGAGATGAGTGAAGCCAGATCATCTTGAGAATGTTTGGTATGAAACTGGAAGGAGAACAACAAATGGAAGAAAAACAGGGGAAATAGTCTATGATTGTCATAACATACTATTCTTTTTTTTTCTTTATTAATTTGTTTATTTTTAGTTTACAAGATTCAGTTCCACAGTCCCTTGAGTTTCAAATTTTTTCCCTCCCTTTCCCTCCACCATGGAGGCATGCAATCAAGTATAGGATCTGCAAATACTTCCACATTAGACATTAGACAGGTTAAAAAGAAGGATTGTATCAGATAGAATGAACAATGGGAAAGAGGAAACAAAACCAAACAAGAAAAAGAAAGAGAGCAGGTAATTTGCTTCAATCTGCATTCAAACTGTTCTTTCTAGTTCTTTCCCTGAATGTAGACATCTCTCTCTATCATGAGTCTTTTGGAGTTGTCTTAAAACCCTGCATTGCTGGGAAGAGTCCAGTCTATCAAAGTTGGTTGTCACACATACATTGTGTCTGTAATTGAGTACAAATTTCTCCTGGTTCTGCTCTTTTCACTCAGCATTAGTTTGTATAAGTCTCTCCAGGTAAATATGAAGTCCATCTGCTTCTCATTTCTTATAGCACAATAGTATTCCATTACATTCATATACCACAACTTGTTTAGCCATTCCCCCATTGATGGGCATCATAACACACTATTCTTTCCATGACTGTGGAGCCACCATATTTGAATTCTAACATCACAGTTGCCGATGATCCATGTGAAGAAGTAGAAAAGGCAATAAAGAAAATATATATGGGAAGAGAGCAACTAGAGTGGACCAAACATTGACCTTGGAGGTTTGTGCTAGAGGAGGAACAGTTTTGAATATGAGGGATCAATAAGGAAAACTGAGTGCCATAGAATCTACAATTGAGATTATGGTGCTAGAGAAGACTTTTGAGAGTCCCTTGGACAGCAAGAAGATCAAATCAGTCAATACTTAAAGAAATTAATTCAGACTGAAAGGTCAAATACTGAAGCTAAAACTTAAATACTTTGACCACATAATGAGAAGACAGGACTTACTGGAAAAGACCTAACTTGTTGAGAAGGCAAAAGGAGAATGCAATGGCAGGGGATGAGATGGATAGATAGTGTCATGGAAACAATGAACATGAACTTGGACAGACTTCCAGAGATAACTGGTGACAGAAGGGTTTGGGGTGCTATGGTCCATTGGGTCACTAAGAGTCAGACATGACTGAATGACTGAACAACAACAAGAGAGGGATCAGTTGTCAAAAGATATGAAAATGGGAAGGATATATAGAATATGGAAAAAATGCAGATGTTATTACTATTGAAAAAAGGCGATTGAGAAAGTTTCATTAATCACCAACCCAAGTGCCTATTTTCTTCTTTCTACAAAATACATATGAAAATAGTCTATAAATGTATTAAGGTTATTTTTTACGAATAAGTGAGAAAGTATAGAATAGACAGACTTTCAACAGCCAAACTTTTCCAACTCACACAATTGACTAAAATATGTACAGGACACAAGAACCTTTTTTTTTTTCCTGAAGGACTCTCCAAATGAAGTGCTACTAAACCCTTATCAGGTTCTTGTTCAGTTTATTGTTTTGTCCTAACTACAGGATCTTTGCATTTATTCCTATTCAGTTTTATCTTGCTGGTAAGGCTCATTATTTCATCTTGCTGGGATTTTTATTTTAATCCTGACTAAATAATCTACCATATTAGCTATCCTTCTTATATTTGTGTCATTAACATTTGATAAACTTATCATTTTTATACAAGTTGTTGTTTAAAATAATATTGAATAAGACAAGGGCAAGGACAGAATTCAGAGGGCATTCCATTAAAGACCTCTGCCTCTCTTAATTAATAGTCTTTAGATAGAGTTGTTCAACCAGTCATACACTTACCTTAATGTACTAACAGCTCATATTTCTTTATCTTTTCCTCTGTGATTTTATGAGATACACTGTCAAGTCACTTTGGTGAAAATATACTTTGATGTAACTCTGGTGAAAATATAAATGATATGAAACTTTTTTGATCTGACAGTCTGATCCTGTAAAAAGGGGAAATAATCTTGATTTGTTATTCTTCTGGCCCTGGAGACAAAAGCAACTAGATACTTTTTTATTAATTTGTCACTTAGTTAATTCCTTCTTAATTATGTTTGGGTTATCTTCTCCAGTTTGAAGAGTTGAGTGGCTCTGCTTTTTTTTTTTTTATCAATTTTTAGCATTCCATCATTTACTCCTAAGCAGCCCTTGCTTAGTCATATTGTTCAGAATAAAACTAAAAGAGCTCTTGTATTGTCCTCTGGATATTTTTGTAAGTTCATATTGCTCTGGACTTTAGTCTTCCTGATATCTTTTTTCTTCATATGTTTTTGAAAGAGCAATCAACTTGAAGTTAGGAGACTTGGTTTCAAATATCTACCATTTACTAGTTGTTTGAACCTCTCTGAATCTTAATTTTTTCATCTGCAAAATGGGGATAAGACCTTGTATTACCTACCTTACAAGAATGTTGGTAGAAATCCCCTTGAAAACCTAAAATGTCCCCAAAATGTTTAATTTTGATTGTGCCTTTTGCACACATCCTTTCCCCAATCTGTATTCACTAGAGAGGTCCTGCATTGGCTTCTTTAGATGCCCCCCCACCCTTTTAAGGGGGATTATTTGTATTTATGTGATAGATTCTTTTTTTTTTTTAAGTTTCCCATCCTTCTCAAATTTTGATGTTTCTTTGAAAGTTTCCAGCAGGCAAAATGTAGGTAGTATAGACTAACCAAAGGGAAGGCAGGGGATGACCTTTTAATTTCTGCCAAATGATCTTGACTGTGTATATTTGAAGAGAAAAGGCATTCATTGGCCATCTGCATATATGTCTTCTTTATTTGTGGCCCAGAAATTGTTATATTTCATGATGTAAAAGAATATGGAATCATTGAACTTTACTTTTCAGGGAGAATATGAAGATAGAGGGTAGTGGAGCAGATGGAGTGCTAGATTTTGAGTCATGAATAATTAGGTTTTCAAATCCCACCTCTGATGGCTACTGACTGACCACAGGGAAGTCTCTTGACTTCTTTGAAATTTAGGTAATTAAGATAGGGGTTCTTGATCTAGGGTTCAAGGACCTCACAAAGTGAACTTGGATGGGAAAAAAGACCAGAAATACCAAAAAAAAAAAAAAACCAAAACCAAAAAACCCAAAATAACTGGTTTCCTTTTATTCGGTTAAAAAAAATTGTGTTGGGGCAGCTAGGTGGCGCAGTGAGTAGAACGCCAGCCCTGGAGTCAGAAGAATCTGATTTCGGATCCAGCCTCAGACACTTAACACACAAACAAACAAACAACAACAAAAAAAAAACCTAGCCGTGTGACCTTGGGCAAGTTACTTAACCCCAATTGCCCTCCAAAAAGAAAAAAAAAATTGTGAGGAGTTCACAGGCTTCACCAGACTGTCAAAGGTATATTATTTTGAATCATTGCCCTAAAACCAGTTATAGACAAACTGTAGCCTGCATGGGCAGCAGTGGGGGCAGTGGAGGGAGTGGAAGTTCCCACAAAGTTGAAATCACTGGTCTTTGCAATATTGATGTATGCAAGAAGTTATTTATGACAAATAAATTCACTCCCAAGAGATTCAGTTCAATAAACATGGAAGCCAGTTGTAATGCTTACTCTAGATAGGTGGTTTTCATGGCTCTGTGGCTTAGGAACCACAGTGCATTTTCCATTAGTCCAGGGAGCATATGACTGCTATATGCCTGGACAAGCCATTTATAGCCTGAGACCTGCACCCTGATGATTCTTTCTCAGGACTTATGCAAGTGGTTTTTTTTATTCATTCATGTCAATGCTTGAAGGACCTACAATTTTTTTCAGTATTTCTGGTCCCTGCCAGCCCAGGGACTAGCTGCCAAACACCTCTATGCTTTAGTTTTTGCCTTTGGCTTTGGCCAAAAAAATTCATCACCCGGTAGTTAACTTAGCAGCTAGGTGGTTCAGTGGATAGAGCACTGGCCTTGGAATCAGGAGGACCAGAGTTCAAATCTAGTCAGACTCTAGCTTTGTGACCCTGGGCAACTCTGTTTGCCTCAGTTTTCTAATCTGTAAAATAAGTTGGAGAAGGAAATGGCAAACCACTCCAATATCTTTGCTGAGAAAAACCCAAAAGGGGTCACGGGGAGTCAGATGCAATTGAAAAGACTCAACAACAACAAAAAGTCAACCTGGCCTTGAGCATTTTTGACCTTAGTTAGGCTAGTCTTTGTACAATAATCCAGCAGTCCCCCACTGGGACCATGTAAACTCTTTCTAGCTAAGTAGGGCTTGCCAGACCTTCTACTGGCACAAGTTTTGAGAACCTGGGGTCCAATTGAATATAAACTGCTGGAGGGCAGGGACTATTCATTTTTATTTTTGTATTCCTAAAATCTAGCATAGTTCTTGATATGTGCTTAATTTATTTATCAACAAGCATTTATTAAGTAATTATTATGTGTCAGACACGGCTAAGCACTGGGGAGACATTTGACAGAGGAAAAGGAGGAGGAGGAAGACCAGGAGGAGGAGGAGGAGAAGCAGCAGTTCATCAAAAGCTTCTGCTGGAATTCATGCTCTTTCCTTCTCCACACACCTCCACAAGAGGGTATGAGAGCTGGGTTTTATTGGAAGAACCAAGTTTATTCACCACCATTTTAAAGATTGTAGTTTGCAGTTAGCTCTTCATTTTTAAGGCCTTCCATATTCAATTACTGATATGAACTGTAAGATTAACTTTTACTTTTTTCATTTCCCAGGGTCTCTCTTTGCCTAGTCCTTTCCAACAATGTTTAAGCTTAGAATTCCTTTCTGCTTTCATCACCATGATACCATGGGCCCCTGTTTTAAAAAATTTCCTCTGAAATAGTCCCTACTCTAAGGCTGCTTTAGGACACCAGGCACAGGGTACTTGTTCCAGGCTCCCCACCCCAGGGGAAGGGTTGCCTGCCTCTAGTTATATAATAGTGCAGAAGCACCTGCTAGATGTGAGGGACCAAGATGTTGGGAGCTGGGAAGGAGAAAGGCATTGGACAAGTTTTATCCTATTAGCATGAAAGAGAAACAGCTTATTTTCCTTCTGACACAGGGGATTTACAGCAACTTAGGCCAAGAGTGGATGATTTATTTGAAGGATGAAAAGCAATATTAAAAGAATTATTTGGACCTGCCACTTTTTTATTCATAAATTTTAAAAATTTGGAACTTAACAAAACAAATAGTTTTTCCATACACAAAGTGGATAATGAAGATTATACATGAAACAGAAAATCTATCTCAAATAGCTTGCTTCTTTTTTTAAGTATATAATAAATTGAGCATGTAATTTTAGAAGTTGTTTTGTTCATCTGTGTTTTTAAACTTTTTTCTGTTTACTATTGTGCATTTTATAAACTCCTTCTTCCTAACCTGGAAGATCATGCCATCCCTGTGGCTCTTTCCTATGATTGGGCAATTGCTCTTGGAACCTCCGTTTAAAGGAAAATGCCCAGACCAGTCATGTTCACTCTTTCATTCCTCTCTGGGGCCTAGGGATCCTTTTTATTTTGAGTCTGAAACCACTCTCCTAGATCACCTCCTATGACCTCTCTTCCTGCTCTAAATCTTTAATGGGTAGAAGTTTCAATAAGGCAGGTATAAGTTTGATGTAAGAAAAAACTTCCCAACAGTTAGAGTCATTCCACAGTAGAATGGGCTCCCCCATTAGAGGGCTCCCCAGCATTGGAGGTGGACAGTTTCTAATTCAAACAGAGGCTGGACAGCCACATTGGGGGAATATTTTGAAGGACCAAAAGAATCCTTTCCCTATAGATAGGATTCCTGGGCTGGTTGGCCTCTAAGATTCTTTCCAACTCAGATCTAGTGATTCTTTGATCAAATCTAGTCCCTTCATTTATAAATAATGAAACTGCAGCCCTGAAAGGGTGAAGATCGGACAGTCTCATTACCATATTAACAAAATCAGGTATAGATTTAGAGAAAAGCAAACTAAAGTTATAGACAATAGCTCTAAAGGTCGCATCAGATTTTATCTCATTCTGAGGCTATTTGAAAGGAAAAGCACATCTCTGTGCTGGTGTTTTAGGTTGGTCTATGATTACATATATAATATATATATATATAATTGTATACATATATTCTATATATGTAGAACTGGTTTGCATAAGTAGAAACCAAGGGAAAGATTTAAATATGAGAAACTAACAGGTATATGATGGAGTCAGGGGTCCAGGGAGAAAAAGAAACAGGTTTTTACAGAACAGGGAGGGGAAAGTCAGAGAGATAGACTCGAATTGTGTGTGTTGGGGTTTTTGCTGTTGCTCAGTCATTTTCAGTGGTGTCTGACGCTTCATGATGCCATTTAGGGTTTTCTTGGCATAGACACAGGAGTGGTTTGCCATTTCCTTCTCCAGCTCATTTTACAGATGAGGAAGCTAGGCAAATGGGGTTAAGTGACTTGCCCAGGGTCGCACAGCTAGTAAGTGTCTGAGATCAGGTTTGAACTCAGGTCTATCCTGACTCCAGGCTCAGTATTCTGTGCACTACGGCATCACTTAGTCTGCCTCATTTGTGATTTTTTTTGTCACAAAAATTATAGGATGATAGGCTTCAAATTTTGAAGGATCATTAGAGATCATCTCATGGAACTGCCTGAATTTGATGAATGAAAACACATGCTCAGCCGTTCCATTTTCTGAGCTGTACCTGTATGGGGTACATGAGGGGGATCCTCAGAGGGAAAGCCATGAGCAGCTGGTGAGAGTGGGAAAGGTCTCTGTGACACAGGCCATGGGTCCCTTGTATTTAGAGGCCTTGGACTGAGACGGAAATGAATGATGTTCATTTAATTCAACCCTGCAGCCAGGCCTTTCTTCCTGCCTTTGGGTTTTAGGTTGTCTCTGGTTCTCCATCTGTGGGGGGAAGAGATAACAATATAACAACACTTACCACCCACTTACCGTACCTCCCTGTGGAGAGCTGTAAAGATTAATGAGACAGTATTTGGAAAGTGCTTTGAGCTGTCTGGAATAAAGCTGCTCTATTAATACCAACTCTTATTATTCATTTTATGGAAGGCTTTTCTTCTGAATAACCAAAGGTTTTATTTCACAGTGTCTCTGTCTGCTAATGTGACTTAAAAACCGTGTCAGTCTGTCTCTTCTCCTGACCTTGTGTCTGAGGCCAGGAATAATGGAACTTACCTACTTTTTATTGACTCCCTCTCTATGCTCTCTCAATTTTTCAGTACTTGCTGAAGCAGGGGGCCTGGAGAGCTAATGAATTTAACACCAAACATCCATCTTGTCTGGTACTGGCCAAAGAACTCCTTGTTTGTTCCCTGTACTGACTGTGGTTTCCAGACCCCATGGGGGTATTTGGATTTTGAGTCTTGCTCAGTCAACATCCAGTTTCATTAATTGTATCTTTAACCTCTGATGTTGTCTATATGTTGGTTTCTCATTCTTTTTTCACTGTAGTTATTTGTCCCTGAGATTTATCTCCTCCTTAGAAAGGGAATATGTTTTCAGGGGACCCTGGTGAAATCATAGATATATGGAATGGAAATAACCTTGAAGGGTCATTTAGTCCAACCTGGTTAATTAGTAAACAAATATTTATGAAATATTTTGATGTGTCAGGCACTGTGCTGGGCACTGATTAGGAAACTTCAGTACAGAAAAGGAAAGTGATTTTTTTCTAAGGTCACATGGCTAGTTCAGTTAAGAAAATACCATGTTGGGGGCGGCTACACAGTGGATAGAGCACTGGCCAGGAGGACCTGAGTTCAAATGTAGCCTCAGACACTTAACACAAAAACTAGCCGTGTGACTTTGGTCAAGTCACTTAACCCTAATTGCCCTATCTTCCCCCCTCCAAAAAGCAGCAGAAAGAAAGGAAGGAAGGAAGGAAGGAAGGAAGGAAGGAAGAAAGAAAGAAAGAAAGAAAGAAAGAAAGAAAGAAAGAAAGAAAGAAAGAAAGAAAGAAAGAAAAAAGAAAGAAAGAAAGAAAGCACCACATTCAGCAAGCATACTGTGTGCTATGTAGTGGGGATGCAAAGACAAAAATGGAACAGTCTCCACCCTTAAGGAGTTTACTCTGAACTGGGGTGAAGGCACAGGGATGGTTGACCCCACTCTGGGTTCTCTTGGCAAAGATATTGAAGTGGTTTAGTATTTATTTCTTTAGCTCATTTTACAGATGAGGAAACTGAGGCAAATAGGGTTACATGACTCACCCAGGGTCATACAATTAATAAGTGTCTGAGGTCAAATTTGAATTCAGGTCTTCCTGACTCCAGGCCTGGTGCTCTATCCTCTGTGCCACCCAGCTGCCCCTTACAGTATGTAAAGAAGGACATGCCTAGTCATTTCAAGATTGAAAAAATGCCCATAACTGGAAATCTGGGAAGGCTTCATGGAAGCAGTGCCATCTGGTCTGGACTTTGAAGGAAGCTAAGAACTCTATGAGGTAGGAGTGAAGAAGTTATTGCCAATATAAGGAACTACTTTTGTGCAAAATCACAGGGAAGGGGGATGTAATATCACATAAAGGCAGCAAACAGCTGTCAGGACAGTTTGATTGGAGTGGAACATTCTGAAATAATAGTTCACATTTATATAGAGTTTTAAAGTTGAAAAAGCAACTTATACATAATATCTCCTGTGTTCTTCACGAAGTAAGTGCTATTAATATCCCCATTTGATAGATGAGGAAACTAAGGCTGACTTGCTCAAGGTCACCCAATCAGTAAATGTCTGAGGTGGGATTTGAACACAAGGCTCCCTTATTCCAAGTTTAGATAGATGCCTATGATGGGAGTAATATAAAAACAAACAACCTGAAAAGGTAGGGGGGAACCAGATGGAGGTGGGCTTTACATGTAAGACTTGAGGACTGTGTATTTTATCCTAAAGGTAATAGGAATTCATGGAAGATTTTTCATTAGAGAGATTTTATGGTCAGGTATGTGAAAGAACCAGGACTAAAGATTAGGTTTCTAGTTTCTCATCCCAGTATTCTTTCAATTATACCAGACTGCCTCTTAGCCTAGAGCCTGATAAATGTTTACTTACAAAACTCAGGGCAAACAGAAGTAAATTTGGGACTAGCATTACCTGAAATAATGTGTTTCATCTTATACATAGTAGAAAATAGCTCCTTGGACAATTCTCTGCCTGGCACTCATTTCATTTCTTCTGACACTTTCTTCCCAGTCCTAATTGTCAAACTATTTGATTCTCTTCCCTTTTCCCCCTAGCAGCCATAAAAATCACAAGACTGAGCCTTAAAATGGACTTTAGAGGTTTATTAGTCCAACATCCTCATTTCACAGATGAGAAAAGTGGAACATAGAAATGTGAAGTGACTTATCCAAAGTCATACAGAGGTTAAGTAGAAGTTCTGGGATTCTAGAGGTTTATTAGTCCAACATCCTCATTTCACAGATGAGAAAAGTGGAACATAGAAATGTGAAGTGACTTATCCAAAGTCATACAGAGGTTAAGTAGAAGTTCTGGGATTCTAAACAATAGACTCTCACTTTTGGAGGGGCTCTTGATCCAGCCTGTACCTGAATAGGAATTTCCTCTACAGTTTCCTGATAAGTGATCATCTACCATATGCTTGAAAATCTTTAATGAGGGGCATCCCACTACTTCCTAAGGGAGTTCATTTCATTGTGGGAGAGTTCTAATTGTTTGGAGGGTTTTCCTTGTAGTGATCTATAGCCTATGCTAACCTTTCCTCACTGCTCCTATCTCTGCCACTGGAGGGACAAGTCTGGATTTTTTTTCTGACAGTCTTAAAATATTTTTAAAACAATCATCAAGCACCGAATGAACCCAAATGTACCAGGCATAACATCGAGTGCTGGGGATACAAAACCAAAAATGAAACAATCCCTACCCTCAAGGAGCTTAACTTCTATTGTCTCTAACTTTATTCTTCTGTAGAAATAGGCTAGTGGGGGTGGCTAGGTGGTACAGTGAATAGAGCACCAGCCCCAGAGTCAGGAGGACCTGAGTTCAAATCCGACTTCAGACACTTAACACTTACTAGTCGTTTGACCTTGGGCAAGTAACTTAACCCTAATTGCCCTGCCTTCCAAAAAGCAAAACAAAACAAAGCAAAAAGAAATAGGCTAGTGGGTGGGGAAAATATGGAGAGCTTAAAGGAATAGGACTCAAGAGAAAATAAAAGATTATTTAGTAGGAGTTTGGAAATGGGAAAGGTGGAATATTGGAGGTTGGTGGAATACAGGATTTCAGAGTCTGAATTCATAAACCTTGGTCCTACTCTCCTAAAAATTACAGTGCTTTTGTCAGTGTCATAAATGCCCCTTCTCAGCTGGAGGATCTTCCTCCTAATAGGGATCTAATTCTCAGAGATCAGAATTTTAGGTAAGAATATAAACAGGAAGTAGGGAAGAGAAGGGATTTACTTCTAGCATTCTCTGTCACCCCAGAATATGGATAGGAGGAAGGGAACCCTTAAGCTAGGGGCGGTGTCAGGAATGTCAGAAACCTTGGGGTGCCGTGTTTGAGGATATTGCCAACATCTCACCATGAGTGCCAGTTGTACTAATGATCAAGGCTAAGCTTGTCTTGAGAGGCAATTTGCCTGAATTCTGGGCTTAAAAAAGGTTTGTTTAATTGAATTAAATTTCTTTGACTTCCTCCATGGATACAGATAACAAGATGGTTTTTGTGAGTTGCTATGGCCAAAACATTTCATCAGTTGGCCACCTCATACTGGTGATGAGTTTTAGCTAAACTAGTCCTTGGAGTATAGACACAATCCAAGGCTGGGAACATATACAGAATCTTTCCAAACTGGCAGTTCCAACTAGAATATGGAATCTAATTGCTTAGCCTTTTAGAGGAATGCCTGTGAGATGTCAGAGTAGGACTTTTGCAGAGGTTGTGAAAACAATACCTTACTTTCTTATGTTTTTTTTTTTACCACATAGAGAGATAGATAGATAGATAGATAGATAGATAGATAGATAGATAGGCAGTATTAAGTATACTATATGCCAGGCATTGAGGGTAAGCTCCAAGAATACAAGATATACAAGAAAACAAGCAAACAAGATAGTTCCTGCCCTTAAGGGGCTTACATTTTAAAAGGGGGAGAGAGAATACAGAAAAGGAAGTTAGAAAGGGGGACCAGAGGAAAGGCAAGATATGGTGGAAGACTGATCCTAGGAAAAGTAAGGCAAAAGTTTTCCTACCAGAGCCTAGTGTCCCAGGGGCAGAATTCAAAGAGAGGGAAGATGGGGCTGATGGTCAGAGTGGAGACAGCTTGATGTGGAGATGGTGAGAGGAGTTGTAGAGGCCTGATTGGGGGGCAGGATAAGGTGAAAGATCACTTATTAGATCCAGATAGAATGTAAACTCCTTGAGGGCAGGGACTATGTATCCCTAGCACCTAGCATATGGCCTGCCACCTAGATGACATTTAATAAACGTGTATTAATTAAATGATTGAAAGAACACTATTTAGCGTCAGGGTTTGAATTTGCTATTTAGTATGACCTGGGTCATTTTTCCAGTCTCAGTCCCAGTTTCTTTCTCTATAAAATGAGGGAATTGAACTCTTATATGCTGTCCAGCTTTCAACCCTAGGCATAAGCCTATGGGATGATTTGATTTAGGAAACTCCATATTTATTAAATGCCTGTCTTTATAAAGTCAGGTTAAAACTCAATACAAGGAAAATACTAATTTAGAAACAGGGCTGTTCTGTTCAAGATATGTTTAAAATGTTCAGAAAAGAGAAAAAAAATTTTTAAAGAAACAGATTCTCTTAGAAGCAGATTGAAGTGCTAAGTATTATGGGCTTATGGCCCAAGAATAATCATCTGTATTCATTAGAAAGGAGGGTTTGTAGACAAGAGTGGGTTGCTGGGAAACTCTTTTATATTAGCAACTTAGTTACCAAGGTAACCATAACCCTGATTGGAAGATGACCTTCAGGAGAGATTGCACTGTTCTATACCTATGATTCCTTAGGGCTTTTTTTTTTCTCTTCTGGGAGAGGAGTGGAAAGGAACCAAAAAAACTAAATTTCCCTGGGACAGACTTCATGGAGAACAATATGGAAAGAACTGCAGCAAAGCCTGTCTGGAACATGCTGCCCTGCTGAGCACTGCAGGCCAGAATCCTGGAGAAGTAATTAGGGAGTAACAGTTCAATTAAAACAGCAGATAAAAGCGTCTGCAGGGCTTTTGCTGTTTGCATCATGGAGGAAAGCAGGTAAAGGTCTGCCAGGGAAAGCTGTGCTCTGGTACTAATTAGCAGAGTTAGGAAGCAAAAGTGATGCCTCCATCTGAAAGGACAAGTAGCTTGTGAAGGTGGATCATGATAGGACACAGTTGGGACTTTCAAAAGTTAAAGACCCTTCTCAGAGGGTAAAGGAGGAAACCAGGTGAAGATGAATATTTTTTATTTAACAATAATTTAATAAGTAATATTTAATATAATATAATAAATAATAATTACATTCATGTTATTATAAAAATAATAACTATATTTATAGAATATAATAAATAATAAATAAATGTTTTTATTTAACAACAATTTAAAGGGTTTAAATGAGCTTACAAGCATCAACTCACACTGGGTGTTTTATTTTTAAGGCTTGCTTCAGGTATCTCTCTCTGTTTCCATCTCTTATGGAGGATAATTCAATAATTCAAAGAGTTTATTTTTACAGAAAAAGTGAAGGCAAATGGATTAACCCCTTCTTAATTCCAAATGGATTAATCTTTTATTAATCTCGATGTATCATCCATGCCTGGAAGAGAATCTAATTGTTCTGTGCTCCATAACCCAAGATACCACTATTATTTGGCTTATCTGCCTGGATTTCTCCCATGGACACCTAGTAATCAATAGGAGTTGTCCAATTTGCAGATTCAACCCTATTAAGTGGTCCTTTGGCACCTATGACTTTGTCTGTATAGGAAATCCCTATTTAGAAATGCCTCTTATCAATGCATATTTGTAATTCACTGCAATTTATAGTGTTAATGAATTGCCTAGAATATTAGGAGATTAAATGACTTCCTCAGAGTCATACAGACAATCCCAAGGCAAGATCTCACATAACTACTATTTAATAGTAAATAATTGTTTTATCTGTTTTAAGACATAGCAAATAAAAGCTGACATACAGAACTCTTGGGTTTGCAAAATTAGTTAAATACATTGTGAATGAGTGAATAAATGAATGAAAAATCATTTATTAATCACTTATTATGTTCCAGGCTCTGTCCTAAGTCCTGGGAATATAAGTGTAAGCAACAGAGTCCCAGCCCTCAAATTTTATGTACCAGGAAGCTGCATGGAAGCTGGCTTTAAGGAAAATAAGAGGAAAGCCCACCCATCAGAGCCTGGAGACTCAAAGGCAGAGTCCAGAATTGGGAGATAAGGATGGTGACCCAAGTGCAGGTGGTGGGGGTTGGAAATGGCCTCCCTGTGAGGCAGGGCACAGCAGTTATTACTATAGCCACTTTTATAGATGAAGAAATTGAATCTTGGAGGTGAAATGACTTGTCTTGGGTTATGTAGTATCTGATAAAATTTCAAACCTAGTTCTTTCTGATGCTAAACCCAGCACTCTATTTACTAAACCACCTCTGCTTTTCTAATATTTCCTGCGTATTTCTTTATTGGAATACTATCCAAGTCTGTTATCATCAAAAGACTCTATGAGGCTTGAAAAGGGAGAAAAAAATATCACCAGAGGGTGCTGATAGCTTGTCTTCTGAAGCTAAGAGAAGACCAATCTCCACACCTCTCAACTCCAATCTTTTAAGATAACTTACAGAAGCATGAGGTATTCTCAGACAAATCTCAGGAAGTCTGGCTCCTGTAAACCAGAAATAACCATAAGTGGAAGTAAAGACAGATTACAATGACCCCCTTGTTTTTCTTTTATATATCCTTACCCCAAGTTAGATTTGTTAGATCAGATGGCAGCTTAAAGCCTGTGAAAAGGCTCTGTGTTGAATGGTCAGTTTTAAGTACATACATCTCACTTAATAGCATCTGACAGGGCAGAAGAAAAAGTTCTATCTGAAAAGAAACTTTTGATGAACTTAATATTACAGTCAACTGAGCTATTTATTGTCCTTCTTTGGAGCTGAAATGGACTACTGTCACCACTTGAAAACTTAAAAAAATTAACTCCACAAATATAAGATGGAAGATGGACAGAGAACAGTTCTTTTGAAAAGGACCTAGATATTTTAGTGAATATATGCTCACTATGAGTGATCAGACAAAAAGTTTAGTTCAATCTTGGGCTGTGGTTATATGAAGAGGCTTTATTGTTTCCAGAAATAAGGAAGTAATGATCCCATTATTCCCTGCCCTTATCAGACCCACAACCAGAAAATTGTATTCAATTCTGGACACCAGAGGTAATAGCAGACATTGATGAGCTGGAGTGTAGCAGAGGGCAACTGGAATAGCAAAGGGCCTTGAGTTTGTGACAAACAAGGTTAAATTTAAGGAATTGGGCATATTTAATCTGGAGGAAATAATATTGGGGAAAGGAGTATGGGTAGAATATATAACTGTGTTCACATATTTATTTGAAGGGCTGTCATGTGAGAGGGAGATTATTAGACTTGTTCTATTTAGCCCCAAAGGGCAGCAAGAACCAGGAGATATTAAAGGTAGAGAAGTCGAGGAAAGAGAGTAGCTAGAAAGAAGACATGGTCAAGAGTGTCAAATGCTACTGAAAGGCCAAAGAGAATGAGGGCCAACAAAAAGCCTGTGGGTGTGGAAGATTTCCTTGGAGATACTTCTTAGAGAGATCTGTTCCAGTAGGTTGCTAACTCTTCTTTGTCAGTCCTAAAGCAGAGCTCAGCACACTATTTCCTTTGTGTTTTCATTTCCTTCACTTTCAAGTCTTTCACTCTGTCACACATTCATTTCACCTTTCACAAACACACAAATAACAGCCACTAATAATAGTGGGGTGAATAAGAAAAGAAAGCATCCAAGACCCTCTTCCAAAGGTGTGAGAGTGGCCAGTGAAGGGAGTGCAATTGTAGGCAGATTTTTCATCTAGAGTCTTCCATTAGATCACAATTTCCCTGAGGGCAGTCAGTTCATTCTTGTCTCTACCACGGTGCTTTGCACAAAAGTAGTTGATAATCTTTTGTTGATTTGAATTCAGACAGACTGCTAATAGTATATAACTTGGAATAGGAACTGGAAGGAACTTTGGAGACTACCTAGAAGCAACTAATTATTTCACAGATAAGAACCTGAGGTCCAAGGTTATCTAGCCAGTTAGTGGTAGAGCCATGATCAAAACTAGGTCTTTGGACTATAAACCCAATACCCTTCCCTCTACCTAGGAGTCAATCAAAGAAAATCATTACTTGGGAAGTACAAGTCTTGTTGGATTTGGTGCTAGAATCACTGCCAATGTGGTTATCTCATGAGATTATCCAATTTTTTTGTGGGGGGGGTGGGGCAAAGGGAAACACATTCTCTTATAGTTTCTCTTCCCTACTCCTCCAGTGGGACCCCCAAGCTAGCCTCAGAGGGACTATCTGCACACTTTTGATTTATTCTTTATCTCTGTTGTGTCTGCCTCTAGCCATTTTCCTGAACAGGCAGAAAATAACATCCTGCACTAGAGAATGTCAAATCTAGACTGTTGGATCATGACATTTTGTCTGTTCCCAACTTCCCCCTACAATTTCTTGCCTCTGGTTCCTTGGAGACATCAAGACTTTTTAAGAGGATGATAGTGGGGAATCTTGCCACATAATTCTTTCTATAAGCAGACCCTCCCCCAAAACACTTAAATTATATCACAAGGCAATGGAATTAAGTATGACGAATACTGGAAAGTAAAGCATGGCTGATAACTGTAATTATTTCTTATGAGTCAGAGAAGGATCTAAATTTACAGACTGTAATCAGAGCCAGGGAGGAAATGCCAACTGCATCCAGGTAGTGAATAAGTATGTTTAGCACCTTTATTTGTCATTATAAATGTACTGGCAATGGGGGAAACAATGAAGAAATACCTTCCAGAATAGCATGATGTTTTGAGCCTACATTATCAGGCTAGAAGTGACACAAAGATTCATTCAATCTTTCTTATTCAGATGAGGCGTATATACTTCTGAACTTTATTTAGATTCAAGCTTATTTGAATTTTTGCTTAATTAAGGTACAGAGTTGTGTTTTGGCTCTTTACCTCAGGTTTTAAATGCTTGTAATTACAAGGCAGCTAAGTGGTGCAGAGGATAGAGCTCTGGACCTGGAGTCAGGAAGACTCATCTTCCTAAATTCAAATCTGGCCTCAGCTGTGTGACTTAACCCTGTTTGCCAGTTTCTTCATCTGTAAAATGAGCTGGAGAAGGAAATGGCAAATCACTCCAGTATCTTGACTAAGAAAAACCCCAGATGGTTCACGAAGTCAGACATGACTGAAAATTACTAGCAACTCCCTCTGCAAGGTCAACAATTAAGAGTATTAATGACTAATTTTTATATGGTGCTTTAAAGTTTACAGAGTATTTTACTTGTATGATCTCCTTTGATCCTCACAACAACCTTGTGAGATAGGTGCTATTTTCACCCCCATTTACAAATGATATAACTAAGGCTAGTAGTATAATTAAGTGACTTGCCCTGGGTCACACTGCTAGTAAGTGTCTGAGGCAAGACTTGAACCTACCTCTCCCTAATTCCAATACCAGCATTCCACTCCTTCCAAATCTATAAAGCATCTCCCCTAGTAACTCTTGGGCTCTCTTAGACACTGTGCTGTAATTCAGCTAATTATACCAAAGAATGGCTGCACCTCAGTTAATGGACCATAGGTCAAGCTAGATTTACAAGTGAATGCCAAGCTATTTAAAAAGCAATTAATTATGCATATGCCTAAATGGATCTGTGATGTGATTGTAAACTAGCCATATCTTCCCATAATTTCATCACAAGTAGCTTCCTCCACACACCTCTCTTGGTTTCTTTTGACATCATGACATCAGTGGAGCACAAGGATGTCCAACAAGGATATCATCCCTTGATCTCTCCATCTGACCAGAATATCTTCTTTTTGGGTCATTCTTTTCTTTAATGACATGCTTCCTTGAGTTCTTCTTCATGGTTACTTGTAATATATTCTAGTCTACTATACCTATCACATGGTCCTCCATGCCCTTTGAGCAATATTAATTTTTAATTCTTCAGAAACTGTGGTGTACCATGACTCACAACCACATAGCACCAGAAGAGTATTAGTATTAAAAAACTGGGCCTTTGTTTAAGAAAGAAGTTTGGGATCATTAATGGAACTCTGCAATTTCTGAAAGACCATCTAGCCTGCTTGTCTTCTTTTGTCCAATTCTAGGCCCAACTCATTAATTTCCCAGGGTCTACCAAATACATATATGCACATACACACACATATACACACACACACACTTACACACACAACTGTATATATACACATATATAACAATATAAATGTATGTATACAAATTGGTGGGTAAATTCTTTATGTTGTCCATCTAATTCAGGGATTCTAAACCTTTTTTTGTATCATGGTCCTCTGGCAGTCTGGTGAAGCTTTCTCAGAATAATGTCTTCAAATGTATAAACTAAAATATATAATGGCTTGTAAGGGGGAGGAGTCAAGATGGCAGAGTAAAAACAGGACCTCCACATGGCTCTGGCTCCCACCACCTCCAATACATGTAAAAAAAATGACTCTAAACAAATTTTAGGGGTACAGAGCCCACAGAGTGACAGAGAGAAACAAATCTCCCACTGAAAGCAGCCTGAAAGGCCAACAGGAAGGGTCTATCGCACAGAGCTGAGCACAGTCCCACATGAGTCGCTTGGTTCTGACCCCAGGGTGGCCTCAACCAGGGGCAACTAGAGCAGACTTCAGGAGAGTGAATTACCAGCAGCTGTGGTAGTTTCCAGACTTCTCAACCCATAAATACCAAAAAAAAAAAGTAAAAGGTCAGTTAGGAACTCTGTTGTAAGGGTGAAGGAACAGCATGGTCCAGCCCCTGCCCCCAGGGTGAGAAGTGACAGAGGTGTGGCAGCTGCAGCTGCTGCTGCTGCTGCTGCATGGCTGCCTCCAGAGCTTCTGGGCTGCAGATCATAGGGGGACCAAGCAACCATTTAGAGGATAATTGCTCTTGCTTTAACCTGCTTGGATCTGGATTGTGGTCTTGGGTGGTGATCCTGGGTGCATGGCCAGCGTGTCAGAGCTTGTAGGGGCTGCAGAGAGGGCATCCTGCTGATAGCTCTGATAGCTGCAAAAACCCCAGTGATTTGGGACATAGCTCTCTGCAATCTGGAAGCAGAGTTCTACTGTGGCAAAGAGCTCAAAAGTCAAGTAACTGTCTGGTAATATAAGTAAGCAGAGGAAGCACAAACAGACTCTAGAATCTTTTTTGGAGACAAAAAGGATCAAAGCATCGAATGGGAGGGAGACAATGAAGTCAGAACTCCTGCATCAAAAGCTTCCAAGAAAAATATGAATTGGTTATAGGCCATGGAGGAGCTCAAGAAGGATTTTGAAAATCAAGTCAGAGAAGTGGAAGAAAAATTGGGAAGAGAAATAAGAATGATGCAGGAAAATCACAAAAAGTGAGTCAACAGCCTACTAAAGGAGACCCAGAAAAATACTGAAGAAAATAACACCTTAAAAAAATAGACTAACCCAAATGGCAAAAAGGCCCAAAAAACTGATGAAGAGAAGAATGCCTTAAAAAGACAAATTTGTGAGATGGAAAAGGAATTTCAAAAACTCACTGAAGAGAATAGTTTCTTTAAAATTAGATTGGAGCAAATGGAAGCTAATGACTTTCTGAGAAATCTATTAAATAGATACTATTAAAGATATGATTAAACAGATCCAAACAAATGAAAAAAATACAAGGCAATGTGAAATATCTCATTGGAAAAACCACTGACCTGGAAAATAGATCCAGGAAATATAATTTTAAAATTATTGGATTACCTGAAAGCCATGATTAAAATATGTAATATTACAAAGAAAACCAATTAAGATAAAGTTATTAATTTTTTTAAGTCCAAAGAGCCCAGGTCAAGAGCCCCTGATCTAACTACATGGCATTATCTGGGCAATAGTCATTCTTCATCCACTTGTTCTCTCCTCTGTCTAGGCTACATTCTTTTCAATGCTTATGGATTTTGTCCAGGAGGTTTGCAATGTTTTGGGACTAATTGCAACCAACATAGTACCATATGAAAATGGGGGTAGAGGAGTAGAGAGGAACAAGTATTTATTGAGCCCTACTATGTGCAAGACACAGTGCTAAGCCCTTTATAAATATTACTTCATTTGGAGAATACCTCTCCTCATATTATCAGAGGATCATCAAACGATGTTATCTTTGTTATTTCAGCTTTCAAGAAATCTTGCATGATTTTGATGTATGCATTTTGGTGTGAAATACCTTATGGGAAGAGAGGTTAAAAGGTGTTTTGTTCTGCTGAACCAAATGCTTTTTTGATGGTCAACAAACAAGCAGAGTGAGATTTTATTTTCTCTACATCAGCCAATTGTGTGATGTAGATGTGATTTAATATGGAAAATCCTTTATAGAAGTCCAACTATTTCTCACTAGCATCCTGTTTGAGGAATGTTTAGAGTCTTCTCATTAAAAAAAAATTACATAGATGGGAAAGTAGGGATAAAGTTCAGTAATTGGTCTCTCTGGTTTTCCCCTCCCCCTGTTTCCCTCTTTTTTGTGAGATTATTTTTACTTTTGTGTTCTTCCACTGTCCTTCTCCATATATCTTACAAATGAGTTTATCTTCTAAAAGGTGTTGCCCCTTTTGGCCACACATGCCAACCCAGTAAATTTCAAGTGTTTGTGCTGTAGATTCTTTTGATCTCTCAATTATGGAAATTCATTTACATCAGCTAAATTTCCATGTGATATTATTATAATTGATGTCCATGTCCTTTCTTCCATCCACATCCTATTTTTCAGCATTACTAACTTGTTTAAATAAGTTACATTTGTGTTTATTTTATTGCATGTCATACCTTTTTGTTTTTTCTATTTATTCTTCTATCATGGGTGATAACTTTTATCTTTGTTCTAATAAGCTGGTGATCCTCTAGTATGATGGTACACAGATCCAGCTTCGTCTTGACTTTTGTCTTGCCACTGAACCCTGTAGACTCTGGAGGAGAGAGTGAGGCTGATGGCTTAAATCCAATTCATGCCCAAGTCAAGATATCACCCTTGTCATGTCATTGGTCCTTTCTGAGAATGAAGGATGAACAATAAGACATGCAGATCCAGGAATGACTTTACTGTTTGTTAAAATATAATCAAAGTCCCCCAGGCAACAAAAAACAGAACTGGCGTTTGGACCCAGGCTCTCTCCTTCCAGAGCTTGTGATCTTTCCATGATACTATGATGTCTCTTACTAGACACAGTTTACTTCTTTTAGAGATGAAAATTCCACAATTGCTTTAAGAATTTCTTTGCTATTTGAAAGGAAAAACATGTGGCTTCCCTTTCAGTATAAGGACAGCTACCATTTCCCAAGATTGCTAAAATATCACTTTTACATTTCTTTTCAAATGATCCAATTTACCTAGGTTGAAATAAAAAAATAATAATAAAGAATGCTCATATAAATACAACTAATCCAGAAGCATGACATTGCCCTATATCTTTATTTTTCAATCCCTTCCTCTTCTATATCTGCCCATATAGCTATTGAAGATGATGTTTGATTTCTTTCTCCATCTTATTTTACAGATGAGGAAACTGAGGCAAACAGGGTTAAGTGATTTGCCCAGGGTCACACAGCTAGTAAGTGTCTGAGGTCACATTTGAACTCAGGAAGATGAGTCGTCCTGACTCCAGATGCAGAGCTCTGTGCTCTATGGTGCCACCTAGTTTCCCTTTCCTAATGTGTAAATAACATTATTGGATGAAATGACCTTTAAGGTCCTTTCTAGCTCTGTAACTATGACTCTAATCCTAAAATCTCTTACCACGAGTTATAGAGAAGCAACCTCAGAAGTTCTGAGTTCCAGTCCTGTCTCTGACACATACTGACTTCTGTGACCCTATGTAAGTCATGTAACCTATTTTAAGTTCTCTGAGCAAGTATAAATAGAAGAAAAGATGCCAACTTGCATTGTTAGAGGGAGTTTTCTCTTGCAGAGCATTCCCTGTATCAGTGAAATAATAGGTCCATGCTTCATCATGAGAGTCTCTAAGCCTCATGAATCATTGTAATGGTTTCTTAACTCATAATCCTGCTTCTACTCTCCTAATGCATTTCTGACCATGCTATTTTCCTGTTTAAACCCTTAAGTTACGCCCTGTTGGCTATAGGATACAATTCATACTCCTCAGCCCTGCCCCATTGACAGTGACCACTCTCAAAGTGGTTTAGAGCATTTTGGCTGGTTCCTTCCTTTCCCCCATCACTCCATTCTTATCTGTGTGGATGTCTTATCTCCCTGTTTCCAATGGACTTGTAGTAGCAGCTGGAGCTTAGAAGTAGCTTTGTCTTGCATCACTAGCTCCTGGTAAAGGGGCTGTCACTTAGTAGGTATTTAAATGATTGTTGAATGAAATTGGACTATTGAATCTTTTCTGAGACCATTCTAAGATTATGCTCTGCTTTTAGAAACTCTTTGTTATTCGGATCAGTTTCCAGAGAAGGCAAAGCCATATTCTATGTAAGAACTGAATAATGGTGACATTCTCTAAATGCTAGAAATGTCATGATGACAATAATGAATCAGAGAAATAACGAAAGATGTTTCTTGAAGCAAATTACAAGGGCTTCCTATACATTGTTTCATTGGATATGCAAAATGATCTAAAAGTTAATGAAAAATAGCCATGAAGAATTAAAAATATCTCAGTGTTAAGTATGTATCAGTGAGTATACATCATGTTTCCCCAACAGATGCTTTATATGATCTTATTTTCTCTTCCTTCTACTTCCCCCAATTGAAAAAAAAAGATAACCAAAATCCTCGTAACAAATGTGCATAACAAACAAAACAGAATTTCCACATTGGCCATGTCTAGAAATGTATGTCTCATTGTACGTAAAGAGCCCATCACTCCTCTGTCAGGAGGTATGTAGCTTTCCTCAACACTGGTCACCTTTCCCCATATGTACATGTTTATATTTAGTAATATAAATGTAAATAGTTTTATATATAATATACAGCAGTCAGTGGCCTGCTGGTAGGTTTGCCTGCCACAAGTCTGTCCTGATCCTCCATTCAACTGACAAAATGATCTTCCTAAAGCTCATCTAACTATGTCACCCCCTCCCTTCCATTCAATAAGCTCCATTGTCTCCCTATCACCACCAGGATCAAATATAAAATCTTCTGTTTGATACGAAAAGCCCTTTATAACCTGGACCCTCCATGCCTTTCTAGTCTACAATGCCTCCATGGACTTTTCAGACCAGTGACAATGGCTCCCACTCCATCTTCCATCTTGGAGTATTTTCAATGGCTGTCTCCCATGCTTGGAATTCTCTTTCTCCTCATCTCTGTATCTTGGCTTCCCTGGTTTCCTTCTTGTCCTAGCTAAAATTCTACCTTCTACAGAAAGCCTTTCCTGATCCTCCCTAAATCCTAGGGCCTTCCTTCTTTTGATTATCTCCAAGTTATCCTGTCTGTATCTTGCTGGTACATCATTGTCTGCATGTTGTCTCCCCATTAGATTGTGAACTCCTTGAGTTCAAGAACTGTCGTTTGCCTTTCTTTATATCCCTAGAACTTAGCACTGTGTCTGGTGCATTTAATAAGTGTTTATTGACTAACAGATCACAATGATAGTAATTGGCATGGAGAAATTTATGGTGATAAATATATACAGACATAATTTCTATAAATAAGGTCCTATTTCAAAAGAGGATAATGTTGAGCCTACTTTTGATCTACTTCCTATTTAACCTATTTCTATAGTAGGTAACACTGCTAGTAGTAGAAAATTTACTGCATTTGGAGTCAGGAGATATGAATTTGAATCTTAGTTGAGACTCAAAGGGCTTGAGTGACCTGACCGAGCCCATAAATATAGTGATTATCCGAGGAGGTGGGCCAGTCTCATTGTGAGCCTGCATAGCATATTGTTGCTGTTGAGAGATTAAAAGAAAGAAAAGCCAAGTTGGCAAACACCTACTATGTCTACTACTATTAAGCATCTACTATGTATAAGGTACTGTGCTAAACACTAAGGATACAAAAAGAGACAAAAAGGGTGGGAGGAACCCAGTCCTTGTTTTCAAGGAGCTCACGGTATAATAGGGGATACATCATGCAAACCACTATGTCCAAACAAGATCTAGACAAGATTTTGAGATAATCTTAGAGGGAAGGCACGAAAATGAAGGAGAACTGGGAAAGGTTTCTTGTAGAAGGCAGGACTTTGGCTGAGCTTAAAGGAAATCAGAGAAACCCAGAAGCAGAGATAAGGAGTGAGGGCATTCCAGACCTGGGGCCAGCCAGCAAAAACACGCAGGGTTGAGAGATGGAGGGTCATGTGTAAAGGAGGCCAGTATCACTGGATTGTGGAGCATGTGTAGAGGTATAAGGTGTAAAATCACTGGAAAAGTAGGAAGGGCCCAGGTAATGGAGGGCTTTAAAGACCAAATGGAAGACTTTATATTTAATTCTGGAGTCAATAGTGAACAATTGGAGTTGATCAAATAAGGATGGTGTCATGATCAGACCTATGCTTTAGAAAGATTAATTTGATATCTGAATGGAAGATAGACTAATAGAGAGAGCCTTGAGGCACAGAGAACAACCAGAAGGCTATTTTAATAGTTCAGGCATGAGGTGATGAGGGCCTACATCAGGAAGGCCTCTGGAGTGGTAGATAAATCTTTGTGGAGGATGTATGGAAAAATACAGATTGGAATCCATATAGAATGCCATGGTCTGATTTAATTTGATTCAATTCAACAGCATTTATAAAGTACCTACTTTGAACATTGGGGATATAAGGACAAAAATGAAAGAATACCAGCCCTGAAGGAACTTACATTCCATGGAGGGGGTATGGGGGCATAAAATATGGACACAAAAATGTAGATACAAAAATATAGAGAGAGTAACTATAAAGTAAATTGGACTGGTGGAGGAGGATTGCTCTAACAACTGGGATGGATAGACAAAGGCTTCATGTAGGAAGTGGCCTTGAGGACAAGTAGGGATTTCAAGAGGCAGGTAAGGAGGGAGATCATTCCAGGCCTGCATATTCTGTATAAAAGCATGAAGGTGCCAAGATTTATCTTATGTAGAGAAGGGTTTGAGGACTATGATAAGGATTGAGGAAAATTCTCTTAGATTACAATGTATTGAAAATATTTTCCATGCCAATAACTAAAGGAGATGAATGTAATGGGACAATCCTTTAAAGGTAGGACCAAGACTCACAGAATCAGGATCTTTGAGCCATAAGGACTCAGAAGCCATTGAATTATAGGAATGATCCTGAATAGTTCACTTGTCTGGAGTGTGTCTACTTTTGAGAAAAGCACTCTTTCTGTACTATAGAATCACTTTGTGACTGTAGGGAAAATGTAACTATATTGTGGAAAACTAGGTTTGATTGCAAAATCATATGTAATATGTTGAAGTTAAAATAATTTTTCTTCAGACAATAACCATATACCTACAGAATTTACTCTTAAATTTTTCATTCATGTGGTGAATTCAATGTGGCTGCCATGAGAGGTGATGAGTCCTCCTTCCATGCCGATTTCAAGCAGAGGTAGGAGAGCTAGCAGCTTAGTCCGTATGTTATAATGAGGACTCCTGTTAGGTTTGGCTTGGACTAGATTTTTGATGAGGCCACTTTCAGCTTTCATCCTTTGATTTTGTAGCATTCAGACATGAGATTTTATTAAATACTGTAGTTACTGTAGTAAAGGTATCCACACTAATGAAATCATGGATCCATCAAAAAAAAATTACCATGGATACTTACCTATCTGGACAACAGCTAGCTGCAAACACGTTATTAGCGTAAAGAATATTTCACGTGGCTTGTGGATATAACCCCATCTCTGACGTCAATCAGATCTAATCGGTTAACAACATAATAAGTGCTTAGATACTTTTATCCAGTTGCTGGCCATTCCCCATCTATGATGTTGACTTAATTATTAAAGCCTCTCTCTACTTCTGATGCCATTAAATGATTATTTTTTTCTCTAACATTCAGACAACATGTGGCCTGTCCTGGTTTTCCTAGACCATGTAACAGACTAAGAGGTGAAGGGAACTTGTTTACCTCTCAGTGTCCAGACCTCCAAAAATAATTTGCTTGTGGTTGTTAGAATAAAAAGCAGTATTTTTCAAAGATATGTGAGGGAAGGAGAGCAGACTGATAGTTAGGAAGGAAACTAAAGCAACTTCCTTCCACAGTAACATTGTTATACATTTCTTAGAGGCATGCTGAATCAGCAATATGGTGGCCTCAACTGCTGGAACCACTGACAATTATTGCCTTGAATTAGTCCTACAATAAGGTCTTCCCAGCCTGTCTAGGAGAGCAGATCATGGGCTAGGTTGTCTGAAAGCATGGGATCTTTCAGTTGCTACAGTGGATTAAATTGTCCCAGCATAGAGGTGTGGCAAAGACAGCATCAAGGAGTGTACCTGTGTGGTTGACCAGTTGACCAGAACGGGGGGCAGGAATGGAGGAGTCAGTCTGAACCCCAGCGCTCAGTAGAAGATGTTTCCTCAGTGAGTTGGACATTGGCCCAGGAACTGGGGGAGGGAGGAGGTAGGTAGGACTGACTCACTGTGAGTAAGCCAGGACTAGAAAATGTAGCTATCCTGCAGCTATCCAAGCAAGATTCGCAGACACCCCAGGGGACCCTTTATGTGATGGGCAGGGCTGTGGGAACTGGTTGAGAGCAGAACATTTTAAGCAGCCTTGAGTCACTCTTCCCCAGGGTGTGGAAGAGCTAAGATGCTCCCCTAGTTCAGCTGCTTGAGAATTGGCACCATCTCCTGGTAAGAATTAGCAATTGCTGAGGAGCAGCACCAGAAGGAAGGGCATGCAGCAATGAACAGTTGGGAGGGACGCCAGGTGACAGTGGCAAGAAGGACGGATCCTGATTGCAGGGAGTAATGGAGATCAGTGGAGTAGAGGCTGACAAAGGGGCAGTGAGGACCAGAGCTCTGACCTGGAGGAGTGAGCTCTGAGTTCTCCCCTCTCCTGAGGCCTGTTGGAGACAGTGGGCTAGGCTGTGAGGACAGCACAGGTCCAGTGGATGCCCACTGGAAAAGGGAGAGAAGATTTTTGACCGTACTGAATTCTTGCCTGTTGCCCGTTGCCTGTCTCCTTGCTGGAGGATACCGACACCAGGAGTAGGGACAAAGGAATAATAGCTAGTGTTTATATGATGCTTTAAGTTTACAACGCATTTTACATGTTTTCTCATTTACTGAGAATTTCTCATTTTTGTTTAGAGGAAATGATATGAAAATTAAATGAGAATTTCTCATTCTATATTCTCTTATCTTGGGAGGTAGGTACTGTTATTATTCGCATTTTACAAATGAGGAAACTGAGACTAGCCAAGAGGTCACACAGCTAGGAAGTGTCTGAGGAAGGATTTAAGCTCAGGTTGTCCTAACTCCAAACCCATAACTCTGTCCAGTTAGCTGACTCCACAGCATGCTAAGCTTACAAAGACCCTAGGAAAGACATTTAAGATCTTGAGGATTCTAGGCAGTGTTTCCATTGCTACTGATGATTAAAGGAAGGCAATTCAGGAGAGAAAGGCAAATTTGGGAAAGTGAACAGCTGGCCAAGAAGACGATGTCTGAGAATGGGATTTGAATTTTTGGATCTCTGCTTAAAATATAGGAATATTTATTCCATTGTTCAGAAGAGGGAAAGTGGGTGTAATAGAGGCCTATAAATACATATTTAGCTAGAGTCTTTCCACATATTTTAAATATAGCCAAGAAATAGGTCTTTAAGCTACAAATTGAGAATAGAAAAATTGCCCATATAGACCAG
This sequence comes from Gymnobelideus leadbeateri, assembly GCA_011680675.1. Taxonomy (NCBI): domain Eukaryota; kingdom Metazoa; phylum Chordata; class Mammalia; order Diprotodontia; family Petauridae; genus Gymnobelideus; species Gymnobelideus leadbeateri. The sequence goes on along the minus strand of WOXC01008919.1, from coordinate 479,477 downwards.
ACAAACCTGGTACTACAGAGAATTACCTGGTATAATACCAGCAGAAAGAGAACAAAGGAGAGAACCAATAACTGATTCATAGAAGACAATGGCTAAAAAGGGAACTAGCAATAAAACCTGTCTATGTACTATATGTGTGTGTATATATGTATATGTATATATATATCATATATATGTGTATATGCATATATATATATACAACTAATATGTAAATCTGTAAAGTATGGGTAAGAAATAGCATGAATTGGAGGTAAAGGCACTAAAACAAGGAGGCCAATTTGACCTCAAAAGGTTGATGCCTAAGACTTGGTGGGACAGGACTCATGTGCAATATTTGGTTCTAAGTAATGGATTATTTTAAAGTGTGTGGGGTGGGTGGTATAGAATATTACATTAAGAATATACACTAATGAAGAAAGCCGGGAATCTGAGAGGAGGAACATGAGGAGGTAAGAATCTGGGTGAGGTTCACCAGGGGTGAAAGTGGAAGCAAAATTGTTCAAGGAGGAGACCTCAGGCCAACTGGACAGAGGGAGGAATGAGATGAGTTTAGGAAACTACAGTGCAAACCTAGTACAGAAATGTTATATTATGGTGATGGGAGACTTCAGCTATCCAGACATTTGCTGGTGGTTTCTCTTTGCCAAGAGCAGTTGATAGATTTGTGAATTGCCTTAGTAATAATTTTATTTGCTAATAGAGGAGGCAACAAAGACAATTGATATTCTGAACCAGCAAAGAGAAACTGGATGCTGAACGAGGAAGGATGGGAACTGGCCAGAGGCTAGGAACTTTGGGAAAGGAGGGGAAGAGGTTATGGCTCCATCCTAGAGTTTGAGAAAGAGAAGAATAACAAAACTGTGCACACATGTATAATTGATATCATATTGTGTTCCTTCTCAGTGGATGTGGGTAGGGGTAGGAGGGAGAGAGAGAATTTGGAATTCAAAATTTAAAAAGGAAAGAATGTTAAAAATAATTAATTGGAATGTTAAAAAAAAAAGAAAAAATGGAAACTACCAAGTCTGGCATGAACTCTAGATTGGGAAGACTAGATTTCAAGGGGTTCATAGGATTCAAAAGAGAAATAGGGAGAGAAGTGTTGGGCTGTGGAAAGAGTGTTAGCTCTGGTGTTCAGTTATTCAGTCATTTTCATCTTGGTGACCCCATTTGGGGTTTTCTTGGCAAAGATCACTGGAGTGGTTTGCCATTTCCTTTTCCAGCTCATTTTACAGATGAGGAAACTGAAGCAAACAGGGTTAAGTGACTTGCCCAGGGTCACACAGCTAGTGAGGCCAGATTTGAACTCAGAAAGATGAGTCTTCCTTACTCTGAGCCTGGCACTCTATCCACTGTACCACCTAGCTGTCCCTTTCAGATTACATAGGTTCAAATCTCACTTCTGAGGCTAGGAAAGTTAACCAGCCTACCCGGTTCATTGGAAAATGGCACTATAGAAGTAGTTGAGAATGAATACTACCAAACTGGGAAAAAAATAATAATTTCAGTTTCATAATGGGCAATGATGACAATGCAGAACCAAATGATTATTTTACTTCTGTTTTCTTTTCCAAGGGGAATGTTCATTGGGTTGGAAAGAACAAAAATGTTAAATAGGGAGTGGAAACCTAAGTGAAACATGGTAGGACAAAAGCTTGATGTGCTAAATGAACTCAAGTCACCAAACTAGGACAAGCTACAGTCTAGAACAGTGGTATTGATGAGATAAAGTGAAGACCAATTACAAAATGGCAGTACTTAGTGGGGGGAATCAAGAGAACCATTCAGATTCTAGCTTATGAATACTGATTCTATCTTGTGCTGCCACAAGTATTCTCCTCCATCTTGTTTTTCTGTTATTCATCCATGGGAAAGTAGACAGTATAAGCTATCTATTGTTTTATAAATGCAGGTGGATACAGTTAGTCAACATCTCTCCATGGATAGAAAGGTCCTGAAACTTATTCATCCCTCTCCCAATTCCACTGAAACTCACCTGTTGGGAACCTTTAAGACTTCACCCGAACTCTGAGATCTCATGGAGAACTCAGGATGGCAGTGCTACTCAGGTTGGGTCTTAGAGGCACCTGTGTGTGAGTGTCTTCCCCCCCCCCCCCAACCAACACAGGTTCAAGAATTTAGGGGGTATTGAGCTTGCACTGCTAACAGGGGAGCACTCCCCTCCCATGAGAAGCCTATTGCTGAGGCATGTGGGGGAACAGAATCGGGGAAGGGGAAAAGGAGATAAAAGGAGGGAGGTGAGGTGAAAGGAGGAAGAGAGAGAGAAGAGGGGATTGTGAACGAGAAAGAGATTAAACCACAAGATACATTACATCTTGGTGTCAGGACTCCTTTGTCTGTTCGGGAGGAGCAGGCTCCTCAGAGGGGTTTGTGGGGGCAAACCAGAGGTTGTAGTGGGGCAACCAGAATCATGGAAGGCAATTGGAGAGTCGTAGAGGCGGCTGGAGAGGTAAGTTTGGCGTCAGCCCAGTAAGGTGAGTCCTTACACTCACCCTTTCCCCTTCCCAACTTGGAAAGCCTTTAAAATCTTTCTTTCATTTAGAAATTAAATGACCTGACTTTGTATCAGGGTTTGGTTTTCTTATAATTAATTGGTCCTATGTGATTAATTTTTTTTAATGTATAAAAATCTATTTTACTCTATATCCAAAGTCTTTGGGCTGACTGGGGAGTTCACTGACCCATTTGTTACGTCTTCCTGGCTAGTAAATTGTTTTTGTTTGGATTGTTTCCTCAGTTGTTTTTTTAATTTTAATTAACCATCTTAGTATCAAATTCAAATAAAAATGAAGGCCACTCACACATATATAAGGATCCTTGTGGGCTGCATATTACTTTAGAAAACTACATATTAACATTATCTGTGTCCTACTGTATTTTTATTTTATTTTGTTAATTATTTCCCAATTAGCTTTTAATTTGATTTTGCCTGCATTTGAGGGTGTTTTGTGTTTCAGAAAATGGGAGGGATATTTGATACTTCTGTTGTGCAGTACAGAAAGACCTGAAAGGAACTATTGGTGATCTTTGTTGTGATCTTTGAAAGAGATTGGAGAATGAAAGAGATATGAAAGAATTGGAGAATGGTATATGTTTCCGTTTTCAAAAAAAGGAGAGAGAAGAGGGTAGAGGTTGCAAGCTATCAGTCAGTGACCTCAACCTTGGCAAAATGCCTTACTGGGGGGAGAAGAGAGGTATCTATAAACCTATAGAAAGGGAAATAGTAGAGGGGACGGCTAGGTGGTGCAGTGAATAGAGCACAGGCTCTGGAGTCAGGAGGACCTGAGTTCAAATATGACCTCAGACACTTAAGACAAAAAAACAAACAAACAAACAAAACTAGCTGTGTGACCTTGGGCAAGTCACTTAACCCCAGTTGCCCTCCCCTCCAAAAAAGAGGGAAATAGTGTTAAATAATATTGAGTATGACTTGATCAAGAATATACCATTTCAAATTAATTTTCTTTCCCTTTCTGATTGATACCTCTTGGTGGATCTGGGGAGTGTTGTAGATAATATACTTGGGTTTATACTTTCAAAAAATTTTTTTGCCTCTAAAGTGCAGGTCCAATCATGTCATCTCCTTCTCCCCTTAAATAAACTCCTGAGAGGGGCGGCTAGGTGGCACAGTGAATAGAGCGCCGGCCCTGGAATCAGAAGGACCTGAGTTCGGAGCCGGCCTCTGACACTTAATCCACACAAACAAAAAACCTAGCCGTGTAACCTTGGGCAAGTTACTTAACCCCAATTGCCCTAAAGGGGCGGCTAGGTGGCGCAGTGAGTAAGAGCGCCGGCCTCGGAGTTTGGATGACCGAGATCAGATCCGGCCTCAGAAAATGAGCACCCACGCATAAATAATGACTAGCCATGTAACCTTGAGCAAGTTACTTAACCCCAATTGCTTTAAAAAAAAAAAAAAACAAAAAACAAAAACAAACAAACAAACAAAAAAACTCCTGAGGCTCCCAATCAGTTTCAGAATCAATGCAAAAGGTGTGGTTTGACATTCATAGCCCTTCATAACCTAATCCCCATCTCCCTTTCCAGTTTTCTTACATCTACAACTGAAACAACAGAACAACAAAAAAGATTATCCCGGTCTGAAGAATTTAATTTGTCAAGAGCAGCTATGAGGCCCCTTGGGCCGGCCCCAGGCCCTTTCCCGCCATGGCGGAGGTTCTGGAGCTGCCGCGGACACATATTGGAGCCCCGAATGTGGCGCACCTCTTCGACCGGCCCGTGTGTTTTGTAGGGCGTCTGGAGAAGATCCACCCCAGCGACAAGTCTTTTGTCCTGTCCGATGGAGAAGGCCAGCAGGTCAGAGTGGAGCTGGCGGAGCCGCTGGAGGAGATTTCCGGGATCCTGGAGGTGGTGGGGCAGAGTGACGGCCAAGGCCACCATCTCGTGCGCGTCCTAGGTGCTATTCAGGGACCACAACAGCAGCTTTGATCTCTGGCTCAACATCGACGCTCTCAAAATCATCCAGGAGTTCCCACAGTATTATCCATTCGGGGCCACACAGCAGGGCTGATGTCTCCTGATGGTGGCCGCCTTCCCACCATCCATCTGACAGTGGCGCTTCTCCTGGCCTGCTGCCCCCAAACCCTGAGGCCCTGGTGAAGGCCTCCCGGTGGCAGCCCTGAATGACTGTCCGTGTGTCTGTCTGATAAAGTTAGCTTTGGCCTGGCAAACAATGCTCTTTGATTAATAAAAAAGAATAATTATGTGCTCTGGAAAAAAAAAAGAGCAGCTACGAGCTCTCCCAATATCGCCCTACTTATCCTAGAGTTTGACCCACAGTCAACTATTTTTGTCATATCTTTACTAGTCTAAACATAATACTCCTTGAAAGATAAAACAAAAGGAAAGTTAGAGCTGGTAGTTTTCCTTTTTTCACCCACGATTTTCCATTATTATCTTCCCGTTTGCCCTGAGTAGTGTTTCTTTTGCCTCTTTGAGCCTCAGATTTTTAATGTGGAAAATAAAGGGATTGAAATAGAACTCTAAAGCCCATCCTAGTACTAAATCTTATAGGCATTTTACTACTTAATTATATTTTTACTATTACCCCCTAGTACAGAGGAAAGAATGATGGATTTGAAGTCAGTGTACAGCTTCCCCAAGTGCTTCATGAATAGTATCTAATTTGATTCTTACAACATCTCTGTAGGTAGGTCTTAATATTATCCTCATCTTACAGATAGGGAAACCAAAGCAAACAGAGGTTAAATGACTCGCCCAGCTTCAGACAGCTAGTAAATGTCTGATGTGCACTCAGGCTTTCCTTATACTGAGTCTTCTACCAGTTCTCTATCCATTATACCACCTGATTTATTACCTATTGGACTTTAAGAGCAAGTCACTTGACCTCCCTGGGCCTCTGTTTCCTTACTCATAAAATGAGGGAGCAAGGCCAGATGATGTCTAAGCACCCTTAGTTCTAGATCTAAGATCTATTTCTGAGATTCTGGATCATATCCCTATGCCTCCTGTTTCATTTCCATCACTGGTAACGATTTTTCTGACAATAAAGTAGAACATATTCCCTTTCTTAATAAAAACATTTTTGCGTAGGCCAGGTGACACTTTCCCAGCTGGATGCTGAGTCACAGAGATAGTTTCCATCCAAACCTTTCTCATAAAACTTACAGGTTCAGAAGCTGCTGGAATTTAAAAATATTGGAAGGATTCTGCTGTTTCTATGAGTACTGCTTGTGGAATGTTATTACTATCTATAATTCAGTTTAAACTTTCAAAAGTTACATAATTTTAAAAGATTATTTTCATGTATTAGAAAGGATACTAAGTTTGGAGCCAGAAAATAAAGATTCAAATGACTTAAAGATTCAAATGATCACTGAACTTGGAGTCAAGAGGGTCTGGGTTCAAGTCTTGCTGTAGACAACTAAATAGGTATGTTACCCTGCTAAGAAATTTAATGATTCTGGACTTGGTTTCCTCATCCATAAAATAAAGAGCATTGGGCCAGATGATCTCTACAATCCTTTCCAACTCTAAATTCTATGAATAGGTGACTTTGGTCTACGGAGAAGAGATTCTAAAGGCAAATAAGAAAGATCAGAAATCTGGAACATGGTGGTTATAACAAAGTTGACAGGACCTCCTTTTTCCTCCCCTGTTATTAGTAGAGGTGCTATTCAACTAGTCACCCCTTTGTTGAAGGGAGTGACCTGGAAATCTATTTGCTTTGCAGTTAAAAAATAAAATGTCCTTTTCCAGAAAATTTTCCTGGCTGGCCCAGGATGAATAGCCATGCCATTGTTTCATAAAACAATAAACACTAAGCTTTACAAAAGACAGAACATCTAGTTCTTGCTTTATCCAATTCTGCAACCCACAGGCTCATCCTTTGGAAAGAAATTAAGTGACCTAAAATCAGTGTTTGCCTCCTCTTGGAATAGTTTAGGGAGTATTGGGGTAAGGAAGTATGATGGGGAATGGGGAACAAAATGAAGAAGATGCCTCTAATGGGGGAGTTCGTCATTTGAGGTTCCTGGACTCCTACAGGGTCTGGAGATAGGTTTCATGGGGTCTGTGAACTTCGATGGGAAAAGAAATTACACCTCTATTTGCATTAACCTCTAATTTCAATTTAGTATTTTTTTTTTTTGCAATTACATAGACATTATTCTGAGAAGAGGTTCATGGGCTTAATTAGTCTACCAAAGGGTTTCATAACACAAAAAGAATTCCTGGTTCCCTTAAGGGCCAACTACAACCCCATCTTTTACCTGGAAGCCTTCCCTAACCCCTCTTAATTCCAGTGCTTTCGATCTGTTAATTATTTTCTATATATCTTGTATATAGCTTGTTTGTACATATTCTTTTGCTTGTCTCCCCCATTACATCGTAAGTTCCTTGAGGGCAGAAGCTGTCTTTTGCTTTTTTTTTTGTATCCCCACTGCTTAGCTAATAAGCTTAATATATGTTGATTGATTGAGTTCCTAATGGTACATGTAAGACATTTGTAGGCTCAAAGGAAGTTGTGGGCTAAAGGGGAAAAAACCCCAAACTTGACTTTCATTCCCTTTTATTTTTTGCTGCCCCATGCTGATTCTGCTGTATGCTAACTTTGTATAGCAGTATTGACATTGTGAGCCACTGGCTAAACTGGAAAGCACTGGAGAGAAGGGGAAGAGAATTGGAGAGAAATTGTAAAGGCAAAATCAACAGGACTCGGTGGCAGGTTGTATGTGGGGATTGAGAGAGTGAGGATTTGAGGATGACACCTAGGTTTCAAGGGTGGTGATGCTCTTGACAGTAATAGGAGAGTTAGGTAGGTTGGTACAGGAGGGAATTTTGTGGGGAAAGGTGATGATTTCAGTTTTGCGCATGTTCAGTTTCAGATGTCAATGGCGCATTTAGTTTGAGATGTCCAATAGATAGTTGGAGATGCAAGTCTAGAGCTTAACAGGGAGGTTAGGGCTGGATGAATAGATCTGAGATGTAATATAAGCCATCCTCACTATAAGCAATCTATTGAAAATATCATTAAACATAGTAGATATTCTTAATATGGCACAGTGCATAAAGAGTTAGTCTAGAATCTAGGACAACGTGTATTTAAGTCTTGTCTCTGACACATACTAGCTGTGCAACCCTGGGCAAGTCATTTAACCTCTTAATGCTCTAGGTAACTTGCTAAGACTGGAAGATGCCAACCTTTATTAGGTTGTGAACCCTTTAAGAGCAAGGATTGTTTTTTGCCTTTCTTTGCATCCCCAGTGCTTTGCATAGAGCTGGCACATAGTATCTTCTTATTGATTGACTGGTTGATTGACTTTATTAGTAGAGGAAATTCCCTGTGGCAAAGAAATTCTAGGTTCACTCACTATGCCCTATCCTGATGTGCTATGTACTGGGAATACCAAGGCAAAGAATGATATAGTCATTTTCCTCAAGAAGCTTATAGTCTACTGGGGAGTATGGTTTACACAGAGATAAATAAATATGGAGGGAATAATTTCAAGAGGGAGAAAAGTCAAATTACTTGGGAATGGGAAGAGATCTGTAGAAGCTTCCCTTAGGAAGAGATACCTAAACTGTGTTTCCCAGTTTTGAGGAGAGAGGGCTTTACAGACATGGCAGACAACTTGTGCAGAGTCTCAGAGACAGAAGATGGAGCAACCAGTTGGACAGCTTGGCTGGAAAGTGAATTCAGGAAAAGGATTAAAAGTCAATATCTGAAAAGTAGCCTAGGAGCCGGACTCTGATAAGGATAGGAGCTGGGATAGTTTTTAAGGGTCAAGTACATATACTAGCACTGATGAAAGAGACGGGGAGCTCAAGTGGGGGCTTTTGTCATAAAGTAGGCAAGAGGTGATGAGGGTCTAAAGGTGGTGGCTGTGCGAATGGAGGGAAGAGCGAGAATTTGAAAGATACAGTACCACTGAAGTAAACAGAACCAGGAGAACATTGTACACAGCTTCAGCAACATTGTTTAACAATCAACTATGAACAACTTAGTTCTTCTCAGCAATACAATGACCCAAGACAATTCCAAAGGACTCACGATGGAAAATGCTATCCACATCCAGAGAAAGAACTGGAGTCTGAATGCAGAGGGAAGCACAGTATTTTTCATTCTATTTTTTGTTATTCTTTTCTTTTGACTTGTTTCTTCTTTTACAACATGACTAATATGGAAATATGCTTTACATGGTTGCACATACGTAACCTATATCAGATTGCTTGTCATCTTAGGAAGGGGGTGGAGAGGGAGGGAGGGAGAAAATTTGGAGCTCAAAAAACTTTTAAATGAGTTAAATTTTTTTCTACTTATAATTGGAAAAATACTATTAAAAAAAGAAAGATATAGTCGAGGAAGAAATGTCAAGGAAAAGGACCATCTTTCTGTTAGAGACTAGAGGATAAGAAGAGAATGTTGTTAAAGGAGTTAGAGATGAAGGAAGGAGGGAAAAAGAAAGCTCATGTTGAATGGTCTCAGTTTTCTCAGTGGAAAGGTGAAGTACAAGATCTTTTAAGAGAAGAGAAAGCTCAGATAATTAGGAGGTCAAGAAGAGCTTCCTTCAAGAAATGGCACCTGAGATGAGCTTTGAAAGTAGTTAAGAATTCTCCAGTAGAGATCAGGAAGAGGTAGTCTGGCCTACGTGACAAACTGTGCAAAATCATGGAGAAAGGATACGATGGGGAGTTTGAGGAACAATAAGTCTGGCCAGTTTGCCTGGAATATGGTATGTACCTCAGGACTATTTGCTCAAACAAATTCCTGATGTGGTGGATACCAATTATATCTGCATCCGATATGTGAATTGGATCAGAAATCATTTGGAATTTGTCTCCCTGATAAAACACTTAGGCCAGTGGCCAGTCTGTAAGAGAAAACGCAGACATCCATTAAGTGGAGCAGTATAAGGGAGGATTCACTGCCATCTACTGTTGAATTTTTTGTTCACCACACAGTACTGTTGAAAATTCAAATGTATTCCAGAATGGAAACTTAGCTAATCAGACTGCATTTCAGATATGTTTCCGTCAGTCACGGTCAGGACCCCAGGTTATGGCCCCTTTAATATTCAAGGTCAGAGGTGGCTGCCCATCAGTGCCTGATTCTATCTTCTTGTTTGATAGCTTAACTTAATGTAATTCAACAAACATTCATTACGTACCTCCTACGAGCAAAGCATCTTCCTAGATTCTGGGGGTAAGGAGAGGAAAGCTGACTTTGCTCTGTTTCCCAGTCTAGTGTCTTGTCTCAGCCTTGGTTCCCTCTCCTCTGGGCCATTGCTAACTTTCTCCACCATGCTCCAAGAAATACCCCATTATTGGAAAAACCTCATCATCCTGAAGGATCCTGTCAACCTTGGGACTTCACCTCATCACTACCTTCTACCTCTCTGACTGAAATCCAAAACCTCCATTTAAGGAGGGAGCTCAGATCAGAACATCTCATTTCTCTCCTGGCTGCACTGCTCTGAAATATCTCTAGCTTCTCTACCATGTCCCCAATTAAGGTACCTCCCCAATCCCTTTTCTGCTTTTCTTTTGATGGTATCTTTCCCTATATAGTTCCATGAAAGGAGAGATTGTCTGTACAAAAAGTATTTATAGCAACTCTTTTTTGTGGTGGCCAAGAATTGGAAATTGAGGGGATGCCCATCAATTGGGCAATTTAGCCATTTGGCTAAACAAGTTGTGGTATATAAATGTAATTGAATATTATTGTGCTATAAAAAATGATGAACAGGCAGACTTCAGAAAAACCTGGAAAGACTTATTTGAACTGATGATGAGTGAATTGAGCAGAACCAGGAGAAATTGTACACAGTAACAACCACAGGGTGCAATGACTCATTTTGATAGATTTATCCCTTCTCAGCAATGCAAGGACCTAAAACAATTATAAAGGATTCATGATGGAAAATGCCATCCACATCCAGAGAAAGAACTATGGCATCTGAATGCAGAGTGAAGCAGACTATATCGGGTTTTTTTGCTTGTTTTTCTTTCTTTCTCATGTTTTTTCCCATTCGTTATAATTGTTCTATACGGCATGACTAATGTGAAAATATGTTTAATAGGAATGTGTATATAGAGCCTATATCAGATTTCATGCTGTATTGGGGAGGGAGGAGGAGAAAATTTAAAACTTATGGAAGTGAATGCTAAAAACTAAAAATACATAGATTAACTTTTTTTTAAAAGGAGAAGAAAAAGAAAGGAGAGATTGTCTTTCTTCCTTTTAAAAATTTGAATCCGCATCAGCTTAGCACAGTGTTTGGCATACAATAGGTGCTTCAGACTGGCTGATTTTGATCTTCCCTTTCTCATTCTGCTAAGTTTGGTTGGCTCTGCTCTTTATCCTGCTGGCTTGGTCAGCTAAAACAGAAGAAACATGGCTTCTGTTTGGATACCTTTCCTTGATTCTTATACTTTGACTCCCCACACCTCCCTTCTTCCACCTCATTCTTTACTACCTTGGTGTCATGGGATAGGTCCCTTCCTCTCTCTGGGACTGTTTTCTCATATGTAAAAAGAGGGAATTGGACTAAATGATCTCCAGGATTCCTTCCCACTATAAATCCTATGATCTTATGACCTCCCATTGATGTCAAAGCAGGTAGTGTGATGTAGGAGATAGAGTCATGGACTTGGAATCAGGAACACCTAGGATCAAATACTACCTATAAAACTAGCTGGGCAAGACATTTCCTAACTATGGGCACATCATGATACCTCCCTGAGCCTCAGTTTTCTTATCTGTAAAAAGGGTATATATATAGTGCCTACTGCACAGGGATATCATGGGACTCAAGTGAGATGAATGAATGAAAAGGCACTTATTAAGAAGCCAATAAACATTTGGTAAGTAATTACTATGTGCCAGGCATTTTGCTAAGTGGTAGGGATAGAAGGAAAGTCAAAGGACAGTCCTTGCCCTCTTATTAGAAAGAGAGTCATAGGCAGTACTTTCCTGGATGATGGCTGCAGGGACTAGACTGAGACTAAGATCAGCACTTTAGAAGGCACTGCTATTCTTGGGGCTGCTGGCCATAGCAGAATCTTAGACCACCTCTTCCAGAGGTTGAGAAGTGGTGATAATGATTTGGCTCACCTAGCACCTGCTGCTTCTGGTCTCTCCCCCAGGGTGGCTTGTTGCTATATAGGTGATAATGTATATGAGATTAGTTATTAAATAGATTCAGTCATGACCATGGCTTGAGCAAGTAACTCAAAGAGACCTCATCAAGCTCTATCACTCAGTCAGACTTCTTTTTTTCCGCAGGGGGAAGGCAGGGCAATTGGGGTTAAGTGACTTACCCAAGGTCACACAGCTAGTTTTTTGTGTTAAGTGTCTGAGGCTGGATTTGAACTCAGGTCCTCCTGACTCCAGGGCTGGTGCTCTATTTACTGTACCACCTACCTGCCCCAACCATTTAATCTTTTGATTCTGACCGTGCTTAAGTTGAATTCTGACAGAAAAGGCAAAGGGATGACTCTTCCTTTGGGGGTAATGGAATTGTCCCTGAGGACATTTACCAAGAGTGTTACATACAATTGTGCTGGTTAATTTTTAACAATCCTCTCTCTGAAAAAAAAAACTTATATCATATTCTCACTCACACACACATGTACATACATATATAATTTATACATACACATATCTGACTCACTTTAAATTTAATCTGCATTATTGGGGCAGGAGCAGCACCGGCCCTGGAGCCAGGAGAACCCAAGTCCAAATTTGACCTCAGACACTTGACACTTATTAGCTGGGTAAACTTGAGCAAGTCACTTAACCCCAATTGCCTTGCCTTCCCCCCTCAAAAAAAATGAAAAAAACCCCTGCATTATCAACATTTCCTCACTTTCTTAAGTCTAGACAATGAACAAAACAATAGACAAAGTCTTGATGTGTATGATCTGCTGAATTTCTGAGTTGTAAATCCTCATGCTACAATTTTAGTAATGGACTATGCATAGCTGACTCCAGCACAGCCCTGGTCAGGAAATAGAGGTGAAGTCTAAGATAGTTGTGTAGAACAAAGGAAGACATGGAAATGTCCTAAGGTAGGAGGATGGCTTAGTAATGGTGGAGATCATTGCTCAGAAAACTCAAAACAGAACAGATTCAAGGGTACAGTTTAGAGAGTAAATAGGACCCTTCCCTCCTCCCCTTATTAAAGGAGAAAAAAAAACCCTGGGGGTTCTTCATATCAGGAAATCTACCACTTAACACTATGGCTAGGGAGAAGATACTAATTCTTGAGTCCTTGAGGAGACAACATTCTGGGCTCCTTTCTTCTCCTTCCCAGGGCCTTATTGCTCTATCGAAGGAAATCAAAATAAGGAGAAACTAAGACTCAGAAGAAGGAATAGTAAGAGGCTTCAGAGAAGAACTGTGGGAAGTTGGGGGCAGACCCCCAGAGCCCTGTAGGCCCTGATTTGTGGATTTCCAAATGCCTGTGTATACGTCCAAAGACCTGAGCAATTTTAGGTTTTCTTCCAAAGCTTTGGGGGCTCTCGTGGGCAAATTTCCCATGACCAATTGCCAAGGAAAGTAACTCACATTTATATAATACTTCACAATTTATGACCTATACTTTCCTTACAACAACCTTGTGAGTTAAATAGAGCAAATAACATTATCTTCTCTTTACAGATAAGGAAACTAGAGACCCCGAGGTTGTGATTTGCCTGAGGTCACATAGTAAGTAGTGGGGCTGAGACAATAACTTATGTTCTTAATTCGGTGCTCTTTCTATTAACTGGGCAAGCGTTCTTCCCCTTGGCCCTTCAATGCCAGATCTGGGTACATGCCATCACGTCTACAGGGGGGACAGATACAGTTCACATCCGCAGGTAGGTTTAAGTGCTTAGCAATACCTTAGGGTATCTCTTCACATTGACCCTAATGGTAGGACTGGGTAGCAACTTAGAGACTCATTTCACTGATGAGGCAAGTGACTTGTATGGCCCCAGGGTCACATAATATGTTAGTGGAGGAATCTGAGTGGAAACTATTCTCCTGCACTGTTCCACCTCCCCACTCCCCCCATTACAGAACCCTTTCACATTCATTATCTTTTTTGATCTTCATGAGATCCCTAATCAGACACTCACCTTATTTCATATATGTGGAAACTGTGACCCAGAGGCATTAAATTACTTGTTTAAGGTTATAGTGCTAATTTGTGGCAAAGGGGTGGGAAAGGGAATAAACATTTATTAAATGCTTACTGTGTGCCAAGTGCTTTACAAATATTATATCATTTAATTCACACAACAACCTTGAGAAGTGGGAGCTGTTTTACATTTGAGGAGACTGAGGCAGAAGGAGGTTAAATGACTCAGTCCTAGTATCTAATCCAAAGTACTCTGTCTCCTGGAGGTATAACTTCAAGACACTTCTCAGAGTCTTAGGCTTATTCCTGGTAAGGCAAGAAGATTTGAGAAAGGGAGATAAAAATCAGAAAAATAGAAATACATCCAAAAAGTCCCCTCTGAAGTTTACTGCTCCATCCCAACTCTTTCCCAACCCAAGATAATTCCATTTGTTGTTGTTTTAGGTTTTTTGGTTTTTTTAAGGTGCTGAATAATTTCTGTTCTGGGCCAATGGTAGGGGAGCCAAGTGGCCGGTCCTTCTTGATCATCTACCATGTCCTCCAAGAGTTTTCACATCCCAGTCTCTGCCATGAATCCCACATTCTTCAAAAAGCACTCCCTGTTCTTTTTCTGCCTTTTTTTCTTCCTCTCCCATTTTGTGTGTGTGTGTGTGTGTGTGTGTGTGTGTGTGTGTGTGTGTGTGTATTGTTGTATGCATACTTCTGCTATTCTTTACCTTGACCAGCAGGGGTCATCTCACATAGACTGAGGTACAAGGCATATAGGCAATGCATTACCAAGGTCACAGGACTTCCATGTATCAAACCAGGGAAATTCCCATGAACTGAAACAAAATTTTGATTGACTCAACCACTGCTACTCTTTAAGGGTCTCAGCTATCTCTCATTAAAGTACAGACAACAGGAAAATTACTACCCTCCCTCACATCTTTTCATATGTTAACCATTACTGAAGCATCCCTCCGGCAGACACAGGCCCAGGTTTCATTTTGGATGCCTCTCAATAATTTAACAATATTCATCTGGATCTTACCCCACTTCTCCCCACCCGGCATCACTATCTGGCTAACTCTTCCCCAGGGATATTTCATTATTGCAAACAATCTGACACTTTCATCATGTTTAATAGTTATTTAAGATAGTCAACTTGGCAAAAGTACCTCAAAACTTGTTTAAGTCGCAGAAGGGGCTAGAGACCGAATCATCTGAGCAAATGTAACAAAGGAGAGTTACCCCCTCGCCATCGTCTTACAAGAACTATATGGTCTCATTCTCTGTGAACTCATGATAACGACTGGAAAAGTGTCCAAGGTCTGAGTCTGCCATGGAGTGGGTCCTATGGCAAGGGCACATTCCACATTCCCCCACTGCCTCAAGTACTGCTGTTTGTGCTAATTGCTATTCTCATTAGCTCAGGCCTTATAGTTCCTGTTGGATCTTTATAGCACCCGAAGAACGGGGTGGCCTCCTAAACTCATGCTTGGCTCAGTTTTTCTCTCTGTCCAGGTGGCAAACTGCTTTCCTCATCTGGCCAGACAGACCGCTTTTGATCGCCTTCTTCCCCCACTCCAGACTTACTCTAAAATGCTGAATGGCCAACTTTATTTCCCCAGCTTCTTCTCCTGATCCCAGTGACCCCTTCCTTAATGACTTTCTACCACATACATTTGGCCCTTAAAATTCCAGGAAACAGTCTTTTGTTCCTCCTCCTTTGTTTCTCTGCTGTTCTCTGAAAACAGACTCAATTGCCTGCCCTAACTTCATTCCAAAGAAGGGCAAAGAGGAAAGAAAACAGGTAAGAAATATTCCTATGTACATGTGTGATCCGTAGTTTTATAGAATCAGTATTAGAAGGGACTTTAGTGGTTACCTAATATAAACCTCTACCCCGTGTAATCCTTTTAACACAGGTACAACCAAGAGAATAGTAAGAAAGCATAGCTGCGACAAGGAATTCTAGTACTTAGAGCAAATTCAGTTGGGGTAGGAGACATATTCTGGAAAATTATCAACCTTACATATGATTGAGTTAGCCTGGAGACAAATCATAGAAACTGGAGAGGCTGAGAAATTGTTAGCCTGGGATTTTGAAGGAAGAAGGGGTTGGGGAAGAAAGGAAGATTGGGTGTGACAGATATTGATCTATTGAGGAAAAGAGGGTGATCTGGAAAGCCATAGAGGAAAGCAACAAGAATCTGGATGGGATGGAGTCATCTTCATTTTTGTATAACCTTATTTTTGTTACTTTCATTTCCAAATATATTATTCCTTATGTATTTCCAAATATACCCCTCCCTATTTATATCTATATCAAAATTTCCATATTGCTCTCAAATATATCCCCAGTTAGGGGCGGCTAGGTGGCGCAGTGAGTAAGAGCGCCGGCCTCGGAGTTGGGATGACCCGAGATCAAATCCAGCCTCAGAAAATGAGCACCCACGCATAAATAATGACTAGCCGTGTAACCTTGAGCAAGTTACTTAACCCCAATTGCTTAAAAAAAAAAAAAAAACATAAAAAAAAGATAAAGACTTTAAAACCAGTAATGTGATTTGGTGGGGCGGCTAGGTGGCGCAGAGAATAGAGCGCCGGCCCTGGAATCAGAAGGACCTGAGTTCGGAGCCCCCCACACAACCCACAAACAAAAACCACCAACCCAAACAACCCCAACCCAAACCACCAAAAACCCCCAAAACCCAACAACCCCCAAAAAACACCCACCAAAAAAACACCAACCACAAACAACCCCAACAAAAAAAAAAAAAAAAAAAAAAAAAATATATCCCCAGTTAGTGAGCCATCCATTATAACAAAGAAGACAAAAAAAGAAAGAAAAGAAAAGTCCAGCCAAACCAGCCAACTCTTAGATGACAGTATGCTCTCATCCATAAGGGGTGGCTAGGTGGTACAGTATATAGAGTGCCTGGCCTGGAATCAGTAAGACCTGAGTTTAAATTTGGCCTCAGATACTTATTAGCTATGTGACCTTGGCAAGTCACTTAATCCTATTTACCTCAGTTTCCTCATCTGTAAAATGAGCTGGAGAATGAAGTGGCAAACCAAGAAAACCCCAAATGGGGTCATGAAAGGTTGGACATGACTATAACAACTGATCATACATAATATTCTACCTTATGGTTCCTCTAACTTTTCAAAGAAAGGAAGTACATATTCTCAACTTTTCTCTTGGTCAAAGTTCGATTATTATAACCATACAGCATTCATGGTGTTATTGCTCATTCCAATTATATTATTGTACTCACTACATATGTTATTTTCCTGGTTGTGCTTTTCCTCACTCAGTATTAGTTCATAGAAATCTTCTAGGATTCAATTCTTACTTTGATATTTTCATATTTGCCATTGCTTACATAGAAATATTATTCTATTACTTTCACATACCATAATTTGTCCAGCCATTCCCCCAATCAATGGGGGAATTTCCAGTTCTTTGTTATCACATAAAATACATTATAGGATACTTCTGAGCAATGCGTTGGGCATCAACACTCAAAAGGATGAAGGAGAATAGCCACATCTTTGCTACTCTGAATATTTTGGCATATCCAAAATATTTTTTTCTATCTTTGCCTTCTTCGGATATATGTCCAGTAGGAGGGTCTCTAGTACATTATAGTCACGTTTTTAAGCATAATTACAAAGGAATGAATTTTTATGGAATATAAATGACTACTGATTTAATGGAAGAAGGAATACCCTCCCCAGGGAAGGGCTCAGAAGGTATGAAAGCTACAACTACTCTTAATCTTGTACTAGACTCATCACTGGCTAAATCTTTGGGGTTTTTTTCCATATCAGCAACCACTTAGGTGCTTGTCTAATACTTTTGCAGGTTCACATAAAACACAAGGAAACAGAGACATGAGAAAAACCATCCAGGATTCTCAGGATGACTTCACTCTCAGAGCCACAGTACTCCTCTCTGTGAAGGAGTTTGCCTTCCCTGCTTTTCTCCTCTTCCAACCCATAGCTCTACTATTTTGGAACATAAAAAGCAGGCCTAAACACCAGCCTAGAGGCCTACATTCTCCATCTTTATTTTCTTCTTGTAGGCAGTGGCAGTCTCAGAACAGGAGGGGTGCCTGTGCTATCATTAGGACTATTGACTAAACCTGCTTTCTTCCTACTCTGTCAGCTCAATTGCCCTATATATTTGATTGTGGTAATAGCTTCTATCATTTCCTTGGGGTCTGCTGCATTATGGGATACCACTAAATAGTGCTTTGGGCATAGTCACTCTAAAGGATGAAGGGGAATAGCTAAATAAATCATTGGTTAGAATAAGCAGGCAGCTATGGTGTTAAAGGCTCCAAGGATTCTGGAAGCATTCCATTTCTTGCTTGACCCAAACATAAACATATGAAACTAATCATTCCATTCTAGCCACAGTCCTCTCTCCCTTGGTTCCCACATTGTCACCCAGAACCGGAAGTGATTAACACTTACCTAAGAACAAATAAGGTCTGCTTTTCCCTGCTGTTAACCTAGATATGGTGAAAGACCCACCTTTTCAGCAATACCTCTCCTCAACTCAGAACAAAATGGAAAGTGAGTCTGAGGTTACTATTTAAGGCAATTCTTCAAACCGCAAACACTTTGGCCTCGTTTAGTTCTATGATTGAAGGAGGAGTTAGAGGATGGTCTATGATCCCCATCTGTTCAATATCCCTTTTAGAATGTAAGCTCTTCAAGAGCGAGGATGGTTTCATTCTTTGTATTTGTATGGACAATACCTAGTAAAGGCCCCAGAATGTAGTAGGCACTCAACAAATTTTGTTGATTGGTTATTGGACAGAAATGGAAATATTAGCATAACCATCAATTTGATATGTGATGGATCCTTTGATATAACACATTGAGAGGTATTGAGTCTGAAGATGGGCATAGTTGTTCTTTGACTTATATTTTTTAAAAAATTAACATCATTTACTCCAAACCTCTTATTTTATAGATGAGAAAGCTAAGGCCCCTTGAGATTAAGCAAGTGGACCAAGGTCACATAGATAATAACAAACACGCTCTAACTCCACATCTCATGGTCTCACCATTACACTCCCATGTCCACTGTAAATATGGGACCTTATTCATACCAAGTGTATTTACAAATGTTGTCAATTTCTCTATTTTCTTCACTCTTTCAACTCCCATTCCCACCTCCTTCATCTTTGATATTTCCCAAGGTCCAATGACCTTCTACTCTTCCTTCTCCATACAAATTTTCTCTTCTGGTGTGACTCAAATTCAGCTGTTCCCCTGTTCAGATGAAACCCAATTCTACATCTCCACCCCTACCCAAACCAGTTTCCCCTTTCAATTTTCCTATTCCCATTGATGGTACTGCTGCCATCCTCCTTGTCACCCATGTTTGAAATAAGTGGGTCATCTTTGACTCTTCATGCATCAATATCTAGTGACCCAGTCTTTGGGACCTCAGAGGTCATTGAGTGCAACCCTTTCATTGTATAGATAAGGAAATGGCGATCTAAAGAGTATAAATAATTTCTCCTGTCATACACAGGTGGGAAGTAGTAAATCTGGGATTCAAATTGACGTTCTCTAACTCCAAATCCAGCCTTATCTCCTCTGTGTCATGTAGCCAAGGCAGGATCATAAGTGCTACTCTGGTTTGGAAGTAATCGCTTTGTGGGGAGGGACTTTGGAATGGATGACATTTAATCTACCTAGAAAGATCAATAAATATGCATTAAGAACCAGCTCTCTACAAAGTAAAATCCTGGACTGTTAGGATTCATAGAAGTGTATAACATAGGAGCAATAAAAAGTGAGAGAATTTGGAACTCAGAAATTTTTTTTAAATGTTAAAAAATAAATTTATTTTTAAAAAAAGATAGCATTCCTCAAACACTTACTAGTTGTGTGACCCAGGGGAAGTTGCTTAACCTCTCTCCTCACTTTTCCTCCTCTGTAAAGTGGGGATAATAATACCTAAGAGGCAATTAGGTGATAGTAGATAAGAGTGCCCAGCCTGAAGTCAGAAAGACCTGAGTTCAAACCCAGACTCAGAAACTTATTAGCTATGTGACCCTGGGCAAGTCTTTTAGCCCTGTTTGCCTCAGTTCCCTCAGCTGTAAAATGAACTAGAAAAGGAAATGGCAAATCACTCTGGTATCTTTGCCAAGAAAACCCCAAATGGGGTCACAAAGAGTTGGATGTGAGTGAAAAATAACAGCAATAGCACCTACATCAGAAGGTTGTTGTGTGGTTGACAATAATATACTTGAAGAGTTTTACAAACCTTAAACTTCTATATAAATGGTGGTGGTAGTAGTAGTAATAGTGGTGGTAGTAGTGGTAGTAGTAATAGTAGTAGTAGTAGTAGTAGTAGTTATAGTAGGAGTAGTAGTTGTTACCATTAAGGTGCTTACAATCTAGATTACAAAACAAGATTTAAATATTTGAGAAGTCAAAAGACAAAATTTCTTCCCAGATTTATCTGAAACTTGGTTTTTTGAGTTTGTTTTTTAATGAACAGTGGATATAGGAAGGACTGAAAAAAAATTATTATTGAAAGCAATAGTCACCTGGATGGCAGCTATTCAGGGATCAGTGATATAATAAACTGCATCAAAAAGGGCATGGTGTCCATAGTCTGCCTATATTCTGCCCAGGTCAGAATATACCTGGGGTATTGCCAGGGGTGTTGTGAGGTTCAAATGAGATAAATAGATGCAAATTGCTTTGTAAATGTCAAAGCACTATCTAAAGACTGTTAGCTGTAGCAGCTGCTGCAGTAGTATTAACAGCAGCAGCAGCAACAGCTTACAATCATGAGGCCTCTAGTCTGGTGATGACATCATTCTCTGAGCTGCACTGTAGTCCTATTGAGCTCAAGGAATGCATATAGGGCACTACAAGGGTGTGCTGGTAAATGTTTAACAACCAGACTCTCTGGTATGGACACACCATTTCTTAAGTCTAGACAATCAACAAAAAATAAAGCAAGCCCTGATTTGTGGTGACTGGGTGCCTCTCTTTAAAAAAGATATTGTTAAGGATAGAGTTATAGACAGAGTTCCAGGCCTGGAGTCAGGAAGACTCATCTCCTTGAGTAAAAATTTTGTCTTAGACACTTACTAACTGTATGACCTTGGGCAAGTCACTTTACCCTGTTGGCTTTAGTTCCATTAGCTGTCAAATGTGCTGGAGAAGGAAATGATGGCAAACCACTCCAGTATCTTTGTCAAGAAAACTTCAAATGGGGTTATGAGGCATCAAACATGACTGAAACAATTGAACAATAAACTGTGTGTCCCATACCATCTAAATGCTTCACAAATATTGTCTCATTTGCTTCTCACAATGACTCTGTGAGGCAGGGGCTGTTACTATCCCCGTTTTAGTATTGATGTAATTGAGACAAATAGGGTTAAGTGACTTGCCCAGGGTCACACAGCTAGTAAGTGTCTGAGACCAGATTTCAACTCAGGTCTTCCTGACTCCAGGCCAGCACTCTATCTACTCAACATGACTTCAGCTGATAAGTGGAAGTGGAAAGTCACCAGGATGGGGAAAGATCTTGAAAATCATGCAAATGACGATCATTTGAAGAATCTTAGGATGTTTAGATTGGAGAAGAAAAATATGAAACATTTAGGACTGGATCTATGATTTCATTGGTACAAGGAACTTTCAGGGGAGGAAACTCCCTCAACCAAGGCAGGTAGCTTGTTTTTGTTTTTGTTTGATTTTCTTGCAAATCAGAGAGTTGACAGGGAAAGTTAAGTAACTAACCCAGAATCACATGGCCAGAAAGTGTCAGAGGGGGGACTTGAATCCAGATCTTCCTGATTGAAGCTAGCTCTCATTTGAAGGACTGTATAAGACAGATCTGAAGAAGGAAAAGGCAAACTGCTCCAGTATCTTTGCCAAGAAAACCTCAAGTGGGGTCACAAAAAGTTGGACACTACTGAAATGAGGAACAGCAACAATATAAGACTGAAAGTCTTCTGCAGGTTAATCTATAGAAGATAAAGTAGAAGTCTTGGTCATCACGGTCAGAACTAAAACTATGGAGAAGTTGTAGAGATAAAGGTTTCAGTTTGATCTAAGAGAGAGCTTCCTAAAGTGACATTCT
Source organism: Gymnobelideus leadbeateri (assembly GCA_011680675.1). Classification (NCBI taxonomy): domain Eukaryota; kingdom Metazoa; phylum Chordata; class Mammalia; order Diprotodontia; family Petauridae; genus Gymnobelideus; species Gymnobelideus leadbeateri. Next base: position 457,733 of record WOXC01008919.1, on the reverse strand, counting down.
AAAATGAAATCCATGTTTGAGGAGGAATTGGGCTCTCCCAGTGGAGCTCACCACCAAAATTAGATGGCCACTTGCCATCTGTATTATAAAAGAAACTCTTGGTCCAGTGTGGGTTGGATTAAAACAGGGGATTATGAACCTCCAAGGGGTCCATGGATAAATTTCAGAGGGGTCTATAAACTTCGATGGGAAAAATTGCATCTTTATTTTCCCTCACTTTTTGCTGAAATTTGGCATTTCCCTCAATTATAAATGTAGGCAATAAAACATCCTGAGAAAGGGTCCAAAGGCTTTACCAGACTGTCAAAGAGGCCCAGGACACAAAAAACAACTAAAAACCCCTGGACCAGATGGGTCCCAAGGCTGCTCCTAACTCTGAGATGCTGTCATTATTGAAGATTGGGACCTGAGAATTAAATTTTGTAGCTAGTATCCAAAGCAGCTGTGGGGTTAAAGAGATCCCAAAGATTCTGGAAGGATGCCATTCCTTCCTATAGCCAAAAATGCACATCTGAAATCAATCACTGCTCTAGTCTCAGCTTAACCTCCCTCATGGTTCCCACACTGTCACTGCAGAACTGAAATCAACTGGTAGCTTGCTCTCATCCTCAGGCTTAAACCTAGGGTTCAAGATACCTCAGACAATTTACCTTAAAGGTCATGCTTGCCATGCCCCATCCTGTCAGCATGGTGTTGGCACGGTCACCCCCGAGGGCACACGCAGGCTACTTAGGGGGGCCTAAAAGCCAAATTATCAATTAAACAAAAAAGGATAGTTTCTAAGAGCTCCTGATGTGGGGGTAAATGTTTAATAATTGGTCCTCTAGAGGGAAAAAAAAGTACATTGGACATATTTTAAAGTTTAATTTGCATTATCAGTAACATTTTCTCCATCACTTTCTTAACACTAGACAATTGACAAAACAATAAACTCATGTTCCAATTTGTAGCAGTCACCAATTTCTGGTGCTAAATACTCACATTGAAAATTTAACTATAGCCAATTTCAGTGTGTTCTAGGACACCCCTAGTCATCAAGGATCTATTGCAGGTGTCCAATTTCCCCTGTACAGCTAACACCTTTTAAATTAAAGGATAGGGGCGGCTAGGTGGCGCAGTGAGTAAGAGCACCGGCCTCGGAGTTTGGATGACCCGAGATCAGATCTGGCCTCAGAAAATGAGCACCCACGCATAAATAATGACTAGCTGTGTAACCTTGAGCAAGTTACTTAACCCCAGTTGCTTTAAAAAAAAAAATTAAAAAAAAATAAATTAAAGGATAAATTGTGCAGGAACTATTTGCACTTTATAAATAAATGAATGTTTCCATTATTTACTATGAACCCAAGTTGCAACTCTTTATCTGGAAATGTGTGATCATGGGCAACTCACTTCATTTCCCCATTTCCTCATCTGTAATCAATCAATAAGTATTTATAAGGCAGTTATTATATATCAGACCCTGTGCTCACCTCTGAGGATACAACGTCAACAACAACACATACAAAGAAGGGCTTGATGTTCTTTGGAGATTTCTCTTTCCTAACAGCTTAGATTAAGTACATAAGAATAGACTTCAGGGGCGGCTAGGTGGAGCAGTGAGTAGAGCGTCGGCCCTGGAGTCAGAAGGACCTGAGTTTGGATCCGGCCTCAGACACTTAATGCACACACAAACAAAAACCTAGCCGTGTGACCTTGGACAAGTTACTTAACCCCAATTGCCCTCCAAAAAGGCAAAAAAAACAAAAGAATAGACTTCAATGTGAGGACTACCAAAACAGGCAACTAAATGGATGCTGAAGAGTTTGTGCTAGAGATCCTAAGGATCCCATTAAAAGCAGATTTCATCAGACTCTCACGCTCACCTTAGCAAAGCCTGAGTCATGCTATTCTCCTGTCTCCCTTTTCTCTTTACCAATATTTATTTCCCCCTTCTTTATATTCCTTGTTTCCTCTCTCCCTCTGACACCTTCTATTTCCATGGCCCTACATCTTGTCTCACTCTCCCATCTCTCTTTTTATGCTTCTTCCCTTTATTCCTTGTTCTTCTTTGCTCTGGGTGGTTGGGTGACTTAGAAGCTGTTCAAGCAGCTTTTAGAAAGAATTGATATTTTACATCTTGCCTGAATCCATTCCCTTTTGGAAGAACTAACTCCCAGTCATTGTTTCATTGAGTTGTGTCTCTGGAGGAGCTAATTGTCTTCGGGCATCATTGATGGTCATAGGACCTTCCCTCAGGAGTCAGAGGGTGTGAGTTCTGTTCCCAGGGGTGGGTTTGCCTATAGGGAAAATAACTGTGAGCAGGTATTTTTATTGAGGAAGGCTCTCTCATTTTGTCATGTCAGGTACCAGGAAAGTGCCTTTCCAGGACATGGTATAACTTCAAAAATAACTAAAAAAAAATTGGGGAAGCTCCATTCTAAAGATCAGTAGAGATTATAACTATGGGGAGGCAAAAAAGAACAAAATACTAACAGGCATTTGTAAGTGCCTGGGCCTCTAGATGAGTAGCTTAGTGAGAAGAGAACACAGTAGCATATGTCTCAGGTTGTTTCCTCCCAGATGACAAATCATCAGTTGTCAATGGTCATGATTCTCTTCCCTGGTACTTCTGACTTTTTTCTGTTTTGCAGTAGTGAGCACTGAAGTTCTTAGCTCTTGGATCTAGTTTATGACTTTCTGCTTAGGCAAATAATCAACAAGCATCCATTAAGTACCTCTTTGTCTGATAGCATGTTGGAAATTCCTTTTTTAGATTTACTTGATACACAGAGAATTTTTTTTCCATCTCCTTTTTATTTTGTGTGTGTCTGTTGCAGTTCAAACTCAGGGATGCCAAAAACTGTTGAGGTGGGGGCTCTGCTCACCCCAAACTGTTGTGGTTTCATGATATGTTGTGGTGGAACTGTCTCAAGGAATTCAGAATCAGACCACCTCTAATACAAGTATAGACATTTATTGAGATTGATGCCTCTCATGAAGTGGGCTAAGTTCCAAGAGAAGCCAGTAACTTCAGAGAAAGCAAGATGCATTTTTATAGGGTAAAGATTCAGTTACATAACAGAAATTTACATAGAATAGAGGAATATCATTAATATTAAAAAGGCAGGAGTAGTTTGTTAAGGGGTTAGGTAATGGAGGAGGAGTCCCATTTATGGTTCAGTGGTTAAACATTCTGGTCATGCTGCCCTCCAACTGGCTAGCTATTGTGGTCCTGTCTGGTCAAGATGGATGATGTGATTTTGATTGAATACAAGAACACACCTGTTTCTATGAGAATGGTCTGGGGGCAGTGACCAGGTAGAGGCAATAGCTACGTTCCTATCACATGAACACAACTATTGTTTCTGGGGAACTAAGAATTCAGGGACACATCTGTTGTTCCAGTGAGCAGTGGGGCATATATGAAGAAGTTCGGATATTGGCAGGGGGGAGGAGAGATATGTGGGTGGGTTAGGTAGGTACACTAGGCCTGCTGTTTAGTAGGGCCAAGCCTATAATGAAGTTAGAATATTGGGGCTGGGGGCAGCTTTATTAGGATTCCATCATGTCTAGTTTTTAAAATGTGTTTCTTGTTAGCAACAGATTGTAGACTCATTTTCTTATCCAATCTGTCACTTTTATTTTTCATTTTATTGGGCTATTTAATCCATTCACATTTAAAGTTATAAGAGTTAGGTTTATATTTTCCTCCGTCTGTCTCTAATTGTTTTTTTTTTTCAACTTGAGATTTTCTCCCCTCTTCTACTGTATACACAATAATGTGTATGTTCTATTACTTTACTTCAATTTTTTTTAAAGGTGACCCTGTTTCCACTGGTTCTGTTCCCCTCACCCATGATCCCTTCTTCTTATTTGCTACTCTTTTCCCTTTAGGGTTTGTTTATTAGTTCCTCTTTCTCTCCTGCTTTTATCTGGTGATGTTTTTCTTCCCCCTCTTTTTTCTTTTCAGTCAAGTAGATTTTTCCCCTTTTCCTTCTCCTTTAGCTAGTCCTATTCATTAGGGTTTTTTTTAATTTTATCTTTGTGTCACTTTCTAAAAAGGAGTTCTCTTCATTATTCACCTTTTATTTCACTTTACTCTAGAGCCTCATTCTCTGATTCATGACACATATAATGATCTAATCTCTCTTTTCTCTTTATTCTCATACAATCAAAGTTTTCAAGGTCTCCATGGTTCTTAGCTCTAGGTGCTTTCTGCCACTGCCTTGTGAGGCTTGTCCTATAGATTCCCCTTTTCCATTGTGCCTCACTCCCAGAACAATGTCAATTATTACAATATTGGAGAGAACACTATCCCATACTAGGACGCAAGGAGGGCTAGCACCTCTGGTATGAGGGCTTGCCAAGAGCTTTTCAGGGCTGTTCATCCACCTTTGGTGTCCACCTGGCACTTAGCTCTCATCTGACTCCAAGAAGCTGTAGCATGTGCAGTGCCCCTGGCAAAACCATATCAACAGAAGGGCTAAACCAGATTACAGGTTACTGACAGGCTTCAAACCCATTTCTGAGTTAGGAGGATGTTTACTCCATGCATGTGAATGCTTTCCACAGCAGAATGGGCATTTCAACAGCCACGAAAGTGGCCAAAGTAACTGCTGTTGAGTGCTTAGAGCTTGGCCAAACATCGACAACTCTGAGGTCATTCACTGTATTTGGACTATCACCTGTCATCTTGACTTTAGTCCTGCTACTGGACTTCTGATGACTCTGGAAGAGAGAGTGAGGCTGATGACTTTGTACGGTTCTGCCTCACTTAAATCCAATTCATACAAGTTAAGACATCATCCCATGATGTCACCAGTCCTCTTTGAAAACAAAGAACAAAAAACGTTAAATACTTACCATGCATCAGGTACTGTGTTAATTGTAAGGGATATAAAGACAAAAATGAAACAGTCCCTGTCCTCAAGCAGCTTACATTCTAATAGGGAGATCACATATCTAGAGGAGTGTTAATCATGGAAAGGAATTATTGTCAGGGATGTTACAAAGATGGCCAATATTGTAGTTGATTGACATGCCTTTTTCAGAAGCAATAGCTGTGCTAAGTCAACTAGCATTTATTAAGTGTCTATTATGCTGGGCATATACAGAATACAGAAAAAAAAGAGGCAAAAACAGTCCCTGCCCTCAAGGAGCTCCCAGTCTGATAGGGGAAACAACATGCAAAAAATTATGTCCAGGCGGCCTGGTGGCACAGTGAGTAAGAGGGCTGGAGGACCCGGAATCAGTTCCAGCCTCTACTTAACACCCACACAAAAATAACTGGCTGTGTAACCTTGAGCAAGTTACTTAACCCCAATTGCTTAAAAAAATGTCCAAACAATATATATATATGCATTCATATGTATGTATATATGTATGTCATACATATATATTATAAGTTGGAGATAATCAGATGCTAACATAAATGCGTCTTATAGAAGGTAAGACTTTAACTGGGACTTGGAAGAAGGCAGAGAAACCTGGAGCCTGAGATGAGGAAAGGGAGAATTACAGACATAGTAGAGAGCCAGTGAAAATGTACAGTCAGTAGATGGGATGTTTTGTTTGAGGAACAACAGCCAATGTCATATAAAGTGCATGAAGGAGAACAAAGTATAAGAAGACTGGAAAGGTAGGAAAGGATTAGGTGCAAAGGATCTTAAAAGTCAAACAGAGAATTTTTTTTATTTGATCTTGGAAGTAATACAGGGCCACTGGAGTTAAATCTGTAGGGGAGTAACATGGTTAGCTTTGTGTGTATATTTGTGCTTTGATAGATGAGGGGAGGACAGTTTGGAATGGAGAGATATTTGAGGCAGGGGGGCCAACTAGAAGAGTAAGTACTAGGTGATAAAAGTCTTACCTAGGTGGTAGTAGTATCAGAGGAGAGAAAGGGGTTTATACTGGAGATATTTTTGTGAAGGTGGAATCCAAAAGGACTTGGTAACAGATTAAATATGGGAAGTAAGAGAGAGTGAGGAGTGAAGAATGACAACTAGGATGTAATGTGGTGCCCTCAACTTTACCATGGAAGTTAAGAGGAGTTTTGGTGAAAAGATTATGAATTCACTGCTGGACACGTTGAGTTTAAGATGTCTTTGGGACATCTAGTTGAGGTTGTAGGACAGGAGGTGATGAAAGAGATAGACCTGGATAAATAGATGAGAATCACTGACATAAAGATAAAATTTAATTGATGAGAGTTGATGAGATCACCAAGGTAAATCCTATAGATTGTTGTTCATCCTCAAAGAGGACCAATGACATCAGGAGGGTGATGTCTTGACTTGCAAGTGAATTGGATTTAAATGAGGCAGAGCTGTGCCTCCCTCTCTCCTCCAGAGTCATCTGAGTCTAGTGGCAAGACATAGGTCAGGATGAGTGGAGATGACCCCAGATGCAGTGGGAGACCTTGGCCTTTTTAAGCTAGGTAACACACATTTAGTGATTTAAGATGTGGTAAGAAGTTTGTCTACTCAAAAAAGAAACTCCATCTGGGAGAAGACCTCCAGGGTTTCTGATCAGAATAGAAACAATTGTTATTTACACTCACTCTGAGCCATCAAAACCCAAATAGTGACCAAGTGAGGCTTGAACTGGGCCCTATTATTGGCGAATCTGTGAGAGCCAGAGTGATTTAGGTTTAAGGCACAGTGGAGTAGCTCCATTTGAATGCCAGTGGGCCTTATCAAAGCCTGGTTTTCCAGAGCCCTATTTCAAGAAACAGAAGAGTTAATTGTCTCAGTTTTCTTTTTTTAATGATAGAATAAATGAGTAGAGAAGAGAAAAAAAATCTAGTGCCCAAACCTCAAGACATCTTGTGAGGTTTAAGCAATCAAAATTTAGATTCCTTTGGGCAAAGCACTTACATATAAGGGTATGATTACCCACATGGACAGAGGAAGGGAGGAAAAGAAGGAAGAAAGGAAGAAAGGAAGAAAGGAAGGAAGGAAGGAAGGAAGGAAGGAAGGAAGGAAGGAAGGAAGGAAGGAAGGAAGGAAGGAAGGAAAGAAGGAAAGAAGAAGGAAGGAAAAAGTAGTATTGTCCAACTGGAACTGGCTAGTTGGATCCCCAGTGGGGCAACTACTACTACTCACAGATTGTTGTTCTTTTGTTTTTGAAGAGGAGGGTGATGTTTTGACTTGCAAATGAGTTGGATTTAAGTGAGGTGGGGCTTTGCAAAATCATCAACCTCACTCTCTCCTCAAGTCATCTGACTCCAGTAGCAAGATATAGATCCTACAAACTAGAGAGAACCACAGATGCAGTGGGAGACCTTGACCTTTTTAAGCTAAGGTCTCTCTCAGATCTCACCAAGGGAAATCATATATAGAGAGCAAAGAAGACAAGATAACCTTGAGGGACACCCGTGGAACCTAGTGGGTGCAACCTGGATGAAGATTCAATGAAGAAGGCTGATAAGGAGTGGTCAGACAAGTGAGAGAGCCAGAAGGAAGCAGTGTTGCAAAATCTAGAGAGAATTTCTTTGAGAAAAGGGAGATCAACAGTGTCAAAGAAGACAGCTCAAGAAGGACGAGAATTGAGAACAAGGTCATTAGATTTGCCAGGTAAGAGATCATTGGTAACTTTGGAGAGAGCACTAAGATTGGCAGCCAGACTTCAGAGGGTTAAGAAGAGAGTGAGAAGAAAGGAAGTCGAGACATTGATTATAGACAACTTTCCCAAGGAGTTTAGCCATGAAAGGGAAAAAAGGTACAGGATGATAGCCAGCATCTATGGACAGACCAAGCGAAGATTGTTTTTGAGGCTGGGGAAGACACATAGACACGTTTATAGGAAGCAGAGAAGCATTAAGTAAAATCTCCCGTGTGCCAGGTATGTTATAAATACTGTCTTGGGGCGGCTAGGTGGCGCAGTGAGTAGAGCGCTGGCCCTGGAGTCAGAAGGACCTGAGTTCGGATCCGACCTCAGACACTTAACATACACACAAACAAAAATCTAGCCGTGTGACCTTGGGCAAGTTACTTAACCCCAACTGCCCTCCAAAAAGCAAAAAAAAAAAAAAATACTGTCTTATTTTGATCTTCACAACAACTCTCTGAGGGAGGTGCCATTATTATCCCCATTTTACAGATGAAGAAATGAAAAAAATTAAGTTTGAAAATTGCTGAGGTGTTAGGGATGCTAAAAAGGGCATTCTGTTGGAGATGACAGGATCCAGTGGGAACCCTGTGAATGTAAATGGGTTTGCCAGTGCTAGGGGTGGAAAGGGGAGGGGCACTCATTCAGGGGCAGGGCAGGAAATGGCCTGTGTGGAGGCCATATGGTCTGAAGGAGCGCTGAGCTGAGTGGCTTGGCTCCTCCTGAGCATGATCTCTGGAGATCCAGTTTAGTGGGTGGAGCAGCAGCAGGCATCTGAACAGAATGTTAGGAATAAATTACCATCTAGTCCAGTATCAAGGGAAGGGGCAGAAGGAAGTGATTTCAATACCCTGAGTTCTGTTTGGCCTCCTTTCTTTGCTCCCTGTCCTCATTCAAACTTATGGTGTCTTCTATTTCTGAGTGAGACAAGTAACCCACAAAGTAAACCACCACCCATTCTCAGGACAATTACTGCCCTTCTACAAACCTATTTCACCAGGTTGAGTGAAACCAGGCTCCACTTAACTTCGGCATCTTCTCTGGCTAAGACATGGAGATCTTATCAGGGTCAGGGGGCTTGAAACTACTAACTCGAATGTGGCAGGGTTGGTCTTAACCTTTTTTTTAATGTATCAGGGCCCCATTTTGGCACATTGAAGACTATGGACCCTCTTTTCAGAATACTGTTTTAAAATTTAATAAATATGTAGGATTACGAACAAACCAATTATATAAATAAACCAATTGTTGAAAGATAGTTCAATTTGCTTTTGGTCTTTATTAATTTGTTAGTTTACTTTTAGTTTACAAGATTCAATCCCACAATTCCCTGAGTTTCAAATTTTTTCCCTCCCTCCCCTCCCCCCATAACAGCATACAATCAAGTGTAGGATCTACAAATACTTTCACATTAGACAGTCAGATTACAAAGGTGGATTGTACTAGATGGAATGAAAAATGGCAAAGAGGAAATAAAACCACACAAGAAAAAGAAAAAGACCAAGTAGTTTGCTTCAATCTGGATTCAAACTCAGTTCTTTCTAGTTATATCTCTGGATGTCGCATCTCTCTCCTTCATGAGTCTTGGTATTGACATATCACTGCATTGCTGAGAAGAGTCCAGTCTGTCATAGTTGGTCATCACACATATGTTGTGTCTGTGATTGTGTACAAATTTCTCCTGGTTCTACTCTTCTCACTCAGCATCAGTTCATATAAGCCTCTCCAGGTAAATATGAAATCCATCTGCTCCTCGTTTCTTATAGCACAATAGTATTCCATTACATGCATATACCATACACAACTTGTTCAGCCATTCCCCAATTGATGGGCACCCCCTTAATTTCCAATTCTTTGCCACCACAAAAAGAGCTGCTATAAAAAGTTCAATTTTTAAAATTCACAGATTCCACTATGAAACCCTTTAAGCATGGCCTTAATTCTGAGAATCTGCTTCTTAATCAGAGGAGTCAGGGATATGTCTGGTTCCCCTCTTGTAAATTCATACTTAAGTCTGTAATGCCTGGACAAACTTGAGCATTAGAGTGTTCTATGCTAAATGTTGATTCACTGTCTGGAAAGCAGTGAATAATAAGTCTATGACTGAATCTTGACTCTGTGTAAGTTCCCACATTGGTCACCATTGGCATCGGTATCAGATCCCAAATATTTCTGAGTACTGTGAAAAAAAATTCTAAAAAGTGTGTCCACCAGGGGGCTCTCTTAGCATGTCACCTATGCTAGAGCCAACCCGGAAAGGTGGGAGATTGTCTGAACAACCATGACTTGGTCATTGAGGAATTTATGGAAGCAGAGTTGATTTAGGCCAGGAACTCATCCAACTATCCTGACTGGCTCAGAAATCCTTTTGGCAGCTGCAAACCAGCTAGCCCAAGGTTGGGAAGCATGTCTAAACAGCTTCTGCCAGAGCTATCCTATTTCTACCTAAGATCAAAGGCTAGAACTTCCCATTAGGAAATGTTACACAATGGAATGGAACACTGCTTTGGGACTTTAATGTCTGAGGAAAAGCCCTCCCCCAACCCCCATTTCCACTGGGGTCTTCTCAACAGGGAGATTTGGTGGGTTGTAACCTTAGGGGGCATGTAAGATTTTTCCAGTGGTGGGAACAGAATTGTGGCTAAGATTTGGTGACTTGAGGAGCATTGGCTGATCAAGGGAAAGAGACAAGTTTTGCAAACTCCTATCACACCTGGAGATCTGTCCAGAGGGAGAAATGGGGTGGAGGGGAATAAGGCAAGCCAGAGGATCTGAGGAAGAGAGATCTATGAAAATAGTAACTTAACATTGCAGTTACACTATCAGCGATCTAGAGCTAGAATAACAACATTTATATTGTACCTACTGTGTGCCAGGCATATTACAAATATCTTATTTGGTCCTTACAACAACTGTCTGAGGGAGGTGCCACTATTATCCCCATTTTACAGATGAGGAAATGGAAGCAAACAGAGGTTTGGGTGACTTACCCAGGGTCACATAGGTGGTCAGTATCTGATGCTGAATTTGAATTCAGGTCTTCTTGACTCCTGGCCCAGCCATCTAACCATTGGACCACCTAACTGCCTTTAGACAGCTCCTAAAAGAGACCTTGGCAGTTATTTAATCTAACCCTCTCATTTTACAATAGAATAAATGGAATCCTATCAAGGTTGATTACAAAGGTTTAATAAATCATAAAGGCAAAATATGAATCCAGGTTCTTTGACTTGGAAGCTTCATGTTGAAATATGGAGAAATTAGAGCTTAAAAGAATCTGAGCAAGGAAGGACTCTATCACTGTTGATAAGTAAAATTTGCATGTACAGATGAGTTAGATTTGCATGTGGGCAATTCTTATGTGGAAATACTAGTCCCTCCCACTGGCACTTCTACTGATCTCCTGGACCCATGCCAGCAGCCAGGCTCAGAGGGACTCTGCTGAGTTTAACACAACTTGTGGACAGGTCAATATTTGCTCAAGCCAAAGTGATACACTTAAGAGTGCAAAATTTTAACATTTTCAGAGGCCTCACTCTCATCCCCACCCCCTTGCAGGAAATAACATTTGAATGAGAGATGAAAGTTGAGTATCTGGTCCAACCTGCTCTGCTTAACAAACTCATTCCTTTTTACTTGAAGATTCATGATGTCTCCACTGTTCTTTATTTCTCTGGGTTCCCTTGATTGATTCTGTGTGATGTGGGATTTTAGTAAGTATAAAGAATCATGGTTAGAACATTTTCATTCTCCTGACCTGATTCAGTTCCAGGGTGATGACCTTCGATATCAAAATGACTCCCCAAACCAGGACTATATCGATTATCTCCCCCCTCGCTCACCTCTCCCCAAGCCACTAGAGTTTTCCTTTTTTTGGCTCGATTTACTTAGATACATTTTCTAAGTACATTTCCCCATGGAGAATGTAAATTTAATGTCAGGGACTATTGGGTTTTTTTGTTTGTTTGTTTGGGGTTTTTTTGCATCTCCAGCATCAAGTAACGTGCTTGGCATACAAGTAATAAATGCTTGTAGAATGAATGAACGAATCAATGAATTAATGCTTTGATCCTAATGGAGTTGGCTCCAAATTTACGGGGAGGTTAGGTGAAGTGGTAGGAAGAGGCATTTCAGGCAACTGAATTGAATTGAATTCAATAAGGATGTATTAAGCATCTACTAATATCTTGGCACTAGGGTCACAGATGAAAACCAAAAACAATCTCTTGCCCTCAAGGATCCTACTGGATGGAAATGTATAGAGTCATAATCATTTTATTCATTTAAAGGACTTTAGTTTATTGCTCTTTGGTTTTAACATTTGTACCTTTGGCTCAAATAGTAATGCCAGGAAGAACCATGTGGCTGATCCCAGCCCTGACATCCCAAGCTTAATTAAGCTCTGGAAGCAAGCTTCTAATTATTTTCTCATGTCCCTTCCTACATAGGGCATCCATGCTGTCAGGCGGAGATGGCTGGATCAAGGTTTCCCTTATGGCGTTTCCTCTATCCAGCATTCATTATCTCCTCTTCTTCCCCTACCCCCACCCCTACCCCTTTACTTCTTTGATTTAGTTGAATGAGAATCATAAATTCACAGAATTTTTAAGATTCAGAGGTTCCTTAGAGATAGTGTCTAATTTGCTCATTTTACAGTTAAGGAAATTGAGACTGAAAAAGATTATGTCAGTTATCTAAGAGTGAGATAGATTAGTAGTTTCAGAACAGGACAAGAACTCTTTCTATCTAACCATACAGGCTTCCAGATAAGAAATCAAATCCATTTTTAATGCCGGAGGGAAGGGGTTTTGTCGGTGAGTCATTTTTTTCAGTCACACCTGACTCTCCATGACCCCATTGGGGGTTTTCTTGACAAAGGTACTGGAATCGTTTGCTATTTCTTTCTCCACCTCATTTTACAAATAAGGAAACTGAAGCATACAGGTTTAAGTGACTTGCCCAGGGTCAAATAGGTAGAAAATGTCTGAGGGCACATTTGAACTCTGGTCTTCCAGACTCCAAGGCCAGCACTCTATCCACTATGTCACCTAGCTGCCCAAGGGGAGGGGAGGTTACTATAAAAAAAAACAAACAAACCATTTAATGAAAGGTCATAGTAAGAAAAGCAGCAACTACAAAAAAGATCCTTAGGGTGAATTTTCTTATAAACTAAAGCATATTAACTATCCTCTAATTTACTTTTTAAATAAATTTGGATTCTTATATTTACATTTATTCAATTCCACAAACATTTGGGTGTTTATGATCTGCTAGGGGTGTGTTCGAAATGTTTAACAACAGGCTGGGGGGGGGAAGGTACTCACATCACTCTATTAGTATTAATGTGCACTATCAACATTTTCTCCACCGCTTTCTTTAATCTAAACAATCAACAAGATAATGAATCATGCCCTGATTTGTAATTTACCATTTTGTAAGGTATAAATGTTCACACTGAAAATTAGCCCAGTTTGAGTTGGTTCCACCATACCACTGGCTAGGTGTTTCAGGAGATGTTAAAATAAGTAAGATATAGTATTTTATAATTGAATATGGGAGATAGCCATGTACACAAATAACATACGTTTGGGTAGAACATTGCTAGGAAAAAATTCTGAACACCAGGTGGGTAAAGAGGAAGGTGAGATTATTTTGGGTTTGGGGAATGGGAAAGGCTTTATGGAGGAAGTAGCTTTTGAGATGCATCTCAAAAGATAAGTAAGATTTGCATAAGAGGAAATGAGGAGGAGGATGCCGTAGGTGGATGGAACAACGTGAACCAAGGGGGAAAGAATGTGAGAAGGGTTGTTGAGGATAAACAAGGTCAAGTTGAGAAGATGGGACTTTATCTTATAGCAGTGGGGCTGTATTGAAGGATTTTGAATTGGGAACTGACTTGGTCAAAGCTGTCTTAGGAAGAATAATCTGGCACAGTGTGTAGGATGCATTGAATGAGAAATCTAGGTGAGAGAGGGAATGTAGATAAGGACATAAATTTCCTAATACATTCCTATCTAGTATCTAAGTCTAAACCCCCTAAATCTCAGGGCAGATCACCCGGTCTATCCACAGTTTGAGATATTCTGTGTGTTAACAGCCTAAAATTATAACTCATGAGCCCCTACTAAAGAATATACCTCTAATAGTCAGCCAGAGGACACAGTAAGTTCAAAGCAAAGGCATTTCATGAAAGAGTCAAGTAAGAAAAGTAGCAACAAAGCATTTCCCCACAAAACTGACTGCTCTCACTGGCAAATACACACAGTATCAATGACCACATGTAGAGAACACAAGTATAGGGGCATACAAGTAGTCAAAGCACACAATACATAATAAGTATGGTTAGGACCCAGACAAAGAGAAGTGAATACATAAGGACCACATGTGTCTAAGGCACATGCAGAGAGGATCCAGAAGTAGAGAAAGCTTGTGGGAAGGCCACATACATGGAGAGTCAGCTCATGTCTCTGATGCTACAGGAATGCTGATGTCATTTTGTTGACTGTTCTCAAAGTCTCTGTTGGATGAGTTTGCTCCCTCATAATCTTCCTAGGTGATGTTGAAATGTAGGACACTGCTCTCTTGAATGCTCCTGGAGTATGGACTCAGAGGTCTTATTTTCCCAGGGGGAGATTTTCAGCTCCATGAACCAAGCTTTTCAGAACAAAGAGAAGGGTCATGCCAGCTAGCTAATGCCCTTTGGTTTATTCTATTCTTTTGACTTCTCTTATCAGCGTGAGGGTTGGGGCCACTCAATGACCCCACCATCACTTTTAACAACTATCTAGCATATTTCTAAAATTCTCATTTTTGAGAGATAAGCTATAGTCCAGTTTACTTTTTGTCTCATAATTATGAAGTAATTCTCAGAGTTTGGGGTTTCCCAAATTTAAATCCTAAATCTTTCCTATTTATCCACATAGATGTACTGCAAAGGTAAGGTATAGGGGTAAACTTAATCCAGAGGAAAAGGACATTGTCCCTCCTATCTGCTCAGTCACATTCTCGTCCCCTTCATACAGAGATGTGACCAATCCAAATCTATGAGTGATTTTGGCCCATGTTCTCAGTGGAAAGATATTATATTGGTTCTTGTGAAAGATAATAAGACCAGATCTAGAATATAAATAATGAGAATGAAAAGGAAGAATGAAATTACAGAAGCATTTTTGAGTCTGAGATAAAGTCCTTGGTAACTTTTTTGGATATGAGTAGGAAGAAATGGGAGAAAGAAATCCAAGATTGCTCTGAAGTTTTGAACCCAAGTGAGTGGGAAAATGATGGTGCCATTAACACACACAGAGAAGTCAGGTAGAGAAGATGATTTGGGCAAGGTCAGAGGAAGTGGTAGATACATTGGATTTATTTTTGGATATATTGAATTTGACATAGTAGTGGGACACCTAGGTAGAGATATTTATCAGGCACTGGAAATAGAAAACTAGACTTAGATCTAGGAGGGGTCAAGGCCAGGATGTACAACATAGAGAACAAGCATTAATGTGACACCTACTATGAGCCAGGCACCATGCTAAGTGCTTTACAAATATTATCTCATTTGATTCTCTCAACAATCATGGTGCTGTTGTTGTCCCTGTTTTACAACTGAGGAAACCAAGGCAAGCAGAGATTTGCGTAAGGTAGCACAGCTAATAAGTGTATGAAGCCAGGTTTGAGCTGTCTTCCTGACTCCAGGTTTAGTCCTCTATTTATTAAACCATCTGTCTGTCTAGAAGGGAACTTAAAGGTTACTTTAGTCCAACCCTATTATTTTACAAGTAATAGGTCTAAGTACCATAGGGGCTAAGCAACTTACCCAAGGTCACCCAGGTGATAAGTTAGCAGTGTTCAAATGTTTATTATTTATGTGACCAAGGGCACTGCCACTGAAATTCTGAACCAGTTTCATCATCTATAAAATGTGTGTGTCTCTGTATGTGTGTGGTTTTTAATGCTTCAAAGAGGAATAATTTTTGCTCCATTAACTTGTCTTTTTTAAATGTGATCTCTCATTAGAACTTCTCTACTGTCTGATGGTAGTGGCTAGAAAGCTAATCTTGGAGCTAGGGCACCCTGGGTTCAAGTCTTATCTCTGACAAATACTGATTACATGACATAGAGGCAAGTCACTCAAACTCTCAATGATCAAGATAATTCTCTAATATGACAAGTTGAAAGGAGGTGCTATATTGGTAGGAGAAATTTCCTTCCTGAGAGTTCCTTTACCAATGAAATCACAGATCCTCTCTCTATCCCTGTCCCTATTGTCTGATGCTACTGGATTGATCACCACTGGAGAGTCCATTCCTCTGTGGCCTGAGAGAGGTTGAGCAGGTGAGCTGGTAGAAGAAGGAAGGGGAACTTATTGCAACCACTGTCATATAATTTCTTATCCTGATATAGGTCATCCTGTTGTTGTTCAGATGTTACAGCTATGTCTGACTCATGACCCCATTTGGGGTTTTCTTTACAGATGAAGAAACTGAGGCAAACAGGGTTAAGTGACTTGCCCAGGGTCACATAGCTAGTAAGTGCCTGAGGCCAGATTTGAACTCAGGAAGATGAATCCTCCAGACTCCAGGCCCAGTGCTCTATCCCTTGGGCCATCTAGTTGCCCCATAGGTCATCCCAGGTTGTGTCAAAATGGCAGCCTTCAGTACAACTTGATAATGATAATAAAAATAACTGACATTCATATGGAGTAACCCAAAAGTCTCAATGCAGCTTTGAACTATTAAAACTTCTTAAGATATTTAAGCTTTAATAGCCTAAAATTGCACTAAAGACCTTTGTACACTCTGTATAGTATTTGAAGGTTTGCAAAAAATGTTTGATGGATAGTATCGTATTTGAGCTTCTCAAAAACTCTTTGAAGTGAGATCTAGGGGTAGCATTATCCCCATTTTGAGTTGCAGATTCACTGCCTTGCCCATTGCCACCCAGCTAAGGATTATGGGAGGTGGGGTGATGGTCAGGTCTGTGATAGATAGTATTGTGTTTAATATAAATATATCATAACAATGGTAACAAAAATAAAAAATGATAAAATTAAGAGCAATAATACTATGCAGGGGAGAGAGAATCTGTCCAGTTTCTGATGATTCTTGTTTTCATTTTCCTCCCAAGGTTCAGCTATCGGAAAAGCGAGTGTAAACAAGTCTTCCAGGCTTGTTTGTGAATCGACTCTCTTGAATTGTAGACAGCTCTTCCTGTCACTTAGAGAAGGACTCTTTTTGAGCTCCTGGAAGGTAGAATATTTAAAAGAAATAATTTGACACAAAAATAAGTCATAACGCAGGTGCATATTAATGCAGATGATAGGTATGTGGTAGATAGTAGGTATCTTGGAACCGGGCGGACCTGGGTTGAAGCTTGGCCTCCAAATACACAAGGTTAGCATTAACTTTTCAGCAAAACCATAGCCTTTGGGGAGGCTAGGTGGCACAGTGAATAGAACACCAGACCTAGAGTCAGGAGGACCTGAGTTCAAGTCCGGCCTCAGACACTTAACATTTACTAGCCATGTGACCTTGGGTAAGTCACCTAAACCCAATTGTCCTGTCCTCCCCTCTCCAAGAAACACACACACACACACACACACACACACACCATAGTCATACATTCCCTCCCCCCTTCCCCTAGGCAAAGACAATTGGGAAGGGGAGAGAACATAGTGTTATGGAGAGTAGTCCTGCTACAAATCCAGATGACGAGAGACAAGATGGTCTGGCCCTCCTCCCTAAAGGGTTGGGGGTGGGGAAGGTGAGTACTAGGAAATGGGTACCAGAATGATAGGCCCTGGGAAGGGAGACTTGGGAAAGTTGTGCCATGGGGAGGTGAAATGTGGTGATGCCAGTCACTGAGGGGAGGAAGACTGCTTAGCACCTTTACCTCCCCAGATGTTTGTTTCTACCTCTTGGTTCCAGGCAAGTTTTAAGACCCTAAGTTACTTAACAATTTCATATCTGCCTGTATAGAGGGAATTTTCATACCAGGAGTTCCCTACATTGAGGAAATAAAATCAAATCTGGACTATCTCTCCCCTGTCATAACCCTCTCCCCAACCCTCTGAAAGGAAGAAAAAAAATGATTCTACCAGTGGGCAAAGACTGACAGTTTCTTCAGTCTGGTGCAGATACGTTGTTACTGGATTGGTTTAACTACTAATCTCAGAATTACTCTAGAACTGGGAGACCCTTTGAGATCAGCTGGTTTAGTCCTCTTGATTTACAGATGGGAAAACTGAGACTCAGTAAAAGCGATTTGTCCAGAGTCACACAACTAAAATGTGGAGACTTGAGGTTAGAGCTGAGGGCTCCTCAGTCTCATTTAGTGTTGTTTTCCAATACACATTTTGGAACTTAAAAAATTGTTTTAATTGGTTCTAGATTTTCACCAGTTTGTGAAACTTCTTCCTTGAGGGCTCCCATCCCCCCAATTTGAACTTCTATTTCATCAGTGTAGAAAATTTCATCCCTGTGTGAAGATAGTTTTGCCTGGGGCCTGCCTTAGTCTGAAAAGTTAAGTGACTGGCCATATTGATCAATTTGTATCAGAGGCAGAGCTTGAGGCCAGGTGTTTCTGATTCCAAAGTGAACCTTTTCTCCACTGGGTTCTAGAGCTGCATTCATCAAACCACACAGAGTGATAGAAACATTACGGTATTTCTTCTGTGCTGACTTCGAGTGATGGGACAGGCATCTTCAGAACTAAAGAATTCTTCATGTATTTGGACTAATGGGGGTTATCATTTCTATCAGCAGAGGGTACTGCTAACCTATTGCTGTCCTCAAGAACCTGCCCTTCTCATATTCATATCCGATATCTAAATATTGTTTTATAAATAGCTGCTGCAGTTTTATTCAGTTCAAATTCACAAATATTTATTAAGTACCTACTGGGTACAAGGCATAGATTATAGTCATAGTTCTAAAGGAAAGCTACTGTAAGGACTTGGGAGTCCTGCAGAGTCATGAAGGCCTGGTTCATGGTTTGTCTCTGATTCATAGTGATGACATGATCACTTAATCCCCATGTGTACCCAGTAACCTTCTAGGTCTCCAGTCTATAGAACAGTTGCTGATTGTATTAGTAGAAGAAATTTCCTCACTAGGAAAGTACCCTCTGCCAATGACATCACAGATCTAGACACCCTGCCCTCCCCCCAAAAAGAAAAGAAATAGGGACAGCAACTGTCCATTTGTAGGTGTTTGTCTTGAAAAAAACAACTTTGAAATAAATTAAAATTCTAATGTCAAACTGTGCCATTCTAGAGATGTAATTAGCATTTATTAAGTGCTTACTATGTGCCAGACATTGCTAAGAACTAGGGATACAAAGAAAAGCAAAAACTAGATTCTTGCCCTCAAGAAGTTCAAATTCTAATAGAGGAGAGAAAATGCAAAACAGGCAGCTAGGTGGCACCATGCCTGGCCTGGAGTCAGGAAGACTCCTCTCCCCGATTTCAAATCTGGCCTTAGACACTTATTAGCTATGTGGCCCTGGGCCAGTCTCTTAGCTCTGTTTGCCTCAGTTTCCTCATCTGTCAAATGAGTTGGAGAAGTAAATGGCAAACCACTCAAATATCTTTGCCAAGGAAACTCTAAATGGGTCATGAAAAGTCAGACATGACTGAAATGACTGAACACATACATATAAAATGCAAAACATTGTACAAACCATAGCTATGTGTAATGGAAATGCAGATTTAAAGATCTTCCCTGCCCCTAGGCCCTTTGATTGGCTTAAGAGACTTTGATTGGCTTTAAGAGACTCTGAAAACCTTCCTTGATTTGAAAATATGCTCTGCCTCCTAATAGGCTGAATGTGGTCACATGGAGCCTGTGGTGGGAGGCTTGGTTTTCAGGAATGACTACACCTTGATGCTGTGTGATTGGGCAGTGGATCAAAAGGGTGGTTACATTCTCTGAGCCAGGAGAAGACTATATAAACCCTGAGGAGAGGCTTTGCTTTGGGGCTCACTTTGAGAAGTGTTGTGTGATTTGACCAGATGAGACTCTGGGAAGCCGTTGTTGAGAGCCCCCCGGCTTTGAAAACCCAGATGTTGATGCTTCCCTCTCTGGTAACTGTGATTTGGTATTGATATAATGGTTGGACAGTTTGGAAGCCTGTCTGTTTGATCTGTAAGTTCTGTAACTGAAGTTTGGGGTGCTGACCTTTTTCCCCTGAACTAGGTAATGTGTGTTTGTTTGATTAAAGTAAGCTTGTTAACCCATTTTGAGTTGCTTTCCTTTTGAAAAGCAGATCTAAGAACCTGTGTTGGCAGTCACCCTGGGGATATTGGGGTGCTTGCTGCTACACTATGCAGTATAAATGACAGGCAATCTCAGGGAAAAGGTAAGAGTAGTGATAGGAACTGGGAAAGGTCTTTTACAGAAGGTCAGATTTGAGCTGAATCTTGAAGGAGTCCAGGGCAGCCAGGAGCTGGAGTTGAGGAAGAAAAGCATTATTAGAATGGTGGATGACAGTCCAGGAGGATTGAATTTGATCAAGAAGAGTGTTGGTGATGGCTGAGCTCCCAAGCAGCCACTTAACCAACTTTTGTGTCTTTGTTATATCAAGGTAGAGAAATTCTGAACCCTTTGGTATGACTTGATATGAAGCAAGATGACAAAGGTGAATTACAAAGTTTATAGAATATCTAGACCACCTGATTATTTTACAAATGAGAAAACAGGGGTCCCATCAAGATAAAGTGACTTGTCAGAGGTTACAGAGGTAATAAGGAACAAAACTGAGATTTGAACAACATAGTTCTCTTATTCAAAATCTGAAGCTCTTCTTAACAGAACTACAGTCCCTTTTATTAATAGGCATATAGTGATGATCTATATTTGTAGATTACTCAGTCCATGCCTTTGTTCTTTATTCTCTCCATCCTCTCAAAAGTTTTCTCACTTGCTAATAACAATCTCTCAAAAAAACAAAAAAACAACCCCAAAAAACAGCCAAGAAAAAGTCTGATCATTGGTGTAAACATTTCCCGTCTTCCTTCATTACATGTTTAATAACACCCTTATATTTCTTTTAACCAATCTGTCATCTTGAATTTTGTTGTGTAATAGTTTCAACATGCAGAAGCTGTTTCAACATTTAGGTATTGGCTGCAACACATTCCTTCTACCCCTGATGCATTTTGAACAGGTGACCACCAGGCGGGAGTAGAGAAGCACATTTTCATGGTCTATCTGCTTCCCAATCCTCCATCTTACACTAGTTTCCCCTCAGGATCATAGACTTTTTTCTTTTTGGATATCATGAAAACTTTTGGCACTCTTGTGAAGTCTATGGACCCCTTCTCAGAATTACATTTCATTGATTTATTTATTTTTGTAAATTCATAATCAAAGGAAATACAACATTCCAATGAAAGGTTAGTGGAAATAAAGATGTAATTTTTTTTTCATTCAAATTCATGGATTCCCTTGAAATCAGAGTTACTATTGGGTTAAAGCCCCCAGAACTAGTGCATGAAGGTACCTTAGAGGTCAACTAGTTCATCACCTTCATTTTACAGGTATGGAAACTGAGGCCCAGAGTTGTTAAATAAATAGCCCAAAAATCATAAGTATTAAAGTTAGTAAAAAAAAGTTTCTGCTCCTAAATGTGGATCTGTTCCAGTTTTCAGTTATTGATTTAATTTTCTCTTTCTATCAAAGAACTCATGTACTCTCATAGATTTAGCTATCTTGTCTACACAGATGATACTCAAACCTTTATCTCCAGTTCTGACCTCTTTTTCTGGTTTCAATATTTTACCTCTAGTGGCCTGATGGAAATTTCTATTTGAATATCTCAAGGTTCAATGTCTAAAAACAAGGTTAGTATCTTCTTCAAATTAGCTTGCTTCCAGATTTCTCCAGTTCAACAGTAAAAGCTAACAATTCAACTAAATTCAAATAATAAAATCGTAAATTTGGAGCTGATCCAGATCCTGTGGGTCTAAGTTCAGCTGACTTCTCACTGCAGCATACTGCCTCTGATTGATTCAATTAAAATTTATAAAATTAAATACTATTAAATATAAGAGAGAAGGTAGATTGCCTGGGTAGGAATTGAACATAGAAAGATGAAAAATGATAGCTATTATCCCCAAATAACATATAACCTAGGAGATATGATAAGGTAAAGAAACAAGTCCCTTACTTGTCTTGTTGGTACCATATTTTTTCAGCAATCTTAAAATCATCTTCATTCCTTTTCTCTCCCTTGCTTTTCATATCTAGGCATGTTCTATGAACTGATGATTCTTCCTATGAAGGACCTCTTCAATCCTTTTATTCTTTTTTTTAAAAAATCATTTCATTGAATGGAAAAAAAAGTACCATAGACAGGACTTTCCAATAAAACCTGTTCCATAATAGAACTCTCTTTTATGACAAAAGCATTTTAGAAAAAACAACAACCAACACAGTCAGCAAATCTATGACTTAATCCAAGTCATTGACAAAAATGATAAATAATAATAACTCCTTCCTCTACCAGTTTTGGATATCAGTATTTATCCAAGATGTTTGATATAATGATTCTCACCCCAGTCACCTGCTCTTGGCAGCTTCCCTTATTTTAGCTGCCTTTCCATTCCTTCTGCCACCATCTTGTCTAGTCTAGTCTAGTCCCTTGTTACTTCATACCTATTATGAAGGTACTACTAACAACAACACATTCATTCAGCGCAAAGTTCTTTCTTCAGAACAAAACTATGAGGTAGATGACACAAAGGATTATTTCTCCTGTTTTACAGAAGAGGAAACTAAGGCTCTGAGGTCTTATGAGAACTCAGGTCTCCTGACTACAATACTTCTTAAGTTAATTTACTATTCAGTGTTGTACTAAACACCCAGAAGACTATTTTAGAGAGAAAGATAATAACAATTCATATAGAGAAACCAAAAGATCAAGAATCTTAAGGGTAATAATGTAAAAAAATGGGAAAGAAAGGGAGCTATCAGTAACAGAATGGTTAAAAAAAAAAGAGCGGTCTATCAGTGGAATAGATTAGATATACAACATTTAGAAGCAAAGCAAAGCAAAACAAAACAAAACTCCAACTGGAGTCTTTGGGTTCTTTAATTACTGAGGGAAGGGCTGACTATTTGACAAAAACTTCTGAGAAAAGACAACAGTCTGGCAGAAATTAGATTCATATTAACATCTCATAACATATACTAAGATAAGTTCCAAATGGATACATGATTTAGGTTTTAAAAAGTCTCATCATAAACAAATGAGAAGAGCATGGAAGAAATTACCTTTCAGAACTATGAATAGGGAAGAGTTCATGAGTAAACAAGTGATAGAGAAAATCACACAAGAAAAAATGGACAATAATTTTGATTGTATAAAATTAAAAGGTTTTTTCACAATCAAATGTAGTAAAAATTAGAAAGGAAACCTAACTGGGAAAAAAATCTTTTCAATAAGTTTGTCTTATAAAATTTTGATTTCTAGGGTATATAAGGAAATCATTCAAATTTATAAGACTAAGAGTCATTCCTCAATAGATAAATGGTCAAAGAATATGAACAGGCCATTTCAAAGGAAGGAATCCAATATACCACAACAAGCATACCAAGAACTATCAAGAATCATATGAAAAAATGCCCTAAATTACTAAGAAAGAAATATAAATTAAATGAACCTCTACCTCATATCTATCAGACAAATACACACACACACACACACACACACACACACACACACATGAAGGACAAATAAAAGAGGTGTGGGAAATCAGGTACATTAGTGAACTGTTAGTGGAGCTGTGAATTGGTTGGGTCATTCTGGAAAGTAATTCAGAACTATGCCCAGAAAGTTTTAAAAAGTCTTTGTAACTTGTGATCCAGCTATATCACTACAAGGCCCATAACTCCAAAGAAAGAAGAAAAGGAACTATACATACAAAAATATTTACTGCAGTGTTTTTGTGGTATCTAAGAATTTGCAATCTAAGAGGGAATTCTCCTACTGGAGAATGCTAAACAAATTGTGATATGTGAATGTAATGGCATTTTATTATGTAATAAGAAATGATAAAATAGACAATTTCAGAAGAAACTTGGAAGACCTTTATGAATTGATGCAGAGCAAAGTGAACAGAACTCAAAGAATCATTTATATAATGATAACATTATAGGAAAAAAAACTTTAAAAGACTTTAGAACTATAAAGAATGCAATGATCAGCCAAAAAAAAAATGAAGATAAAAGATACTTTTCACCTCCTAAGAGGTGATGAATTTAAAATGCAGGGGGTGCTAGTCATTACCCGATATAACCACTATGGGAATTTGATTTGCCACACTGTGTAGATATATATTTTGTAGGATCTTTTGTTTAATGTTTAAAATGTTTAACGTTTAAATGTTAAGTTTGTTTAATGACAGAGAGGACTGGAAGGGACAAATTAATTTTAAACTACTTGCTACTTAAAAACATTAAAAAAAAAATTTTTTTTTTAAGTTAAGTGTTAGGGGTAGGATTCAAATCCAAGTCTCTCCTGACTCCAAATCTAGTTCTACTTCCTCAGGCCAAGCAAAACTAATCTAATCTTTCATGACAAACCTTTAAATTCTGGGAGGCCAATGGATCATGTCTTCCCTAAGTCTTCTCTACTCTGGTCTGAACATGTCAGGTTTCTTGCATTTATTCTTAAATACCATAAACTCAAGACCCTTTACCATCCTGGGTCCTCTCTTTTGAATACTGCCCAATATATCAACATTCTTCCCAAAATATAGTGCCTGGAACTGAACACAATCTTTCAGTGAAGTTTCATCAGGGAAAAATATAATGGAACTATCTGTCACCTCCTTCATTCTGGCTACTACATTTCTATTCCTACAGCCTAAGATTAGCCTTCTGAGTTGCTATGTTCAATGTTTTGTCTTCTAAGACCTTCATGTCAGCTAGCTACATCTTTCCTGTCTTGTACCTGTGCAGTTGAGTTTTGAAATCCAACAGTCAAATTTTATGTTTGCCCCCAATAAATTTCATCTTACAAGTTTTGTCTCGTTGTTCTAATTTGTCGAGATGTTTGGGGGCTCTTGATACCATCTTATCATTCCATGTTAAGTCTCCCTCCCAGTTTTAGATCATTGACAAATTTTATAAGCATATTGTCAGTGCTGTTGGGTAAGCTATTGATCAAAAGAGTGGACTGGATGGGGCCATGAACAGTTTTGTGCCACACCATTGATACATTTTTGGATTTGGTCATTCTGCCAGTTTTAAAGTCACCTAACTATACTAACATCCATTCCACATTTCTCTCCATCTTGTCCACAGGAAAATGAAAGACATATGTATGAAATACAATAAGTTTGTCATGATTTGGTCTTAATAAAATTAGATTGATTTGTATGGCTCACCACTCACAATGTTCATAGCCACCCTTTCAAAATACACTCTGGGATTCTCCACAGGAATAAAGTTTGAACTTATTTGCTTTCAGTATGAAGAATCTACCTGACATTTATACATCTCTAGTCCTTAAGTCTGTGTACAGTAAGAGAGAGAGAGAGAGAGAGAGAGAGGGAGAGTGATTGGGGGGGGGGGGGGAGAGAGTGATTGGGGGGGAGAGAGAGTTTGTTTCCAGAATTTCCTTTGACCTTCATTAAGCAGGAAGTTAAAAAAAATAGTAGTTGAAATATGATGAATTATCCATTCCCACAACACATTTATTTTGATTTACTTGTTCTTATCTTACCCTTAATCTTTTCCTCCCTTCCCTCTGCTCAGCATAGAACTAAAGTGTATGTTTTATTTGACTTTTAGAATAAAAACTTCCTTAATTGGAAAATTATCTTGCTTTACCTGTGAAGTACTTGGTTTGCTCATTCCTTCTGATACTATTTAAGTGAGGAAGTGAGGGATTTGATGGGCAAGTCTCCAGTGCCTGAAACATAGATTAAAGATAAGAAAATACTTATGTTATTGTAATTTGTTGGAAGTTGGGGTGGGGTATGGTAGCGTGTGTGTTTGTGTGTGTCTGTCTTATCTTCATAGCACACACTCCATTCTTTATGCTTGAAGATATAGATGCAATGCATTCTCCTTTTAGGCATCTTTGGGCTGGTCACAAGAGATTAACCTAAATTTGTGGCAAAATGCAAGAGATACAAGTTGCAACCAGATTTTTCAGGCCCCCAGGCATTCTCCTCCTTCCTAATGATCAAGACCTTGATCTCTATCAGATTGTAGGCTTTAAGTCTAAGTAATTACTTTTCCCTGTTCTGAAGAGTTTGGTTTTTGGTTTTCCTGAATTGGTTTATTGACCCACTGCAATCCTAATTTTGCTTCTTGGTTTTTGTGCCAGCCTTACTGCAGAACTGGTCAAATGTGACCTGCAGCCTGATTCAGCAAAAAGACACAACACTTTTTAATAAATGTACCAAGAGGGTCTCCAATAAGGAGAGTCCTCAGACATCCTTTTCCTGACTTCTGTCATGTGGACACAAGGCCAAATCATAAATAAGAGGTCACATGTATCATACTACAAAGCACAATTTCTATTTGTCACATAAAAATAAGATGTCAAATTGTCTTTATTTTGTAAAGGTAAAATAAATGTATAGTTTTTTTTTTTCTTTTGGAGGGCAATTGGGGTTAAGTAACTTGCCCAAGGTCACACGGCTAGGTTTTTGTTTGTGTCTTAAGTGTCTGAGGCCGGATCTGAACACAAGTACTCCTGACTCCAGGGCCCGAGACTCTACTCACTGCGCCACCTAGCCACCCATAAATGTATAGTTCTTTACCTTGAGCTCTTTGTTCTCTTACCAAATTAAAATGAGACAATTTCACTATTTCTCCTAACAAATAAGCAGCTCTGGGGTGGCTAGGTGGTGAAGTGAATAGAGCACCAGCCCTGGAGTCCGGAAGACCTTAGTTCAAATCTGACCTCAGACACTTAACACTTTACTAGCCATGTGACCTTGGGCAAGTCACTTAACCTCAATTGCCCCACCTTTCCCCCTCCAAAAAGAAAACAAACAAATGAGCTGATCTTTCACAACATGCTTTGTTTTGTTTAAACAAAATGACCCATGTGTCAAGGCATCTTTAAACTTTTCTGAAATTGCTCGAAGGAATAAAAATCAGGAGGCATTAAAGGATCTCTTCAAGAAGTCATCAGTTTTCCTTCTTGCCTCTGGCCAGAATATGGATGCCATGTGTGGCTGAAATAGTACCAGAGCAGAAATATCAGAATCCCTGTTGGTAGCCCAATCTAGTGTTTGTTCACGTGGATGCTCAAGAAGTTGTTCCTTGTATCAAAAGAAACTGTTTTGATGGGATGTAAGTCTATATCCTTTCATATGATCCTCTATGGAGATGGAGAACAAGTACCCATGTTTTTTATTCATGTGTATGATTGCTGCTTGACACAATGAGAGAGCAGGTCTACTAAATAAGAATTAATGGTCTTGTACATAAATATGCTTTTGTCTGAACTAGACCCAAGTGGTTTCCTCCACCTAGTTCTTGGCTTTTTGTTCAGCTGTTGGGGGTCTTGTGGGATTCCTTCTGTTTGTCAGGTGATCCATCTATTGTCCATTACTCTTTCTACAATGACCAGACTCTTTCTACAATGACCAGACTCTTTTCAAGATAAACTCATGGTTCTTTCTTTCATTGCATGCTGGATGGACCCTAAGTAGCCATATGCTTTCCCCACTGAGCTGTAGTCCATCATTCCAATGCATAATGGATCACTGTGGGTAATTTAATATTTTTGCTCTGTTTTTACAGGCAACTGTGGGTGTCCATATGCTTCAATAGGATATGTTCTCCCTTAGTCTTTTCTCATAGAGCTTATATTTCTCATCATCTAATAATTCTTGATTTTGTCTCCTCTCTAGACCTTTTTAATTTTTATAACAACTGACATTTCTGTATGTATTGTTTATAGGACACTATACTAGGCACTAGATAAGAAGCAAAATTTGGGTAAGAGATAGGGCACTACTCTCAAGTAGATAAATTTCTTTAAAATATGCAGATCCAAACTAGATATAGTCTATAAGAATTTACTGCTATAAAATAAAAAAGAAGGCTTAGATTTATAGTCTGGTATGTCATGTTTGTATTATGTTCATATGTGTAATGGTCTATATTTCTGTCTTTTAGAGAGAACAATTTTTACCAAAGATGCAGCATTGAGTAGTGTATAGTGTAGAGCTAGCTTTATTGTCAGGAAAACCTGGGTACATACCCTTTTTCTGAAACATTCTTGCTATGTGACCCTAGACAGTGAGGTGTCGTAGTAATAAAAGTGTTTAACTTGGAATCAGAAAAACATGAGTTCAAATCCAGCCCCAGACACTTAACAATGGGCAAGTCACTTAGCCTTTGTCTAGCTCAGTTTCCTCATCTGAGGAAATGGAAACAAAAACAGCACCTACCTCCCAGGAGATAATGTTTGTCAAGTGCTTTGTAAACCTTAACAGAATGCTAGTTGTTGTTATTTAATCTCTCAATCTTTCAACAGGGTTGTTAACAGGATCAAATGAAATAGTATTTGTAAAGCACTTAGCTGTGCCTGGAATCTAGTAGGTGCTTAATAAATGCTTGTACCCTTCCTCCTCCTCTCTTCAATTCCCCCAAGGCAAATCTCTAGGATCATAAATTGTAAAGTGTGCAGTTATCTGCTCTGATAGAGTTTCCTCACCTGGAATGCACAGGTCTTTGACTTTACTGGTTCATTCTCACTATGTGCTCCATTATGGTTCCTAAGAACCATTGTGCTTAGTCAGTCCTTTCCTGGCTTATATTCAAGCTTACTCTTTGGGTTTTAGTCTATTCTATCTTACACATCAGGAGGGTGCAGGGCACTATAGACAGATCATTTATCCAACCAACCTCGGAGTTAGGAAGTTCAAGCCTTGCCTCTGATACACATAGTAGCTGCTTGGCTCTAAGAAAGGTCAGTCATTCAACATGTATTTATTAAATAATCACAATGTTCCAGGTACTGTACTAAGTAATGGGGCTATAAAAAAAAAAGGCAAAAATGCAGTCCTTGAAGAATTTAGGAACAAACAAGATATAGAGAGCATTATGAAATGTAAAATGGATAATTTTGACTACATTAAATTAAAAAGAATTTACACAAACAAAAACCAATGCAGATGAATTTAGAAGGAAAGAAGGAAACTGGGGGGACATTACAAGTATCTGTAATAAAGGCTTCTTTTCTCATGTAGAGAACTGATCCAAATTTATCAGAATACAAGTCATTCTCCAATTGATAAAAGGATATGAATAGGCAGCTTTCAAACAAAAAAAAATAAGGTTATCTACAGTCATTTGGAAAAATGCTCTAATGACCTTTGACCCAGCAATACCACTTCTAGGGTTAGATCCCAAAGAGGTCAGAGAACCGGGAGGAGGACCCATATGTACAAAAACATTTACAGTGGCTCTTTTTGTGGTGGCAAAGAATTGGAAATCAAGGGGACGCCCATCAATTGGGGAATGGCTGAACAAGCTGTGGTATATGAATGTCATGGAATACTACTGTGCTATAAGAAGTGAGGAGCAGACAGACTTCATAATAACCTGGAGAGACATATATAAACTGATGCTGGGTGAGAAGAGCAGAACCAGGAGAAATTTGTACACAATCACAGACACAACGTATGTGTGATGACTAATTTCAATAAACTGGACTCTTCTCAGCAATGTAAGGTCATAAGACAGCTCCAAAAGACTCATAATGGAAAGAGATATCCACATCCAGAGAAACAGATGCGGAGTCTGAATGCAGATTGAAACAAACTACTTGCTGTGTTTCTTTTTCTTGTTTTATTTCCTCTTTTCTACTGATCATTTCATCAGTTATAATCCTTCTTTACAACCTGACTGATGATTAATGTGAAAATATTTGTGGATCCTATATTCAAGTGCATGCTGCCATGATGGGGGGGAGGGGAGGGAAAGGGAGAAAAATTGGAACTCAAGGGACTGTGGAACTGAATGTTGTAAACTAAAAGTAAATAAACAAACCAATTTAATTTAAAAAAAGGAAAATGCTTTAAAACATTGATTAGAGAAATGCAAATTAAAATAACTGTGGGGTGCCACCTCACACCTGTCAGATTGGCTAATATGACAGAAAAGTAAAATAAAGAATGTTGGAGGGGATGTAGGACACTAATGCATTGTTGATGGAGTTGTGAACTGATCCAATCATTCTGGAGAACAATTTGGAACTATTCCCAAAGGGCTATAAAACAGTGCATACCTTTTGATCTAGCAATACCATTACTAAGTCTGTATCCCAAATAGATCATAAAAAGGGAAAAGGATATACATGTACAAAAATATTTATAGTAGCTCTTTGTGGTAGCAAAGAATTAGAAATTGAGATGTCCATTAATTAATGGCTGAACAAGTTGTGATATATGATTATAATGGAAATACTATTGTACCATGAGAAATAATTAGTGGGATGATTTCAGAAAAACCCGAAAAAACTAATACAAACTGATGAAGAGTGAAGTGAACAGAACCAGGAGAACATTGTACACAGTAACAGCAATATTGTACAATGAATAACTATGAATGACTTAACTATTCTCAGCAATGGAGTGATCAAAGAAAATCTCAAAGGACTCATGATGAAAAATGCTATCTTCCTCCAGAGAAAGAAGTGATAGCATCTGAATACAGACCAAAGCATACCATTTTCCCCTTCCTTTCTTGCTTTTTTTTGTTTGAGTTTTTTTTTCCTTGACTAATGTAAAAATATGTTTTACATGATTGCACATGCTTTCCATCTCAGGGGGAAGGGAGGGGAGGGAATGAAGGATAGAATTTAGAACTCAAAACTTAAAAAAGAATGTTAAAATTGTTTTTATATGTAATTGGGGAAAAATACAATATTATTTTAAAATCCAATATAGTCCCTACCCTCAAAGGACTCACTTTACAAGAGGAGAAGCAATACACAAAAAGTTATACATGCATTTTTTTATATATATTCAGAGGAAAGACAGCAGTATTTTGTCAGGGAATTCTACGTTTGTAATCTGCAGATGAGTTGCCAATGAAATCATAAATCCAGAACCCCACTTTTCCCCCCCAAAAAAGAAGAAAAAGTCCTTCAGACTTAACGATGAGGACATTCACAACATGATTAATGTGGAAATATGTTTAATGTGATTGTACATGTATAGTCTAAAAAAATAAAGATGGGGACATTTGAAATGAAAAGAATAAAAATAAAAAAGAATAATAAGATACAGAAGCAAAAAGGGCCTAGGGGTCATTTAGGTCAGTTCCTTCATCTTAGAAAGGGGCTGATTAGGGCCTGTAGAGGGGATATGACTTGACCAAGGTCACACAGGTCATATGGTTTAAAATTATGACTTGAATCCGGGTTTTCTCACTCAGTTTAGTGCTCTTTTCACTACATCTCAGGTGATAGGACTTGTAGTAAGCTTGGTGCAGGATGAAGGTGGGTCTAGGCAGAAGAACACATGGGTTGGTGATGGGTCTTTCCTAAGGAAAGAGAAAAGATGACTAGAGGATAAAGGAAAGTTTATTTGAGGAAAAAGGCAATACAGAAATATATGGGTGGGTAGGGATGTGTGTATGTTTGAGATGGAAAGATAATTGATGTGAGAGATGGGGTAAGAAGACAAGATAGGGAGAAGTTTTGCACAAAATTTAGGATATAGTAGGAAGTATTATTATAGTTCAGTCATTTTTCAGTCATATTAGACTCTTTGTGACCCCATTTGTGTTTGGTTTTTTTTTGTTTGTTTGTTTTGGTTTGGTTTGGTTTTTTTTGGCAAAGATACTGGAGTGATTTGCCATTTCCTTCTAATTTTCCAAATGAGGAAATTGAGGCAAACAGGCTTAAGTGACTTGTCCACTGTCACTTGGGTAGTAAGTGTCTGAGGTCAGATATGAACTCAGAAAGATGAGTCTTCCTGACTCCAAGCCCAGTACTCCATCCAATGTGCCCTCTAATGAAGTGAGCAGTCCTGAAAAAGAGACCTGGATATGTAAGATGTCTCAGAGGTAGTGGTCTTTGAAAGGAGTAAAGGAGCAAAAATAGATACAGGGAAAGCTTTGAGAGGGCAGTGGAGTTTTGGGAAGGAGCTTTATTAAACAGGAAGCTTGGGTAAAAGAGGTAGAGAGAAAGAAGTTCTTACCAGATAGACTGTTGACTAGATGTCTAACACTGATGAGTGTGACTGGGAGACTGTGATGATGCTTTTCTTCCACAATGTTCTTTACTGACCTGAGAAAAAGAGACCCTAGGCTGGTTGTATTTGCTGAAAAAAGAAATACAAAATCACCGCCTCGAACATTAGAGATGTAAAACACTCGCCTGCCTGGTCATTTTGAGGTCAGAACGCAAAGCAAACAACCTTGGGTTGTAGGAATGTGTCACAATGGATTGGATTCTCCCAGATGTCATGGTAACCATAACAACAGTACACTACATTGTTCCCAAACAGCAACTTCATTTTTTTAAATGGGTAAAACTCTCAGTCTAATTCATATTGTTAATTATACATTTTTAAATAGCAAAGTTGGCTTTTTAACACCCACTGAGATAACTGTCAATACATTAAAATGCATTTTCTGGGCTATTACCAAAAGCAGTTTCTTCTTCTTCTTCTTCTTTCTTCCTTCTTCTTCTTCTTCTTCCTTCTTCTTCCTTCTTCTTCTTCCTTCTTCTTCCTTCTTCTTCCTTCTTCTTTCTTCTTCTTCTTTCTTCTTCTTCTTTCTTCTTCTTCCTCTTCCTCTTCTTCCTCTTCTTCCTCTTCCTCCTCTTCCCCTTCTTCTTCCCCTTCCCCTCCCCCTTCTCCTCCTCCTTCTCCTCCTCCTTCTCCTTCTTCCTGGAAGGGGGAAGATAGGGCAGTTGGAGTTAAGTGACTTGCCCAAGGTTACATGGCTAGTTTTTTATTTTTGTGTTAAGTGTCTGAGGCCAGATTTGAACTCAAGTCCTCCTGACTCGAGGGCCAGTGCTCTATTCACTGCACCACCTAGCCTCCCCTCTTGCTTCTTTTAGTGCCTCATTTTTATCATCTTCAGAAACCTTAATTTTTGCAAAGATCAATATGAGTTTCTTTCCACTTTTTCTTGTTATATTATTTCCTAAATATAGATGTTACCTTTAAATGCTGCAGAAGATGGTGTGGTCTTCAACAGCTGAGAAATGAGAGATGCCATAAGAAGCTTGTGGTATTGAGGTCTTGCTTTCTTATCACAGCATAGTGGAATCTCAGACTCTATTCTTGTACCAAATACCTCTGCAGCATCTGGAGGTAATTCTCAATATCATATCCTTAAGGCATTACTTGTTCTGTAATAGATGCAGAAGCAATGCTATCATCACTTATATTTCTACCTTTGAACCCGGAGTCCAAGAGTTTTTGCAGCAGCTAGAATTGCCTGCCAATAGGAGTCTTCCCCTTTCTGAATAAAGGCCTTCTCTCTGCAAGTGTAGAAATAGAGAGATCTTGATTCTCAAAGCCAGTTAATGAATCTGGGCTATGTAGGATGAGATGTCTGCCAAGGTGTAACTTCTGGTTCAGATGCAGTGATCAATAGAGGAATTAATTTGATAATGTCCATGGACTCTGGAGTGGACCCTGGGAGATATCCTTATCCCAAAGAGTGGTCTAACCCCTTTGAATATCCCTCTCTCTGATGATGTCTTAAAGAGTTTATTTCTTCTTCAGGAAATGTTCACAGGACATTCCCATTCCACCTCCTTTGAGTTCTACTGTTGTTTTAGGGTCGTTTTTGTATTTTTAAATTTTTTGCTTTTTCTTCAAAACAGAAACTACACTACACATAGACTTCATATGCTTTTACTCTATGAGGCAGTGTCAAGCTCCATGATATCATTTCTAACCTAATTTAGGCCAAAAGATGAATACCTGATTACAGAAAGATTATTCTGGATATAATATGAAGCACAGGTCAGACTGGGTAGAAATGGGGAGAATTATCCATTTTTACCCTCCAAGCTGCTTTGATATAACTTTTTGGATTCCTATACCATGCTTGGCAGTTCAGCTCTAGAGAGAATTTCAGTGTCCAGTACGTTGTCTTGCCAGGTATCTTCTGGAATTTCCTGAGACAATTCAAATGGAAGCAGTCTAGCTTTTTGGCAGGGCACTGGTAGATTGATCAGGTTTCATAGGTATATAAAGATGAGGTTAGCAAAATGTCTCTGTAGACCTTCAATTTTGTAAAGAACTTGATGCTTCTCTCTCTCTCTCTTTCTTTCTTTCTCTTTCTTTTTTCCTTTTTCTTATTTCTTCCTTTCCATTCTAATTTTTTTCCAATTACATGTAAAGACAATTTTTAACATTCATTTTTTAAAATTGGGGGGGTTCCAAATTTTCTTCCTCCCTCCTCCTTTCCTCCCTTCCTAAAATGGTCAGCAGTTTTATATAGGTTATATATGTGCAATCACATAAAACATAATCCAATATTAGTAATATTATAAAAGAAGAATCAGATCAAAAGGGAAAAATATGAAAAAGATGAAAATAATATGCTTTGATCTGCATTCAGACTCCATCAATTCTTTCTCTGGATGTGGATGGTATTTTTCATTATAAGTTATTCAGAATTGTCTTGGATCATTGTATTGCTGAGAAGAGCTAAGTCACTCATAGTTGATCGTCACACAATGTTGCTATTACTTTGTACAGTCTGATTTCGCTCATTTCACTTTGCATATAAGTTTCCCCAGGTTTTTCTGAAATCTACCTGTTCATAATTTCTTTTCTTTTTTTTTTGCTTTTTGGAGGGCAATTGGGGTTAAGTAACTTGCCCAAGGTCACACAGCTAGGTTTTTGTTTGTGTGTGCGTTAAGTGTCTGAGGCCGGATCTGAAGTCAGGTCCTTCTGACTCCAGGGCCAGTGCTCTACTCACTGTGCCACCTAGCTGCCTCTGTTCATAATTTCTTATAGCACAATAGTATTCCATTACATTCATATACCACAATTTGTTCAGTCATTCCTCAATTAATGGGCATCTTCTCAATTTCTAATTCTTTGTCACCATGAAAAGAGCTACTATAAATATTTTTGTACGTGTGGATCTTTTTCCCTTTTCTGGGATCTCTTTGGGATGCTGACCTAGTAATGGTTCAAAGGGAATACACAGTTTTATAGCCATTTGGGCATAGTTCAAAATTGTTCTCCAGAATGGTTGGATCAGTTCACAACTCCACCAACAATACATTAGTGTCCCAGTTTTCTCACTTCCCCTCCAACATTTTTCATTTCCCTTTTCTGTCATTTTAGCCAATCTGATAGATGTGAGGTGGTGCTTCAGAGTTGTTTTAATTTGCATTTCTCTAATCAATAATGCCAAATCCACTCACACTTAACCGAAAGACTATTTTATAGAGAACTCACAAAAGGTAAGTGCTCACTTTGTAGTCAGCAGAAGCATATAAGGACAAACTTAAGGTATCTCTGAATAACTTTAGTATTAAGGGTAAGACGTGGGAAATGCAAGCATAGGACTGCCCAGCATGGCATGTCTATATCCAAGAAAGTACTATATTCCATGAGTAAAGCATAATCATAGAAACACAAAGGCAATGTGAGCAGTGCCATTTCCACTCTAAATGTTCTAATGGAACCGGATCTATGGTAATGCCTTTTGAACTCATAATGAACTGATCAGGCATAGGCACACCATATCCTGACCTCAATATGGTGATATCATTGGTCTTCTTCAAAAAGGAAGGATGAACAACAATTTTACTTTATAGGAGAAATTCAAACAGCTGTCAACTGTTATTGCTCCCCAGTTTATTGATGTTCTGCTTCAGACCTTTAATATCTCAGTTTTTAAAAAAATCACAAAGTTTAATTTCTTCCTCTAGCATTTTTGCCCATACATATGTAGATGCTGTGAGATCCAGGGTGCTTCACTGGTCCGTGCAATTTATGGAAGGGAGAATCATACATATTTTGGCCTTCAGGGGGAGAATCTCTCCTATTCTTATTGTCACAAGGATGTGAGCAGGGCTCACACTGTGATGTTCAGAACAATTCCTTCCTCTCATGGATATTTATATGAACAGTCCTTTGAAGTTCAAAAAATGCTTTCACAATGCATGTTCTCAGTTGATCCTCCCAGTAATCTATGAGAGGCTGGGAAGGTATTATTTCCATTTTATAAGCTGAGAACTAAGTTTGAAAGAAGTTAAGCCAGGTTCCTAGCTACTATGCAGGTGATAAAGGGTGAAGTTGGCTGAAAGTTAGGCCTTCTGCCTTCACAATCAGTGCTCTGCACCATGGCCTTCCCCTATTTAGGCTAGAATTACAGATGTGGAGCAGGTGGAAACCTCAGAGGCAATCTAGTTCTCAATTCATTTACTAGAGACCAGAGTGGGAAGTGACTTGTCCAAGGTCACACAGATACTAAATTGAACACAAGACCTCTCACTTCAAAACGATCTCCTGTAACTTTTGCAAAATATACTTAAAAGTCAGTCACTCCATAATGAGGTCATATAAATGAAGGATTCATTGACATCTACAGTCTACTCCCTTTTCTCTTTCCTTCCTCCTCTTGCCCCAACATACAAAGTTAGCTTCTTTGTCCTGCAGTTTTGTTTTGCATTTTCTGACATTCAGGAGAGACTTCATTCACTTGATCATTTCAGAATCCTAGAACCTCCAAGCTGAACTAGTTCAGGAGCAAGCTGGTCTAAGCAAGAATCCTGTCCACTAGCACACCCAGTTAGCAGTCATGCAGCTTCTGCTCAAGAACCATCAATGAAGAGGGACTCATGCCCTTATGAAGCAGTTGTTCATCCTACTTTGGGCAGCTCTGATATTTTTGAAGTTTCTCCTTTTATATCAAGCCCAAACCTGCCTTTTCTCAGCATCCACCCAGAGCCCCTGGTTCTGCCCTCTGGTGCCAACTAGAACAAAGTCTAATTCATCTTTCACGTGGCAGCCCTTCAAATATTTGAGTAGAGCTATCATATCCCCTATAAATCTTCCTTTATTCAGGCTAAACACACCTAGTTTCTTCAATTGCCAAATGCAAATGGCATTAGCTTGAGACCTTTGCCCATCCTTTAGATGTTTCCTAGCTTATTAAGGAAGCTTGAAAGTGCAGTGAATACAGCCTGGGCTTGCAGTCATGAAGATTTGAGGTCAAATGTGGTCTCCGGCACTTCCTAGTTGGGTGACCCTAAGCAAGTCACTTAACCTCTGTCTGCCTCAGTTCCCTCCACTATAAAATGTGGATAATAATAGTACCTACCTCCTAGGATTGTTATGAGGGTCAAATAATATGATAGGTGTAAAGTACTTAGCACTCTGCCTGGTCCATGGTAGGTGCTTAATGGATGCTTGTTTTCTTTCCTTCCTCATTAAGATTCTTCCTAAAATGTAGGGCCCTGAATATTCCAGATGTGATCTAATCAGCAGAGAGTCCAACAGTAGTGCCATCTCCTTATTTCTGAATGCTATGCTTCCATTAATACAGCACACGATCATGGTAGGGTCACTACCTTGGATATTCATATAGTAGCTACAGTCAATGAAAGTCCCCAGATCTTTTTCAGATGAGCTTCTAAAATATTGTTATGCCTCCACCAACTTGTATTTGTTGATCTTCTAAACTATGGGATAAGACTTAATATTTATCCCTATTATATTTCATTTTAGTTCCCAGGTAAGGGATCTGTGAAAATGCTACTGTGCCTTTTCTCCCTGGAATTGTCTTCATGGAATTATGATTGTATTTTCTATTATGTTGAAGAGAGAAAAGGTTTCAGGACTGGCCTCAATTAATTAGTCAGCAAGCATTTATTTTTGTTATGCTAGACACAGGAAGGGTATCAGGACTAAGTCTCAATCAGTCACTCAATTAATCAGCAAACATTTATGAAGGACCTACTATGTGTCAGGAACTATGCTAGGCACTGGGGATATAAATATGAAAGAATGAAACTGCCCATTCTCAAAGAGTTTACATTTGCCCACTGGGGAGACATGTACAGATAAAAGTATATGCAGAATAAATGCAAAATTAATACCAGGTAGGCAGGGAAGATGCTAGTGATTGGTTCAAGAAAGGCTTTCTGGGGCGGCTAGGTTGTGCAGTGAGTAGAGCACCGGCCCTGGAGTCAGAAGGACCCGAGTTCAGATCCAGCCTCAGACACTTAACCCACACAAACAAAAACCTAGCCGTGTGACCTTGGGCAAGTTACTTAACCCCAATTGCCCTAAAAGGGGCGGCTAGGTGGCGCAGTGAGTAAGAGCGCTGGCCTCGGAGTTGGGATGACCTGAGATCAATCCGGCCTCAGAAAATGAGCACCCACACACAAATAATGACTGGCCGTGTAACCTTGAGCAAGTTACTTAACCCCAATTGCTTATTAAAAAAAAAAAAAAGAAAGAAAGGCTTCCTGTAGAAGATGGTGATTAAACTGTGTCTTTAAAGACGTGAGCAAGGTTTCTGGGAAGTAGGTATTGGGAGGGAGTCCATTCCCAGCACAGTTAATGTGAAGGCATTGAAGAGGGGTGAGCAGTGCCATGAGTGAGAAACAGAGAGAAGGCCAATTGGGTTGGACTTTGAAGGAAAATGGATAAAACATAATGAGTCTAGAAAGATGGATGAATGTGAAGGGTTTTAGAAACCAAATATTTTATTGTAGAAACAGAAGAAAGCAACCTTCTTCTTAGGGAAGTCTTACTAACATAGCTCTCTCAAACTACAAAAAGAAAGCCCTTAACTGGGCAGCAATGTAGCATCTGAAGGGAATAGACTCTTCATAAAGTACCTTATTATTATTATACTTTGGACTATACTTTTATACCTTATTTGTGAAGTATTCTTGTTATTTTTTTATTATTATCATAGTGTTTGCCCAGGAGATAGTCCTTTACGGCCTGATTGGAAATGATGATCTTTATGCGAATTTGTTTGGGATGGGGGTACAAAGCAATAGCAAAATTATTGGATATTTTCATTTACAGCTCCAATAGAAACACACTTCCCCCCTTTTTGATGAATACAAAATTCAAATCATGGTCAGCAAAAGCAAGATTAACACAGTGAATTCATTGTAATTGAGAGTGAATGCAGGGCAATGATTATTTTTTTAATAGTTGGACATTTTATTTTTTAATTAAATTTTATGTTTATTTTTAGCTTACATCATTCATTTCCACAAGATTTTGAGTTACAAATTTTCTCCCCATCTTTCCCCTACCCCCACCCCAAAACAGCGATCCCACTGTATACCCCTCCCCCAATCTGCTCTCTCCTATATCCTCCCCCATTCCCCGTCCGACTTTCTTGTAGCGCAAGATGGATCTCCATCCCCCAGTGCCTGTATATCTTATTTCCCAGTTAAGCAATGGTTATTTAATATGATGTATGCAAATGAGGTAGAATTTGAGTCATAGGAACATAAGATTTAGAGCTAAAAGGATCCTCAGGAACCATGTGGTCCAAACCTCTCATTTTAAGAATGGCCAAACTTGGACCCAAAGAAGTCATTTGACTTGCCCAAAGTCACTCAGTTAGTAGGTGACAGGGACAGGATTTGAGCCCATCTCCTGATTCCAAAAATATCAACCTTTCCATTGTACCACCCTGTCTCTTAAAGAGAATATTTGAAATCAGCTCTGATTTTCATTTATTCATCCAACAAATATTTAGTGACTAGTATAAATATAATATGTGAAACAAGACACAAAGATTTGCAAAACACAGAATCTACAATCTGTAATAGTAGAAAGACATGTGCACAAGTAATTATAATATAATAAAGTAAAAGAATGGTATAAAATGTTAGAGTAGCTCATAGGTGAGACATCACTTGGGTATTATCATGGCATTAGAGAACTGAGAAGGACCAAAGAGATCTAATCCATCCACTTATTTGACAGATGAGAAAACCAAGTCCCAGAGAGGGGAAGCCCCTTGCCCAGGATCACACAGATGGTCAACTGTGTGTCGAATCTTGACATAGGCATGATCTTCTACCATCACTTTCATCACACAGATGAGTTATGTCTTCCTGTTGCTTGCTGTGTTTGAATGCAAAGTGTGTAAAATCAAAGTTAAATGATTTTTCCATGGAAGGTATAAGCACTATAAATATTTGTTATATTGTTCAAGTCCAGGGGCGGCTAGGTGGTACAGTGAATAGAGTATCAGCCCTGGAGTCAGGAGGACCTGGGTTCAGATCTGGCCTCAGACACTTAACACAAAAATAATGTAGCTGTGTGACCTTGGTCAAGTCACTTAACCCCAAATGCACTCCAAAAAGCAAAAATAAATGTAGATTGTTCAAGGCCATTTGTTTTGGTAAGAATTCTACATTGTTTCCCAGGTGAAGGGATTTGGAGTTTTCCCATTTAGTCCAGTATCTCTTTAGTGCCTAGAATATTGCCTTGCCATAGATGATACTTCACGAATATATATTTTTAATTGAATTTGTGGTTGCTGTTCACTCGTTTCAGTTGTGTCCAGTTCTTTGTGACCTTGTCTTGTGGTTTTCTTGGCAAAGATACTGGAGTGGTTTACCACTTCCTTCTCCAGCTCATTTTACAGATGAGGAACTGAGGTAAACAGCATTAAGTGACTTGCCCAGAGTCACACAGCTAGTAAGTATTTGAGGCCACATTTGAACTCAGGAAGATGAGTTCTCATTATAAACCCAGTGCTCTATCCACTGCACCACCTAGGTGCACCCTGAATTAGTGGACAGGCTTTAAAATAGTTCCTGGTTCTCTAAAAATTGTTGTTGCTATTTGAGACTCCATATTAGTACTAACAAGTAATTTTATTTTTTTGGGGGGGGAGGTCTAAATAATGCATGCATTCAATTATTCATTTTAGGACCAGATGACCTGCTAAGGGTCTGGGACATCCTCTTGTACTGGTGCACAGCCTCTCCCTGCTTTATAGTGCTCCCTACATAGCTTGTTCCTGACCAGACGAAGTCCCCAATGTCTACACCCCTCTGCCTATCTCCCTACACCTATCTGGGCTGGAAAAGTGATCCACTATGACTTTTTCTTGGATTGCCCCATTAGGATTTGATCTGATACATTTGATCTGGTACATTTTCTAGATCTATTTGGAGGAATTTTGGAGAGGGAGATTGCTATACCTCTTTCTGTATAACCTAATCACAAAATGGCACCCACAGCAGTTGGTAACCCAGTACCATAGGGAAAATTTCCCATCCCCAACACTCCAACCCCCCCCCCCACCATCCCCAGATCACCTCATTGCTGTACAAGGTGATCCTCCAAGAGTCAGTGGCCAGTGAATACTGTTTCTCCTCTAACCTCCACCCTTCATTTTGAGTGGGATAAAGTGAGCCACACGATGAGCAGATCTCATTACATTATTTTTCCCCAAACCCACCCTCGTTTCAAATCTCTCCATTACTCTCTGTGATACTCCCATTCACCAGGCTTATAACTCTGGTGTCTTTTTCCTTTCTCCTTCTCATTTACCTCACACATTCCTCCAATCAATTGCCAAATCTCATCATTTCTCTCTCTAATTCAATTAAATAAACATTTATTAGGAGCCTAATATATACCAGACACTGTGTAGAGCACTTTATAACTATTATTTGATCCTCACAACTCTGGGAGGTTAAGTATTACTATTACCCCTATTTTATAGATGAAAACACTGAGACAGAGGCCAAGTTATTTGCCCAAATTCACATAGCTAGTAAGCATCTGGAGCAGAATTTGAACTCTAGACTGACTCTAGACCCAGCACTCTATTCAGTTTTTCATCTAGCCTCCACAACATCCCATATCCCACCATTTCTCACTATTCACACAACAGCCATCCAAGGTCTGGCCCTTATCATTTCTTGCCTAGACAATTGCAGTGGCTTCCTAATTAGTCTCCTTGCCTCCAGTTTCCTAATGCTTCCATCCATCTTCCATATAGCTGCCATAGTGATTTTCTTAGTGGGACTGGTCGCATCACTCATTTTCTCAGTAAACTCCAATGGTTCCCTACTGACTGTAGCATTACATATTATTTCATTTTTATCTAATTTTCTTAAAATTTCTACTTCTATGTTAGTTTTATAATATAATTAATTATTGGTACGGTGGTATGTAATATGACTTATAAATAAGTTAATTTCTAAATTTATGCATATTGAAGGTGTATGTGCTCACAGGTTTTTTTTTTTAATTAAAAGGAATGTAGAATCAAAAAACTTTATTTTTTTTTCTTGGAGGGGGGAAGGCAAGGCCATTGGGATTAAGTGACTTGCCCAAGGTCACAGGGCTAGTTTTTGTAAGTGTCTGAGGCCAAATTTGAACTCAGGTCCTCCTGACTCCGGGGCTGGTGCTCTATTCACTGTGCCACCTAGCTGCCCCAAGAATTGTGACTTATGAATTCTTTTTTTTGGGGGGGGGAGGGGGAAGGCAGGGCAATTGGGGTTAAGTGACTTACCCAAGGGCTAGTTTTTGTGTTAAGTGTCTGAGGTCAGATTTGAACTCAGGTTCTCCTGACTCCAGGACCAGCCACCTGGTCACCCTGAATCAAAAAACTTTAGAGACTGATGCTGTAAGGCGTCCGTTTTAGAGGCCTTTAATAATCCTTGTATTCTTTTATCTTTGTAGGGGTAAAAAAGGGCTAATTGGTAAAAAAGTCAGTTAAAATAGGAAATTACCATATGTCAGATGCAGTGAGCTCCTTCCCTACTGTATCAATCTCCTGCTTTTATACCAGGTTATCTAACTCCTTCTACCCACTCATCTGAAGGTGGGCTTCACGCCTCTTGTCTTGGATCAAACTTATGGGACTTGCTACGGGTACAAGAATTCCTGCTTCTGTGGGGCGGCTAGGTGGCGCAGTGAGTAGAGCGTCGGTCCTGGAGTCAGAAGGACCTGAGTTCGGATCCAGCCTCAGACACTTAACGCACACACAAACAAACAAAAAAACCTAGCCGTGTGACCTTGGGCAAGTTACTTAACCCCATTGCCCTCTAAAAAGAAAAAAAAAAAAAGAAGGGGCAGCTAGGTGGCGCAGTGAGTAAGAGCACCGGCCTCAGAGTTGGGATGACCCAAGATCAAAACTGGCCTCAGAAAATGAGCACCCACACATAAATAATGACTAGTTGTGTAGCCTTGAGCAAGTTACTTAACCCCAATTGCTTTAAAAAAAAATTCCTGCTTCTGGACCTAGGTAGAATCTCAGAATTGAATTTGTGTACCCTTTAAAACAGGGGAGAATCAAGATCATCTTGATTTAGGCAAAACAGATGTTGGCAACCTCAGAGGCTTTCCTGTGGTCACTCTCTTGTGAGTCAGTGCAAATCTGGGGAGAGAGCCAAATCCTGCTGACCTCCAGGCCACAGTTTTAACCACAAGACCACATGGCTTATTTCATCTAGTAATTAATAAGTGTTGTAATGCCCAGCACAGTGCCCTACAAAGAGTCAGAGATTACTCCTGGTAAATGTTTATTGATGCTGATAATTATTGGAACATTATTATATCCTTACAAATACATGCTGAGAATACAAGAGGTTCATTTATACATCACTTGCACTGTTAGAATTGCTATCAATCCATTAATATTAATGTTACTGAATAAAGTTGGAAACTCCTTTCAAATATAAAACAAGATTCTTTCTGCCCTTTGAGGAAGCAATTGACAAGGTGATTATTAGGTACCTAATTCAGGCCATCCTGCAGTGGCAGCACAAATAGTATTTACTCTGAATTCAAGTGAAAGTTGCTCCTAACACCCAAGTCAGATTCCACTTACAACACTATTTCAGAGAATTTGGGAAAATGTTTTGCACATGTGATTGTGTGTGATATCTAGAGGTACTGTATTTTCTCCTGCTTTGACTATGAAATATCACCAGCAAAAAGTGGAAAGAGGCAGCAATTTTATAGGTCTCTAATGCAGACAATTGAATGAACTTGAGATTTAAAAAAACACATATTTTGAGTGAACATGTTTACAGATGCCACATCTCCCTTGGAGATCACAACTGCCTTATGAGGTCCATGAGACATTATCATCCCCGTTTTGAAAATGAGGAAAAAAGTATTAATGGATTGATGGTAATTCTAACAGTGCAAGTGATGTATAATTGAACCTCTTGGACTTTAATCCAAATTGTACTTGACTTGGGCTTGGCTCTAAATTTTCTCTCCTCTCTACAATATCTCAATCTACTCCAATGAATTCTCCAAATAAGTAACATCATTATGATTCTGTGTGCTTACTTATTGGGGTATAAATTTAGAATTGGAAGTGATTTTCAATATATTCTAGTCAAACCCCTGAATTTTATACATAAATGAACTGAGACCCAGAGAGGTTAAATGCTTTGCCATAAGCCATATATGTAATAAGAGGCAGGACTGAGATTTGAACTTAGGTCTGTTGACTGCAAATCCAGCAGTGTTTCACTCTGCCATCCAGTTTTTTCAGACACTTGAGTATTTTAATGGATCCATGATGCAAGCAATATTGGAATTTCTGTCAATGAATGAATGAATGTATAACCTGATATCTTTCTCTAACAAAGAGTAATGGGGTACTGAGGAATAAAGTTCTCTTGGCCAGAACAGAATTCTTTGACTTGTCAGGATCTGTGGACTAAGAGGGACTGAGTGAATTTTAAAGAGATGACATTGATTGGTTTTTGC
Organism: Gymnobelideus leadbeateri; assembly: GCA_011680675.1. Lineage (NCBI taxonomy): Eukaryota > Metazoa > Chordata > Mammalia > Diprotodontia > Petauridae > Gymnobelideus > Gymnobelideus leadbeateri. The sequence goes on along the minus strand of WOXC01008919.1, from coordinate 413,455 downwards.
TATATTTATTCTCCTCACCCTGGAGGAAAAACATTGGGAAAACTGGGACATAGGTGAGTGAGGCTGTTGAATGTGTGATTAGCATTTGAGGTTTGAGTGGTTGATTTGAGTGAGAAAGGGTGACAGAGATGGCTTCAGTGGCTGATATTTTTTTGTTTGTTTGTTTTTGGAGGGCAATTAGGGTTAAGTAACTTGCCCAAGGTCACACGGCTAGGTTTTTGTTTGTGTGTGCGTTAAATGTCTGAGGCCCGATCCGAACTCAGGTCCTTCTGACTCCAGGGCTGAAGCTCTACTCACTGCGCCACCTAGCCACCCCTGATATTTGAACCACATATTGTGGACTCCAGACTGCAGCCTAATGGTGCAGCTTTATGGCATGTTCTAAGGGCAATGACTGTATTGAGTCTGGGGGCCTGTGGTGTGGTTAAAATCAGATTGTGCAGTTAAATCAGGATATGGCTTACTGTTCAGTGGGGCCCATAAGGATGTTAGAATATTGGGGCTGGGGGCAGTTTTATTAGCATTCCATCACTAATGTAACATCTTAAGACTGTATCTGTAGGAGATTGGTTATTTCAAATGTTTCCCTAAGAGACAGAGCTGATAAAGGATGGCAGTGTGCCTGTCTCTCCTTGCCCCTTCCCTGTTTTGGTCTGGGGGAGGAGAGTGTGGATCTTAAATCCAAAGTTTTTCTGTTCTTTAATTTTTGCTTTTATTTTTCGTTTAATTAGTTTGACCACCAGCATAGACAAAGTTTTGATCTATTCATAAGTGTTTCTGGTTATTATGTTTGCACATTTGTGAATAGTGGGTGCTGAGAGGTAAAAGAGCTGAACCTGAAGTCAGAAAGACCTGAGTTCAAATCCAGCTTAAATCACCACTGGTAATTTTAATCTCATTTTGCTGTCATGGCAGAATCACTTACTCCAAATGATCCTGAGTAAGAAAGAGGAAGAGTGAAGGACATTGATTAAAAGAAAGTCATTTCCAATGGGGAAGGAAAGAGCCAGAAAAGAGAGGCTGTTCAGCCAGAGGGTGAAATTGCAAGATGAGTGACGTTACTTACTGAGGGAGTGAGTCAAGGTCTCTGATTCTGATTAGTGATGATCCAGTTGGGGGCGGGTGATATCAAGGCAGACGGAAGGATACCTAGAGTTATTCAGGGTGGATGGAAGTAAAGCAATTGTAGGTGGGGGATCCGGAAAGTCTTCATGTCGTCCATGGCATTCAATCTTGCTTTGGGACCTGTCATTTCCTGCGTGTTGACCATGTGGTATAGCAAACACATCAAAGAATACATTTGCGAATTGGTGAATGAAAATAATAACTTACTTGTATGTAGCACATTGCAAAGTGTTTTGCATGCAATATTTCATTTTCTCCTCAGTATAACCTTGGGAGGTGGGAGCTATTTGTATTCCCATTTAACAGATAAGGTCACTGAAGCTCAGCGAGTGTAAGCAATATTTCCAGGGTCACACAGCTAGTAAGTATCTGGGACTGAATTAAAATCTAGGTTCTTTTTTTTTCTTTTCTTTTAATTATGACATGCGTCCTCTCAGACAGATATAGACATTTAAACTTAAATGCTTAGAAATTGTCTCAGTCTCATTTTACTAATTCTTTTTTCTCTATATTCTCCAATCCTGCTTCTGATACATATGACCTATGTAATCTCAGCAAGTTGATTCATCTCCCACAGATATAGCTTCCTTATCAATAAAATGAGGAGATAGGACAACATGGCTTCTGGTCTATGACTTGATGATTTTTGTAGATGAGGGACCGGGGAAGGAAAGGAGTAAAGAAGAACAGAAGGAACTATATGAGTGAAATAGTACAGAAGAGATGGAAAGAAAAGGGGTGAGAGTAGGGGCAAGGTAAGAGAAGTCAGTATAGAAATAAATAGCAACAGTGACAATGTAGGTGATGAAACATTTGCCTGGGAGGGTTCCTTCCCACTGGTAAAATGGGTCGTCTCCTTTGTTGACAAACACCATTCAGAGTACCATACTCTCCCTTCTTTACTACATTTCATTATTCTTTGGCTTTATTGGGTTCTCAGCTGGAATGCTGAACAGATTGACGTGTCTGCCCAAGATTGCCCAGTCTTTAACGGCCCAGCAAGTGCTGCCTCAGTGGGAGTTCGGTGAGGCAGAGGCCTCTTCCAGCCAAGGCCCTTCCCCCTCATCTCACCTCAGAGGACTGAGCCACCTGGTTCTGCTGTGTCCTCACGGCAACATATTTCTGACAGCAGCAAACCTGCTAATGAAACTGCTGCCCCAATTGAGAATCCCAGCTGGAGCTTGCTAAAAGCAGGTCTAACGCCACACTGGAATACTAATAGCTTGAACCACCATGCTGACTGACCCAGACACCTCCCTCCTACCCACAATTGGGCCAGTTGGCTCATCTATGCTAGAAAACAAAATGGAGGAAGAGGGGGAGAGAAAAGGGGAACCAGGAAAGATTGTGATGTTCTCCTTTCCTCATCAGTTCTCTTTCCTTATCAGTGCTCATTAAGCTACCACTATCCCTGTTTCCTCACTTCACCCTATTATTTGGATTGGCCCATGAGGTTGGTACCTAAAAACTTCATAGGTACCTAAAGATGAACCTCTAGTTTTTCTCCCTCCCTGATAGAGACCAGCTCATATAACTGAGTTCAGCTTTTTGAAAAGATCTGTCCACAACAAAGGGGTACATGAATCAAAGACTATATCTGTAGGCACAGACATGCATTAAAAATGGTGACTGCCTTTCCTAATTAAAAGGGACCATCTCAGCTATGGCCCCTGCTGTCAGGGAAGAGTTGAGCATACCCAGACTCCTCAAGCTTATTTTTGGATGTCTGGAAACTGTTATAACCATGCAAAGCTCTACAACTTTGTATTTCAAAGCCTGCCCTACTTGGAAGTTCTTTTTCCAAATAAAAAAAAAAACCTTCTAATTATTCTTATTCTAAATTTGGGGGAGAATAAATTGTCCCATGCTCTGCTTACCTGAAAACTGTATCTCTTAGCCTTCTTTCTTCCAAGGGGTTTTTGAAACAGGGAAAAAAGGGAGAAAAGCTTGTATGACAAGCACACAGACTGGTGCAGGAGAACAAACACTGGCCTTGGACTTAGAAGGCCTAAGTTCAAATCTTGACTCAGGCACCAGCTAGGTGACCTTGGTCAAGTCATGACCTCTCTGAGCCTCGGTTGTCTTGTGACAGGTTCTGATAAGGGACCTTGTTAGCCTTATATCTTGCTGGGAACCAGGCCTCCTCCTTGATACTTCCTGCAGTCTCCTTTCCAGGTCCCCACCCCTACATTACCCCTTTATATGCTGTCTTCCCCTACCAGAATGTAAGCTCTGTGAGGGCTTACTATGCTGTGTTTTCATTTGCTTAGCACGGTGCCTGGCACACAGTAAGCACTACATAAATACTTTCCATTTTTTTTTCTATCTCTGCCTATCTCTGTTTTTGTCAGATTCTCTCTCTGTCTCTCACTCTCTCTTCTCTCTCTCCCTCTCTGTCTCTGTCTCCGTCTTTGTCTCTGTCTCTTCTCTCCCCCCCTCCTCTCTCTCTCCCTATCTCTATCTCCTGTCTCTTTCCTCTCTCTGTCTCTGTGTCTCTCTTTCTCTCTCTCTCTTTCCTCTGTCTCTCTTCTCTCTCTCCCTCTCGGTCTCTGTCTCTATCTCTCCTTTGTCTCCTTATCTCTATTTGATCCTCTTTGCCTCTCTGTCTTTTTTTATTGCTCTGTTTCCCACCTGCCCCCTCCTTTCTCTCTCTCTGTCTCTGTCTCTCTCTATCTCTCTGTCTTATCTAAGGAGAAGACAGGAGACATGGTCTACTTACACTACCTCTCCTACAGGAGCACTATAAGGAAAGTGAGTTTTAAAATGCTGTAGAAATGTGAGCTGTCACAGGGAAATGTTTCCCTAAGATAGTATAGCAGCATCACAAAGGGAAAAAACACATTTGTTTCCTTGACTTTGTATCATGTCACACCCCTCAAAGCCCAGAATATTCATCCTGAAGGTGCTGAATCTAAAGTCTGGAAGTAGGTGGGTTTGGAGATGGAGTAGTCAAGGCTGCTTGACATTACCTCCAGGTTGATAGGATCATAGAAGGTGTGAGGGACTTGAGTGATTGTTTGGGTCAGCCTTCGAGTTTTACAGATGGGTAAGCTGAGGCCCAGAGAGGGGGAGTGACCTATCCAAAGACACTTAGGTAGTTAAGTAGCCAAGACAAGATTTGAATCAGCATCCTTTGAGTACAAGTCTCAGGCTGCTGGCACAGGACCTTGCTGCTATTTGCTCCAGTTCTCATCAGGTCCAATTTTCTCCAAAGATGGGCTATGTTAGCAGAGGGAGCAGCAGACTGGCAACAAGAAGACCAGGATTCTAGTCCCAGAGTTACCATTCACAAATGATGTGACCTTGGCTAAGCCACCTAAATTCTCCATGCCTCAGTTTCCTCATCTGTAATATCTGGATAATGCCTACTTACTCTATAGTGTTATTGTGAGCACACATCAACTGAGACATGTAATAAATGGGAAAGCACTTTACAAAATCTGAATCACTACAAACAAGTATTCTTATTTCACGGATGAGGGAATTGAGACCAAAAATGGTTATGAGATTTGTCTAAAGTTATACAATTCATGGAAAAACTGTAACCAGTAAGCAGGTCTCTCCTGATTCCTAGTCTTGTATCCTTTCCAATATACCACATTTGATATTGAAGAGAAGAAAGGCCCATGACTGTGGCCAAGGCAGATTGTGGGGCCTGGCCTGGCCTGGTCACTACAATGGTCTCTATGGGTGCAGTCCTTTCAGAAGGAGGGGTTTATGTGCCTATAGAGATTGGAGGGGAAGGTGCATCTTGAGAAAGGGATGCAATAATAACAGATTTCCAGGAATACTGGAATAGGGATGATCATTCTGTGTGATCCAGAGGCCATACAAGCCAGACACAGGGGAACATGCCCTCCGGGGGAAGAAGTCACCCCCCCACCCCCACCCCATTTGCCCAGTCTTAGCTCTAGCTCTGAGAGCTGGGCCAGTATCTAAATACCAGGAAATGTCCATCAGTGAAAAGAATACCAGCATTTCTATTGGAAAGAGGGCAGGTGCTCTTTCCTCTGATCACACGCCTTAGCCAGTGTGTCGGGAGTGCAGGACAGAACTTTGGAAGCTTCTATAGCACAGGGTGTCTTTCTCACTGGCCAGCCCAGTACTCTACATATGGAGGAGCTGCATTCTAACTGGGGGTTTTGTCCTTGGAAAAGAAAGGAGAAATGAAGCCCGTATCAACTGCCAGTAAAGACTTGGGTAGTCTCCAACCCAAACCACATTCAGTGAGGCGGTCTGAGAAGACAATGGGGAGCCTCTTTCTGCTGAGAACACCATGAATATGCATGTGGTGTAGACTGGGCGATTGACCCCTCTCCCTTTCCCTCCCAGTTCTGGACATTTGCCACATTTTTTTCTTACTCTATTTCATTGCTCCTTCAAAAAATAAATCATAGATTCAGGAAATTTTGAAGCTAGAAGGAACTTAATCATCTGGTCCAGTTCCCTCATTTTGTGAATGAGAAAAGCTCAGAGGTGAAGCTGGTCACACAGTATGTTCATGGCAGAACCAGAGACAGTGTGGTAACTTGGAAAGAGCTCTATATTTGGAGTCAGAAGACCTGGTTTTGAATTCCAGTTCTCTGATTTGCTATTTCGTACTTAATTTCTTCATTTAGTAAATGAAGGGATTCAGCTAGATGACCCCTAACTTTACAGTCTAATTCTACAATTCTAAGTCTGTGATGAGAACCAAGAACTTTTCTACTTTCTTCTATTACAATATTCAGTTTCTCCCCATCTGTCTCCCCTTCTCCCTATATACACAATTATGTTCCTCTAATAGTCAAGAGAGAAAAACAACTTGCTTTGACCCTTCTGCCCCTTCTCATTATCATGCCATCTCCTCTCTTCACTATTAAAAAATGTTGTTCAGACCTGAGGCCTTCACTTCCTCTTCAACCATTATCTCTCATTCTTTCTCCAGCTTCTGCTCCCTCTGGGTAGTGAAACTGCTTCCTCCAGGATCACTAAAGACTTCCTAATCACCCAATTCAATGACCTTTTTTCCATGTTTATCCTCCTCTTCCCAGCTTATGATACAGTTGATACAACTCCTTCCTGCTGGATAGCCTCCACACTGTTGGTCCCACTCTATTCTTTGGGCTTTTTTCTTGTCTAAATGTTTCTCCTATTTCTTTTACTCGCCTGTTTTCTCCTTCTAGACACCCTTGTTCATCAAGGTTATGTCCTTGTCCCTTTTCTTTCCTATTGGGGAAATATTAGCTTACCTTGATCATCTCATTCAGGAGAAAGTGAGAAAACCTTCTAGCTTATTGGACCTCTGGTGGTAAACACTAACTAGGTAGGACAGTGTTGATGAGTTGAGAGCTCCACCCTTGGAAGGAATTTCCAGATTAATGGGATCACATTCAGGTAGGCAAGTAATAAGCATTCATTAAACGCTGCTTATTGTTGTTGTTCAATCATTCTGTCCATGGGGCTTTCCGGGCAAAGATACTGGAGTGCTTCACCATTTCTTTCTTTAGTGGATTAAGGCAAACAGAAGTGCTTACTATGTACCAAGTATTGTAGTGCTAAGTGTTAAGGGCACAAAAAAAGGCAAAGCCAGTCCCAGTCCTCAAGGAATTCATGTTCTAATGAGAGAGAAAACGTGTAAATGACTAGTTATACATAATATATATACAGTAGATGGGCAAATGAAGACATCACTAGCATCAGGTGGGGGTGGGTGGGGAATAAGAAAAAATTTCTTGTAGAGGATGAAATTTGATCTGAGTCTTAAAAAGGAAGCTTAGGGAAGCCAGGAGGAAGAGGTGAGGAGGAAGCACACTCCAGGCCTGAGAGGCCTGAGAGGCCTGGAGTGTAGTATTCAAATAGGAACAAGAAGGCCAAGGTCCTCAAGTTTGTCTAGGTGAGTGAAGTGTAAGAAGACAGGTGGGAGGGGAGGGCCTGAAGCTGGTATCTCACATTCCACATTGGAACAAAGTGAGCCACTTTTGGTTCATTCATTAGCCAATAATGGGAGGCTTCCTTAGCCATAACATAGAAAGTCTATTAAACAAAGATACTCCATCACTTAGCTTGGGCAGATCTAACCCCATTAATCTCCATATAGAAAGAGCATCTGTCTGGTCAGCAGGCAGGAAGCTGTGGAGCTTTAACCCCCTGGGCCAATCACATACTGGAAGAGATTTTTGCTTTTCAAGGTTAGGAGGTGGCTCCTGTCCCAAATGAAAAGGTGAGAAAGGGCCAGGTTATAAAGGGGCTTCTAGCAATTATGATTATGCCATGGTTGATATCATAATCCTTACCCAGGAGAGCATCCCTATCCTCTACTATATGGCTAATAATACACCATTCAAGACCCAACCCAAATCTTGTGCCCTCCATGAGGCTGTCCTCAGCAGCTAAAGCCATCATCCTTTCTTCCTTCACTGGGATCCTAAAGCATCTATATACTGTATAGAGTAATTTAATTATATATCATAAATATGAATAGATACATATTTGCACACATACATGCACACATATGTATGTATGTATATTGGTTTCTTGAACTATTAAAATTGGTCAAACTTAAAAGGAAAAGGTGGGGCTTCTACTTTACTGACTTCATGCCTTTGGGTTATACTTTATGCCTGGAATGTCTCTTCTCTGTATTTGTTGAATCAGCTTCCATTCCTCATAGCCCAAGTTAAATGCTACCTCCTTCAAGAAACCTTCCATAACCCCCTCAGTCAAATAATGACCTTCCTCCTTCTGATAATACCTATGATCTTGTTTTTACTTTTTTAACTCTTTTATCATGTATCATTTTCTATTATAGTTATTTTTGTAAATACTATATACTGCTAGTAGACTATAGCTACATATAGTTAGATCCATGTGTCACATAAACTCTGTATCTCACCAGTGCCTAACAGAGGCATCTCTATTCAGTAGGAATTTAAGTTTTTTCTGAATGGTTTCAAACTGTTTTCAAAGAGAAGCAAAGCATTTGATCTCTAGGGTCAGGAAGATAGCAGTTGTTATCAACATAGCTTCCTTGAAAGTGCCTATTTCATCCCATTCTAAAATTAGTTATAGACGGTATGTAAAAGGTAAGAGATCCAGAACTTCTGAGCTAATCCATTCTGTAATTCACATCTGTAGAGTCACATGTATTGGGGAAATTTCTGAATCTTTAAAAGTCAAGACTCAGGGAAACATGACCTTAATTAAATTAAATAGTCATTTCTCAAGCCTGGGTATTACTTCTCCACCACAAGAGTTTTCAATTTGCACTGAAATATATTATGGAACCATAAAATCCTAAATCTAGAAGAAATTCTTTGGTTCATCCTCTTACTTTGATCAGAATCATCCCAGGAAGACGAGAGTCAATATCTTTTCATGACCTAGGGAAGAAACTCTACTCTCATTTGTTAAACCTCATTCCAATGTCCCCTGAAGGGCAGAAGTAAATAGATGGAAATGGGTATTTGGGGAGGCATAGATAATAGAATGCTAGGGATGGAAGGGACCTTAGAAACCAGATAGTCTAATTCCATCCCCACATCCCCTACTTCATAGATGGGAACAATGAAGCTCAGAAATGCTTAGTTATATGTTCAACGTCACCCAACAAATGAGGAGAATTAGAAGTAGAACTCAGGTGTCCTAACTCCCAATCCAGTGTTGCTCCAATTACACTGCCTCACAGAATGAGAATTGGAGGAAATGTGCCTGTTATAAAATACTGATGCCACTTCAACAAAAAAGAGTATATTGTAGCAAAATAAGGAGGCAGTTAGGTAACACTGCTGGCCCTGGAGTCAGGAGGACTTGAGTTCAAATTCAGCCTCAGAAACTTACTAGGTATAGGATTCTGAGTCACTTAACCCTGTTTGTCTCAATTTCCTTATCTGTAAAATGAGCTGGGGAAGGAAATGGCAACCATGCTTGTATCTTTGCCAAGAAAACCCCAAATGCGGTCACAAAGACTCAGGCACAACTGAAAAAAACTGAACAACAGTGAAGTAATGTATTGGAAGATTGTAAAAGGAATTTTTTTATCTCCTATCTGAAGCCTCCTGTCATTCTCTAGAACTCAAGAGGTATGTGAAGAGCCTTGAAAACTTTAAAGCACTATATAAATGTTAGCTATCATCACCATCATCATCATCATCATCATCATCATCACCATCATCATCATCATCATCATCATCATCTTCTCCTCTTCCTCCTTTTCCTTCTCCTTTTCCTTCTTCCCCCCTTCTCTTCCTCCTTCTTCATTATCTAGCAATTAAGTTTATCCTTCCTTATGCTCTCCATGAATTAGACTTATAGTAGAGACATGTATTCTTTGATTTTTTTTTAATTGAATGAATATCAGGGATTTCCAAGGTAATAGTTAGCAATGAGTTCCATTGTTCTGGAGTGTTAATCACTGGGGTCTGTCCCTCTGAACACACTGAATATTTTTAAGTCACTCCCTTAAACTATGTTGCTTGTTCATTTTTTTTTAAGCAATTGGGGTTAAGTAACTTGCTCAAGGTTACACGGCCAGTTATTTTTGTGTGGGTGTTAAGTATCTGAGGCCGGAACCATCCCAGGTCTCCCGACTCCGGGGCTGGCGCTCTTACTCACTGTGCCACCTAGCTGCCCTGCTTGTTCATTTTTAATTGTAAAAACATAGAGGGAAAGCATATCCTTGTTCTCAGTTTCTCTCTTAAGGGAATATGTTAAAGTCAATTTGCAAATAGAGAACAGTTTGCAAACAGGTAGGCTGTCTAGAAATTGACAGTGAAATTGGACAGCATACACTTCCATTTGCAAATGACTTTATTTCTGCATTTGGGCTGCTTTAGTGTATAGATGTCCTATCATGATACCAGAGCGCTGAATCCTTGTTCTGAGGCCTTATTCTGAATAACTGTGGCATCATAGCTATAGAACTGGAAAGGACCCAAGAGGCCACTCAGTCTAATCCCATCACTTTGTAGATGAATAAACTGAAACCAAGAGGAGTGAAATGACTTGCCTAGAGTTGCATGGGAAGTAAAGATTGAACCCAGGTTCTTCCATGGTGCCACACATGTCCTAATTTCATAGAGGGATTTCAGATTGGGAAGTAGGGCAGTCACTTTCATGAAGGTCATGGCACTTGAGTTAGCTCAATCTCACCAGCAAGTTTATTCCAGATAGGAGAACAGTAGAGAGGGAGGAATGGAATGACAATTCATACCTCTTCTTTATTGAATCTGTGCCTTGCTAGCATCCTCTCCCTTCCAAAGGGGCTGCCATTATGATACTCCTAGAAAGCCTTAGAAGGGCAGCTAGATGGTGTGGTCAATACAGTGCCAGACCTGGAGTAAGGAAGACTTACCTTCCTGAGTTCAAATCTGGCCTCAGATATTTCCTAGCTATGTGGCCCTGGGCAAGTCATCTAATCCTGTTTGCCTCAGTTTCCTCATCTGTGAAATGAGTTGGAGAAGGAAATGGAAAACCACTCCAATATCTTTGCCAAGAAAATCCCAAATGGGGTCACGAAGAGCTGGACACAATTGAAAAAGACTGAACGAAAACAACGGAAAGTCTTACAACATCTGCATTGGAAGGCACCTGACCAGACTTTTAATAAATCCCCTCATTTTCCCCAACTACCACCAAATCAACATTTCATACAGGTCAGAGAAAATCATACCCACTGACTGATTTGTCCTAGACACAGTATTCCTCACTATTTTTTATAAAATACTGATTTCTTTTGAAATATGGGTGGGGAGAAGGGGCAAGGAAGTCAAGTTCTCAGTGACCTATTGAACCATGTGGGCTGTGCCACATGTGGCCAACAACACTCATGAGTGTGTCTAGAATCAGATTAAAATATAATTGGGAAATATTTAACAAAATAAATAAAAATTCAATAGAATATAGGTAATGTTAACTTTAAAACTAAGTCAATATGCTGCCACAGGGATCCTTATGTGTGGTTTAGTGGCCCCTGTTTCTATCTGAGTTTAACATCACTGCCTTACCCAGTTGTGTGTAGACATGTGATACCATGGGCTTTATTTATTCTGGACTGTTTTCTTGGATTTTTGCCTCCTGTGACTTACTGGAGAATGTCTGTTGCTATTCTTCAGTTACTATGGTCTCTCTGATTTAGAGGACTCCAGGAAAATGTATTTTCACAAGCATTTCTAAGTTTTGCTTAGCCCTGGCCAAATTTTCTATATTTTAAGCCGTGGTCCAGAAATCCAAGTCACATTCTTCGTTATTTTCTTTTTAACTAGCCATTCACTTCCTAAACCTAACTTTCTTCTATCCTTCTTCCTGGGTGTGCTATCCGAATGAGAAAGCTGCTACTCTTCAGCTTCAACCTGGTCCTTCCTTCTGCCTCCCCGCCTGATGCTCAAAATTCACTGAGATGGAAAGTTTGATCTGAGAGCTTTGATCCCTGTTTATATGCAAGTATCCTTTTGATATTTAATATTTTACATTAAACTAAAAACTTAAATTATAAAATTATAAAACTTACACTAAAACTAAAATGAAAAAATGAAAAAGTATAGTTTATAAAATTGTATATGAAACTGATAATTACAACTTACATGAAAATAAAACTTAAATTACAAATTTTAATTTATAAAATATGTAAAATCATGAAACTTACATTTAAACTAAAATAACTTAAAAATTTTTAATTATAACTTTAATTTAATTAAACTTTAATTAAATTAAAATAATTAAATAATATAGGTTTTAATTTATTAAATTATATGTGAATATATAAAATTATGAGACATTTAAAATAAAAACTTATAGATTTTAATTTGTAAAATTATATAAGAAATATAAAAATTATAAAATTTATGTGAAATAAACAAGGCTTAAAACTTCAAATTATTAACTGAAAGTTAGTTACTTAAAACTTCAGAGAATAAAGGCTATATATTTAGACCTGTAATGAGATTATCCAATTAGAATTAAAAATTTTAAAATAACCAGAAATCTATTTTTTCTCCCATCCACCCTAGACAGGGGGTGGAGGGAGGACAAGGAACATATTTTCTTGTAACAAATATGCATAATCAAGGAAAACAAATTCCTCCATTGGTCATGCTCAAATACACACACACATACACACACACACACACACACACACACACACACACACACACACACACTCATTTGTAACCCTCTGCACTTTGGGTCTACCCGGAAAGAGGTGGATAGAATATCTTATAGTCAATGGTCTGGAATCATGGATGGTTATTACATTGATCAGAGTTAAAGCTGTCTTTATAGTGGTGTTCTTTTCAAATAAATTGTTCTCTTGGTTCTGATCATTTCATTCTTCATCAGATTTTCAAAAGAGATGATTTCAAAGAGAAATGGAAAGATGTATATTAACCGATATTGAGGTGAACAGCAACAGAAGAATGATTTATACTTTAACATCAACAATGTAGCTGGGGTTCTTCTTCTTTTTTTTAATTTATTTTTTTTCTTTATTAAACAAATGCTTTATTAACTTCTGATTTACATCATTCATTTCTACCAGATTTTGAGTTACAATTTTTCCCCCATTTTTCCCTGCCCACCACCCCAGAATAGCAGTCCCACTAGATATCCCCTCATCCAATCTGCTCTCTCCCATACCTTCTCCCATACCCCTTTTGACTTTGCCATTAGGGCAAGGAGAATCTCTGAGCCCCAATGCCTGGACATCTTATGAAACATTTAATTTTAAAACTTTGATTTTCAGATCCATTCCCTTCCTCCCTTGTCACCCACTCCCTCTGAGAAGATAAGCAATTCAGTATGTGTTGTACATGTATAGCTATGCAAAACATTACCATAGTAGATATATTGTAAAAGACTGCTTATATTTCCCTCCCACCCATCTCACCTCCCACCTGGTCCATTCCCTACTTTGATCCTGTCCCTCTTTGATAGTGGGTACTTCCAACCTCCCCTCCCCCCAGAATGCCCTCCCCTCCATCATCCCCCCTCTCATCCCCCTTTCCCCTACTCAGGAGAGTGAGTGAGGGTAAGATATTCCATTTAGTATGTATGTGATTCTCTCCTTGAGCCAACTTCAATGAGAATATGCTTTTGCCTTTTTGCCTTCCTGTTCTTCCCCTCCCCTGCAGCTACTTCCTCTTGCTTCTTCTACATGAGATAGTTCACCCTACCCTGTCTCTCTCCATCTCCTCTTGCCACTTTCCTCTCTCATCTCTTAACTTCACCTGTTAAGAATCACCCCTTCCCATCAAATTCAACCTGTGCCCTCTATCCATGTATACCTGTAAACATATGCCCATATACCCTTCTTCAATTATTTTCATAATGAGAAATGTTTCATCAGACACAGTTATTGTTTTTCCACGTAGGAATGTAAATAGTTCAACTTTGATAAGTTCCTTTTGATTTCTTTTCCCTGATTACCTTCTCAGGCATCTCCTGCTTCTTGTGTCTGGATGTCAAATTTTCTATTCAACTCTGGTTTTTTCCTCAAGAATGCTTGAAAGTCCTCTATTCCATAGCTGGGGTTCTTCTATAGAATATAGGTAATGTTACATTTTAAAACTAAGTCAATATGCTGCCACAGGGATCCTTATGTGTGGTTTAGTGGCCCCTGTTTCTATGTGAGTTTGACATCACTGCCTTACCTAGTTGTGTATAGACATGTGGTGCCATGGCTGCCAATTATTGTTTCTCAATATGTTGATAAGTGTATTTCTTTTTTCTTTTTCATTTCTTATTTTTTTTTTAAGCAATTGGGGTTAAGTAACTTGCTCAAGGTTACACGGCCAGTCATCATTTATGTATGGGTGCTCATTTTCTGAGGCCGGATCTGATCCCGGGTCGTCCCAACTCTGGAGCCAGCACTCTTACTCACTGTGCCACCTAGTCGCCCCTGATAAGTGTATTTCCATATAATTGGTTTCTTTTATAATCCTATGTATTTTAATATATTGTTCTGAGAGGGGTTCCATAGGCTTCACCAGACTTCCAAAAGGCTTCATGAAACCAACAAAAAAAAGGGTTGAAAATCCCTGATCTATAGGGATTAATATATCTGAAAATTTTTATAAAGAGGACAAAACATAAATATGCTGATAATGCAAAAGGCAGGACACAAAGGGTGGGGAGAGGCACCCTGAAGATAACTATCTCACAATCTTCCTCAGTGTCAGCCTTAACTGGGTCAAGGAGTTTATTTGGGAGACCAAATGGCATTTTCTACTACAAACAGAAAACAAGGAGCATAGAAGAAAGTTAGGTTTGGGAAGTGAATGGCTAGTTAAAAAGAAAATATCTAAGAATGTGACTTGGATTTCCGGACCATGGCTTAAAGAATAGATATAGTGGGCTGTTGGCCAGGACTAGAGCAAAACTTAGAAGTGCTTCTGAAAATACATTTTCCTGTAGTCCTATAAATCAGAAAGACCAGAGTAGCTAAAGAATAGCAACAGACATTCTCCAGTACGTCACGGGAGGCAAAAATCCAAGAAAACAGTCAAGATAAATAAAGTTCATTGCACCACATGTCTATACACAGCTGGGTAAGGCAATGATGTCAAACTCACATAGAAACAGGGGCCACTAAACCACACATAAGGATCCCTGTGGCAGCATGTTGACTTAGTTTTAAAATGTAACATTACCTATATTCGATTGAATTTTTATTTATTTTGTTAAACATTTCCCAATTATATTTTAATCTGATTCTAGCCACACTCATGAGTGTTGTAAGCCACATGTGGCACAGCCCACATGCTTACCACCTTTAGCATAAAATATTGTTAATGTGTGGCAAATATGAAGTCCTATGCCGTGGGCTGCTCAGTGTTCAGCACTAAGCATGGTTGGAGACATGAATTAGAAATATCAAGGCCATGTGGGTAGTTCAAGGAAGAACGATGAACTCCATTTATTGATTCTTAGTACAAGGTTTTTATAGAGCAGATGGGACAAAGGAATAGGACTTGAATATTCTTATCATTACCTTAGTCTGTTATATCCTAGAAGTAGCACAGAATAGATAATTTGATAAGGATTTGTTATCTAGGAGACTAAAGTCTTAGGTAAGACCTTTGGTCTAGGCCTCAGGTATCTGCTAATGCAGCCGCAGTAATAAACAGATATGATTGAGAGCAGACATCAAAGCCAAAGGTGCAATCATCAAAAGACATCACATTGAGAGCTGACTACCCAAAGATACCTGAGTGCTGAATCAAATATTTTGGCTCTCAATAACTAAAATCTTGGGATAGAACCTATTGGTCTCAGAACTCAAACAAAATAACCCATATCAAAAGACCCAAGAAGCCAGCTTAACAAAAAACCATGCCATGAAGGGCCTTCTACAGATATAGAGAACATTGTGAGATTTTTATGAGTCCTGAATCAGGCTTCCTTGACTCCCCACAGTCCTATTTCAAGGAGACAAATTTGACCTAAATGTTACCGTTGAGACACGATGAGATGAGATTTGTGTCTGGAATATGACTTTGAAAGTACAAACATTATTAAAAATGGTCAGATAGATACAAGGTACAATATTATTGTATATTAAGAAGATATACTCATCTGAGGTGAACAAAAAACTTATCAATAACCATCTACTTAGGTGCCTACTTTCCCATCTTTACCAAACTTTTGGGAGAATAATTTATATAAATACTAATGGTATCCTTGATGAAAATATGGGGAAGGAGGAGTCACACTTTGGCCAATAAAAGCCAGCCACTGCTTTAGAGTAACACAATTGACTGGAACATGAAGAGAATACAAGATCCCACCAAGCTTGTTTCTTGCTAAAAAATGATTTTGTAGAGCAAAGTGAAGCAAAAACTCCACTTCAAAAAGATGTCTCTAGCAGACAGGTTAAGTATCACATGAGAGTCTAGTTACTATGAAACAAGAGATTTTTTGGATGGCCATCTGATTATAAATATCAGTTTCACCAATTATGCCTACACTTATGGAGGATGTTCAGTGTGAGTCCTAACTGAAGAGGGATTCTCTTTATAAATGGTGAAGTACTCCAAATGATTCTATTTGCAGATGACATTGAGTTGATTGCATTGCAATTGGAACACTGAAAAATTTAAAATGCTACCTATAATCACAGGTCAGAAAACCCAAGTGATAAGATGATATACAGACCAGGATATGTAGTTAGATAGTTGGCCCATGCATCTGGCCCTTCCATATACATATCTAGGACAGACACTGCAAATGCGCAACAAACTAGGCCCAGGATTTAACAGGAAGAGGAATGTGGAATAGATTATATTTGGGAAATTGCCAAGAGCTTTTTATAATGCAGAATCTCTCCCTGGAAAAAAAAGGTTTGTCTTTTTAATATCAATATTGTGTCTTGTGAATCATGAAACACAGTATTTTGTTGAAGGTGTGGATGGCTTGCAATTCATCAGTGTTGGAAGGAGTGCTCATATTGATGAGGTCACAGTTCCAGTGAAATTTCAATGTCTTCAGGTGAGGTAATCCAAGAATTGGAATGCACAGGCATGATGGAGAGCATTTGGATCAAGATAGATGGAGAGAGAAACAGATGGGATATTGTTGTAAGAGTATCACGTAGAAATAAGGAGGAATGAAATTGAGGAATTCCTCAAACAGGTTAAAAGTCTGGTACAGTGACATAACACTGTATTGATGGAAGATTTTTTTATTATCCAAATATTTGTTAGATTTTTTGCCAACAGAAGAATATCTAATGAATTCTTGATTTATCTCAATGACATTTTTTTCATTCAAAAGGCAGAGGAAGCAAGAAGATGGTTGCTACTCTGGATCTAATTCTGACCAATAAGGGGAGATTGGTTGCTTAAATAGAGTTGATGGAGCAGTGATGGCAAGTCACCCTTCTATCTTAGACTTCATGATGGAGGAGAGAAGTCACAGGTAAACTGACAGGTACCTTTGATTTTTGACGAGCTAATTTCAGAGGACTCAGAGGGAGTGTAGGTAATATTCCATGGCTCAAAATTCCACAGGGGAAGTCTAGTGTGAAACAGAAAACCCTGATGAGATCAATGTAAATGAATTAAGAATTCATAAACCAATTTAAATTTAAAAAATAGATTTGTAGATGATGAAAGTGATGGTGAGTTACAGGATATGAACACAAATATCCTGCATTTAAAAAACAGGAAAATAATGGAGTTTGTAAGTTACTGGCTAGTAAACTTGACTTTGGTTCCTAGCAACATTCTAGAATGTAGAAAAAGGAAGGCTACTGAACATCTAGAAAAGGAAACAGCAATCACAAAAAGCTAGTATGACTTCATTAAGAACAGGCATGTAGGCTAACCTAATTTCCTTACACAGGTAGAGAGTTACTTCTCACTTGGAGTCTTCAAGTGATGGCTGAATGATCATTTGTTGAGGATTTTGTAAGGACAGCTAGGTGGCAGGGTGAATAGAGCACCAACCCTGGAGTCGAGAGGACCTGAGTTAAAATTTGACCTCAGCCACTTAACACAAAAACTAGCCATGTGACCTGGGGCAAGTCACTTAACCCCAATTGTCCTACCTCCCCCCCCAAAAAAAAGAAAAAAAATTTGGACTCAGAGATTTAATAGATGTATGATCCTGGGCTAGTCACTTAAGCTCTGTTTGCTTCAGTTTCCTCATCTGTAAAATGGGGATGATAATAGCATCTGCCTCTCAGGGCTGTTGTGAGAATCAAATGAAATATTTATGAAGCACCTTACAAACCTTAAAGCTCCCTATAAATGTGGTTATTATTAGAAGGGATACTTGTTCAGGTCTGGTGGATTAAATTGCCTATGAGGTTCCTTCCAGTTTTGAGGGTTTGTGACTGGTTGTCACAGATTTGGCTGTTTCTTCTAAGCCTTCCATTTAAGGGAAACATTTTGTTCTTCGCCCCGAGTTGGTAGGTTCTGGGTTGATAATCCTAGGTAGAGACTTTTAGGGTTGTCAGGATCCCTAAAGATTGTCTACTTCAATTTCCTCATTTTATATATGAAGGAGTTTAGGATGGAGAGATGAAGTGAGCTGCTGCCAAAGCCCAGACCAGAGACCATGCCTCCTGTTTCCCAGTTCTATGGTCTTCCTACCAGTCATCAGGAAGAAGAACACAGAGACAATGCCTTTATATTCCCAAGTATTTATTAAAATAAAAATGTTAAGCATTGCTAATATACTAGAGAAATTTCCAGGTGATTTCCTCTCTCCATAGCTCATTTTATAAACCACATTCCCCAGTGCTCTGTCCTGTGCTATTAACCACCTCACTGACACAGATCCTTCTGAAAGTTGGTCTGCTCACATATCGTTGAAAAGGAGGATAATTTACACCTAAGTCTTTGTCCCCTTGCCATGTTGGCATTAACATGAGTAAAGGGAGCTAAACCTTCCCTCCCATAGTTCATATCATGTAGGAAGTCACTCTTCTCCATTTACTGGGAAAATGCCTGTTGAGAAGAGAAGCATCTGACTTCTCTGCATAAGTCTGAACAGAAGTTTCAGTTGCTTTTCACCGTCACATTTATAGGAATCATTTCTCCCAGAGGCTTCTGATCGATTTCTTTGATGTGTAAACAGTTTGGCTGTTTTTGGTTTTCCTTATTAATGTTCACCCTCCCTAGTGTCTTGTGTGCCACTAGAGGGAATTTTCTTACAAGGACAATCTAAGCACAAACCCATTAAAAAAAAAAAAAAGCATTCATCTTGTGAATGGCTGATTGTGTGGCCCTATCTGATGTTGTTCATCAGGAGCTCAGAATGGGAATCCCTTTTGGGTTTCAGAACTTGTGGCGGGATTACAAAGAGACTTCTGTTCCCTTTGAAGACTGGGAGAAGGAAAAAAAACAACCAACTTGGCCTGCAACAAAAAAAATCCCTTCCACCAAGAGTTCTCCCTGAGTTCTACTGAAACTGTCAGGAAGACAAAAGGCTGTAAGAAACCATGAGGGAGAGAATGCTTCCTAAAGACATTCAGCAGGAATGGGAGGGTAGGGTTGGAAGCTACTGTTATAGCTCAAGACTCTTATTTAGAATGCACCTGGTGAATTTGATCATCATTGCTGGATATGAGGAGAGGAAATCAAAATACTCGTGGGGGAAAATACAATTTCTATGTTTGAGTACACAGAATCCTGGAGATATCTCCATTCTAAGGTTGGTTGGTTGGATTTTTTCTTGGTTAAAAACAAGTTCATAGGCAGCATGTAAAAGCATCAACATTAAGTCTTTTATGACTAACATCTACTTCATTAATTACACAACATTGGAGGGAAGAGGAAACATCATTATTACAATATAGGTTCTCAAAAGTTAAAAAAACAATGAATAATATACACCTTATTTTTATCACACAATATACAAACAACCAGTATTTCTGATTGATAGTAGAAACCATATAAAAAATCTTGCTTTTTCTCATGTGTACAAAGTGTTTCACTGTGGCATAACTAAATTATTAAAAAGTACCGTACATGGAGAAATTGACAAAGATATTATTGCCTTAACAGTCCCTAAAATGAAGACCTTGTTACCTGGTTAGTAAATAACTATATTGTCACTAGTCTAAAATTGGTCAGTGGATCCATGGGATCTCGATTAATTATCAAGAGATTAATCAGATCTTGTCTCAAGACTGCTACTTAGATGCAAACTAGATGAACAGTTTCGTTCTTGTTGACATGCAGTATGGATTTATGTGAATTGCTTGCAATGTTACAAAGTAGGGATGAAACTGCGATCTTTTTTGCTGCTCCTTTTGTTTAAGAGGCTAGACACAATCATCTAGTAAGTACTGGACAAACAGTGCTAGTTTTTCCCCCTTATTGTTATAGGCACATGATACAACCCTCTTCACTTTTTGTCCCAGGAGTAATACATTGAAAGTATATTTATTACATGGGCAAGAATATCTTTCTCAGGGGTGGCTAGGTGGTACAGTGAATACAGGACCAGCCCTGGAATCAGGAGGACTTGAGTTCAAATCTAGCCTCAGACACTTAACACTTACTAGCCATGTAACCTTGGGCAAGTCACTTAACCCCAAATTGCCTTGCCTTCCCCCCTCCAAAAAAAGAAAAAAACCAAAAACCTTTTTTCTTGGACTCAATACCACATGTAACATATCCTCAAAACCTGTCCAATCATCCTTATCCCACATTAATTGAATATTTTATGACAGCTTTAGGAATAGTCTTTCCCTTCTTACAACAGTGGGGCAACAATTTATTTGGAGCAAAAGGAAAGAATATGCATTTACCCAATTTTATAAGCAGCTACTTCTAGAATAAAGGGTAAGCCTGACAAAAAAAATATAATAGCTTGCCTTACTGTTAACACTACCCATCCTGCCCCCTTCCCCACTTTAATCTGGTTTTTGTTTGTTTGTTTTAGCTTATACATTGGAAAGGAGATGCCTGTGCAGGTTTACTGATTCTCCCACTCCCACTCTCTCTTTCTTTCTTTCTTTCTTTCTTTCTTTCTTTCTTTCTTTCTTTCTTTCTTTCTTTCTTTCTTTCTTTCTTTCTTTCTTTCTTATCCCCGGAGCTAAGCAAGGGATCTAGAACATGGCAGGTATTTGATGAATGGAACTGAATCTGGCCTGGAGTGACTTGGGACTGAGGTCCATGGAATCATACGATTTAGAGTTGGAGGTACCTAAAAAGCCATCCAGTCCAAATATTTATTTTACAAATGGGAAAACAAATTCTAATGTGGCCCTGGTATCTCTAGTTGTAGAATCTGTGTTCAATTCCAATGAATAGGGACCTCTAAGTGATTAGACATCAAAACAGAACTCACTTAAAATCCATTTTTATTCATTGGGAAATACTCACAAGTTGTCCATATTTTATATTTTTATTGATTTATGCATAACAATATCATATGTATAATGTATATATGCACACATATATACATATACCCATGTTCACTATAAACTTTCTTGTTGGTGAGATAACTCTTTAGCCCTAGGGAGTCATTATAATAATAACATTACTTTTTTGGGTGGGGAGGGGTGAGTAGAGAGAGATACTGGGGAGTGGGACTTTTTTTTTTTTAATTAAAATGCTGCCATAGGAATTAAATGACAGCATGGGCCATGGGGACTTCTCCCTCTTGAATAAAAACAAATATTTCAAGTGCAGCTGGCCCATGGAGCTAAAGCTAGACTATATGGCAGAAGGGCTAAAAAACCCAATGTGATTACTTCCCTAGAAACTGTAGCAGCAATCTTCCCCTTTGCACTATGTGTAGTTGCACTGAGCCCCCCACCAAAACTTTGTCTCCACTAGTACAGAGATACTACAACTGAGACTGATTCACTTAAAGAAAGTGGGATACTGAATAGAACACTGACAAGAGTATATTTGGATTCAAATCCCACCCTAAACACTTTCTAGCTATGTGCTCATAGATAAGTCATTTAAATTCTCAGTCTCCCTTTTTTAATCAGGAAAAAAGGGAGATAAGCATCCTTACAAGACCTATTTCCTAGGACTATTGCAAAGAAAGCAGTTAGCAAGTTGTAAAATACTAACTGTAAATTATTATTAATCTTTTGGTGATGATTGCAGCCCTTTTGGGATCTGTTAATAAGCTGTTTTTCTTTGCTCAAAAAGTGGATTTTCAAAAGAAAAAAAACAAACAAAAATTCCTAAAATTTCAAGTGTCTTTTCAGTGGCAGCCTTTCTTTCTTTGTATTGGTAAAGTTAGAAAAATAAGATTCTGGTAGAAGAAACCTGCCTTGGAGTTAACTTTTAATATTGCAAAAAAAATAAAAGACATGTTTTAAGCAAGAGCATTGGCAGTGAAAATATACACAGTTTTCCTAATTGGTCCATCTTTCTTCCATGTACTTATATTGCCCTTGGCAAGGGGATAGTATCCTATTGCAATATGACATTTACTCACTAAATAAGCCAAAGGAGAAAAAAAATTAAAATATATACATATGTATGCATATGTGTGTATATTTGTATCTGTCCATCAGGAAATACAAAATGTCAAAGTGCTTATTCCTGTCACTTCCCCAATGAAGTCCTACTTTCCCTCCTCGGAGTCACCTAATTGTCCTACCAAGTAAATCACTCGTCTCCCATCAGATTCACATGGAAGCATTATGTGAAGATCTAAAGGATACTAGCAATTACAGAAAACATGGGATAGTGGGTAGAGTAGATATCCATAAAGTGCTAGAAAGTGTTCTAGTAGGTAGAGTGATAGGCTCAGCATCCCAAGATCTGGGTTCAAATCCCACTTCAAACATTTACTGACAGTTGTGTCATCATGAACCAATCTCTTTACCTGACTCTCATTTGTAAAAGATTACATCTGGTAACTACCTCACAGGGTTGTTGTAAGGTCCAAACACCAGGTGTGCATGCACCCACAAACACAAATCTCACTGTAGTATGGGAGATAGAGAGCTGGCCTCAAAGTCAGGAAAACCTGTATTCAAGTCCCACCTGACATGCTGACACTCACTGGTTATGTGACCCTGAGCTAGTCACTTAACGTCTCAAACTGCAATTGATTTTTGAAGACTCATTTTTAACTTTAAATGTCAGAGAAAGGTGCTGATCTGCATTGATGAAGAAAATATCTTTAATAAAACTGCTGACAATCTCTCTCTCATGTTTTGCAAACTTTAAAGTGCTATAGAAAAGTCAAATATTATTACTATTATTATTACTGCATCAGCAATTTCTGTATCATGTGCCCAAACTGGAAGTGAATGGGGGTTCCATACAAATTCCAAATTCCAAATACTTAAATACCTCTAATGGCCAACAATCAAATAAAATCATAGCAATAAAAGATCAGCAATCTAGAAACAAATATTTCTGATAAATCTAAATACCAGAATAAACAATGGCCTGTCCCAATTAATGAATTTTCCTATTACTGTCAATGTCTTTAAGAGCCCTAATTTTGGGAATCGAGGAAGAGCTATGGTGGGATGACATAGATTTCTATATTATGACGGTTGTTATTTTGCAGATGAACAAACTGATACAGAGGTGAAATGACTTGACCAAGAACATACAAGTTCCTAGAATAAGAACCCCAGTCCCTTGACTCAAATTCCAGGTCTTTTTCTGCCACACTTTGTCATCTTGCTTTACAATTGATTTTGTGACCTCTGGGGTGGGGAGTGGGGGGTGAAATTAGTCACATTCAATAATGAAAATACATTGCCAAGAGTATGGGGTAAATGGACTAATTTTCACACATGAACATCTAATAGGGCCCTTTTTAATATGAAGTCAGAATAGAATCATGAATTCTTAAGTAAGTTCAATGAGGGGAAAGTGCCCAGATCCATCCAGTTAAAGCAGGATGAGGCTTAATCTGACAAGTGCCTGAAGCTCTGGGGTGGGAGATGGGGTATTGACTGATGATGGGAATCTGGCATAACTTTCATTGCAGACCTGGTAGAAAACCACAACCATGTGGGCTAAGGAGGACAGTACCCATCTTTTCTCATGGAGTTATACAAGATCTTCCTCATTCTTTGAACCCTATGTTTCCAAAGGGAGAACCTGAAACTGTAGTCATGTAAAAACAGTCTTACCTCAAATGACAAATAAAAAGACTACTAATGAATTACACACTTTGCCGGGGTATTTTCTATACCAACACCTCAATGGATACAACAGAAAAGGGGTGGAATGGATAGAATGGTATCAACCTTTCAGATCTGATCAGGTTGGGGTATGAAACTGAAACAATCAAAATGTTGAACATTGAGGGTAGTTTAATGGGACTTAAAGCCAAGAGAGCAAGCAAAGGCACTGGAAGATCCAAGTTTGACCCTTTGAAAACTTTAAAAACCTCTTAAGACGATATCTGTCAATCTGAAAGAATTAGCTTTCAGACAAGCAGAGGCTGAAGCATAAGAAGTATTTGGCATTGCGACATAAGGGCCAACCCACTGATCTTAAAGTTTTAGGCTGGGTTCTCCAAACCCAATTCAGCAGAATCTCAGTGGGATGACCTTTCTCAGGATTTTGGAGCATGTTCTTCTATGAGCCCAAATGACATTATTCTACTCATTCTTGATGGGGGCAGAAAATGCTTAAGAATTAGGTAACATGGTGAGTCTCACCCTGTAGAAATGAAATCACCTCAGTGCCAGCTGTCAGCTTCCCACTACATGGTTTAGCTTACAAAGAAAAATCCTCTAAGTGAGTCTCTTTGTCTTTGGGAAATGAGGCTGGCAAGTGAGTTGGTCACGAGGCATTGGCATTTCTACTAACTGCTTTCCGCACCTGCATTTTCTAATAGTTGCTTAAAGCCATGACTGTTTGGATTAACACACTTTCTAGATTCTTCTAAAAGCCCTAGGAAACCACAGTGACTGCTTCCCTCCTTCTAAATAGGGTCCCAAAAGTCTTAGCTTTGCCTATTAGTAACACCAGTACAACCACCATGGGAATCAATTTTAGCATCATCCCTACAATGACAAAGCAGGGATACTGGTAGGGGATAGGAGTGGGGGTAATGTCCAGTTATGTGATTGACATGTACTTAGGTGAACAACATGAAATTCAGTCTTTTTTCAGTAATTTTTAAACCAGACCTTCAAATGTGCTTTTAAAAAATGATTTGAAAATGTCTTCTCCAATTAACAATGTCATCCCCCCCCAATATATTTAATCAATGTTTTTGACACTGTGTTCATAGTCTATAGATTGTTAGAGTTGTATGAGACCTTGGTACAGATTCTCGGAATTAGAAGGGATGCTAGAGGGGGAGGAAATGGATTTTCATTGTATTTATATAAAGAAGCATAACAAATTTAATCATGCTAATCAGAGTTATAACCAGGATTCTTTTTCATGCCCCAGTAAAGTACCATTATCTTCACCTAGGTTAGTAGAAAGATGTGTCCCCTCATTCAGGAGAAGTCTATCTTACTGAAGGAGACCTAAAGACCCTAAAGCAATGGCTCATAGCCTACATTTGGGAGACTGGAGCATGGGGACATTGTTAGGGAACAGAGTGGGATGGACAACCTCACCCTAGCTAGCCCACTTATAGGCAGCTTCCTATATTAACAAATAATTGTTATTAACTAGGTGGCAAGCTTTGTTTCTCTAGGTTGAGGAGTGCAGATCTTAAGAATATCATTTCAATTTCATTCCTAGGATAAAACTTTGGATTTTTCCATCCTAGTTATGACTCTCCTGCTGATAGGATATGATTTAAAGCAATGTACAACCTATATTAACTGCTTTTTAAAGCTTTAATATTAAAGTCCTTGTACCCTTAATCAGGTCTGAAACTACCTATTGATCTGATAGATACTTTTGTTAAAATGAATAACAGGATCAGTGGTCTGGTTCCTGTGAGAACTATCACAATTTTACATTTATATTTTAAATGCCAACGGGTGTCCCCCCATATTAAAACAGAATTTCATGCCCCACCTTCCATTTCCCCATGATTGACATATATGATGGCAGATCCTATACCAAATGGTAGAACATTTTATGGCTAGAGGCCTGGACCTAAGAGGTTCTGTTTGGTTCTATCAAATTAGGTAAATTCTCTGCAAAATCATTTAAAGACACACACCTTAAAATTCTCCAGAGTATCTCAACTAGATTTGATGCTGGAGAATTCCAAGTTCTAATGAATTCCTAAATTTATTAGTTGAGATTGCTACAGTATATGCTAAGAAGAAAAGTTAGAAAAAAAATCCATCTTGCTTTTTCATTGCTACATTTCATCTGAATTTCAGCTGTTTTTTTTTTTTTCCCAACAGTTACTGGTTTCTTCACAAGTTGGAGATGGGATTGTATGAAGTACTCAGTTGCTTTTCTAATAATGACTACAGGGTAAAATGCTTTTCTTGACAAGAATGATGAAATGATGAAAAAAAAATCCACTAATGATGCCTCAAAATTACCTTGTCTTGTAAATACTGTTTTATTTCTCCATTTAAAAAAATAGTAAAAAGATGATGAATGAAAGCTATTCAGAGAACTCTGGGAAGCAATAATAAGTAACTATCAGGCTATAAAGATTCTTGCCTGAAACAGATAACATAAAATTGTATTTCTGCCTGCAGTGTTGAGGCCTGATTCAGACACACTGCTACCTAGTAGTTGGAAACCAAAGAAACACTGCCTCCATTTCCACAGAGACAAACTCAAACATTTTTTGTTAAAAACTCTCTTTGGAGCACCCATTATCTTGAAAATAACAGAAATATTTTCTAGGGCAAGTGTGTACTTTCAAGGGTGCACCATTTACATGCTGTCAGCAACAGGACCTCTGAAACAATTCAATGCTTGGGAAGCTGCTCTGTGGGTACTGGTTTGGCATTATATTTTGATGGGCTCTCTTTACACACTTGGTGTCCTGGTGGGATTTATCTGCCAATCATTGAATGTCATTAGTTGATAAGGTGGGACGGGAACTTCAAACATTTGAAAAACTAGTCCAACCTGTTTATCTGTCTTAACGTTGCACAATCCTCCCTTTTTAAATGAAAACATTTTGGGCGTCTTCACAAACCTTAAATCCTAATCTCTACCTCCACACCTCCTTCCAAAAATATCTGTGGACTATTGTGGAGACATAGCCATTAACTTCAAATTCACCATTTAATATTTAGGATTTTTATTGCAATCTCTCAATTATTGCCTCTGCATTTCTTTTATGAAAAGTAGACCCCCCCCCCCCACACATATTAAGTTGTAAGACACTATAGTTTTTCCACAGGATCTAGCCCATTTTTTTGGAACCTGAAAAGGGGGCAAAGAAAGGATTTGGGGGAAAATATACTAAGGAATGTTTTTGGTAGTGAATAAAATAGCTTATTCATTAAATTTTCCTTTAAAAAAATCTAAAAACTTTTAAGGCCCAATTTCCAGGATTAACTAAGGGAGTATTTAGAAATAGAGAACAATTTCAATTGGATATCTTCATTTTAAGGTTTATATTCATTTTAGTGTTTAGGAAAACACTTTTAGGTTTGGTGTAGATTCACCTGAGACTTGAGTTCTTGCTTGGGCTTGAAAAGTTCTGCATTTTCATCCCATCTTAAAGAAAGGCCCTTGTCCAAATGAGGGTGAGTAAAAAGGGAGCAGCAGCTTTGGCTGTTTTAGTTTTAGGGTCTTTACTCCCTCTCCCACTCCATAATAGAAGCATTGAGGGAAAACATTTCAACAAATGTAGTTGCAAAGATGCACAGAATGAAAAAGGAAAGAGTCAGACAAATATTCATAGTCAGAAAACGCTTAAAAAAAAAACAACAACAACCCAACACAGTTTGAAGTACCGTGGGCACATTTACAAAGAAGTGCAGGGATTTCCTCCACTTGGTTTCTGTAACGCTTGTGGCCAGCATGACATAGGCTGGTCTGTTTCTCTTTTTCATTATGAGCTGATGTTGTACCAACCAAGAAATGTTCTTTCTCGGCCTTTGGCTTGTAAAGAAGGACAAAGCCAAGGGGAAGAATTGTTAAGTTGGCTAAGTCCAAAGAGCTTAAAGTTCATTTTCTTTCATCATATGCTTCCTTGACTCAATCCAGTCTGGATCCCTTCAGGGTAGTGCATGTTATAGTCAATAGCAAATCTCTCATGAATGTGCCAATGGGAACTTGTAAGAAAAAAAATACTTACAAACATTATCATTATTTTTTCAAATGTATGGCGTAGAAAAAAAAACCAAACTAACTTCTGTACAAACGGAAAAATAAGCTTCCTGGGCATCTTGCTGTTGATTTGGGAAGCCTCACAGGTTAAAGATGAAGGAATGCATTTGCAGAAAAATCTGCCTGGGATTGACTCCATTTTATGCCTAGGTAGGGGGACAATTCCAATGGAAGACAGGTCCCGGAACGTACCAAAGGAAATCAAAGCCGATTGTGGCAATGTCTGGCCCATAGGCTTGAAAGGAAAGGTGTGAGAAAGTGGCTACACCGCATGCTTGCTGCCTTTGCTGTCCATACCTCAGTCCTGGGGCAGCTGTATCCCCTGGCTGCATGAGGGAGAGAGGGAAGGCTTTTGGCAAAGGGTCATGCTGAAGCTTGAATAAATTCATTTTGTTGTGCTGCTACCCTGAGGTACTCGGGATTTTCTGCTGCAGGGACTTTAAAAACCCCATTTGGCTTGGCTTCCTGGGGGAAGAAGTCCTGTTGGTAGTCAGGGTTGTCCAGACTGATTGGGTGGTTAGCTGTTGGGTTCCAGCAGGAATTGCTGTCAAAGGGCTTTTTGATCAAGTTGGGCTGGGTTGTGTTGAGATACTCTGGGTTGTCCACTGCGCTGCTGTTGTGTGAGTTTTGGTACAGAGAGTCTTTAGTAGAGGCATCTGGGTTTAAAGGCTGGTTGTGATAGACAGGGTTCTGGATGGCAGCGCCTGGGCGGTTTTTTGGAGCCGACTGGTTTATGTATTCTAGAATGAAAAAGAAATGGGGAATGAATATCATGAGTCGTTAGGTATACGTGGCCCTCTCTGGACAATTCTTTCTCCAGCTAACTAGTGACATTACAGTAGGAGTACGGGGAAATCTTGGAGAGAACACTTCTTTAATTCAGCTCTATATTCCATCTTACCTCTTTGCTGGTGTAGTAGGTAGAGTACTAGACTAAGAGTCTAGTAAGATGAGGTTATGGCTTTTGGGGAATTATATGTCACTACAGGATTGAAGGGGTTATGATTCCTGGAGGAAGAATGTGGTGTAGTGGGAATATGAAGATCTTCCCTGCCCGTAGGCCCTTTGATTGGCTTAAGTGACTCTGAGAACCTTCCTTGATTTGAAAATATACTCTGCCCCCTAATAGGCTGAATGTGGTCCCATGGAGTCTGTGGTGGGAGCTGTGGGATCACATGGAGCCTGTTTTTCAGGAATGCCCATAGCTTGATGCTGGGTGATTGGGCAGTGGGTCAAGAGGGTGGTTACATTCTCTGATCCAGGAAAAGGCTATATATACCCTGATGTGAGGCTTTGTTTTGAGGCTCACTTTGAGAAGAGTTGTGTGATTTGACCAGATGAGACTCTGGGCAGCCTTTGAGCCCCCTGGCTTTGAAAACCCAGATGTTGGTACTTCCCTCTCTGGTAACGGATTCTCTGAAGTTCAAGGTGCAGACTTTTCCCCCTTAACTAGGTAAACTGATATGTTTGATTAAAGTAAGGTTGTTAACCCTTTTTGGGTTGCTTTTCTCTAGAAAAGCAGATCTAAGAACCTGTGCTAGTAGCTATCCTGGGGATGCTATATGTGGCAGGGTGGAGATGGAGCTGAGAGCCTCTACTAGGAAGTTCTGGAAGTACCTGAGGTCCAGAATGGAGCTAGGACAGAGAAACAGCTCAGGGCTTTCAATTATTTGTGGCTTTTGGCAAAGGGTTGTTAGTTGTTAGGGTCTCACCATAGCCAGTCTTGCACATGTTTAGGTGAAAGAATATAGTTAACAATCAGTCAACCAGTTAAATTCAATATAAAAGCTTCATTAAAATTCATTTATTGGGGCGGCTAGGTGGCGCAGTGAGTAAGAGCGATGGCCCCAGAGTTGGGACGACCTGGGATCAGATCTGGCCTCAGAAAATGAGCACCTACACATAAATAATGACTAGCCGTGTAACCTTGAGCAAGTTTCTTAACTCCAATTGCTTTAAAAAAAAAATTCATTCATTATATGTTTACAGAGAAACAGATGATCTTCAAGCTAGGGTAGGGGAATAGACCTGAAGAGATTACCTAAGCTTGCTCTCTGCCATTAGACAGGGAAGATGTAATGCCCGTTTTACATATGGAACAACTGATTCACAGAGAAATTAAAGCACTTGATCACATTTATACAGCTGGAATGTGTGGAAATGAGGATTAAAACCAGGTCTTTTCTCTTCTGGTCCAGTGCTTTTCCTACTGCATAATGCCTTATGTGCAATCCCAAATTTTATGTTTTAATATCTCTTCAAAAAGTTTCACGAAATTACATGCAACCAGAAAAGAAGATATACAAACAATGGGGTATAGAAATCCATTTTGCCCTACAAAAAAGTAGGGG
The DNA here is from genome assembly GCA_011680675.1 of Gymnobelideus leadbeateri. Taxonomy (NCBI): domain Eukaryota; kingdom Metazoa; phylum Chordata; class Mammalia; order Diprotodontia; family Petauridae; genus Gymnobelideus; species Gymnobelideus leadbeateri. The sequence continues at coordinate 383,340 of WOXC01008919.1, read as the reverse complement.
GTGGGAGCGGCTAGGTGGTGCAGTGAATAGAGCACCAGCCCTGGAGTCAGAAGGACCTGAGTTCAAATCTGACCTCAGACACTTAACACTTACTAGCTCTGTGACCTTGGGCAAGTAACTTAACCCCAATTGCCCTGAATTCCCCCCTCCAAAAAGCCAGAAAAAAAAATTCAAAAAGTAGGGGACAAGGGGAGAGATGGGGGGATATAAGAGACGGTAGACAGGGGGAAGGGGTATTCAGTATGCTTGCCATCTTGTTGGGGGGGATAGGGGAAATATGGGGAGAAAATTTGTAACTCAAAATCTTGTGTAAATGAATGTTGAAAACTAAAAATAAATAAATTCTGGGGAAAAAATTTTCATGAAACAAACTGAATATCTTGTATCCAGTTTTTGCTGTATTTGGCTCTATCAGCACTCTTGAGACAAAAGGTAGGAAAAAACTATCAAAACCACAAGTAGAAAATCATTTCTTTAGGGCAAATTCAGTTGGTAAGGAGTAGGTAATGGAGGTATGTTCCCAAATAGTCCTGTTGGTAATGTGTAGGAGTGGAAGGGGAAGGTGGATGCAGAGAGAGGGTTACCATGGTGACAGGATCTTGGGGATGGTGGGCATTGGCAGCTGTACTCATGTACCTGTCTGGTCTTATGGGGGACCACAAAGGAGGGGGACAGAAGTCAGTCTTGGGAGGAACGGCCCTTCCACCTCAGAGACACTGGCACTCCAAGTCAAAACCCTGGTCATTCCATTCTAGTTATAGCTTTGCATTCTGTGGAAGCTATCTGCCAGCATACAGTGACAGATATCTATGAGAATCAAGTGAAATTGGTTGCTGGTTTGTAAGGACATGCAAGATTGCAATGAATCTATTGATAGCAAATGCACTCACCTGGTACAGGCTGGAAGCTATCATCCACATTGTCTTCAAGTAAGACAGTAGTGGGATCAGAACTGTATCTCTGGATGAAGCTTTCTTCTTTCACAGGGCAAGTCTGCTGGCACAGGAATGAAAGTAAGCATAGCATTACAGCAAGATAGGAAACAATGAAGCCCAACTCTATGCCCATCAATAAATGCAGTCACTTGTGACACTGATTGGAGAAAATATCTTTCAACATTTTAGGAACTATAAAAATAAGATTATCTAATTTCACAGATATAGTACAGGAAAATGACAGCAGTGTGTTAGTATGTATTCAGACTTACCCCATTTCTATCAATGCATACTGTGGCAGAATTATTGCTGGTAGCACTCTGAAAGAGAAATTGAGAAATTTCTTTTAGGGAACACACATCACACAGTCCCATCTCTATCCTTGGGAATCCTTATCTGCCTGCCAAGGCTCAGCTCAAGAGCTCTTCACTCTACTGTTTCTCTGTTCCACCAGAAATAGCAAGGAGGTGAAGTTCTAAAATGTTCTTTTTGGTCTTGGGAATTTTAGGAAACACTCAAGTTGGGTTTTGGTATTGGAACTGGTTTTCACCAAGTTTTAGTTGAGTTTTTACAGTTGAATTAGAAATTAATATCTGGATTTGGGGTTCAGCAACTCTAAGGAATTCATTCTTATTTTGGGGTCTTGGCTTCCTCCCTCTCCCCCCAATAGAACAAAAACTAGAAGGTGTTATTTGAGGCATAGATTGTTTTGCCAGTGCCTAGAAAGGTGTCTGGTATATGTTTGATAAATGCCTGTTGATTGATTTTGAACATTTATACACGTGTACATCTATAAATATATCTACATATATATGTATATCTGCATATATACTAATATAGTATATATACTATATAAGTCTATGAGTGATAAATTAAATACTTTATAAATTCCAGGTATAATGAAGATGAAAATGTTGAAATCTCTGCTCTATAGGTTAGGGTCTATTTGGAGACACAGCAGATTAGTAGTGGGAGAGAAGCCACCTCAAAGCCAGAGAGACCTGGGTCTTAGTTAAGATGGACACTGGTTGTGTGACCTTGGACAAGTCACTTAACCACTTATTGTCACAGGCAGCTAAGACTCAAAATTGCAGAGATTTGGTGAAGATTAGCAGGGCTTCCTCACCTGAGAGTTACCCATTCTCATGAAATCAATTTTCCTATTACACATTCCTATATGTAAGGCCATGGCTACAAAACATCAAAACTATCAGTGAAAAATGAAAATTTCTTATAAAACGATGGCTTAGAGATAAACGAGTGATGCCTGGTTGACTGACTGAATTCTGCCCTACATGTGAATGTTTTTCTTTTTGTAAATGGGATTCATTCAAGCGAGTCTGTGTGTGGTGACATCATGGATGTGGCTTCAGTTAGAACAACTTTTTACCAGAGAGCTTAGGAGAGGTGTGCGAGATGTTGAGGGGCTGTTGAAGAATCCCTGCTGTGGAATAAGGTACTCGTCTGCATCCACAATATCTTCCATGTCCTCCTCTTCCATCAGGGTACGATAAAATTTGGAGTCAGTGGGACTTGGCAAGTGCATTCTTTCATCTCCCTGTCAAAGAAGAAGGGACCCTGTAAGGAAGAGCACTCTACATACTATTACTATCTGAGCTATACTGACTTCATAGGAGGCTATATTTTGGCTAGAAAAAATACAAATATAATACCTCTTTGGGGTACATATAGGACAAAGGTTACCTATTTTGGTTTTAGTTCATATAAATCTAAAGTCCAATTTTACAAATAGGTAGAGGCTGTCCACCTGCAAGGTGTAGAACACTGGGCAGGATCCCGTCATCCTATGTTTCAAAATATTTTCAATACTACTGTAGTGGTAATGGGGAACTTAAAGATCTTCCCTGCCCCCATCAGGCCAAATGTAATCACATGGAGCCTATGGTGGGAGGAGTTTGCTGAAAGGTGGAGCAGAGCTGGGAGTCTGAACAGTTAGAGCTGGTTGTCAGAGCAGTTAGAGCTGGAGGGAGGAGAGGGTGCACCCAAGGAGACAGCTATGTTTGTGTTTGTTTACCCCCTGTTGTGATAGCTAGGCTTGTGAGTATTTGTTTGTGGGAAGGCTAAAGGATGGTGTGGTTCCCTGCTGTGTTATGGGGTATTAACTTCTTTGTTGCTATAATGGATTTGGGTTTCTGGTTTTGGGATTTGGTTTTCTGGTGTCTGAATAATGTTTTGCTTCTGTCTTCTATATGGAGAGTCTGTTATATTTTGTGATTAAGAACTATGCCGGCATATTCCTAGTCACTGTAGGTGCTGCGAATATTGCCTTGGTGCTACAGCTACTTGTCATGACACCTTGACTTCTCCTTTAGATATTTCTTTCTTTGGGTCTGAAAGGCCTTAAGCATTCACTATTAAAATGAAAATTATTCTGAGAAGGGCAGTATCTTAAACTTCAGTTTCCTCATCTGCAAAGTGGATGATTGGACTAAAGCTTCTAAGTTTCCTTCCAATTCTAAATCTATTATCCTGTGATTTTAATCCTACATAATGACATTTTAGTGGAGACTAGCTGAGAAAAAGTATAATAAGAATGGGATTTAGGTTAGGTAATGGGAAGAGTGACTGAATTCCTTCAGAGCAGCATCAGGAGGAGAGAAAAGAGAGGAGTAGCCACCCAAAGAGGAGGTGGGAAAGAAACAAACATAAACTTCATCTACTTTTCAATTAGGCCTGGGGTTGACTCCAGACTGCATACAGCCACTAGTCATTAAGAATTAATGCTTTGATGGAGTGGCTAGGTGGCACAGTGAAAAGAGCACCGGCCCTAGGGTCAGGAGAACCTTAGTTCAAATCTGGTCTCAGACACTTAACACAAAAACTAGCCGTGTGACCTTGGGCAAGTCACTTAGCCCCAATTGTTCTCCCAAAAAAGGCCAAAAAAAAAAAAAAGAATTAAAGCTTTGATTAGGAAAATTGGGGGGACTGAAACTGTGGCATTGCTGAGGCGGGCACCACAGCACATATACAAAATTTTCTGAATTGGCATCTGGTACTAGTATTTTTAAATCTTTTTTGGGACTCATTTACCCTCTCATTTAAAATAAAAAACCTGTAGGTTCTAGGCCTCCACGTTACAAACAAGATTAATTTCTTTCATTACCAGTTTGATTCTTAGTAGAGAAGCAGACTGGAAATTTTTTCTAAATTGGTAAATTTGCAGTTATTTTGCCATCAGGAGGTTTAGATTCATGTACTCATAATAATCTCTCATGTTAAAGGGGTCTAAGTGAAGTTAAAGTTAAAAACCAGAAAGAGAGGCATTTTTAATCATGTTTTGGTTTTATTTAATTGTCATTAACCAGAATGTAGGCGACTCAGAGAATGACAGGTCACCTTATGAAGTTTGATAAAACCTCTCATTTTAGGTATTGGGAAACTGAGGCCCTGAGAAGTAAGAGAATTAGTAAATGGCAGCAAAGACTCAAATCTGTCCTGTAATCAGCCAAAGTGGCAGACGGATCACCCTCTGCCTACAATAAGAAATAAAGTTATCCTAGGTTTTAGAGCTGTTAAAGGTCTTATAGGCCAGCGGTACAATTCTATTATTCGCTGATGCCAAAATTACATGAGCTATCAAGAGTGCAAAAGGTGTAAAGGTTAAGATAGTATAGGTTTTTAGAGTGGGAAGGTATCTAAGCAGTCATTTATCCCAATCCTTGACTTTTACAGAGAAGGAAAATGAGGCCCAGAGATAAAGTGACTTATTCCAGGTCACAGTGGCAGAGATGGGACTATACCACAGGCCACATAACCTTATATATAGTGTTGTTTGCAATTTGTGCTACTGTACAGATGCATCATAAATGTAGAGTTCTGCCAATGGAAATTAATACTAGTAGTGATGATAATGATTCCAGATGTCCCTCTAGAGTTTGGGAGATAATACAGAAGACTTAGAATAAGGACCCCATCTTTCCTTTCCTTTTTAATTGTGTCCAGCATGGCTCTCTGCACACACAGATAACAGTGTAAGGACAATGGAATCTCTTTGGGCTAATGACATAATATGCCATCATTTCTGAATGCTGCTGTCCAGAAGCAGTGTCACCCAAGTACTCAAATGGATCAATGTGAATGAATGTTCCCTCTAGTGATACAGATTACAACCTACTCATGCTTGTCCATCCTGTTGGATTCATGCCCATATCATCCTATAAGTTCATTATAGAGGGTTTATTCAATGTTCTGGGGGCACAACCTCACTTTCTCAATACCAAGGTGCCAATGGAAAACGCAGGCAGTCCATTGGTTGTTCCTTGCTCTTAATATATGACCATGAGCTCTTCTTTTTTGATTCGTATTTCTTTGCTGATATCCCTTATTCCTTTTCTCCTTGTTTTTATTGTATTATAGTCTCTTTCCTCTTCTCCTGGACATCTCCACCAGCCTCTTTGTGATACTGTAATGGAAATGCAAATTTAAAGATCTTCCCTGCCCCTAGCTTAAGTGCACCTGGAGCCTGTGGTGGGAGGCTTGTTTTTCAGGGAAGCCCAACCTTGATACTTTTGTGATTGGGCAGTGGGTCAAGGAGGTTGTTACATTCTCTGAGCCAGGAGAAGGCTATATAAACCCTTAGGAGAGGCTTTGCTTTGGGGCTCACTTTGAGAAGTGTTGTGTGATTTGACCAGATGAGACTCTGGGAAGCCATTGTTGAGAGCCCCCGGCTTTGAAAACCCAGATGTTGATGCTTCCCTCTCTGGTAACTGTGATTTGATATTGATATGATGTTTGGACAGTTTGGAAGCCTGTCTGCTTGATCTGTAAGTTCTGTAACTCTGAAGTTTGGGGTGCTGACCTTTTCCCCTGAACTAGATAATGTATGTTTGTTTGATTAAAGTAAGCTTGTTAACCCATTTTGAGTTGCTTTCCTTTACAAAAGCAGATCTAAGAACCTGTGTTGGCAGCTACCCTGGGGATATTGGGGTGCTTGCCGCTACAAAATGGCGATGATGGATGGGATCTGCTGAGTAAAAGGAAAGTATGGGGGCTGGGATAATTGTTTGTTTCCCAGTTGTGGTAGCTGTGATTCTGTGGAGCCATGGAGCAGGAGAGAGGAACGGCCTGCATGCTGACTTTGCTGAGCTGAGAGCAGGAATGGTGAGCTGCCTGCATGGAGATCTGTGGAGAAGCCTGGAGCCGCTGCCTTCTGCTGGAGGAGAAGGAACCCAGGAGTTTGGAGTTCACAGGACAAGATAAGGACTGTGTGGCAAAGCTGGGGCACTGAATGTGTTTCCTTGCTGCATCCCACAGTTTGGGACCCAGGGGGGATGGACTTGTGACTATCGTGGGTGGGGTGAAGTGCCATGGACCCCCAAGGACCCCACATTGGTTTTGTTGCCCAGCTCCCTCTCTGGACTTGGAAGCTGGGGATGGAGCTGTGTGAGGGGAAGGACACCGCCCCCCTCCCAAGAGTACTTTATGTGATAATGCTTTGTATTTTGTGAATTGATGTGAAAATGCAATGTACTTTGTTTAAGACCCAGTGGCCACTTTGGTAACTTTAGATGTACCTTGAAAATATGATTTAAGGGATGGTTAGTGATAATTGAAATGTAAACTGTCTATGCTATAGGCATCCTTAGGAAGACTTTACTGAATAAGCTACTGATTGTACTTTGAGATATTGTTACAGATAAGAGACTAATTGAGTTAATCAAGACTTGCCCCATGAGTGGAAGGCTTGTACTTTGAAAACTTATGTAACTGATTGAGTTAACTTAAGAGTGACTATTTTTTGATTTTACTGATAAGTGGACTGAGTTAACATTTGCCCCATGAGTGGAAGACTTGGACTATTGTATTTTGAGATTATATTGTGATTTTCTTATGTACCTGGAAAATGTGACCTAAGAGATGTTTAGTGCTAATTCAAATGTAAATTGTGTATGCTGTGGGCATGAAAGATCTTGGGGCCGAATGTAATGGAAATGCAAATTTAAAGATCTTCCCTGCCCCTAGCTTAAGTGCACCTGGAGCCTGTGGTGGGAGGCTTGTTTTTCAGGGAAGCCCAACCTTGATACATTTGTGATTGGGCAGTGGGTCAAGGAGGTTGTTACAATCTTTGAGCTAGGAGAAGGCTATATAAACTCTGATGAGAGGCTTTGCTTTGGGGCTCACTTTGAGAAGTGTTGTGTGATTTGACTAGATGAGACTCTGGGAAGCTGTTGTTGAGAGCCCCCCGGCTTTGAAAACCCAGATGTTGATGCTTCCCTCTCTGGTAACTGTGATTTGGTATTGATATGATGTTTGGACAGTTTGGAAGCCTGTCTGCTTGATCTGTAAGTTCTGTAACTCTGAAGTTTGGGGTGCTGACCTTTTCCCCTGAACTAGGTAATGTATGTTTGTTTGATTAAAGTAAGCTTGTTAACCCATTTTGAGTTGCTTTCCTTTACAAAAGCAGATCTAAGAACCTGTGTTGGCAGCTACCCTGGGGATATTGGGGTGCTTGCCGCTACAGATACTAATGTTAAATTTTTTGGTTACTGTAAAGTCCCATAACTCTTGGCCATACAGCAACATTAGATAAATAAATTAAATTTTATTTATTAAATTAAATATAAATTAAATTAATTAAAATAATGAGCTTTTTGTTTCTGAGAGAAATTTGGGGTCATTAAAAGAATTTTGTAGATTGTCAAAAGTAATCCAGTATCTTCTCCTCCTCCTCCTGTTCCAACTGCAGGTTAAATTCCTGGACATATATTTTATGTATATCCACAACCTATAAGCAGTTAGACAATACAGGGTTACATTATATTTTTTTATGTGGAAGAGAATGATTTCCTGTCTCTTGATTTGATTCTCATTAAAGATGTTTTCCCACTGAGCAAAATTTGAGCACAAAAAGTCATTACCTGTATAACAAGGTAGCGCTGAGGATCACGGGCCATTTTAGAGAATTCTACGATTAATTCACGAAACTTGGGGCGACTATCAGCATCTATCATCCAGCCTGGAGAAGCGAAGTAAAGCAAAAACAAAAAATAACCCAATAAAATAAAGCGCTGTAGTTAAACATTGAGAAGGGAAATTAAATGATTATTTTTAAACATAAGGGAAGTACATTTTAGTTCAGTTAACCCCAGAGATTCTAGACAGTTTATTTTTACTGCTTTTCAGGATGAATACTTCAGGTTTGACAGATAAGCACAGAATCCTGCTTGGTCAAAAAGACAATTATGGGGTGAATTATGTTTCTATCTCCACTAATGCCCTTCTCCTGTGCCTCATCAAGGTAAAAGTGTGGGTTGTCAAAGGCTAGGTTAGTGGAATACAACTCCTACCAAATTAGAAAAGTGTGTGACAGTGGATTGGGAGTCAGCTTTCTGAGAAAGAAGGAAGTTATCTGGGGAATCTTGAAGACCATTAGTCCTATTATTATACAGATGAGGAAAGTGAAGATCAGAGAGGTTAAAAGAGCTGTCAACAGTCAAAAAAAAAAAATGTTAGATCAGCCTAGCTAAGAGAGAGACTTACCATCAAAATATTAGTCACTGGGGATGGTCTCTGCTGTAACTCAAGAAGACCATGTGCTAGAGTCATTAAGTCATTATCTGAGCTGATGGAGGAGGTACCCATAGGGATGGAATCATGGTTCCTTGAAGCATTGAAGAAAGTGTAATTCTTTCATAATGACATTTATTATTTCTGTCTTTTTATTGCCAATGTTTGGCACAGTGTCTGGTACATAGTAAGAACATAGTAAACTTGTTGTTTCATTAATTGAAAAAATGATTACTCAATGTCCTTCAACTTCTTCTTGGGGTTAATGTTAACAATTTGTGCTTTTAAGTAATATGGAAGGTTCCCCAGACTCAGTATGCTACAAAGATCCCAAACCTTTTTCTATTCTAGCCAAAACCTTCATACACATGTATGTCTTTGGAGAAGATCAGATCAGATATACTCCTCTCATAGTTTCAAGTTAGTGAAATATGAGGGCTACAAGGATCTTGGGTTTGGGGAAACCCCTGCCCTGTACTTTCCATCATATCATGGATATTATATAATAATGCATCTCAGGAAGATGGAGGGTTTTGCCTTTTTGGCCTCTTTGTTAAAAGGTGGGATTTTTAATCCTGACCCCACCATCTGCTAACTAACATAGGCTATGCAATGACATAATATTGAGAGACTCAAGACTTCCAAAATGAAATTCTAGTGCCTCAAGTAATGGTTTTCTGTTTATTCAAAGGATGGATATAAAGCTATTTGTACTGAACTTGGAATCACTGGACCTTAGTTCAAATCATGAGTTTGCCACTACCTGTGTGATCCTGGGCAAATAATTTAACCTCTCTGAGACTCACTTTTCTCATCTGTAAAATGAGAATGTTGGATTTCATGAGCTCTAGGGTACCTTACAACTCTGAGCATTCTCTGGGACACTTTTTGGAGCCTGCTACAATTCCTTGGGGCACTAAGGCTTTGTCAGAGAAGCCAAGAATAAGGACTTGGGTTTGAATCTTGGCTTGGCTACTTACTAGGTCAAGCATAGTGGGAAACCCCCTGGCTTGAACCTTCCATTGTCTGATGGAATTAAGCAATAATGCAGATTGTTTCAGGGAAATGAGAGTTTTGCTGTTTTGATCTCTCTGTTACAAGACTAGTAGAACCACCCCTGCCCCCCCTACCACATGCATAAAAATAACATTAAGCAATCTAAAATTTCAGACTGAAATATTAGCTCCCCCAGCGAGTCTGCATTTCTGTTTAAGTAACAGGAATTTCAAACTATTTGCTCTGAATTTGGAGTCACAGGACCTTAGTTTGAACCCAGATTCCCTCATTTCCTAGCTGGAAACCTTGTACAAGTTAATTATCTTATCTAGGTCTCTGTTTCTTCAAATCGAGGCATTGGATTAGATGATGTGTAAATTTCCTTTCAGTTCTGGATCTATGATCCCCATGGACTTAGGTAGATTTGGCCTTCTTTATTTGATCTATTATTGGAGTAGAAAGAGGGGTTCTTAACTCTTTTTTTTTTTTTTTGTCAGGAACCCCTTTGGCAGTCTGGTGAAGTCTGTGGATGTCTTTTCACAAAAAATGTTTCTAAACACAGAATACTTATAATTATAAAGGAAACCTACTAGGTTAACTTTAGCTCCACAAGGAAGTAGTTTCCTATTTAGATGAAACTGTTCAACCCAAGCTAAAGATAGGGAAAGAAATTACAGTGACCTCATCTGAAAAGGGATTAAAATATTTTGCATTCTACATTAGGTAGAAATATAGTTAAAATAAAATAGAATTTGTTAGGAAAAGTATATGTCTCTATATATGTATGTATATATGTGTATACACACACACACACACACACACACACACACATCTATATAAATATATCCACACTAGGGGCAGGTAGGTGGCACAGGAAATAGAGCACTGTCCCTGAAGTCAGGAGGAACTGAGTTCAAATCTGAACTCAGACACAACACTAACCTTGTGACCTTGTCAAGTCACTTAACCCCAATTGCCCTGCCTTCTCCCTCCAAAAAGCAATAAATAAATAAATATATCCACACTTAATTATGGGGAGTGGGGGGAGAACAAAATAAAAAGAGCATAGCAGAGAACACAAGAAAACTTATAAGGAAACAGAGAAAAGATGGACAGTTCTCAACACAACATGTAGTATTTATTATATAGGCTTTCTTGGAATGTAAATCTATTGCTACATATATATTTGCTATGTATCATGTTCTGTTGTGCACATGACATGCTTTTTTTTCCTTTTCTTATTTTGTATTTAAGTTTTAGCAATAATAAAGGAGAAAAAAAATATATTGTTACAAGAAAGCCAAAACCAGTTTACAGACCCCCTGGTTAAGACACCCTGAAGAAGACTAATTACAAATAAATCAAGAGCTAGAGGGGCAGACAGCTGGCTTCTGGGTACAATGCAAAACATTTTAATCCCTTTTTAGATGAGGTCACTATAATTTCTTTCCTTATCTTTAGCTTGGGTTGAATAGTTTCATCTAAATAGGAAACTACTTCCTTGTGGAACTAAAGTTAACCTAGTAGAAATCATAGTTCCAGTAAAGCTCTCTTTTAAACAACAACAAGACAAAAGAAAACAAAAGAGGCCCAAAACAAAGGACTAGAAATCACATGGCCATTTATAATAAGAGTGTCATGACAGTTCTAGGGAGTAAACATCGGAATCAATTTCCAAGGCATAGAAGCAGTAAGCCTCTTCCCATCACTGTGCTTTAGTAAACACCCACACAATCTGTGACGTGCCGTCACCAAGCAAAACCATCCACATTGGCATGGCCAGGTGATGTTCATTATACTATGTAGTACTGGCTTCCATGATGTGTAGGGTCAGCTCTTCAGAGATTCCTCCAAGGATGACGTTATTGGGGTAATTTCTTTCATCTAGGCATCCATCTAGGCTGGACTTTGGGAAATATTTAAATTCAACAAAGTAGGAGTTATCTTCCCATAAAGTCACTGTGTACTGGGCCTGATCCCAAATAGAAAGGGTGCTTCTAACAGCTGTATGTGGTTATCCAGTCTTAGGCTTAAAAAAATAATAATAATTTTTTTTTTTGAGCCACCCAGTCTCTGTGGAAACAGGCCTCCAAATGAATTCCCAGTGGTTTGGGATTCCATCAAGTGGCTGAGCCAACAGGAACTGTTCCTGCTATGGTACAAGCTAGGCTTTAGTTTATTTATAGACTTTCAAACCCAGACAAGTGTCAGGTCACATTGTTCAATGAGTCAGACATCAGCCCTTGAAATAATGGTTAAAGGGCATATTTATATGGGTTTCTGGGACTTTTGTCTCTTAATTGGAAATTATTCCAGGATTTCTACATAGACAAGCTCCACCGCACCCCCTCCCCTTTGGAATTTCTGTCAAACACATGGGTATAGTAACAGCCAAGTCCTTTCTGTCATACAAAGGCCTTCTAGCTTCATGGCGTCTTCTGGCTTGTTTCATGCTGTAATCTCTACAATCCAGTCAAACCTACCAACTTACTGTTCACCATATACAACATTCTACTTCCCACTCTCATGACTTTGTACTGTCTGAATTTCATCCCTAGAATGATCTCTCTCTTTATCACTGCCTCCTGGAATCCTTAACTCTCTTTTGTCAGTCAACAGGCGTTTACTAAGCATTTATTACATATATTAAGAGCGAGGGGTACAAAGAAAGGCAAAACCACTGTCCCTGATTTCAAGGAGAATGCAAATAATTGTACATAATCGCCTACATTTCATCTCTCCTAATCTTCCAATCTGTGAGTGCTCCCTTCGATCCCTCATGATTTTGTATGATTACTTATATGGTATATTTAGTAACTTTTGGTTGTTCCAAAACTCTTAGTGTAGTTTTCAGTTATTAAAGCTTTAAACTAAGATTTTTAAGACACTCTGTATTTTTGTATTTACTGATAAGTGTGGATGTCTTTGCCTCTCAATGGAATGTAATCTCCTTAAAGGCAGGTACTGTTATGTTTTTATATCTCCAGAACTTAGCATAGTACTTTGCACATAACAGGCACTTAATAAATGATTGTTGCATTTAAATTAAATTAAAATACCATGGAATGAGGCATGTGCATCCACATTAATCCAACTCACATTTGACCATGATCATGTAGACGTCAATGGTGCAGATGGGTGGCTGAGGAAGACGTTCTCCTTTCTCTAATATAGATGAAATTTCACTTGCAGGGATTCCATCATAAGGTTTGGACCCAAAGGTCATCAGTTCCCAAACTGTGACACCTGCAGAAGTTGGGGGAGGGGAAGAAAATAGAAGAAAATGGTCACTTGTGGAGTCACTAATCATCCATATTCTCCAGGCAACTAAAGCTTTCCTGTGGTTCTATCTTTCTTCTAGGTCTATTCTTTATAATTGGCAGTGGAGACAAAGGCTTGTCCCTTGTTGCAGCCACAGGAGAACACACACACACACACACACACACACACACACACACACACACACTCAAAAAGTAAGTTCCTGAAAGAGGAACACAGCAATTTGCTTGACTCCCAGTCAATCATATAATACAGTGTCTTCAGATTTGGTCACTGGATGAGCCTTGCCATAGAATGGCCTGGATTTTCCAAAGACCAAAACAGAAAGTAAATGTGATTAGTAAATCAAGTTATAGAAAAACACCCATTGAAGGAAATGATCCTGCAAGGGTAAAGGAATGGATTTGGCCTTTTTTTATCATGATCCCTATAATTACATTAGCTTAAAGGGAGACAGAAATCACTGTTTCTTGATCTATGCCTTTAATTTATTCTGTTTTAAAAACAAATCAGACTTCGGAATGCACAATGGAAACTGGTTTTGCCTCAAATGGTTTGATACTCAGCACCCTTTCTTATGACCCATCAACCTTGGGGAGGAAAAAAAACCAACACAAAGTTGCCTGCATAGTAAGGGATTCCTTTTTGGAAAGCTGAATGGCTGAATTATACATTTTTCCTTTAATCTTTTGTGTTTGGATCGTTCTCCCTTTGAAGATGTTGTAATATGACCTGCCTCAACATCTCCTCTTTGGGTTTCATGATAAAGTGTAGAAAAGTGTACTTGTTGAAACGTGCAGTGGTTGGCATGGGAAGAGACTCAGGCACAGGACTGATGTTGGGTGTGTAGGAGGGGAGAAAGTGTGTGATGAGGGAGAGCCTTCCCCTGGACTAATGGGTGGAGCTTATCTTGCCTCTGGAGCTGTAGAGTCCCAGAAAAAAGCCATAGCTGGGCACACACACACCAAGTGAGTGAGTGTTCCCTCATGCTCCCTCCACCAGCAACAGAGTCTTAAGAAGTACCGTTTGATAATATCAGTGGCATGGGTTGGAGAGGGAGTACCGGCTCTGAGTGAGCAAACAGGCTTTCCTTAATCCTAGATATAAACCTGCCAAGATAACATAATCCAGGAAAAGGACAGAGGAAGAGGGAGGGTTTGGGATAGGAAAGGGGTGGGGATAATCAGTCCATGCCAAAGACCCAATTCACTAAAATAGCTTAAGCTGCCTCAAGGCACTGAAGAGCTCCATCTTGTATATCTAAGGGACAACACCCAGTTTTTAAGTTATAAAAAGTAATTGAGGTCAGACTTAGTAAGAATAGTCCCTCAAACTTCATCTCCAACAGATATATCTAATTCCCTCCCTATCAAAAACCATATCATACTTCTGTACATCTACCTTTTGACATATAGCTATATCCCTGGGCTCTCTTATAAATATAACCTAAGTTCGAATCTGTCTCAGGAATTTACAGGTTGGGTGACTGGGGCAAATTTCTTAATCTCTTCCGGTCTCTGTATCCTCCTCTGTAATATGGGGATAATAACAGTACCTTTCTTATAGGTTTGTTGTGAGGATTAAACCAGATTTTATGTGTGTGTGTGTGTGTATACATATATACATACAGACATACATATAAAGTGCTTCACAAACTTTAAAGAACGATGTAAATCTCAACTATTATTAGTAATAGAATCATAAATATTAATGCTCCCCCCACCCCACCCATGCAATTGAATTTCCAGGGAATATATTCTTGGCCGGAGTAGTATAGGATTCCTACTTGGGTATGTCTTAGACTAGATGCCTTATGAAGTATCACCCCCTTCTGAAATCATAGGAACATAGATTTAGAGCTGGATGATGTCACTTTCATTTTTACAGAAGAGGAAACAGAGGCACAAAGTAAAGTGATAGAATCATAGATCTAGCTAGGCCTATCTTTAAGGTCATCAAGTCAAAAGCCAACCTCCCCCAACTTCCCCCATTGCTTTGAGTGACAAAGAGAGATTACATAATTTGCCAGGAGTTAACACAGATACTAAGAGTCTGAGGAAGGATTTGAACTCAGGTCTTCCTGACTGAGCCCAGTGTTTTTTTGCAGAGCTGGAGTTCTAACCTACTTCTACTGACTACAAGATCCCTTTCTAATATATCACTTTCTTGATTCCACCCATAGAGATAACTGGAAAATTTTGCATGGACAAAAGAAGTGGTCAGAAAATTCCATCTCTCATTAAGTATAAATTAGTTTTCACTGATTGCTAAATGAAAAAAGTCATGATTCACTAAACAACCATGGCTATCAGATGATTCGTGCACAGAAACTCATTCCTCTGCTGGGAAATTCAGGTAAAGATCAGGTAAAATGAAATTGAAATCTCCCTCTGATTCCTGGTAAAGCCCTTTTGCACATTTTCATCTTTCACCTTAAAAATTTTACTTAAATCTAAACAATGGAATGGAATGTTTTCAAGAATCTATTTTTAAATACTTCCTAAATTCATTACTATGCATGCGCACCCACACATGCGCACACACACAAACACACACACACACACACACAGACACTCACTCTTAAGACCTTTTAAATGTCTCCAATGGCATTTTGGGTAGCAGTCATTTTCAATTTTTTTCTCTGTTTACTTAGTATATCAGATAGACAGCAGCCATTACATTATTATTAGTCACTGTCTTGAACAATATTAATTGGATGACAGAGCATGGAACACAAATGAAAAAACATAAAAGTCTAGTTTAGTCTCAGTCTAAATTCATTAGTACCTATGGTTTTGACTCACCATAGCTCCAGACGTCACTTTGGTGGGTATAAATACGGTGTAAAATCGATTCCAAAGCCATCCATTTAATAGGCACCTTGGGATAATTAGAGAGAAAATAGCAAGACAATTAGGCCCTCCACTTAAAAAAAAAAAAAAGCTGAATACAAGTGTCCTACCACCTGGAGGGTGAAGACAAAAACACATCCTTCCATCACAGACCAGCTATATGGGGCCTGTATAACTGAGGACAATGATGGCAGCCAAGTTGTAGGATCAGGAGATCAAGGATATACAGCTGCAAGGACCTGATAAATCACCTAATCTACCCCCTTATTGTACAAATAAGGAAACTGAGGCCTGGAAGTTAAGTAACTTGTTCAAGGTTACCTAGGTAGTCAGTGCAGAAGTAGAAACTGAATTCAGGTCTTTGGACCTCAAATCTAGAACTCAGTTCCCAGCAGCATGCTGATTCTATTGCAGTTGGAGAGGTAATAGGCAAATTTAGAAACCTGGCATTTTTTCTTGGTCTATGCTGAATTTTTTTTTTCCCTGACAGGTCTTTTCTTCCTATTAAAGTCAATCACATAAACATTTATTAGACATCTACATTATGTATGGTATTTTGCTAGGTGATATGGATAGAAATAGTAAATAATCTCTGTCCTGAAGGAGTTTACAAACTAAAGGGGAGATTCTGACATGAACACAAAGAATTATGCTAGAAAGCAGAATGGGAAAAGTAAAAAGTATCAGTTTAAGTATCAGAAGAAAAGTGAGGTGGAATTTTTGTAGCCAAGGGTGGAGGATGGGCAGGAAGTCTTCATGGAAAGGAGGACACCAGAGTTAGGTCTTGAAGGATTTGCATAGATGGAGAATGAAAGTAAGAGTTGCCCATTCCAACCTTGGGGCAGCTAGGTGGTATTCTGGACTTGGAGCTAAAGTTCTGGACTTGGAATCAGGAAGACCTGAGTTCAAATACTGCCTTAGATACTTACCAGCTAAGTGTCCCTGGGTTAATCACTTAATTTCACCGAGACTCATTTTTTGCTCAGTAGAATGAGGTTAATTATTCTCACAGAATTGTATTGAGGATCAAATGAGATAAGGTTTACAGGATCATATAAATATTATCTGTTATTATTATTACTCCAGATAGTGATGCATGGCTTCATTGAATCATAGGGATGATGGGAAAACTAGTACTCAGTTGGTGGGTGGGGTGGAGTGAGTCAAGGTAGGTACTTTCCTCCTACAATCTTCCAGTAAGGTCATTTTCAGGATGCCTCACCTAGATAGCTTGGATATGACCTGGGAAAGCATCTCCAGCCCTCCAGAATGCCAGCCAAAATAACCCTTCCCTATCTTCCCCCTTCTAGGCTTCAGTCTGGTGTCCCCTTATCTTTCCTTTGAGAAACGGGTCCTGGTCCTTATGCTCTGACTCCTTGGACCTTGCCTCACCCCTCTCATCTGGCTAGTGTCTGAAGAAGACATTCCACCAGACATATTTTTCTGGCTGGTATAAACATTGATATAGAAATGGCCTCATGTACCCAAGTAACATAGGTCTGGGGCCTGGGCTCCCACCCAACTTACAGTATAAAAGTCATATATACACAGGTGTATGTATGACTTCTATAATCAAAACTTTGCTCATTGGCACAACCTGGCTGAAAGATACATCCTAGAGCCAGTAGCCATAAGATCTCTTTAACTTGATCCAGGCATTCAAGCACTTCCTTACATTGGCATGATGAGTCACTGGCCCAGGCTTTGCCCTTTTCCTTGGGGGTGGGTCAGGAAGGTTCCTGGTGGTGTTACTTACAATGATTATAAATGAGAAGTCTGGGCAAACAGCAATATCAACTCATTTTTGCCTCACAAATGGTTGGGTAGGAGCAATATATGATAGTCACATAAACAAAATGAACTAAAGCCATCTTAACTCCATCTTAACTCAAATTTCTTTTGAAGATGCCTTATTGTTCCAGATAAACAAAACCTAATGTTTTTAATGGATTACCTATGGAATGGAATTGAATTCTGCTATCAAGTGATTGAGCTTGAAAGGTATTATGAATGGTTTTTGGCCTAGGCTTAACCAAACTATGTCATTATAAGACTTGGGTCCAACTGAAGGGAAGGGTGATCCTGGGAAAGAGACAAAGTGTCAGTGATGGAGAGAAAAGGGTCATGGGAACCGAAAGAAAATCTTAGAGGAGTGTGGGGTTTGTTCAGACTGCCTGAAATGGATACTCCCTCCATTATTATCCCTCTTCCCCTACCCCAAACCTCCAACTTCACACGTTAAAATTCTTCCCTTTGTTAAAGATCCAGCTTGTGTTCCACCTCCCCTAAAACTGCCCCTGCTCCCTTCAATATATGTCTTAAACCTTCTGCTTAGACTGCCAGATCCTTGAGGGGCTGAATTATTTCATCTTACACATAGTATGTGCTTAATAAATATTTGTAGCTCATTGGATTATGTATCTAAAGCTGAGAGGAATCTCAGGGGCTGGCTAGTCCAAGTTCTTCATTTTAAAGATGAAACAAATGAGGCCTAGAGGTAGATTATA
The DNA here is from genome assembly GCA_011680675.1 of Gymnobelideus leadbeateri. NCBI lineage: Eukaryota > Metazoa > Chordata > Mammalia > Diprotodontia > Petauridae > Gymnobelideus > Gymnobelideus leadbeateri. The sequence goes on along the minus strand of WOXC01008919.1, from coordinate 365,244 downwards.
TGACTTGTTCAAGGTCACAAAGGTAAGATTTGATTCCATGTCCATAATACTCCCTTGAAGACAATTTCATGGTTCTGCTATTTCCTAGCCATGTGACCTTGCTTGAGTAACTTCACCTATACTCTTCAGTTCCTTCACATTTTGTAAATTGCCATGTGAGCTATTATTACTATCGCCATTAGCTTGTCTTCAACGAGCACTTGGTGACTTCTTTCTATTGGTTTTGGCTCTGCCAACTGACTCAGGTCTTTCTCTATTGCCTCACTATAGGGAGGTCACTCTGACTTCTTAAAGTCTATACCAGATGACCATAAGCTCTAACGAGGTTCATACAAGCTAGGAGGACTTTGAGTATAGAATTAATGATGATGTGTCATCAGCTGAGGACCAGTCCGTCACCAGCAACAAGATAATAGTAGCTCATGCCATTTACTAAAGCACAGAGAGATGGTGCTCATCTGCCTTGGGGGGGGCACAGCACCCATACAGATAAAATCATGAATCTTTTAAATTACTGGAGCACTGAAATACTTTGGATCCTGGCTTCTGCCTGCTGGACTCCCTTCATCTTAGCATTAAACAAAATCATGTCAATTATGTGGCTCAGTAAAGAATGATTTGTGATTTTTTTTTAATTCGGAGATGATATAGCATAATAATAAAAAGGTTTCTGGCAAAATAATAACAGAGGTGATTATGCTACCATTTAGATGAGGAGTCTGAATGTATATTTTTATCCATTAAATGTGTATTTCCTTGAATGCTGGGCAAAACCTGGTAGTGTCTCACCTTGCCTCCTTCTGCATGGTATTCTTTCTCCTCTGCACCAAGCAATTTTGCCAGCCCAAAATCAGTGATCTTGACATGTTGAGGTGTCTTCACAAGGACGTTTCTGGCTGCCAAGTCTCGGTGTACCAAGCGGCGTTCTTCAAGGTAGCTCATCCCCTGAAAAGCATAGGCATGGAATGGGAATTGAGTAAGAAATGGCCCCACATAAAACCACTCTCCCACTGTAGATCCAAAGAAGCAACACACAAATCTACAATCTTTCTAGTAGCACATGAAGAGACCACAGGCTCTTTCCATGGTGTCAGACATAGGAAGGGATTTGCTGGAATTGCTGAGAGGCAACTGTGGTGGAGGGCAGTGGAAGGCACACAGAGCTTGGCATCAAAAGCCCTAGGTTTGAGCCTAGCTTCAGGACTTGCATCAAACCTCTTTACATCTCTGAGTCTCAGTTTCCTCATCTGTAAAAGGGAGATGTTAGTTTTGTTTCCCAAGTGATATCATGAGGTGCTTTTGAATGAAGTTTTTCAAAGACGTCTGTTCACATTTTTTCTTTATAAAGAGTAAGTAAGAGTGAGTGTTGGCACTCTTTGCTTATGAAAATCAAATGCTCCCTTCGTCACCACTTGTGTGTCTTCCTGGTCATTCTACACCTTGATTTGGAGGCAGGGAGAGGAAGCTGAAAATAAATTAATGCCTTAAAAAATGACAACAAAAAACTCCTCCCCAGAAGGCTACCCTATTTCTTGGGCTGCCATCTCTCTAGCATTCAATATACTGTTTGCTTTGCACTACTGTCTCTTGCAGAAGATTAAATCTGTTAATTATCTGTAGTGTAAAAGCTGCACTAAGGTAAAAAGTGTTAATTGTACCTGGCTTATTAATGCTGTTGGGTCGTGACATCTATTTTTTAAAGACTAAATCAGCTTTCCACTTTATTCCTTCTTTCTCCTCTCCCTCCCTTCTTTTCTCTTTTCCTTCCTCTGCTCCTTCAATTATCTTTCACACTTACATCCTCCTCACTTGAAGGCCATTAATTTCTGGTTTCAGGCAAATCAAACACTACCTTCAACAGGTACTTGAAACCCTCCCTCACTCTTTCCTTTGATTCCTTTCCTTCCTTCCATCCTTCTTACATTTTCCCTTCCTCCTCCCTCCTTTTTTTTACTTCCTCCTTCCCTCTCTCCCTTTCTTTCTTCAATGCTTGTTCTCCCTCCCTCCATTCCTTCCTTCCTTCCTCCTCCTTTCTCTTCCACCTCCCTTCCATATTTCTTCCCTCCCCCCTCCTCTCCTCTCCCTCATTCCTCCCCTCCCTTCATACCTCTGTCCCTTCCTTCCTTACTTCTTTTTTTCTCCCTCCATACCTCTCTCCCTTCCTTTACTTTCTCTCTCTCTCTCTTCCTTCTCTCCTCCCTTCTCCCCATCCTACTTCCTCCGACCCTCCCTCCCTCCCTTCCTTTTTCCTTCTCCATTCTTCCATTTGTTTTCCAAGAAAAAAAAAGAAAGCATTTCTGAACGTCTTGTCAGTTTCACTGAGATCTACAATTACTTGGTCTTCTTAAAGGCCACCCCCCACTCCAGCTCCTATTTTGGTTGTTGGAGATCCAAGCACCAGCCCACTTAGGAGAAGATAACGAGAACACATGCAGTTGGGAATCCTTCGGCTCAGCAGTTTGCATCCTCTGAGCCCCAAGGACCACCATCTGATACTTTCCTCCCAATTCCCCTGCCAGGGCCCTTTGAGCGGAACTTCCCCTGCTGAGCAGAGGCCTGTTTGTGTTGCCAAAAGAAACATCCCAGCAACTTGGCCTTGGGCCACTTGGTAAATTTGTTTCATTGTATAAATCTACCCCAGCCCCTCCCCCAGCCCCCGCTTCCGGCCCAAGCCCAAGGTTTAGAAAGTCCAAGAGTTGCCTGAACTGCGAAACTTCCTTGACTGGAACTCAAGACCTACTGATAAGTTACTCATCACCCAGATCTAGTCTTCAAAGAAGGGTGGAAAAGGAACATCTTAAGTCTCCCAGCATAAGCAACCAAGAAGCCAAATGATAAAGGATGAGGCCATTACATAAGAGTCCTAGGATTGCAGGACTTAGATTCATCTAAGGCTAGAGAAAAACAACAAAAAAACCCAGTTCTTATCTATTCACCCTTGCATCTGTACACTGTCCAAAGAGACAGTCTGAAATTCTACTTCGGAGCCCCAAAGGGTGAGAGCTTAGCTAGCCCCCCAAAGATAAGGGCCATAATTTCTCCTATGAAGTCACAGTATTCAAACAAACAAGTCACAGGAAATGCAGTAAGAATAGGTCTGTAGTTAGTCTCTTGGGAAGCGTGTTTCCTGCGTTCTCCTTGAAAAGCTTTGGATTTTTGTTGTTGTTGTTAATGACTGCAAGATGGCCAGTAAGAAATGTGAAAAGAGACGTGGTTTTAAGTATTTCAGAGGATTTGATTATGATGGAAGATCCTGTAGATTCTCACAGAAAGTCACAAACAGGGATGTAGAAGCAAGCCAGTGACTGATCTCAGAATCCTAGATTTACAGCTGGGAGGGACCTCAGAGATCATCTGCTGCAACCCCTTCAGTCCATAAATGGGGAAACAGAGGCCCTGACAGCTTAATTGGCTTGCCCAATATCACAGGTATTAAGTAGTACAAATCGGAAGGATTTGAATCCAGACTTTCTGATCCCAAATCCATTGTGCTATCTATCCAGATTACCTCTTCTTGACCTTAGAAGACTGATGCTAAAGTGTTTCCCTCCTCTTGGCAGGAAGGTAATACACTATAAATGAAGAATGAGGCATATCTCATCAGACTTGGCCAAGTTTGCTCTTTCAATTTACTTTACTTCATCACATGTAGGGTTTCTGTTGTTGTACAGTCATTTTAATTGAATCTGATTCTTTGTGACCCCATTTGGAGTTTTCTTACCAAAGATACTGGAGTCGTTTGTCCTTTCCTTCTCCAGTTCATTTTACAGATAAGGAAACTGAGGCAAATGGGGTTAAGTGATTTGCCCAGGGTCACACATCTAGTAAGTGTGAGGTTAGATTTGAACTCTGATCTCTGTGAGTCCAGATCCAGTGTTCTAATCCATTGTTCCACCTAGCTGCTCCAGGCTTATAACCTGGTCATTTCAGTAATGGAGACATGGCTTTTTTGGCTAGAAATTTCTTAGTGATTATGTTACTGTGGCAGTAATAGCCTTAACAATCCAAAGGACTGGAAAAAGTACACATCCCTTCCCAAATGTCTAATTTTTAGGTAAGGAGTGACTACTATAACAACAGAAACTGATCCAGGGCTTTTCAGATTTCTTTACAAATAATCTCTTATTTGAAACCTATAACAATATGAGCTATAACTATAATGAAATGAGACTGATTTTCTATTTAATTTTCAAGGTTCATGACTTTCTAGTCACACCCAATACAGCAAGGTTGAGTGACATTTCCTTCCCACCCATGACCATCCTTTAACCCACTACTAATTGCTTTCCCATTTCCTTTAAGTAACAGTAGGATCATAGGATTTAGATCTCAAGGGGTCTCAGAGGTCATAAAGTACAATGCATTTTACAAAGGAATAAATTAAGGCTGAGAAGGGTGAAGTGACTTTCCAAGGTGACACAGAGTAAGGAGCAGTGTGTCAGGAATTAAATATAGGTCTTCTCACTCCAAATTCAATCCTTTTACAACTACATCAGCCTTACTGTGCTTATTTCCTTGACATTTTGTTCAGGTCAATAAACTTGTAGTAGAGAGGACAGATTCACACACAACAGCTATATTTAGAAAACATCCCAGGATAGCTGATGGCTTCATAGCTTAAGATATGCAATTTATGAACCAATAAATCTCACTTTGAAAATTACTAGTAGTTTAGTTTTTAGCCTGCCACTAAGTGCTTCTGGGTAATTCCACTTTGGGTATTTAAGAGTGAAATTGGTGCTCAGATTAAATAACTACTAACCCCAGGGCAAATGTCTCTGTAACAGTTCAGGTGGAGGGGGGAAATAGTTATTTTCTTTTCCTTCCCTTGCTTGGTTGCACATTATTGTAACTTGTTACAAGCGATTAAATATTATTCTTCACCTGTTGAAGGCAAACACATTTTGGCCATAGTTAATAGGTGATGAAGCAGAATTACCTAAGATTGAAATATAGCTAATGAAAGAAAGGACAGGCTGTACCCAGGAGCCTGACTCAACCATCTTTAACTAGAACAGCATCTTTATCAATGTCTTGGAGAAAAGTATGGATAATATGCTCATCAAATTTGCAAATGGTACAAAGCTGGGAGAGATAACATGTTAGATAACAAAGTCAAGACTCAGAGAGGTCTCTACCAACTAGAATAATGGGCCAAATTGAATAAAATCGAATTTAAGTGGGATGAATGTAAACTTCAACACAAGTTTAAAAAAATCAAAATACAGTATAGGTGGATAAAAGCTCCTTTTAACAATATTTGGGAGTGTTAGTTGACTACACACTCACTATGAGTCAATGGTATGAGAAAACATTCCAAAAAATGAATGAAAACTTAGGTGCCTTAAATCAGGGACAGGGTCCAAAGCCAAGCAGAGGATAATCCTGTCGTCCCCAGCACAAAAAAAAAAACAAAAACACAAAAAAACTAAGAACACTTTGTACATACAATTTTGTGAATATAAATGGTAATTTGATAACTCATTGAGTAGGAAGTTGTGAATTCTTTTGAGTAGGTGAATATTATAGTCTTTTTTAGAACTGAATCATTTCTTCATGATATCTTGCCAAGAAGACTAATCATTAATATCTCAAACCCCTAAATTAGTGAAAAACTTTTTGTGACATCTTCTGAAACAGGAAGAAAATATCAAGGCCAAGTTTATCTTGGTCTATAAAAGGAATAACATCAGTAACTGACCCTTTCTACTACACTAACATAGTGTGATGTCCATTTATTATCTATCATTTCATTACTACCATAACTTATTGTGGTATCCTAAAAAAGCATGATTTCCATTTCCATGTGGAGTTGGAGACAAAAGGCATTATCAAGGCTGTCCCAAGTGCCACATTCAGCCTGACTAGAATGGGAAAGACTGGCCCTATAATTTAGGACATGGGACTCTAAGAACTTGTTACTTCTCATGTTATGAAAAAAATAACAATTCTTGGAAAAATAATAGCAATAACTTGGAAAATTTATATTTTTGGATTGATCATGGAAAAGAATCTTTCACAGTGTCTTTTGAAATCTCATCAATTTTTCCCCATGTTATATCCTAAATATAATTATAGAATCAAAGGATCTAAAGCTAGAAGAAAACTTAGAGATCATCTAAGTCCCCAGCTTTTTAATTAGGGGGTTGTAACTTAAAAGGAAACAAAAAAAACAACTTAATAGCTATATTTCAATATAACTAGTTTCTTTTGTAAATCTTTGAATTTTATTTTATGCATTTAAAAATGTTCTGAGAAGGGGTCCATAGGCTTCACCAGACTGCTAGAAGGGTCCAAGATATACAAAGAAATTAATAACTCCTGACCTAGTCCAGCCCTCTCATTGTTAGGGAGGGAAGTAGGCTGTAAAGCATTCTGGTAGCCAGAAATCCCTGCATTTGAATCTTACCTCAGATACTATTTAGCTGTATGACACAAGGTTAGTTACTTGACCTCACCTAGCCTCAGTTCCCTCATCTGTAAATTGGAGAAAATGCCTACCACAAAGGGTTATAGTGAAGATCAAATGAGATACAGTATGCAAAATACTTTATAAACCTGAAAACATAAAAGTATGAGCAATTATTATTATTGTCTAAGGTGACAATACGTAGCAGAATTGGTATCTAAACCTATATTCTCGGGCTTCAAATCAGGTCTTAAGTCATTACATATTACTGATAGAAAATTTATGTAGACAGTGACGAGATTCATTTTCATGACCGTTACAATCCGCTGGGCTCTTGAATCAGAGGACTGCTCATCTCTACTTCATCTGACATTAGAATAAGGCACACTAAGAATAAAGCTGATCTGAAGGACAGTAAAAGGGAAAAGTTCTTTCAAAAAGTTGTTTAAATACAAAATGCTGAAGAGGTCCATATGTACACACACACACACACACACACACATGCCAACAGAAAACACAATCACCCCATGGCAGATCTCTGGGTCTCTATTTCCCTTCTTTTGGCTATGTTTTGGCCCCTCAGCATTTCCCTTGAGACTAAGGGAAATGCAATTGGAGAAGAGAAGAAAGCCATACCAAAGCCATACAATGTTATTTGTTAATAACTTTGTTGAAATTTTATGGGTAATAGAATAAAAATTAATTTATAAAATGAGGTGTTTCTAAAATGTTGGGTGTATTTTGTATTCTCTGCACTGTCCCATGGAAAACTGGGAACTTGCTGGAACTTCATTTCCCTTTTAGTGTGAATCATTTTTTACCAACTTAATAAGGGATGACAGAGATATTTACAGGACTGTGAATGAAGAAGAACTTTAGAGATCATCATTTTTGGTTAGTTGTTTGTCAGGCATATCCAACTCTTAATGACACCATTTGGAGTTTTCTTAGTAAAGATATTAGAGTGCTTTGCCATTTCCTTCTTCAACTCATTTTACAAGTGAGGAAACTGAGGCAAACAGGGTTAAGTGACTTGGTCAGGGTCACACAGCTAGTAAGTATCTGAGGCCTGGTTTGAACTCAGAATCCAGCCCAGGCACTCTATCCACTATATCCCATATATCTCCCAGAGATCATCTAGTCTCACCAAATATTGACCAAGAATCCCTTTCGAACACCCTTCAAAATGGTCATCCAGTACTTGCTTGAGACATCTGATGAAGGGAAACTCACTACTGGTAATGTGTGATGCTGTGGGAAGAGAGCTAGACAGGATCTGAGTTTAAATCCTGGATCTGTACTTATTGCCTGTGTGACCTTGGGCAAGTCCTTTATCTTTTCTGGGCTTTAGTTTCCTCATCTACAAATTGAGAACTTGGCCTAGATGATCCCAGAGCTCCCTTCAGCTTTGGATCAATGGTCCTATGGTCCCAAGGCATCCCATTCTACTTCTGAACAACTTTGAATCTACCTACAACTACCATCCATTACTCCTAGTTAGACACACTGAGATTGTATTCCTTCTTTCAACTAACCAAAAAAGATAGTGCGTCCCCTGTTAAGATTTTTCCTTTTTAGGCTAAACATTGACAATTCCTTCAAATGGTTCTAATGAAGCCTGGCCTCAGGGCCCTTGACTATTCCCATTGGCCCTTTTCAATATGGTTGCTTGCTTCTGGGAATATTTTCTGCCAAGCTCTACAGCCCTTTTACTTACCTTGGCAATCTGCACACACCAGTTGAGAAGGTACTGGGAGCCAATGTTGTCCTTGTGTTCCCGTATGTAGTCCAGAAGGCAACCAAATGGCATGAGCTGTGTTATGAGTTGGACTGTGGATGTCAGACAGATTCCCAGGAGACGGCATACATGAGGATTGTCCACACTGGCCATCACATAGGCTTCCTGCTCAAAGAAAGAGAGAAAACAACATTGGTACTGTCCTGAATGCAAGGACTAAAAGGGAAGTCATAAGGTATCTTTAAAAAGAATGGTAAGAGGAAGAAAGAAAAAAAGAAAGGGAAGGAGGAAGGAAGGAAGGAAGGAAGAAGAGAAAGAAGGAAGGAATTCAAGAATTCAAACTCAGGTCTTCTTGACTGCAATTTTAGAACTCTATCCATTACACCACCTCATTGCCTCAATTAACCTTTTGGATATTTCCAAATTTAAGACCTATCAGGATTCTATAGTTACAACATATTGATGAATTTTTCACATTTCATCTTGTCTTATAGTATTGATGAGCAGCCTCAAAGTAATTTTACTATAGATTAAAAAGATGACAGGGCAATTCAATGAAAATTTTGGTGCATTAGGACCTGAAGTTGACAGTGAGTCCAACCCATTGGACCGGTTTGAAGGCACTAATCCAATTGTAGTTAGCCAAACAGGTGAGGGAGAAAGTATTTTTAGGGGTCTTATGGGTATCAAACAAGTAGACTTTGCTTGGTATATATTTTATATTTACATATTTACATGTTTCTTTCCCCTACAAAATGGAAGCTCTTTGACGGAAAGGCTATCTGATTTTTGTCTCTGTGTTCTCCATTGCCCAAGAGAGTGATATATATGTCAAGTGCGTCCAGAATGCTTGTTGAATGAATGGCGGTGGTTGTTTCTCATTTATGAAGGGCTTTAACCTTAGCAACTTCAGTATTGGTGTCTCGTGAACTCTGTAATGATGCCAGCAGCCTTCCATGTCTCAGCAGTCAGTTATATTGGGTGCTATGGCCAAAGGAAAAAAAATATCAACTGATGCCAGCCTTCTGGTCATGAGCCTCTCAGAACTTGCTCGGCTGGCCCTTGACCATTAAAGCACAGTCTGTTGTGGAGTCTGGACTTAAAACCTTTCCAGTTTCATGTAGGATATGCCAGAAATTGTGCTATATTGGCAAAGTTTATAAGAATACAGGGGCAGAAATATTCTTTCAAGAATACTACAATGGGGCAGTAAGGAAGGAAATACCAATGACACATCAGAGTATTAATTCTTTTTAGGATATCCAAATCACAGAACCAACAAATCGCAGAAATTCCGTAGAAGAATCTTGACTACATATATATATATAAAACACAGTCCTGGCTCTAATTCACACCATAAGTTATTAACATGCTGTCTTCCCTGTTAGATTAGGAGCTTCCTGAGGGCAGGGATCATGTTTCTGCCTTTCCAATACTTAGCACAATGTAAATTCTTAATAATAGTTTGCTGATTGATTATGGAGAGAATCTTTAGGTCACTTGAATGAACATATTTTGATGTGCTTTTGATCCCCTATTTGAAACAGGCAAAAAGTGATTTAAAGGAACCCAAATTCATGCTTGTCAAGGGGCTTTGGATTTCATTAGAGAGCCAGAAAGAATTATCTGTTTTCCTGGGACTGTGGGGGGAGGGGAAATTGAGGGGAGAAGATAGTGGAAGGGGGTGGGGAAAGGTGTGTGAATTTTCCCACATCCCTCTGATGAGAAAACCAGGCAGTTATACACAGTGTTATACCCACACTATCCACCAAAGACTGCCAAATCAGGGTCCTGATTTTGACACCAGTCGATGGATGTGTAATTTATTTAACCTTCCTGTCATTCTTGGACAGAGAAAGTCCAATTGGCCCCAGTCTTAGAGAGAAAAAACCTCCTCTAAAAATTAAAAGAGAACCCTAAATTTTCATTCTTAAATTCTAGGACTTTCACTTCAACATATGAATGGTAGATAGAAGACTAATTCTGTGGTGCCATACTCACTGCCCAGAGAGGTAGGAAGGCCCAGCTTGTTTACTAGAGATTGTTTTGAGTAGAACCTGCACAGTCAAGTTTTGTTCTTGGCTCCGCCAGTAATTTGGGCTCAACTCAAATTCTGTCCTTTTGGGTTTTGTTGTTTGATTTTCAGCTGTGAAACAACTACAATGTCCCTCCCTTCCTCCCTGGGATGTTGTGAATAGAAATGTCCTACTAACAGCTAAATGGCACCCAGTAATTTCCTCTCAGTGGAACTGAAAATTCTGGTCTTTTGATGTTGTCCATGTTCAGCCCTAATATTACCTCCTCCAAAAAACCTAGCTTGGTCTCCAAGTTGGTAGTAATCTTTCACTCCATAACTCTTCCATCCCGTTTTGAACCATTTTTATGGTGCCTGCGCCAATGAATGGGCCTGGAGTCAGAAAGATCTAAATTCAAATCCAGCCTCAGGTATTTACTATCTGTGCGACCTTGGGCAAGTCCCTTAAACTCTGTTAGACTCAGTTTCTTCAACTGTAAATTGGGGCTAATAATAGGACCTATCTCATTGTAAAAGACCCTGATGTTGGAAAAGATTGAAGGTAAACGGAAAATAAATAGTATCATGGAAACAATGAAATAAGCTTAGACAAACTTTGGAAAATAGCGGAGGATAGAAGAACCTGGGCTCGCTGAATGACTGAACAACAACAACAAAACCTCAGAGTGTTGTAAGGATTAAATGAGATAATATTTGTAAAGCACGTAGCTTATGGAAGGTGTTATATACATAACTTTTCCTACTATGCACTTGGCACATAGTAGGTGTCATAGATATTTTTTCCCCTTTTGCCTTTCCCGTTTTCTGAACCATGTAGAGATCAAAGCCTCCTTCCTGATGGCAAGGTTCATGTCATAGCTAAAGTTTGTGTATCTCCTAGTGCTGATCCCAGTGCTCTACCATTGCTGTCTTTGATTTGAATTGAGATAAAGTGAATTGTGTAACTACTCTAATTATAAGAACAAGTCCTGGCTCTAATACACACCATACGTTTGACCTTGGATAAGTCATTTTCTTTACATGACCCCCACTTTTCTTGGTTATAATATGGGTTAAGCCTAGATGACGTCTAAGGTTTGTGTTATGTGAACATAACATCTGTACTCAGGACTTTGAGCTAGGGAGGACCCCAGCAGACATCTGGTCCAACATTCCCATTTTACAGATGAGGAAGCTGAGGCCAAGTGAGGCTAAGGTCACGCATGTAAGCATCTAAGGAATAATTTAGTCGAGTTCTTTGTGTCTTGACTGTCACACTAGGCCATGAAATCCTCAAGAACAGACAGTTTCTGAGCTCTGAAGAAGTTCACTGAGTGTTAAACAAATGAAGTCAGTACCCACTGGAGCCTATTGGGGTGGCTATTTTCATGAGTAAGGGAGGATATATCCTTGGAAGCAGGTTTTGGATAAGAACATTTCAAACCACATGCTCTCATTTTTTCAAGCATTTCTTCAGGGAATGTTGGAGGTAGGAAGATCCTCAGGCATCTGGATAGACCATCTTCATTTTTGTTGTTGTAGCTCTTCAGTTGTGTCTGACTCTTCGTGACTCCATTTAAGGTCTTCTTGTCAAAGATACTGGAGTGGTTTTGCCATTTTCTTCTCCAGCTCATTTTACAGGTGAGGAAACCGAGGCAGACAGGGACAGCTAGTAAGTGCCTGAGGCTGGATTTGTACTCAGGACTTCCTGACTCCATGTCCTATCCTCTATTCACTGGGCCACCTAGCTGCCTCTCATTTTACTGATGAGGAAACACCCTGTACAATGCTAAGAACACTTGGGAGTCAGAAGACACAGGTTTGAATCACAGCTTTGCCAATGACTACCTGTGTGACCTTTGGCAAGTCACAACTTCTCTGGGCTTCAGTTTCCTCATCCTTATTTCATAAGAAGGTTGGTTGAGATGAACTTTTGGCTCCATTCAAGCTTTGAACCCACAATTTCAGTGGAGAAGTGACTTGACTGGCCCACAGTTAGTTAAAGCAGGACTACACCCAGATGTTCTAATGCATATTACTGACTCTTTCTATCACGACCCTCCTTGTTGCACCATGCAATTCATTGTCAGTCAACAACTATTTATTAAACACCTGCTACATGTTAAAGTGGAGTGCTAGGTACTAGATCAGATACAAAGACTGAAACATTCCTTATTCTCAAGGAGCTTACATCTTCTCAGTTATGCCTCAGTTTCCTCCCATCAAGCCAGTATGAAAAGACATAATGGTGACAATTGGCCCAAGATAAGAGTTTTCAGTGTTGTAACTGCAAAGAAGCCAGGGGCTTCTTTTCTTTCCTTTTTCCTGAGGTACTAACAATACTATTTTGGATTTTCTTTCCATCATCAATGCTGAATTGATACTAGAAATTTTGAGGCAAACATCAGTGCACAGCTGAATTACAAACAAGTACTAATCAGGTCTCTCCCCTACATCTGGGAAGCTGTACAATCACAACACCAAAGAAATTCTCCTTCCATTCTAATTTCCTTTAGATCTGATCAAGATTCTGATCCATGTTGTCTTTGTTTTAGTGGAAAGAAAAAAAACTTGCAAACCTGAGCAGTTCAAGCTGCCCATCTGTTGTACAGTCTGTAAGGAACTGACCTGGAGATGGGGGATTTGGGGGACTGAATGTGGGGAGTGGGTGGACGGGCCACACAGAACATGGCCCTCTTCCCAATTCTCTGAGTGCCTATTAAATCTGATATCCCAAATGAAACTAGGTCATGACTTCCCCCGAAAAGCATAATAGGATCATTGTTCAGGCGGGTGTCCCTTTCAGAATGAGCAGAAATTAAAGTGAGCTTTGTTTTTAGCTGTTTATCTTGGAAATCATTAAGGTACACCATGACCCACCCCAAATATGCTTGGTATTCCTCAACAATCTCCTAAATTAGCCCAGCCCCAGTGGGACTAGTCATCAAAGAGGAAACTAAAAGATGAGAATGGATGTTTTTTGAGCAGCAAATTCAGGTTTTTGGTGATGCTTTGGTGACCTTGAAACGCCTGTTATTTTGTCCCATACTTGCAATGATTTTTCAGTCTTGCTTCTTCTTTGTCCCTGTATTCTTTCAAAATATTTTTAATGTACGAAGAGTTGGAAAGGATTTTTCTAGTTAACCAAATCATCAAAAGTAAACATGGTCTGGAATCTATGTGTGTTAGTTGCCAGATGCCTTCCAATGGGGGGAAAAAGAGCACGTTCACTTATCTGAACCACTTAAATTACACGCCTTTGATAATTCAAAAGAACCCCATTTCACTTCATCTAAAATTATACCATGGGAATAATTTTCTCCTACATTCAGGGCCAAAACTGGCCTGTGGACATGAGGACTTTAACAGATGCCGTTTGTCACATTTTCTCTTTATTCACTGGCCCTCATCAGTTTGGTGAAGTTCAGACTGATATGGTTATTAAGAGAAAGATGAAAGGAATTCAGAGAAATCTACCAGGGATCATAGGCTCATAGATCTAAAGTGGGAAGGACTTGAATGAAATCATGTAAAGGGAGAAAAAAAGAATTGGAAGGATGGAATATGTGCTAATGACAATCATACAAGGAAAGGTGAATGATGGAGACTCCAAGGGAATAGGGACTAAAAAGCACTATAATAGTCTATGCATTGGAATGAGTTAACTCAAATATAAATAATTGCAGAGAAATTTACTTGCTCATATTAAGTATTGTTTCTAATAAAACATTTAATTTTTTAAAAGAAAGTGGAGGGGTGGCTAGGTGGCGCAGTGAGTAGAGCGTCGGCCCTGGAGTCAGAAGGACCTGACTTCGGATCTGGCCTCAGACACTTAACGCACACACAAATAAAAACCTAGCCATGTGACCTTGGGCAAGTTACTTAACCCCAATTGCCCTCCAAAAAGCAAAAAAAATAAAAAAATAAATAAAAGAAAGTGGAAGGGGCATCTAGGTGGTGTAGTGAATAGAGCATTGGCCATGGAGTCAGGAGGACCTGGGTTCAAATTCGGCCTCATACACTTAAACAGTTACTAGTCGTGTGACCTTGGGCAAGTCACTTAACCCCAATTGCCCTGCCTTCCCCCTCCAAAAAAAACAAAAACAAAAACAAAAAAAACCAACAAAAAACCAGAAAGCGGATGGTTCACATCTTTTCAAAAGTTAAAATAATTTTTTAAAAAGCCTCCTTTAAAGTGTATTAGGAGGAAGAGGCAAAGAGGGCTGGTCAGGTCTGCCCTTCATGGTGGGTTATACAGAACATGCCCTACAGCCTGGGCCCTCTTTGGCCAGTCCCCCATGTCCCGTTCCAATGGTCTACCTTTCATAAGGACAGTTGCCTCAGAAGAGCTAAAAGAGACAGTCTGGCACCTATCCCAACACCCTTACAGTAACAATTAAGGAAAGAGAAGGGGAATAAAGATGAGAAGCATGCATAAGAGAAGAGAAAGTGAATAAAACACAGAAGAAAAGGCAAAATAAGAGAATGATGAAGATTCTAGGTAGATATAATTGCTTATCTTTAGCTAGGATTTGAAAGATGGTGAGGATGAGACTGAGAGTCCAGGAGACCTGTGTTCAGATTGCTTCTCTGATACATACTGACTATATGTCCATAGGGGATCCCTTCTACCTCTCAGTGTTGCTGGCAGCTAGGTTTTAAGATGGAGAACAGTCCTTATTTCTTCATAACATGTCTTGAATGCATTCATTTTTCTCCACTCATATGGCCACTACCTGGTGTAAGCTCCCATCTTTTCCTGCCTGGCCTCTTATGATAACCTTCTGGTCGAACTCCCTGCCTCAAGTCCTTCCCCATTATAATCCAGCCTCTACACCTCTGCCAAAGTGATTTGCGATTCTTACCACTGCCCTACTCAATAAACCCCCAGTGACCCACTTTTTCTTTGAGGACCAAAGAGAAAATGTTGTTTGGCATTTAAAGCCCCTCACAACCTTCCTAACTTTCTAGTTACCTGACAATTTAATCCCTTACAGGCAATCCTTGCACATGATGTTCCACCACCCGCTCTGTGCCTTTTTCACAGGCTCTGTTCTCACTCCTTATCTCCATACTGCCTTCCTTCAAGATTCAGCTTAAATTCCACCTTCTGCAGGAGGTCTGACCCCTTCCCCCTCTCCCTCCACCTCCCCATACATAGACACTGCCGTTGTCTTCTCTCTGAAATTGCCTTCCATTTACTCTCTATCTTGTATAAAGGGTTATTTGCATATTGTGTCCCTCATTAGAATGGGAACTCCTTGAGGAAAAGAGAACTGTATTTTTTGGCCTCTGTTTGTATCCCTAATGTGTACGTAGCATCTGCCACATTCTTAGATGTATATCGTTCAGTTTTGTCTGACTTTATGTGATTCCCCCAAGGACTTTTTTCCATGGGGTTTTCTTGGCAAAGATACTGGAGTAACTTGCCATTTCCTTCTCCAGGTCATTTGACAGATGAGGAAACTAAGATAAACAGGATTACATGATTTACCCAGGCTCACACAGCTGGTAAGGGTCTGAGTCTGAATTTGAACTCAGGTCCTCCTGACTACAATCCTGGTATTTTTTCCACTAGTCCAGCTACCTGTCATATAGCAAGTCCTTAATGCATGTTGACTGACTGATTGACTGATTAGTGTTGGTCAAAGGAGTTCCCTCACCGGACATTTTCTATACTGACGAAATCATAGGCCCAGTCCAAAAAAAAAAAGAAAGGTAGGACTTAGGGTCTTGGAGATGATCTAGGTCACTTTAATAATTTTAAAGAGGGAGAAACTGAGGCACAGAATACTGAAATGTAGTGGAAGGAGACCTACATCAAATGAAGCAAAGTTATCACAAGTTAGTCACAGCCACTTCTTGAAATCAGTTTTGGGTCCAGACCTCTTTCCAGCTCTTTATACCAAACTGACTTTCAACATGGAATCTCCTGGAACAATTTTGTGTAAATGTAATCTCTCTCAGTAAAAGCCTGGATTAGTCTCAGGACAGCTCAGAACTGTTTGTCTTTGCTTCTCTCTAGGAGTTGCTAAGGGTGATTAGAATCAGGGTTCATGTTTCTTCCAATAAACCATCTCTCCAAGAGGTTTTGAAGCAGGATAGTTAGGAGAGGGGGGCCAGAGCTAGTACGTGAATAACACCATGTGTTTGTCCCCTCTGCTCTCACCCTGTGCTCAGCTGACACTCACCAGTAAATGTTCCTCACCATTGCTTGTTTTGAGGTAGGTGGTGTGGTTTGCTTGTAAATCATTAAAATGGAACATGTATTTATTTGATAAATCTATAATTAATTTCAATGATGCCAAACTGATTAGTGTAGCATCTTGTATCCAGAAGGATTCCACCAAAGAAGCCTATAAAGGCAGGGAGGGGATCACAGAGTTAATTAATTCAGGTGTGAAATGCAGAGAAGGTGTTTCACTTGGCCACAGAGGGATGCATCCTGTCAATGTACATTACAATCAGGTCTAAGTTACGTTGGTTTCTCGTTGTGTTTTCATGCTGTGGATTGGATCCCAACAAGGGGAAAAATGTTATCTGACTTCTGTGACCAAGTTTCAACACAAACTGGGTTTTTAGAGCTTTGAAAATAGGAAAGTCTGAGTTTTTCTTACTTGTTTAGTATGTGT
The DNA here is from genome assembly GCA_011680675.1 of Gymnobelideus leadbeateri. Lineage (NCBI taxonomy): Eukaryota > Metazoa > Chordata > Mammalia > Diprotodontia > Petauridae > Gymnobelideus > Gymnobelideus leadbeateri. The sequence goes on along the minus strand of WOXC01008919.1, from coordinate 348,451 downwards.
ATCAGAAAGAATGCTAAACTAGAAATTGTATCTCAGGCAGTGAGGTGGCAGGGTAGATTGAGTCTGAAAGATCTGAGTTCAAATCTAGACTTGGACACTTACTAGTTGTGCAATAAGTCACACTCTCTACCTCCCTCAGTTTTTTCATCTATGAAACAGAAATAATAGAATCCACCCATCAAAGTTCTGAGAATAAAATGAGATATTTCTAAAATGCTTTGTAAATCTTAAAGAGCTATATAAATACCACCTATTATAGTTATTAATTGTGTGACCTTAGGCAAGTCACTTAACCTCAACGGCTTCCATGTCCTCATATAATAATAATGCCTCCCCTGTTTACTTAACAGGGAGTACTATGAGGATCAAATTTATGAAGCATTTTAAGGTTATAGGATGCTTCTCGAATTTTGCCTTGTTTGCTGTCCATCTCCTTCCACTATGAATTACCCTTGAAATGAAATTGTGTCCACATTTAGCTTTGGGACAGGTTCCAGGTATTTTTACTCTATAATCTTTTTTCTTTGTTCCCCTCAACTCCAGCAGGCTTATCTTCCTAATTATGTTTTGCTTAGGCTAATATTAAAATGAGCTTACATTTCCTGAGCATATACAGAGTGACAGCCATAAAATGAGACCTGGGAACATGGCAAAGTATGGGAAGAAGCTGTCAGGGTTGGAAATGCCACAAAATAAATAAGCAACATAGAGATAACTGAGAGTTGACTTCAAATTTTTTTTTCTTTCGGAGAGGACAGGGAATGGTGGAGCTCAGTTGCTTCCAGTGGGCAAAATGCAATGCATTTAAAAAATCAACAAGCATTTGGTGCATTTGCATTTAGCTTAAATGCAAAAAGCGCTTAAATTAAACTACTCTAAAAAAGTTTTTGACTTGAAGACATTTTGTTTTATGGGTCTTAATATTTAACCTTCAGTCCTGGAATTGTGAAATCTTTTTCTTTGAGCCAAGCCAGGGGAGACAAGACTTTTAGGGAGTGGGTTTCATTCACTCCACTCCATTCCAACTATAGCAGAGAGAAGAACCAGGTAAAATGAATGTTCAGAAAGGAATCCTGGAGAAAAGCTTAAGTGAAATAAGGATAAAGCACATTTCAGTGTGCTTGCCTCAAGAAGAGGGACTCTTGCAGCCAAATCCCCAAGTTAGTTGAAATATGAGGTACATGAAAATCTCCATCTATAGACTGAAGAGGAAAACTCACATCAAGAATTTCCTTATTGGCTTTTGGAGAAGTAGCCTCTCTTAACTCTTTAATGGCGACAGGAATCTTCACCTTCTCTCCTTCTGGAATCCACAGTCCCTGCAATAAGAATGATGAGGTTATTAGCTAGAAGGGCTCATATCAAAACAACATATGAATTGCCATCCCTGCTACTTTGGATTGTGAATTATTGAAAATACACCCCATATAGATCCATAGCAGATATCAGAAGAAAGTTCAGAAGGGAATATAGATCAATCAGGCAGTGCAATGGAACTTACATGTTAAATTTAATATATATTAAAAAAAACCCCTACAAGCTATATACACTAGAGATCTATGGAAACATGCACAATCCATACATTCTGTTCTTTGTGTGAGGATATGTTCATGCTTGTTGATTTTGGTCAAGTTCATAATAAAAATAAATATTTCAAAACAATAAACCCCCATCTAAGTCACTGCCTGCCAAGGAGACCTGATGAAGACTATGATTTCTCGTGAACTGTTTAGGCTGCATTGCATGAGTACGTTTACCTAGATAAGGATATGAAGCTAATGTTTAACAGTAGAACTAGAACTTTTAAAAATAAATATTTCAAAACAATAAACCCCCATCTAAGTCATTGCCTGCCAAGGAGACCTGATGAAGACTATGATGTCTCGTGAACTGTTTAGGCTGCATTGCATGAGTACGTTTACCTAGATAAGGATATGAAGCTAATGTTTAACAGTAGAACTAGAACTTTTAAAAAACAAATAAGGGACTTAAAGAAATATTCCCTTTTCATGCGTTATTCATATTCACTTCATCATTCAAAAACTGTGACAAAATGTGTGGGGTCCATGGCACATGCTGTTTCTAGGGCTATTGATCTGCCACAGAAGCTACAAAAACCTTAGCCATCTGAGGAAGACTTTAGAAGCTCCCAATTCTTTGATGCGGCAAACAACATGTGGTAAAAATAAGTAAAAATAATACCTACGATATTATACGATAAATACGATACACTTTTCTGTTAATTTTGCTTGTGGTAGTTGGCACCTCTCACATGTCTATGTATCCCTATCCACAGCCCATGTGTCAGACCAATCAAAGGCCTTTTATCCACCCTATGACTATGTATTGGGATCATCTTACCTTATACACTGTGCCAAAAGCTCCAGAGCCAAGGACTTTGATCTTTTTAAATTCTGTCTCCTTTAGGATCCGTAAAAGAGCCTGGTTGGGAGCTTCTCCACTGGGGGTGAGAGGCTCAACTAGCTATTAAGAAAAAAATGAGAGGACCTGTTGAAAATACTGTGAATGATACATAGGGACAGTGAAAACCAGAAGATCAGAGCATAAACATCCAAAGAGGTCAAATATTAATGAATGGCTGTGTGTGGTTCTTATTTAATCTCAATTAATTACCAGAAAAATTTGAATAGAAAAGAGGTACTTTCTCCAAAAGAACATGAAGGGTAACTGAAGATAGCAGCAATTTACATGTAAGCATTACTGGCTTTGTGGAATATATAATGATCCAACATTGGCTCGAGAACAGTGCTTCATCAAGTGAATCCTTTTATCCCATCACTTTGGTTATAATATTGGAGATGTGTTTCCATGGAAGGTAAAATTCCCCTCAGGCAAGAGCTGCAGACGTTTGGTGAAGAAGGTATCTAGGCAGTGGCCATCTTGATGGTATGATGGGATTATGAGTGGAAGGGAACTCAGAGGACATCTCGGTCTACCCTCTCATTTTACAAACCCCTGAGGCCTAGGGGTTTAATTGCTTTGGCCAATGTCACATAAGTAAGTAAGCTTCAGAAGCAGGACTTGAAATCACTCAGTTCTCTCTGCTGGCATTGTTGTCTGGCAATAATTGGTGGAAGTTGTGACTTCCTCCTGCCTTTACTACCAAGGACTGTATTAAACTTCTTGAACTCTATACGTCATGCAGTCCAGCATAGCATTGAGCACACCGTAGGTGGTTAATAGTTACTGGCACGAGTTGACTTATAATTCCAAGTATAGGACCACACACATGAAGCTTGTTGTAACATATGTATTTTCCTTTCATGATACATATTTCCTTAAATAAAGTCCTGTGCTGATGCCTCATCATGGTATGGAGACAACTCTGGGTTCTCTAGTATTATAAAAGCTTTGGCCAGAAAGCCTTCAAGAAGAGGTCCAATGGTGGACTGTGTATCGATGACTTGAGGACCAGGTTAACTAAACTTGGCTTCGCTCATCACTTTAATCAGAGATAGAAGTTGAACCCTGTCCCATGACTCTGGAATAAGAGCACTTTCTACTATATCATACAAGTCTAGTCAGTTCCATAATAAGCTCTCAACCAGGATAGATGGAATACTGGCCTCTTACCTCCCTTTCTTGCAGCAGCCTGCGCAGTGTGCGTTTACGGACAATATGGCGCCTTCGAATGAAGAGTCCAATGCCAAGACTCAACACTATCAGTAAGAGAAAGCCACCTACAATTCCAATGGCAATGGAAGGGATCCTGGGGCTGGAAAGGAGAAGGAAAAAGAGGAAATCATGTTTGATAGACTTATCTATGAAATAAGATTGAGTATATTTCTTGTATTTTGGTATAAGGGCTTTTAAAAATGAGCACCTAAAGCTCCCCTTCCCCTCTACCCCACAGCTAAAAATCCTCATCAAAGACAAAACCCCCCAACCTATAAATACCACCACCTGAGAATGAAAAAAATAGGAAGCAACTGCCTTAATTCTTTCTGAAGGAAATGGGGTAGGATGCAATTAAGACTAGGAACAGCAAAAGCAGGAGGCTATATGACATCTAAAGTATAAAAAAAGCTGGTGTGGAATAAGAAGGTAGAATAATAGGAAACACATAAAACTGATTAGTATTGGGACTCAGAAACAGGTAAAAGTAAAGAAGGAAGTGATGAATGAGTGAAGAAAAGAACTTGACAGTGTCTTGCTCTTGCCTTAAAATCACAGAGAAGGGCAAATGAATAGCATTGACAAGTCATCTATCCCATGAGAAGAAGGTAATTTTTTTTTTGCATTTAATAGTATTTTATTTTTTTTCCAATTACATGTAAAGGTAATTTTCTACATTGATTATTGTAAGATTGAGCTCCACATTTTCTCCTTCCTTCCCTTCCCTCCCCTTTCCAAAAGAGAGCAAGCAATCTGATATAGATTATCCAAGTACAATCATGTTAAACATGTTTTGACAATAAATCATGTTGTTAAAGAAGAATCAGAACAAAAAGGAAAAACTATGAGAAAGAAAAAACAAACAAACAAACAAAAAAACAAAGTGAAAATAGTATGCTTCGATCTCCATTTAGACTCCATGGTTCTTTCTCTGGATGTGCATGGCATTTTCCATCATGAGTCTTTTGGAATTGTCTTGGATCATTGTACTGCTGAGAAGAGCTAAGTCTATTAAAGTTGATCATCGCACAATGTTGTCGTTACTGTGCACAATGTTCTCCTGGTTCTGTTCATTTCACTCAGCATGTAAGTGTTTCCAGGTTTTTCTGAAATCCACCTGTTCATCATTTCTTATAGAACAATAGTATTCCATTACATTCACATACCACAACTTGTTTAGCCATTCCCCAATTGATGAACATCCCCTCAATTTCGAGTTCTTTGTCACAACAAAAGGAGCTGCTATAAAAAATTTTGTACATGTGGATCCTTTTCCCGTTTTTATGGTCTCTTTGGGATATAGACCTAGTAGTGGTATTGTGGGATCAAAGGACATGCACAGTTTTATAGCCCATTAGGCATAGTTCCAAACTGCTCTCCAAAATGGTTGCATCAGTTCACAATTCCACCAACAGTGCATTAGTGTTCCAATTTTCCCACATGAGGAGGTCAAATCTTAAAGGAGACCAGATTTGATCAAAGTTCATTAGTTCAAATCCACCAGAGAGAAATAGGTCTGGATTAGCGGAGGCTAAATTTAGACTGATTTTGAAACCTTAGTTACTACTTTAAAGTATCTGCAATAATTTATGGGTTATGTTGATAATATTTCCATGAGTGAAATGGAGAGCATAAACACAAAGACAGAAACATGATGGTGGTTGACACAGTCTTTGCTAGTAGGGCCTAAAACTCACACAGGGAGGACCCTGACCACCTCTGACCTAGGACTACAACAACAATATTCTCACAGGTCTTAAAACCACTGGTCTTTCACCACTTCCCTCTTAGATTACCTTCCACATAATTCTGTGTGTAACTTGTAATTACCTAGTTATTTACATGTTGTCCTTCCCCTTGAAAAGTTAGCTCCTTAAAGGTAAGGAATTCTTTGTTTAGTCTTTCTTTGTATCCCTCGTGTTTAGTACAGTAACTGACTCATATTAAATGACTGACTGCCTAATGAATCAGTAAATGTACACCTGCAATACTTACCCAGGTGTGGGACAGCCTTCAAGACCCGGACCTTCACACCTGCAGAAGGAAGGAAAGAAAAAACAAAAACAAAGCAACATCAGCTACCACACCTTAAAAAATTAACCAAAGTCAATAATTCTACTGCATCCTGTTGGTCACAGATGAATTCTCATTTCTTCCTTTTAATCTGATCAGCCTATGTGACAAAATACATCAAACCCCCAAAATGACATTTACATTGTGCTTTAAAATTTGCCAAGTGACTTACATGTATTTTCTCTGATAATTGTGTTAATGGCATGACCCAACTTGGAGGAATGTTAAAAATGTTTGCTTTACATCACTGAATAGAGGAATGCCCCATAGGAGCACATGTCTCACAGTGGTCTGTATGTCTATGGGTAGGACTTTATATGTGAATGGCTACTGTCCAGATGGAAAGGGAAAAATGCAATTGCTCCTGCAGATATTTCCAGATGTGTTGCACTGTATATAGAGAACATCTGGATGCCTGGCCCCTAATTTTCATTTTAATTTAGGTCAGTGAAACTAAGAAAATTCAAGTGATGTAAATATCAGAACCAACTCCTGTTTCTACCTCTGGACCTTTTACATTTTGAATGGTAATTAAGCAATAGCCCAGCTGTCTTCTGTTACTGCTAATACTCACTACATGGTAGGCTCACCTCTTTTTTCCCATTATACATGTCTGGTGAAATGCTTTACACTAATTTTTGCATGCAAGATATCATTAGAAATATATGATAGCCTCCTTATCCCCAGCATGGTGCCCTTTATGCCCAGTCCTTAATACAATGCCTGGTATATAGTAGGTACTCAATAAATACTTGTTGACTTAACATGCACTTTGGATTCTTTAGAAATTATGATGTTCCCTGATTCACAGTCATAAAGTCACAAAGCTGTCTATCAACTTGTATCAGAACTTGTTAGTATAGACTCAGATAAGTGGATGGGGGCTTGGCTGACCTTGAAGTTCAGGAATAATGGTCTCAGACCCTGCCTGACTGTGAGCAAGTCCCTCAACTTCTCAGTGCCTCCAGACTCTCACTTAAGCATAAATTATAGGTGGGATACAGAATTGAATCAGTGGAGGAAGTTTCTACAGCAACAGTTTTCTGCTCTGATGAAATAATTGGTCTGGACCCCTTTCTCAACTACTACCTCCTCTCACCTTCCCCACTGCAAGTAGACAGATCAATTTTTTTCATTACTATCAAGCTTTTTAAAATTAACTTTCTCCATAATTATTAATCTGAATCTAATTTAGCTGGTCAGTTTCTGTCTAATTTATGGCCTTTTGGAGGTGAAGCAAATTGTGATAGCATAACTTATTGCAAACCCTAATCAAAATGAGAAACTATCTTTTTATAATTTCCTAAGCTTCCCAAGACCTTCCCGTGACCTCTACTTTTCATTCATTGTCCCAATGCCAAAGGAAAATGAAGATCCAAGTTCCAACTACTGAAAATTCCTCCTGGGTGCTTAGTTGAATTAATGGCAGAATTTATAAACCTGTAGCCACAAAATTTGTGGGACAAAGCCATCGGTGATAAGGCCAAGCATTATTAATTGCAGAGCAGTATTTCTTTTCATACTCCTTACTCAGCACCTTTGCCACCTGAAGTTAAAGTGATTTGTGGTCCCAGGAGAAGTGCAGAAAATAGAAACTAGTATAAAAGTTTAAAGGCTTAATCACATTAACATGTCCCCTCAGCCACTGGGATTATAGCCTGTTGGCATCCTGTCTATTAAAGACTCTTTTTCTCTTGAGATGATCACTCTAAATGTTAATTGTGTAAGCAAATGTCACAGATATATTGGAGGAGGGGAACCCCCAACCCCATATTTAGTGAAGATCTACTTCCTACCCTTCTTGAATAGAAGGTTATGCTGAACCAAACAAGAACTAAGGACGGACAATCGGCCAGGCCTAGAATTAAAGGAGGTGAGGTTGAATTGTACTCGGTCAATCGACTAGTGCTTTCAGTAATTCCCAAGCCGCTTAATGATATAAAAACACATTTTAAAAAATAATACCATTTTTTTTTGGCAATTCTATTTGACTACTTGTGGGGTATTGCTATCAAATAATCAAAACTGCAAGGACTCCAAGGGGTAATTGCTAGAAGCATGGTGGGTGTAAAGTGGGCTGTGGAGTATTATTGCCAATGATGACTCTTACACAGGAAGTGCTGGCAAATACTTCACTGAGCACACATGTGACTAGAAAAGGAAGGAAGTTAGTTGCATAGTGAAGGGGAGAGTTAAGAGATTGTTATTCAGTCATTTTTCAGTTTTTCTTGGTGACCCCCTTTGGGGTTTTCTTGGCAAAGGTACTAGAGTGCTTTGCCATTTCCTTCTCCAGCTCATTTTACAGAGGAGGAAACTGGGGCAAACAGGATTCAGTGACTTGTCCAGGGTCACGCAGCTACTCAGTGTCTTAAGCCAGACTTAAACTCAGGAAAATGAGTCTTCCTAATTCCATTCCCCATACGATTTCCACTGAACCACTTAGCTGTCCTATAAGAATGACACATTTTAGCAAAACATTTGCTAAAGTATCCCATTCTATCCTTAGGATAGGAGCACGAATTTAGAATTGAAAGGGACATGTAGAAGTGGCTAGGTGGCACAGTGAATAGAACACAGGCCCTGAAGTCAGGAGGACCTGAGTTCAAATCTGTCCTCAGACACTTAACACTTACTAGCCGTGTGACCTTGGGCAAGTCACTTAACCCCAATTGCCCTCCAAAAAGCCCTCCCCCCCAAAAAAGAAAGGGACATGTGAGGTCATCTAGTCCAAGCCCTCTGCTTTACAGATGGGGAAACTGAGCCCCTGAGAATAGAAATGTCATAGCTAGGATTTGAGCTCAGATTTTTATCTCCAAATCCAGTGCTCATTCTACTGTTTCATGCTGCACTGATAGCTTAGAATATTAAGACCCTGAGGAGAATTTCCAGTATGCTAGATGGATCGTGTATGGAAGATTTATTGGAGCCTGTGATCTCGCCAGTGCAGGGAGTAGGTGTCTAAACCAATGAAATCATAGATGTGTCAAAATTTCAAATTATATTTAGTATAGGCATGTTGCCTTTAGTGTGAGGAGATAGGGCTTCTGATCAACTGTCAAAAAGGTATGTTTCCTAATAACAGACTGATTGGGAACTCTGCACTTCAAAGAGAGCAGGAGGGAGATGTTGGGTAGGACTTTTAATGATATGATGATGATAATGAAAAATTTTAAAAAGCATTAGGAAGACTACAAGAGCCTTAGCTTCCTGGTTAATGGTGTTCACTTTCATCATGACATATTCACTCTGACTTAGGAAGGTTTGGAAAAGTCTCAAAAATGTTGGGTGACTGATGATTTACATTTCTTGAACCTTAAACTATGAAGCTTCTCTGAACTTAGCTCTGTTTTCTTTAATCAAACTAGAAACAGGGCTGCTGAATGGAACAAGCCTTTTATGGGAAAATACCAACATTCAATATGAAAAAATTGGATAACTACTCCTAGGGCCTAAGAACACTTGCTGTTATGACCAATGTAGCCTGTACTAGTACTGAGCTTATCTTCCTATGCCATCAATCCTGCCAGAAGAAAATCCTTACAGTGAAAGTTTTGCATTTATATTATATTAAATCATAAGTCGACCCAGCCACTAAGATAGTCAAGTGTTAAGCTCATGAACCCAGACCAACAAACAGGAACTAGTTTGACTACTTGGTTGTTTTATTGTAGCAGAAAGATGGTCCATGTTGATGCAACATTACCTTCTCGTCAGTTGCTTTCAGAGAAATCAGTTTGTAATTTTACATTTTTTTCTAGGTAACTAAAGGTTTACTTACCCATAGGTACAATTGGGATGGCATCGTTGGCAAACCTTATCTGCATCAGCATATTTCCAGACCAAGGTATCATTTTCTCCCATGATTCCAGCTGGGCAAGTCTTGACACAGTGTGGACCATCTATATAGTGAGCACACTGTATACATTTGTCTGGACCCTAGAAGAAAAAAAAAAGTAAATTTGTAAGCCTTCTTATCCTTTAAGGTAGCAAATGTTTTCTTCAATTTTGTATTTTATCCTAAGAAGGAAGAAATAAGGAAGCCAGACATTCCAACCTAGATATTGAGTCAATGGGGTACCACGGGAAGATCTCTCTGCCATGCAAAACTCAGGGAGCAAGTCACTCGATCTCTCCCTCATCTTTAAAATGAAGAGCTAAACTCCCTTCAGTTTCTAAATCCCAATCTAAATCCTTCATTTTGCCTTTGTTTTGAGGCCATGTGGCCTCAAGGCTGCAGGTTCCCCATCCCTAGTTAGACATTCAATGAGGGGAAACCTACCACCTCGAGTCAGGTCATTCCAATCTGGGGCAGTTCTAATAGTGAGTTTCCCCCTTGCATTAAGCCTAAACTTGCCCTAAACTTTCACTCCCACCCTTCCACCTCAATTGTTCCCCTGGCACCTGGAGGGAATCAAATAGAATAGATAAAATCCCTTCTCTATAATTCTTGAACATCCCTATTGTGCACCCTTCTCTGCTTCCCCCTATCCGATGAGACTTCTCTACATAAGGCTTAATATACCCCGTTCTTTCAATCAGTCCTCAGAAGGCATGGACCTAATGCCATGGAAACAATGCTGGTTGCTCTCCTCTGGAAGTTCTCCAATGTCCGTCCTAAATTGAATCACCCAGAATATTTCTGGACATGAGAAGAATATGAATCACTAATAAAATTAATAGGCCAAGCCCTGTGACTTCCTCAGTAGGAAGTGAGTAGAGGAATCTGCATCACGTAGCATAGTGCTGGGTGTATGCTTATTATATAAGCATGGGCTTAGAATTAGGCCCAGAAGGGAGAATAAGTATATTAAAGGATGAATGCAAGTAAACTTTTACTACCTAGGATACTTTACTCTGAGACTTCCACGGGATGATTCTAAGCTATTCTGCAGCAACCTCTCGAGAAGTTATGGATTATGACAGTGCACTCTCTGAGTAAATAGAGAAAAAGGTTTAATCTTTATTCAGGTTGTACTGACCCCTTGTGATCTAGGGTATCAGATATGCTTCTTACCGGTCCTGTGCAGGTTTGATTCATCACCTGAGGCAGACACTCAGGGTGGCACTGCAGGCATTTCAGATTCTCCATGTACTCCCTTGGCTCTCTGGAAGAAGAATGAAGAAAACTGATCAGTACTACTAACTGGCATCCTGCAAGGGTCTTTCTTTACCCAATACAGTTTCAGACTGGATCAGAAAGCAGGTTTACAACTATGTGCAAGACAAATAGCCCTATGTGACCTGATACAAAAATACAGTCAAACTTAGTGGCATTGATTTGAGGTCAAACAGGTGTAACCCCAGAAAAAAATAAAGATGACTCATTCCTGGTTTAGATTTATTGATTACATATACATCACCTGGGCCTGTAGTCACCTTTGTGCTAGAGAGAAGCATAACAATGAATTATAATAAAACATCTTTTCTACATTTCTCAGAGGCATGCTTTTAAAAATGATCCAAGAAAAGTCTTAAGTAACTTCTTAGTGAGATTACAAACTTTGAAAGTTACAGGTAGGGAAATGCTAACTGTAGAATGAGGAGGAAGCCAAGTGAGGTGTATTAACCTTCTATTAGTGGAGGATTATTAATAAGCTACGGATGGATGTGAATCAGATTCCTTCCTCCCCAAACCTCATCTCCCCTAAGGCTTTACTTAGAGAATTTTTTCACATAAGTTATTAAGACAGTTGAGGAAAAAGTTGATGTCTGATTCAAAAGATGCAATGATAATGACCGATGTTAAGAAAAGTGAAATGTGAATGCTGATTAAGTCCATGTCTTTGCTCTAATAAATGCTTAAACATGTAAATTTGGCACAGATGGTTCAGATTGCAAGGAAGCACTTTAATCTGAGGCAACTGGTATTTATTAAATCAAATCCCCCTCATAATTTAACACCCAAATTCATCTCTTTTATTGTAGGCACTTGACAAGGGAAATTTCTTGCAAAGGTACCAGCTACTGAATGGTAAGTTGCTATATACTAATATGAAAGCTTCTAGTTAGGCTACCACAAGTGTTATTTAATTAGCCTTGGTTACTATGTTTCCTTAATAAGAATTATGCTGGAAGTATTTATACATGCCAATGTGGTTGTGCAAACATTCCTTCCTTGATGTTAACACTTAACAATATGCTAATCGAGTATAGTTGTTTCTGCAAGCAAGGCTAGTAATCCCAGCCCAATGAATCTTGAAGAACTCATATTTGTTTTCTGATCACCTTCCACAGTTTTGAGTGTGATTGAAGATTGATGTCTCCTATAGACGTCAGCTTGATCACATTATGTCCAGACCTGATGAAATCTTGGAGAAGAAGATTGCAGTCTCTACCTTCTTAAATTCCTACCTAGGAATACCAAGTCTTCTCCATTATTTAATTCCATCTTCTTGAGCTCTGTACTTTATATCTAGTTATGCCTCCGACCCCTATTTTCTCCATTTCAACTTCAAAATTGCCTCTTGGACTTCCATTTAGATTAATCCAAAAGCGGTTAAACATGTTGAGTCAATTCCAAGGTTCTCACAGTATTAGTAGGTGTGTTCCTTAGTCAAATGTCTTTCTAATTCAGAGTTGCATTTTTGCTTTTCCCAAGGTTTTCCAGGCAAAGAGCAGAAGCAACAAGAAAGGGAATTTTCTAGATATTTGGGGAAGATGTGGCATCTTTGGGAAAGCATATTAAATCTGAAAAGCACACATGGCTTTGATGCTGATTGGCTCCACATGCTGGCTACCTTTATCTATGAATCCTTTCATAACTGAGACCAGCATCACTCTTTCCTATCAAGGAAATCCAGATAATCCAGACTGGGCTATAAGGTACAGATACAGATGTAGAAACAGACTCTATAGCCTTAATTCTCTACTCCATGTCAGTATTTAAAATCTTGGGATGAAAATAACTGTCTTCATTTTTTTTCTTGGGGGAGGGATGGTAGTATCCTACCTCCCACTATGGATTCAGCTCTTAGACAATACCTGAAATCCTGAAAAGCAAAGCAATTCCCTAAGTTTCATATGACTATTATGTGGCAGTCAAGATTGATGCTATGTCTTCCTGACTTTAAAATTGGACCGCTGTCCACTCTATCATGAGGTTTCTCTCCAAACCGATGAAGCATAATCATTTAGAATACGATAAGTTATGTTTTCCATTCCTGCTGTGATATTTAGTAGTTGTGTTACTTCAGGTCCACATGAACTACTTCTCTCATCTTTAAGAAGAGAAACTTGGGTGTAGATCATCTCTCAAATTCCTTTCTACCGTAGAGCCTATGGTTATATTTTTTTTTTCTGTTGAAGGTAGAATAGTAATAAATGGTTTTACAATGGAATAAGAGGTTTAGAATAAACATTAAAAAAAAAAAGAATTCCAAAGAATAACAATGCCTAAAATAGAATATCTGGTCCAAAGCCCTCATTTTATTGAGGAGGGATCTGAAACACAGAGAAAGGAAATAATGAGGGATACTAAACACTGGAATGGGTTGGAAATGGAAGTTATAAGTAGCATAACGTTTTCTTTTTTTGAGATAACTTACACAGGGTCTTGCCTTAAAATGAAACTTTTTGTGTATGTGATGGAGACCTAAGACTCTTTGGACAATAGGGGAGGGAAGCATGTTCTCTCTCCTTTGTCAGACTAAGGTCCCAGCACCCTCCACAAAGATAAATCCCCAACACGTGTATCTGGATACCAAATTCACTAAGCTATACAATTTCTCAGCAAATTCCTTGAATCCACATACACTGATTTATTTTGCAGAAAACCCAACCCCAAATTGATATAGTTGATACCTTTATAGTGATGACTAAATTAAGCAGCTGTTTTGGTGTTGAGCAAATATATACCCAGAAAGTTAATGCCCACAGCTAGTTAACCCCACTGCCCTAAGCCTTGCAAATTGATCCAAATTTGGAGGTGGGCAATTGCATTTGAGAAGCTTTGGATGAAACAAAAACCAGAAGTTTGCAGGAAGCAGGTCTTGAGAAGTAATGAATGAAATTGAGCAGCTCCTTTAGGGGGGAAGTGGAACATCCTGAAAGATGAAGCCAATGCCTGAAGAATACATCTTCTTCAGAGGACTGGCTAAGTGAGGAAACATGATCCTGTGGTATTTGCAGAACATTTTGTTCTGCATTGCAAGTAAAATTATTTAACAAAGAGTCCTGAGTCAGGATAAATAACTCTTTGGGCCTTAGCATGAAGAAATGAATAAGGATGATAATTTATGTGATTGGGACTTTATAGGATGTCAGTTTCTCAAGGCACAAGGAAAGCCCAGGGTTTAGCAAACAGGGGGCATGAGCTTTCCTAATTCTGATTTCTTAAGCCAAGGAAGGCATTGGGGAATGTGCTGACATCAAAGATAGTTCTCGACATTTGTTCTAGCAATTTACACTTTACAGATTGTTTTCCCATACGTACCTCTTCCCATTTGATCTTCACAACAAACGCACAACGTAATTGGAAGAGGATGAATAAAGAGGAAATATGATCCCATTCAACTATTTGGATTTGTTTTAGGTTGGGTTACAATGAGTGTAAACCTGCCACTCTCAAAAGAATAGCAATTTTTAGGACCCTTCTACTTCTATGGTAGTTTAGGATTTACAAACAACTTAATCATTAAGAGCCTTCAGGTTAATCCCAAGGGTGTGATAGGCCTTCATTGGATACACCTTCAACTATAGGTTTCCAACTGAATGGGAAAAAGGAACTGAGAATTCAGTGCACTGTCTGGGCACCAAGAACACAAACATGCATAAGTTGTGCTAGTTTGTATAGACAAGGGTTACCTGGAATCATCTTCATGGTGCGATTAAAAAACAAAAACCAAAGTGGATCTTCTTTTTTTTTTTTTTAAAGCAATTGGGGTTAAGTAACTTGCTCAAGGTTACACGGTTAGTCATTATTTATGTGTGGGTGCTCATTTTCTGAGGCCAGTTTCGATCCCGGGTCATCCCAACTCCAAGGCCAGCACTCTTACTCACTGCCCACCTACTTACCCACCTAGCTGCCCCCAAAGTGGATCTTCTTGACAAGACCTTCAATCCTTTGATTATTGGGACTAAATTTAGAGCTCTGTGGAGGATGATGTCCAGAGGCTATATTTATCAATTCTTAGAAATTCTTCAGACATTTTTAGGAATAATTCAGAAATAGGAGTGCAAATGGATACACGGATATGGGTTCCTATTGTAACATTTATAGCTCCCCCAAAGTAGTATTTGCTGCACCAGGGGCCAGTGGGTTTCCCATAACTGGAAGTCTTCAAGCACATGGTGGATGAATATTGATTAAATATGATGTATGCTGCTTTCTTTTTTTCTGGGACAGTTTAGGGGTTAGGTAGCCTATTAGGCCCTTTATAACTCAGATCATGTGATTCTGAGCCAGGTTGTGGGTATCAAAAGAGGTAACATGTAAAACACTTTGTAAACCCTAAAACATCACATAAATACTACCCGTTATTGTTACAAATTATTAAGTTATAAACAAGGCAGCAGAGTATAGTGGAAAGAGAACTGTATCAGAAGATGAGTTCCAGGGATGCGGAACTTGTAGCCTCGAGGCTGCATGTGAGCCTCTAGGTCCTCAAGTGTAGCCCTCTGACTGAATCCAAACTTTACAGAACAAATCCCCTTAATAAAAGGAGTAGGTCACTAAATAAAAAAAAGCAGGTCGTTTAGCCTTACTGATCTCACTGTGCCTGCATTAGTGGAGGTATCCCCCACAGTGATGAAAGCACAGATACAGATAAAAGGAAAATAGTATTTGCACTACAGATTTCACTGAATTGCTTTGGGGAAAGTACTTTGGAAACCTCAGGGTAGGATATACATGAGAGCTTATTTTGGGGGGAAGCCATGAACTCTGGAGATTTTGCAAATAATTAGAAAATTAATAACTATGAACCTTTAAAAATTAATCTTTCCAGTGATGTGGATATTTTCCTTTTTGGTCACAATAGAGAAATCCAAAGAAAAATTTCTCACCCTTCTAAAATGTTGCATTTCTCGACACATTTCTTGTGACGGCTCACATAGCGACAGGACAGGCAATGGCTTGGCTTGGGTCCCCAGCAACCATCAGATGAGCACAAGTCATGACAAACGTGGCCCAGAGTTCCTGAGGAAGACAAAATAAGTTTCAGGGGAGTGGCTCCAGTAGCCCAGCTGCTTTAGGGCATGAATCCTCTGGCTTCTGTGTTGTGTGATGTTTCACAGAATCTCAAAATTGAAGAGTCCCTCTAGTCCAAAATATCTCTGTCGCTTTTAACCTATGTGACCTTGAGCAAATTCACCAAATTTCTTGTGCCTCAGTTTCCTAATCTTTAAAATGAGGGGGTTGTATTAATGGCTTCAGTTTAATCATTGGTTGAATCTCCAAAAGGGGACATCCAGTTTCAACTTGTAGGCCTTCAGTGAGGAAGTTAACTCTCTCCAAGAGGCAGCATAGTCCATGTTCTGACAATTCCAGTGATCAATAATAGCATTTATATAGGGTCCACTATGTGCCAGGAACTGTGCCAAGAGCTTTACAAATATTATTTCATCTGATCCTCACAACAACCCTGGGAGATAAGTACTAAAATTATTAGTATTTTATAGTTGAGGAAACTGAGGCAAATGGGATAAGTGACTTGCCCAAGGTCACACACCTAATAAGTGTCTGAGGGACCCAGATCTTCCTGACTCCAGGTCCAGTGCTCTACCTACTGGGTCATTTCACTGTCATTAGGTAGTTTTTCCTTATGCCAAGCACAAATATTCCCCTTTGCAACCCATTCCTGCTCCTGAGATTGTGCAGAACAAATCTAATCCCATTTCCAAAGGATAGTCTTCCAAATCTTTAACACAGTTAAGTCTTTTCCAGGATAATCCTCATACGATGTGGTATTCTTTCTTTCCTCATCACCATCTCTCATTGTAGCTTTTTTTTCTCTGCTGTTCCTGAACTATGTTGCCCAGAACTGAATACAATACTCCAAACATGCTCTGACCATAGCAGAAGGTGGTAGAACAGCTACATAATATGGCAGAAATATATTACAGGCCAGGTAGGTGGCGCAGGTGATAGAGAGTTGTGTGTGGAGTTAGGAAGACCTGAATTCAAATCCTGACTTAGACACTGACTAGTTGTGTGACCCTGGACAGGTCACTTAAACTGCCTCAGCCTTAGTTCTCTCATCTGAAATGCTAGTTGTATTTATTGTTGTCGTCATCGTCATCATCATCATCATCATTGTCATCGTCATCGTCATCATCATCATTGTTATGAGTAGCATTAGTATTACTACCTCCACTATCTTCAAGCAGACTTTGAATACATTGAGGGTTTTAATCAGAGGGCAGGTCAGTTCCCCATGACTAGAAAACTTAGTGCAGAATTTGGATGGTTACTTGCTTTTTGACTATTACACTTTGGACTTGTCTCACCTTGTAGTCTACTAAAAGACTCCCTTCTTACTAACTGTATGACCTTGGGCAAGTCACTTAACCCCAGTTTCCTTGCCTTTCCCCTTCTCCCCAAAAAAGACTCCCTTTTTCATCAAAATTGTAATCTCCAGTTGTAATTTCTGCCTTCTCCATTTATAATGTTGAATTTTTATCTTGTATCATAGGTAGGCTCATGTGTGTGTTACCATGTGTGTGATGAGGACTTAGGAAATAGGAAATCCTGAAAACTGGTCATGCAAAATGCTATTCATTTTCCACTTGAGAATCTTAGTTTATTTTTTATATCAAAATAATATTGTTTGGGAAAGCAGAAAGGACAGGAGTTATTGGAATCATGGTGGCAAACAGGGATTATTCTCTTATAGATACTGAAGGTTAAAGGACAGCTTCTTATATCCAAAGGCAGAAAAACAGTAACAATAATGGATATATTTTAATGGAAATATTTTAAATCAGGAGGTAGACTTATGTGTAGAATGACTTCATTCACATCTTTAATTTGAATGTTGAGTATTTTCACTCTGAAAACTCATTGTTAGATAAATTCAATTGAGGTAAGAATTATTAAAACAGTTCTAGTCTGGATCACATAAATGAATGGCTAAGCTAGGACCAGGGCTTCAGTGGTTTGCTTCATTCTTGCTTAAAGTCTGAAGATGGTTTAGGCATCTAAGTGAGAACAATAGCTTTGTTTGACTCATAGCAAATCAATCATCTCTACAATTATGGAATCTCAGAGTTTGGAAGGACAGCCTCAGAAGCCATCCAATTACCTCCATATCTGAACAAGAATTGCCTCTACAATGTCCTTGACTAGCTGACATTCAGCCTCCCCTAGAAGACCTGCAGTGAAGGGAAGCCCTCCAAGACAGCTTGTAATGCTGAGAGAGTTTTCCCTAAAAGCAGACAGCAGGGATTGCTACTTACGGCACTCTTTTTCATCTCTGTTGTTCGTGATTTTGGTTTTCTGACTTTTTGTTCCAAACAGTTTGTTCCAATTTATTGTGTTTGCATAGCAGAGTTGTCTGTTTTTTGAGATGATGACATCACCATCACTGATTTCCTTGAGGGAGCGTAAGCCCAAGGAAGTTATGTCCACGCCAACAACAGCAAGAGAAAACTGACCACTGAAATGAAGAGAGAGAAAAAACAACATTGTGACATATAATTATAAATCAGTTATAAGAAAAGGAAATGCTAGGGGAAGAAAACAACAACATAACATTGCTGAGAAACATCTTGGTTTTCAAGGAGACCCTGTTCTTCTCCTCTCCACCCCCAGGTTTACACACACTACAAGAAGAACTAGATGGTTAGGAGGCATGCACTGTGGCTTTTGGAGACTGCTGGAAATTGGCATTTTCTAGAACAGCTTTGAAAGGCATTATTATCTTTGACTAAGAAAGGTAGATTTTTCTGATGTTTTATAAATCTAAATGGGAGCCTCAGTGTAACTCTACCTGGAGGACGGTGATTGGGCTAACTGCATGTTAATGAATTCTGACAGTGTGTGAAGTTTCTCTTAAGTGAACTCTCACAGCTTTGGCTTCCAGTGATGTCCTCTCCCAAGCTCCGATTACCTATCCTGAGTATAATGCTTGTCTATACTTGAAAAATAGTTCATTCATTATTAAAGTCTCAGTTGATAAAGGCTTGATTGGTGACCCCTCCCAGGAGAATTAGAATCTTCCTGGAATATGTTAAAGGAATGGAGAGATAATCTTGGAATGACATATGGGAGAGTTGGTAATTCTGTATAGGGGTTGCTGCCCATAGTCCTCTCAAGGGGCACTAATTAGGTGATTGTCTAACTCTGCTGTTTCTTAGGGTTATAAAAAAATAGAAATTGATTATGGAAAATTTCTGGTAGAATAAATAATTCTCTATAAAAACTAATGGTCTCTTTGAATAAAATTGCTTCCTTATACGGATTGGTCTATTATCTGGAGGATCTGATCATGATTGTGGGAGAGTAATTTCACTATCAAGATTTATTCTTTTTTTATTCTGAATGGTAGGTAAGTGATTAGAAAGAGTAATAGATAATGATATTCCTCTACTCTCTCTCATTATTTCATAGAAGATACTGCGTATCAGAAAAGGGAAATGCTGTGCTCAGATGTATGAATAGTTAATCTGCCTTTGAGATATTCTAAGGTAGAGGTTTTTAACCTGATGGTCATGGATAGATTTCAGAGTGTCCCTAAACTTGAATGGGAATTTTTTTCTTTTCTCACTAAGCTTTAACTGAAATTTATCATTTTTTAAAAAATTATGAGTGTAGGCATCCAGAAAAGGAATTCCTAGGTTTCATGAGCCTACCAAAGAGGCCCGTAACACACAAAAAGTTAAGAATCCCTGATCTAAGGTAAGTCTAAGTCCCAGTCAACTCAAGGGATAACAAAGAACTCTCAAACATTCTGAAGTCAAAATGAACTTTGGCTTTCTTCAACTAAGAAAACCAAAACACATTATTAGGAAAGCAGAGGAGAAAGCAAATCACAATGCCAAACCCAAAGTGGTAAGTGATCCCCTCTTCTCTACCCAAAGCATAGGAAATTTGTGGGGAAGGCATCAACCAAATTACAATCAACAAATCAACTCGATTACAGCCTCTGGAGAGTCTCCCACATTGGAGGCCTTCAAGAAAAGGCCAGATAAGCATTGTTGAGTATGTGGTGGAAGACGTTCTTCCCAGGAGTGGGGAAGGGAATTTTGCCAAGGAAGTTAAACCAAACAGCACAGGTTTGAAAAGAGAGCTTACAGGGTCTTTCTTGGGAATGCTCCCATCTCTCAAGTGCACCATGGATGGCTTGAAGAACTCTCTCAAATGCCACGCTCCTGGAGGTCTAACAAGAATCAGTGAAACTATAACATCCTGAGGCTGAAGAGTCACTGCTTGGCCACCCTGACTGTTAATGTCAGCAGCTTCTACCCATCTCCCACAATGGGAAAGGATGGATGTTTTGATTTTCTCATGAGCAATTTTTCTCTGTACTGGTACAGTCCCACCAGCCACACCATTTTGGTTAAAAATTGTCTCCTGGAATCTAGCCTTCCATCTGTGGATTCTAATATCAGCACAACAGAGAAGGCAATTCAGCAAACCCATAGGTGAACCACAATCTTTGCAACTTTTAAAAAAGTAGCCCTATTAACTGCCCTTCCCCCACCATTCATTCATTTAGTTAATTTGATAAGCTTCTATTAAATGCCCCGATGTGCCCATTACTGTGCTACAAAATCATTGGATGGGCCATTTAAAATCACTGAATGCAAAGTGTGGAGTGGTTACTGGCAAGCAGGAAAGCCCTGTGCTCTTTAGAGATTAGGTACCCCTAGCTCAAACAGAAGCAGGTGAGAGGCCCCAGAGTTACTGGTACTGGAGAACAAAAACTGGTTCCTGAAAGGGAGGGCAGTCCAAATTAGTGACTCATCACAGCGTGCATCCTGTAAATTGGATGTCCTCAGTTTGCCCCATCTCTAGTCACCACGAGAAGACTTCAAGCATAGCCTGGCACTAGGCCTCTGGGAAGTGGGCCTGGCAAGGAGCCATAGAGACAGACTTCTGGGATGTGAGACAATCTATTGTTTTGAAGGAATATACCAAGAGACCTATTGCTTATGATGATACTTTGAAGCTATGTGAATGGAAGCTGGGTAAGAACTGTTGGCCTTCACCTACAGGCTACCTTCTGGGCTTAGCTCAGTGCCACCTAACACTGAAGGCCTTTCCCAACCCCTCCAGTTACTAGTGTTCTCTCCACCCACCAGAAATTACTTTGTATATTCTTTGCATATATTTTCTATTTGCTTATCTGGTTCATATTGTATGTCCTGAATGGAATGTCTGCTCCTTACCTTTGAGGCAAGGTATTTATTGTTTTTATTTCTGTATCTCCAGTGCATATCACTGAACATAGTGGGGATCTTGAACATAGTAGGTGCTCAATAAATATTTATTACATCAATTAAGTTGAATAAACGCTGGCCAGAGAGAGATATTTTGGAGATCCAGACAAACTATATTTGAATAGCAAAAGGTATGACTATTTTGTAATCTGACATGACTTTTACCAGTCTTAAATTTACTTTGTTATTACACAGTGATATAGAATACAATTAGAAGTCTAATTATGTAAAACAGCTCTAATAATCAGGGTGATTGTACTTAGTAAAGTCACTCTTAAGCCTTATTTCCATATCCCTCCATACTGGTTATATCAATTATTTAATAATTTCTGTTTAGTTATTACAGTTGAATATCTGGCAAAGCCAAAATATGCTATACTATAAGCTGGTCAGATTTCACTCTCAAAGCCAATGGGAGTTTCCTGGATAATTCAAGCAAATTTCAAATACCCAGCTTTACTTGAATTATCTGACTAATTTCCACAGCCTTCTCCTTGCTGAACCCCTAAAGATCTGGCCTCTGGAATGGATAAGGTTGATTCCTATCTCTCATTGACTTAGATATTACAACACAACCATGATTAGGATTGTTGGCTACTTACTGTTGCTTTGTTCGGCCTCGTATAATTTCCAGATGTTCAAAAGCATGGAGGTCAGTCATGTTTTCAGGCCAAGCCTGAATCAGCAAAAATCCTGAAAGTCAATATGTTTCAGAGGATCATAGATTTAGAGGGAGCTAAAGTAGTCCCCAAGGGAAAAAAGTTATTCCTACAAACATGCATTAACAAAATAGAGAAAGAGATGATGAGCTGAAAATGCATTTAAAAATTAGGAAGCCAAATAAACCTAAAAGAGGATATATTTAAAAATTAGAGGAGAAATAGATAAACTGGAAACAAAATATATATATATATATATATATATATAAATGAAATGTAAACTAAAAGCTTATTATTTGAAAAGACTAATAAAATCCATAAGCCTTGAGTCAATTTGATTAAAGAGAAAAGGGTGTGTGGGGGGGGAGGTGGACTTAAATAAGCAAAATAGAAAGTGCTTTAGAGATCATGTAATTTCCTCAGAAATAAACCAGTTAAAAGTTGATAATGTCACACATTTATCTGGTTCTGCCATGAAAATTGAACTTGAGGGGGCGGCTAGGTGGCGCAGTGAATAGAGCGCCGGCCCTGGAATCAGAAGGACCTGAGTTCGGAGCTGGCCTCCGACACTTAATCCATACAAAACAAAAACCTAGCCGTGTAACCTTGGGCAAGTTACTTAACCCCAATTGCTTTAAAAAAAAAGAAAAAGAAAAAAAAAGAAAATTGAACTTGAGGACTAAATGCCAAAATAGTGGTTTGGACCCTTTCCTTCTCCCCTTGTATCAGGGCCTATGCAAAATTGTAACATAGACAAAATCTGTTCAGTGTCTGTCCGATCTCTGAGATAGTCTTATTGCTTTGCCCATTAAAGTATACCCTCTGATAACAATGCTTGAAAAGTCACTATTCATCTCTTCCCCTTGCCTTATTGTAACTTCATTCCCTCAAGGAGGAAGGATAATGATATCTTTACTCTGACTTCAGAAAATATGGAAAGGGGTCAAAAATGTTGGAAAAACTGACAATTTACCCTTTTGGAATATAATTATAGCATTGTTCTGAGTGTAATTGTGTTTCTCTTAAGCAAAACATAAATAGGGCTGGGATGAGAAACAATGGGAAACAATCTAAACTAGAGCTAAGGGTATGAATCGCTACTTTTTTTAACTTAAAGAAATTCATTTTAAATGATGAAATTTCAACTGAATATTGTTTGAGGATTGAGTTCCTTTTTAGTGCACCTCAGATTATATCACTGGCCATGTACATGTATATTAATATATATTTAACTATTGAACTCGTGCCATAAGGATGTGATTTCTAATCATAGCCCTTTCACTGACTTAATCATGTGACCTTGGGAAAGGTTACTTTATTGTGCTGGGTCTGTTTCTCTTCTATAAAATGAGGGATTTTGTAGTAGATGGCCTCTATGCTTGATTCCAGCTCTAATACTATCTGAATCTTTGGGGTTTTGTACTAACCTGATATTTCCTTCACAGTCCTGAGAATATTCAGTTCTTTGGGATCGAGAGGTGGAGTATTCGTGAAGGAATCACTGAAATAAACATAGAAACTTATCATCCAGTGATCACAGACCCAACGGAAGCTGGGCACTTTCTCTGGGTATTCCCTCTTCACAAGCTTCTTACCCTTTAAATGCAACAGGCAAGATATGCAGATCGCCGCTGATGGTGGTACAGTTCTGGAATTGTCTGATGTTGGTTGCATTGACGGAGAGAACATCTTTAAATTCACCAATTCCTATTCCGTTGCAAACTAGGAGAAGAGCAGAGAAGCGTATTTGATCCAGGTTTCTAGAAATGAATAACTTTCCACATGAACTTCAAAATGTCTCTCTCATTGTGCAAAATAACCCTCATTTAGTTTTACTATCAGTGGATTACTGATCATTACCATTTAAATCCCATTCAGATGGGGGACGAATACATCCTTGGGCCATACAAGAGAAATTCAGTTCAACAATTTATTTGTTTCTATATTGCAAAGTTCATCTGCCAAGCACTAACCGTGGCTCTTCCAGGCCAGCAAAATACGCTGAGTAAAACAGCTGAGCATTTCACTAAACTCAGTGTGTGTGTGTGTGTGTGTGTGTGTGATTCTTTCCCTCTTCCATCATAGCCAGTGAGAAAAGAGCATTAGATTAACATTCTAGACACCAGTGTGATGTGGGACTATTTGTTTCACCTCCCTGGGTGGGTCTCAGTTTCCTCCTTTGTAAAATGAAGACGTTAATTCTGGGAGAGCTGCCAATCCAAGGAAGTGTTTAGGGTTATAGACTCCTTTCAGGCTTCCTCCTTTGCTCAGTAACAGCAGCTGGTTATTATACACTTTTACAACAGTGGCCCTTTCATGCATTTATTAACAAGTAATTATTAATAGCACCATAAAATACCATTACTAGTCACTAGGGATGGAAGGAAGGAAGAAAGGAGGAAGAAAAGGAAAAGAGGGAAGGGAGGAGGGAGAAAGGAAGAGAAAAGGGGAGGGAAGGAAAGAAAAGGAAGAAGGAAAGAGGTAGGGAGGAAGAAATGTGACATATATGGGCATATCTATATAAATCTATATCTATCTATATCTATATATACTCATGAATACACAAATCCATACATTTATATGTATGTACTTATATTTATGTACATATATTTATATGTATGTACATACACACACATGTTTATGTAAGAGAAAGAGACAGAGACAGACATAATATAAAGTCTGTCTAGATCTGCCTTAGTGTAGTAAGGGTTTGTGTCCTGGGTCCCTTTAGTAGTTTGGTGAAGTCTATAAACTGTCTTAGAATGATGCTTTTAAATTTATAAAGTAAATATACCAGATTATTTTTTAAAAAGGATGTATTGACATACAGTTGCCAAGATATTTCTTTAAAATTCATCCCTAAACTTTATTCACAATGCTTAGGGATCCATGGACTCCATGGTGTAGATAGTACCAATTAAGTGTCCCAGGCAACTATCTCCAATAATCAGGGACACATAGATTTAGAACTATAAGGCACCTTGGAAGCAATCAAATCAAACATCTGTGAGGGGTTGAGGATGACAGATGAGGAAACTGAAGCCACTAGGGCTTAAATGACTTGCCCAGGGTGATGCATCTGAAGCATCTTCTTGACTTTGAATCTAATATTCTAACTACTGTAATACCTAGTTAGGTATTAGGGGTAGGTTGTGATATCTTGGTGGAAGGAATTTCCACATTGAGAATAGACAAAAATCACTAAGGTTGATAGAATCATAGATTTCTTTTTGCTAATTTACACACACACACACACACACACACACACACACACACACACACACACACACACACACACACACACACACACACATACATCCTTCCTGTTAGATAGTTTAGGGAAAGGAAAACTTGGGACCCTCCTGTGGGAAACATCTGTTTCTCAAATCCTCTATTTCTCTAATCCAACATTTTCTTCCATAGCCTGCCACATGCCAGATGGCCCGGCATCTTTTCTCATGGCCTTGAGATAGCATCCTAGGATGTGGAAGGAATACCGAGTGGAAACAGAGCATTGTGATATAATGGAAGATGAAAGGCTTATTTAAATTTTTTTCTCCACCCTTCCCCTCCATTTAATAGTATTTTATTTTACTCCCCAATGACATGTAAAGGTAGTTTTCAACATTCACTTTTGTAAGATTTTAAGTTCCAGATTTTTCTCCCTCCCTTCCTCTCCTCCCTAAGATGGCAAGCAATCTGATATAGGGTATACATGTATAATCATATTAGACATACTTCCACATTAGTCATGTTTTGAAAGAAGAATCGGAATGAAAGGGAAAAACCATGAGAAACAAAAAAAAACAAAGAAAAAATTGAAAATAATATACTTCTATCTGCATTCAGACTCAATAGTTCTTTCTCGGGATGTGGACAGCATTTTTCATCATTATTCTTTTGGAATTGTCTTGAATCATTGTATTGCTGAGAAGAGCTACGTCAGTCATAGTTGATCATCACACAGTGTTGCTATTACAGTGTATAATGTTCTCCTGGCTCTGCTCAGTTCATTCAGCATCAGTTTGTGTAAGTCTTTCTAGGTTTTTCTGAAATCCACCTACCCATCATTTCTTATAGTACAGTAGTATTCCATGACATTCATATACCACAACTTGTTCAGCCATTCCCCAGTTGATGGGCATCCCCTCAATTTCCAGTTCTTTACCAACACAAAAAGAACTGCTTTAGATATTTTTGTACATGTGGGTCCTTTTCCCTTTTTCATGATGTCTTTAGGATACAGACCTAGTAGTGATATTGCTGGGTCAAAGATTATGCACAGTATTATAGTCTATAAGGCATAGTTTCAAACTGCTCTCCAGAATGATCAGTTCACAATTCCACCAACAGCACATTAGTGTTCCAATTTCCCCCCATCTTCTCTAACATTTGTAATTTTCCTTTTCTGTCATATTAGCCAATCTGATAGGTGTTAGGTGGTGCCTCAGAGTTGTTTTAATATGCATTTCTTTAATTAATAGTGATTTTGGACATTTTTAAATATTACTATAGTTAGCTTTAATTTCTTCATCTGAAAACTGCTGTTCATATCCTTTATCCATTTATCAATTGGGGAATGACTTGTATTTTTATACATTTGACTCAGTTCTCTATATATATATTTCAGAAATAAGAAATTTTATCAACAATACTGACTACAAAGATTGTTTCCCAGCTTTCTGCTTTCCTTCTAATCTTGGTCACATTGACTTTGTTTGTACAAAACCTTTTTAGTTTAATGAAATCAAAATCATCCATTTTGTATTTCATAATGTTTTCTACCTTTTGTTTGGCCATAAATTCTTTCCTTCTCTATAGATCTGACAGGTAAACTATTCTCTGCTCTCCTAATGCTTATGGTATCACCTTTTATGTCTAAATCATGTATCTATTTTGACCTTTTCTTAGTATACAGTATAAGATGTTGGTTTATGCCTAATTTCTGCCATGCTATTTTTCAGTTTTCCCGGCAGTTTACTCCTAACTACCCTAATAGAGACACAATTCTCAAGAGTTACAAGTATCATCTTCCCATATAGGGATGTAAACAGTTTAACCTTATTGAATAACATGGTTTTTTTTACTTTTATTTCTTATTTACTTTTTTATGCTTCTCTTGAGTCTTGTATTTGGAGATCAAATTTTCTTTTCAGCTCTGGTCTTTCCATCAGGAGTACTTGAAAGTCCCCTATTATGCATAACTTTGCTGGGTAGTTGATTCTTGGTTGTAATCCAAGTTCCTTTGCCTTCCAGAACCATATTCCAAGCCCTCTGATTCTTTAATGTAGAAGCTGCTAAGTCCTGTATAATCCTGACTATGGCTCCTTGATATTTGAACTGTTTCTTTTTGATTGCTTGCAGTATTCTCTCCTCGACCTGATAATTCTGGAATTTGGCTCCAATATTTTTTTCATTTTGGAATCTCTTTCAGGGGATGATGAGTGGATTCTTTCAATTACTCTTTTAGCCTCTGGTTCTAGGATATCAGGATAGTTTTCCTTGATAATTTCTTGAAAGTTGCTATCCACTCTCTTTTTTTGATCATTGCTTTCCCATAGGCCTATAATTCCTAAATTATCTCTCCTGCATCTATTTTTCCAGGTCATGAAGTGTTTTATGTTTTCTTCTATTTTTTCATTCTTTTGATTTGACTGATTATTAATGTCTCATCGCTTGTACTTGCCCAATTCTAATTTTTAAGGAATTATTTTCTTCAGGTAGCTTTTGTACTTCTTTTTCCATTTGGCCAATTCTAATTTTTAGGTAATTATTTTCTTCAATGGACTTCCGAGTCCCCCCTCCTGCTACCCCCCAATTTGATCAAGTGAATTTTTTAAGGAATTGTTTTCTTCAATGTATTTTTGTCCTT
This sequence comes from Gymnobelideus leadbeateri, assembly GCA_011680675.1. Lineage (NCBI taxonomy): Eukaryota > Metazoa > Chordata > Mammalia > Diprotodontia > Petauridae > Gymnobelideus > Gymnobelideus leadbeateri. Next base: position 320,833 of record WOXC01008919.1, on the reverse strand, counting down.
CCTTTTTCAAACTATTGACTCTCACTTGCCTACCTCTTACTTCTTTTCCCACTTTTCCTTCTACTTCTCTTATTTAGTTTTGAAAATCCTTTTTGAGCTCTTCCAAGAAGGCTTTTTGGACTTGAAACCAATTCATATTCTCCTTTGAGCTTTTGCCTATAGGCATTTTGACATTGTTGTCCTCTTCTGAGTTTGTGTTTTGATATTCCCTGTCACCATAGTAGCTTTCTATGGTCAGCTCTTTTCCATTTTTTTGTTCATTATTTAGCCTATCTCATGGCTTTTAAAGTTGAGCTCTTCTGTTGGAGCACAGGGGGCACTGTCCTGAGCTTCTTGTGCTGGAAGTTAGAGGCCTAGTCACTGGCCTTCTGTGCTAGGGCTTCAGGTGCTGGCAGCTCGCCTGTTGACTGCAGTGGCTCAGCCTACTCATGCCTGTTGTGCTGGGATTCTGGGGCTGGCAATTTGCCTTCTATACTGGGGTTGGAGGCCTTACAGGTAGCTACTGTGCCACTGGTCTGCTGAGCCAGGACCAACAGGCCTCAGATACTAATCTGTGCTATAGCTAAGAACCTCCAGCTGGTGTGCCTGGACACTGTGCTGGGCTGCGCTCCTGTTTTACCCAATTGAGACAAAACGTTCCTGACATCTTTCTAAGTTATCTTGAGCTAAAAATTGTTTCACTCCATCTTTTTGTAGATTCTGTCACCCCAGAATCCATTTAGAGGCTTGATTTAAAGTTGTTTCCTAGGGACACTGGGGAGAACTCAGGAAACTTCCTGGCTTTTCTCTGCCAGCTTGGCTTTGCCTCAGGCTTATTCAAAATTAAGGAAAAAGGCCATCTCTCATTTTGTTCTTCCTTCCCAGTGGAAATGATTTGAGAATTTTCTATCCTAATGCAGACTAATTCTTTCCTTGTCTCACTTCCTTAGATCAGGTCCTATTTCCAAGTTCTTAGGCCGTTTCACCAGGGAGGCATGTGCCCAGAGCTTTCCTGAAGGCTTCAGATTTGCAGGGTAAGGCTCTTTTCCCCAGTTCTTTAATGATATTCATCCCTGAGTTTCTGCTGCTCTTCTCCCTCCAACTTTTCCAGACTTATCTCCAAATACCTATCTTGGGCTATTCTCTGCCCTTGTTTTGATGTCCCCAAATGAATTCTATCCTGCATCATATGAAGTTCATATATAAGACTTTTGGCACTAGGATTCCCATGCTAACAGGGTTAGTGATATCCAATTTTGAGTTTGTATTCCCAAGGCACAGAGGAGGCACTTAATATATGCTTGTTGAATTGCACTGAAAATAGTCACCAAATTATGGTATATGCATATGATGGTACCTTAAGAAATGATGAAAAGTATTGTCTCAAAGAAACCTGGGAAGACCCCAACTGACCTAGGAAGTAAATGTCAGGAATAACAAAGATGGACCTTTCTGGTCTCCTGTAGCTTTCTTACCTTTACTACATGGACCCTCACATTTTTTACATTTTCGGACACCATCTTCTTCCACTTCATAAGTCTCAGCATTACAGGAGCGAACACAAGAACCATGATCTGTTACCACATAGTTATCTAAGGAAGAGGGAAAGAAAAAAGAGTCATTGAACAGAGCTGGTTGTTTCTGGAATGAGTTCAGTAGTCATTTCTTATTCTAGAACATCCAAGTTGTGGAATGGACACAATGCTTTCCCCTTGTTATTTACTTTGTACATAAAACTATATCAAATATAAACTACATATTCAGTTGTTTCATCATAAGAAATTAAGACAAATGAGCTACATAAGAAATTATAGGTAAATAGTTTTGGGGGGGGAGTGTATTCTAGTGATTTCCAATAATTTTAATTATTTAAAATGTTTATTATTTAAATATGTTATATCAAATTCTTTAAATAGTGTTTATATTATTTTTTATCTTCAGAATACCCATAGGAAGCTTTGAATACCTATAGTCATAAAAATTCCTAAATTTAAATTCTTTGAAATTAACTATTTCTTTAAATCTCAAATTTGAGCTATTAAATATTTTTAAATTTGTTTTTAAGAACACAAATTTGTGGCAAGATCATTTCTGTATGGTCCTTGGGTGACTTCCCCCTTGGTATAAATGTTGAGATGAGAGAGAATGCTGGGCTTGGAGTTTGGGTACCTGGGGTTCAAATTTTACTTATTCATTGAGTGGCCCTGGACAAGTCACTTCAGCCTTTTGCGTCTTAATTTCTTCATTTGTAGGATGAAGGTAATTATTCTTGTAACATATATCTCACAGGGTTGTTGTGGGACTTGAACTAAGAAATGTGAAGTGCTTTGCAAAGTTTAAGGTGCCCTTTAAATATTAGTTGTCCTTATGTTCATTAAGACCAAATTTCTTATTTGGCATCTAAGTCCTCTTAGGAAGACTGGCATGGTCAATTACTTGAACTTTTTTAATATTGTTATTCAGCCTTAACCCAACTTGGAGATTCTTTTGTGCTCTATTAACTGACATTGAAAAGTTGGAGGCTAAAAATCTGAAAAACCCATGCACATTCATTAATCTTCTTTACCTATACTATTTTCTAAGAAAGGAAGGACCATTATCTACTACAAAATTACTTTGTGACACTGGACAACTCAATCTGCCTTTCTTGACCTCAGTTATTCATTTATATATTTATTTATGCATTCATTCAATGACCATTTCTTAAGAGACTAATAAGTTTTAAAACACTGTGATGGATGCTGGGGGAGAATCATCATCATCATCACTCCCATAGCCTCAGCCTTTACAGGGTTGATCTACAGAATGTGTAAAGGTGGATTGAATTCTTCTAACATCCCATTTGGGTCTAATTGTAATTTTGTGTTCAGTGTTACCAACTAATGTAAGCAGGACATGGAGATTTATGTCATTAATGAGTTTATGGTGCTATCTGTCCCACCTCCTATTCCATATTTACTTATCTAGCACTCAGTCTCTAATTTTGTTTTAACTGGAATTGAAAGGTCTTTAATAAGAAACTACTCTTCCTTCAACATGTCTCCTTCCCTTCTCAGAAGATTGGAAATCCCAATACCCCAAAAAGAGAGAAAGGGAGGGGAATGCTTTTATAATTGAAAGATACCAATGTAGAAGATAGATCTCTTTCCACAAATTCTCTAATTTAATGCCCTCAGTGAAATACCAAGCTAGTTCAAATGACTTCAGTCCCCTGATAATGAGACTACTGAGGATCCTTGTCCTTGGTAGGTGATAACTGGATGTCAGAGTAGGGTAGCCTGGCAAAAAGAGATCTTCCTAAGGAATAGAGTGCAGACACCAGAGCCATGAAAAATAATTAAGATAATGGCCCTTTGGCATAGAATGCTGCTCATCTATGAGCAGTTCTGGGAGCTGGGGCTTCCAGCCTAAATCCCCTGCCCTTCAAGAAGAGGTACAGGACATTATGCCTTAGTAGTCTGCTAGGCAGCTACATGATGATAACTAGATCCTTCATGACCACCAGAGGAATAGTGTTGAGCCATCTCCCCCAGAAGTTAATGGAATAAATTAAAAGGGCCTTTCAAGGGTTCTTAAATCATGAAATCTTGGTAGGGAAATCCTCAAAGTTAAATGACAACCTTTGCAATAGGGGCTCTGGTGAACTCACGTGGGCACTTGCGTACACAGGTGGCTCCAAAGCTGTATTTGCCTTCTGGGTTGACATCCATCTGGTATGTGGTGGGGTTGTACAGCATCAGAGGGGGGCAAGTGTCTTTGCATGTGGCTTCATCTCGAAACTTTCGGCAGACCTATTGCAAGATGGAATACCAATGATGAGAGAGAGACTAGGCACATGCTTCCAAGCAGGCCAAATCACTTTAATCGGAACTGAGTGTTACATAATAAAGATGCTTTATTTCAGTGAAAGATAACTAGATCAGTCACTTAAAAATGAGTCACAACAATCCTATCTCTGTTTTCTTTATTGTACCTGGCCTGTTTAGAGGAATGTATGCATTAAGATGCTTAGAGGAAGAAGTGCCTGATAACTTTTCAACCAAGATATAGAAACATTATGAATCTCATGACCTGTCCCATTAACTAGAGTCCATTTCTTTTCAGAATCAAGCACACTTGCTTCTCCCCAAGCCCTATTTAAAGACTCATTTTTTTTTGAAATCTGATAGACCTGTCTCTGTAGGAAAGACTCTAGCTCAAAAAAATGTAATGGAGCCTGGAGTGAATAGAATGAATCACAGGAATGGAGAGTTCAGAGGTCATTGAGTCCAACCCCTACCTGAAACAAATGCCAGCTACAACATGCCTTTCAAGTGGATCATATTCCTCAGTGAAAAAAATATTTCCTGAAGTGTTCCTTTCTAATATGAGTTAAAATTATTCCATGATGACATTTAGAAAGGCATCAATCAATAAGCATTTATTGTCTTCTATGTGCCAGCACCATGCTAAGCACTGGGAATATAAGACAGTGCCTGTCCTCAGAAGCTTACAATATAATGGGGGAGACAACATGCAAAGAAAGGTAGACAGAGCAAGGTCGACATAGGATAAATAAGAAATAATAAGCAAAGGGAAGACACTGAACTTGAGAGAGGTTGAGGAAGGTTTCCTGTAGAAGACAGGATTTTGGCTGGGACTTAAAGGAAGCCAGGGAGGTCAGTATGTGGAGTTGAGGAGGAAGAGCACTCCAGGCTTGGATGATAGCCCAAGAAAAGGCCCAAAGTAGAGAGATAGAGGGTCTTGTTCATAGAACAGCCAGGAGGCCACCAGATCAAAGGCATGAAACATCCCTAACCCCCTAGGGAAGGCTGTGGACCCTTTCCTGTACAGTTCATACCTATAATCCATGGTCCTAACTGTTCCAAAGGGCCCATACGTCTGGCTGTATGGCCACTCCAGGATCTCTTTAGTCAAGTGAAATGGATTGATGTAGCCTGCTGAGGCTTTCTCACAGATGCCACCACAATGAAAAACAAAGTGGTTCTGAGACCTCTCTGTGGTAAACTGTGATGTCTCTACCACACAAAGTCCTCTGATTCTCCATGAAGTAAAGGTACTTTCCGCATCCCACTCCTTCTTAAGTAACTGTCCCTGAGTGTTCAAAGTCAAATGAGTAAAGGCAGCAAGTGGGTAGAGTAGTGGGCTTGGAGTTGGGCATTTCAAATCTGGCTTCAGGTAATTACTACTTAGTTGAATAGCCCTGGGAAGATCACTTCACCTCAGTCTTCCTGTTTTCTCATCTGTAAGATGAGGTTACTAATGACACCTATCTCACCAGGATTTTGTAAGGATAAAATCAGATAACATATGTAAAGTACCTTGCAAATCTTAAGCTGCTATGTTCATTATTACAAACAGTCTAGGAACTGGGACTTCTTTAAGGCTATAGGATAGAGGATACCCCTCTTACCAAGCAGTCACTCTCTCGGGGTCCAGTACAACCCGCTGCACACTGGTTGTGGCAACAGTCACTAGGGGAACTACCTCGACACCGTCCTGAGCACTGCTGAGCGCAGATGGTCTTTGTCACTGAAAAAGAGCAAAGGTCACCGGTGAACCAGATGTTCATTCAAATTTTTTTTTTTTTAAGATTTTTGGCCATCCTTTTCCATGTGGATTAGGTTCATCAAAGGTGAACTGGATGTTTATGAAAATGGAAGTTTTTCAAGCTTTGGCAAAGACCTTTTCAGGTGGTTTAGGGTCTGGTGCCAATCGTCAAAATTGATAAAGGGTAGCTTGATCTCACATGCACTAGGGAGTGCAATTCTGCCAGTTGTGTCAGGAGCTTGGGATGCTGGGGAGCCGAGAGTGGATAAAAGGAGGTTCTGCTGTGCCCCTTGAAGGTAGAAGAGAATATGTCAGTCATTGCCCGAAGACTTTTTGAAGGACTTCAGAAATTAATCTCAGAACTGCTTTTTTGAGGATTTTTGGTAAAGCCGCATCTCCTGAAAATCTTATCAGTTCTGCATGAGTTTCTACTCTAAACTGGTCTTGCTTGTATGATCTCATGGATATGTAAATACTTTCTTCCTAAGAACATCCTGGTGGGTTCACTGTTCTGAAAAGGATGGCTTCTGTCTGTGTATCAATTATCGAACATGGCCTCTCTTGTATTTAGAGTATACAGGACCTGCACAGGCATTTTTCTACCACCACTGACTAGAATAATCTTTGTGATTATTATACCTTTTTCACTGACCTTATTCTGCTCTGACACTAGAGATTTTTCTTTTTTTTTTAATTTTTTTTATTTAAACAAATGCTTTATTAACTTCTGTTTTACATCATTCATTTCCGCCAGATTTTGAGTTACAATCATTTTCTCCCCCCTGTTTTTCCCCTACCCAAAATTTGATTTAGTCAGTGTAAGACTTCAGTCACTATCAACTCTAATGGACTGGGCCAGTCCCACGTTCCCTTAATTGAGTTTCAGCTATGAAAAGCTTGCCACCAGGCCTCGTGTTTCCTGTAATCAAATCGGGTGAACTCCCCAGGTTTTGGGCCATTATCAGAAAATAAAAACCAAACAATCTTATGCCATCATGTGTCTAATGGGAGAAATGATTAAAATAAAAATGCATGGTTAATGTAATGTTTTAAGTTTTTCCAAAGTGCTTTACATGTATTATCTTATTTGAGCCTCACAACAGCCCTCTAGGGGAAGGCAGTACAGATATCATTATCCCCACTGGGAGATATTCAGGTTATTGCCCAATCATTTGAAGAAACTCACTATATAATAAATATAAAAATCCATCTACTTACAACTCTGGCAATTTTGTGGTCCAGGGCCCCAACAGCTTCCATTGGGACAACTAGAATCACACTTTTCACCTAAAATTAATAACAAAAAAAAGATAAATTTCTTTTCTTTTTTTTTTTTTTTTTTAAAAAAAAGCAATTGGAGCTAAGTAACTTGCTCAAGGTTACACGGCTAGTCATTATTTATGTGTGGGTGCTCATTTTCTGAGGCCAGTTTCGATCTCGGGTCATCCCAACTCCGAGGCCAGCACTCTTACTCACTGCGCCACCTAGCCGCCCCCAAAAGATAAATTTCTAATATTCCAGTGAGGGCTCTGATCAATTGAAATCATTTTGTCCATTATTCCTAGTTTATTGTGAATTCTGAGATTCCACAAATGGAAACACAGCAAAAATAAACAATAAAACCAGCTGCCAATGAAGAAATGAAAGTTCACCAATAAATTAAGCCAGTAACAATTTTAAGAATCTCAATATTGGAAAGGAGAGAATTTAGTCTAATCTCCTTATTGTACAGTTGAGAGGAAATAGGCCCAGAGGAAATGATTTAAGGTCATCCATTGAGGCAAGGCAGAGCTGGCACTAGAACCTATGTCTCCTGTATTTTTGGTGAGACTTCATTCCAGTACCCTATGTTGCTTTAGGCCTTATCTGATACTGCATGAGTCAGCAAGCATTTTTCAAGTACCTATTATGTGCTAGGTACCATGATAAGCTTGTTGATATATATGAAGAACATAATACTTTAAGGGGTTTCTCTCAATATCATCTAATAAGCCAGGATTTTAAATCCTGGCTCTTGAAAACCCTGACCACTTTCTGGTTGCCTTTACACTCCCTGTGCCACAATGCCTTGTACATAGTAGGTGAGTGCTTAATAAATTCTGTTGAAGGGTTTCTTATTCTTCTACGCTCTGATAGTCACTGATGATAAGTTTGCATGTATATGTAGTTCTCTCCATTTTGAGTTACCAATTAATCATTTGATTGTCTCTGAATGTAACTATATAGGAAGGCACACAGAATTTTGTAGAGTCTGGGCTTTGAAGTTCATTTTAGACTGTGAAGGTGAAAAAATCTCTTTTTTCAGAAGTCAATTTGAGTAATTATTGAGCAGCCAGAGAAACTCACTATTGTGTTGAGGTCTGCTACTGGTTTGTAGGACTTTCTTAAGTACCTAAAATTAACTTGTTAGTTGTACATCTTTGTTTAAATGTTATTGCAACATGCAATTTTGTTTATTGATTCACATAATTTTCTGTATGTCATTTATGTGAATAATTCTGCATGTATTTGCTCTTTAGGGTTGCAGAGAGTGGGAAAGTACTGAATCACTAAATTGGTTTAAAAAATTTAAATCAGTAATATGTTTTTTGGTAATAATTTGTTTTTATTTTTAGGCAATCAGTGTTAATTCACTCGCCCAGGGTCACAGAGCTGGTAAGTGTCTAAAGCTGGATTTGAACTCAGGTGCTCCTGACTCCATGAACAAGTGGTCTATCTACTGTACTACCTAAGCTGCCCTGGCAAGAATTTAATAACTTAGAAGTAATTTTATTCAAGTTTCCTTTATTTCTCTGGTAAGTTAAAACATTTATTTTTTGTTAAGCAGTTTTTTGTTTTTTTTTGTTTTAATTTTTAATTTTTTTTTTTACCAGGGTTGGTAAAAAGGGTTTTTGTTTGTTTTACAGCCTTCAAAATAGCTCATTTCTGCAGGGATCACCATTGCCATCTTAATTCCCTTAGGTACAACTGATGGCTCCCCTTGTGTGGGCACTTACATACCAATAAAGACTCCATGTTATGAATATAGGTATTAATTTAGAAAAATGTTGACTCAGACGCTGAAATGAGTGTAAAATTCATACATCATCATTTACAAAGAGCCAATAATATAGTTCTATGAAGGTAAAAATAACTTGTTCCAAAAAAACACTTGAAAACCAATTATATTAATGAATCAGTCCAGTTTTTCACCTGTGACATATACACTGTGGCCCAAACTCAAAATGTAAAGAATATTGAAAGCAACCAGACATTAATAACAATGACCAGGACCATGCTTTGGACACAACTATAAATATTATGTTGAAATAATAACATAGATATTGTACAGTGTGGTTGCTTCCCTTTTAGAGAATATGCAAGAGAGAAAAATTCTGATGGTGATTATCCATGGAGCAGACTTTCCAGATGCTAACCTTTGATAGCTCCTACCCCAGCCTAGAAGAGTCAAAAGCATAGCAAGAATCATTAAAGAGAGTGACTAATTGAGATTCTTCATTTGGAGAGAAAGACAAAGGCTTTCTTGGTTGCCTAATCTAATTGACCCGAGGCTCAACAGTTAAAGAGGATATTTATAGAGACATTTCTTGAGTGATAGCTCAGGTTACTATCCTGGACAATTCACCCTTCTCAGTACCCATCAAATAGTTTCCTAAAAGCAAATTATATAATGTAGCTCATAGGAGACTATATGACCTGAGAAAGGTTTCAGTTTCTTATAAAATGAGTTTTTTATAGCAATTTATTTAGAGGCTGAAGGGACCTTAGGGGCTATTAAGTCAGTCCCTTCCCTTCATTTTGCAGATGAGAACACTGAGCTAGACAGTGGTTACTTGACTTATCTAGGATCATACAGGTAATAATATACACTGTTTCACTTGAGTGAATGACTCCTTTCTCATACAATAGTGTATTCACTCCCTCTATCCCCTAATATGGATCCCATTTAACCTACCTTGAGAACTCATTTATCTTTCAAAAAATAAAATGGCAGGGAGATGGGGATGTATAGTGCTATTTGGCTAGAATTGGCAGCTGGAATAAAGTTTGTGGAATACTTACAGCTCTTAGGATGGATGTTGTTGTCTATTGTGATATTGTTGAAATAGGAGGATTCTACAATATCCTTCCACTGGATTGTATCCATATTACACAGGGTTGGGTTATTGTTGAACCTAACGCCACCAACAAGGATTTCTATATAAATAAAAGAAAACAACCTTCAATTGTATTCTAATCAAAATATTTGTGAGGGTTTTGTTTTGTTTTTTACACCTTCATTTCTAAGGACAACTATCCTACTAAGGGTAACAGACAGGAGGTCAGTGGGAGCTAGAGAAGATGGTAAAGGCTTGGGACTTAATTTGACCTGAGTTCTGAAACACGGAGAGGATTTTGATGATGGAAAGGAAAGGGAGAGGTTTCCTTTTGCTATAACAGCAGGGAACTGCAAGGTAGGATTCAGTGTGTGTGTGTGTGTGTGTGTGTGTGTGTGTGTGTGTTTGTATACAGAAATGACTGTGAGTTAAAAACAAAAGCCATCAATGAAAAGTATTATTTTTAAAAAGAGAGAAAGGAAGAAAAGAGGAATTCTAGGAAGGGAAGTCAAGACAATGAGGAAGTTGGTGAGAACAAAAGATTCATGTCAGAGAAATCCAGAAAGAGGAGTTTCATCTTTAAATTGAGTAAGTCATTTAAACTCCCACTGCTCTGGGCCAGGGGTCAGCAAACTATAATAGAGTTATTGTGGCCCTAGGATGTCTACTCCATCTCTAGGCAGTGAGTTGCAGGGATGCCGAGCCACCCTAGAAGAGGGACCAATGACATCACAAGTCTTGTCTCCAACAGACCATATCCTAGAGGCAATGCAGAGCCAGTCAAGATTTTTGAACAAAGGAAATGATGATGATAAAAGTGGTATTAGGGGAAGACTAACTTGGTAGCATTGTGTAGATTGGATTAGAAGGCAGGATAGATCTAAAGTAACTAAGGATGAATATAGCAATAACTGAAGTTTGAGGTGATGGGGGCTTGGCCTAGGGTGAAAACCAGGAACAGAAAAGAGACATTTTCAGGGAAGAACTGAAGGCAGTTGGTACTTCCTCAGATATAGAGGATGGAGGAGATGTTTAATTCAGAAATGGCTCAAAGGTTTCTAGTTTCGATGACAAACAGAATATAACTGTGAACAGTTGGAGGCTTGTCTGGTTCACTGAAATGCTTAAAGATTGCTCTGCATGGATAGAGGTTGCCAGAGGCTTGATTGTTCTTTGCTGCTCCTGGGATTTGGTAAATGTATTGGCTTCTCTCTCCCCTGCCTCATTCCTTCCTTAAAAAACTGGCATGGCTTACTCTCAATTTCCTTGTTATTAGCCTTCTGTATTTTTATAATGGATTTTGTCCTCAGATAAAGCTATGCTGATTTTCACTACAATCTGAGAAAGTATTTGCTCTAAGGAACAGCAATATGGTGGTAGTGGTAGGAGAACAAAAGGGAATCTGTGAAACCAATTATCCTAGCCTTAACTAGAAGCCTCAATTAAGTTCTCTCTGGTGACACAAAGAGGGGCTTCCTATGGCTAGGCCACATCTGGCCCAGACCCTTGTTCCTGCTGTTTCTCCTGCCTAAAATACCCTCCCCCGTCCTTTTCCCCCATGTCCAAAACCTGCTCACTCCTCAGTGAGGGACTTTTAAAATCTCAGTTTCTTCATTCTTACAGTATATCCCCAGATAGTATCTTACCTAGTAGATTCCTCATGGGCAGTTCCCTCACTCCTGTTTTATTCGCATCATAGTTGGAGAGTACAGAAAGAGCGTAAAAATTTTCATACAACACATTTCCTCGGATGATTTGCAAGTTTTCCAAAGGAATTTCCTCAACTGCATTGAGAGCAATAAGCACGTAGCCAGCAACTTCCTGGATGGTCTGAAGAAATAAAGATGATGTGTTTACACTTCTCTACATTATTCTTTGTCATCAGGGGAGCATAAGATTTCATTCATTCATTCATTCGTTTGTTCATTCGTTCATTTGTTCATTCATTCATTCATCCATGCAAGCATTCAATTATTCAACAAGCATTTATTAAATGCCCACTGTACATCAGTTATAGAATTCAGAGCTATTAAAAACAACAACAGGGGTGGCTAGGTGGCTCAGTGAGTAGAGCGTCAGCCCTGGAGTCAGAAGGACCTGAGTTCGGATCCAGCCTCAGACATTTAAGGCACACACAAACAAAAACCTAGCCGTGTGACCTTGGGCAAGTTACTTAACCCCAGTTGCCCTCCAAAAAACAAAAACCAAAAAACAACAATAGGGGAGGCCAGGTGGCACAGTGAACAGAGCACCAGCCCTGGAGTCAGGAGGACCTGAATTCAAATGCCGCCTCAGACACTTAATACTTACTAGCCGTGTGACCTTGGGCAAGTCACTTAACCCCAATTGCCCTCCAAAAAGCAAAATAACAAAAACAAAACAGAAAAAACAACAACAGCAACAATATTCCCTATTTGGGGGAATGGGATGATGGAGACAAAGTGAATGTTGTAAAAACAAAATTTATCCAGGGTAAATATTTTGGGAAGGAGGATGGAGCAGGATAAGTCTCATGTAGAAGGCACCATTTAGGCTCAGCTGAAGATTCTTCTGGATGGAAGTATTAAGGCTATGCATTAGAAACATGGTGATCAGGTTGGCAAGGGCATGGAGTCATGGAGGATACTCATTGTACATGTTATTACATTGAATGTGCATGGCATGAGAATAGTATGTAAGTGCATAAAAGAATATGCAAAAGATAACTGTATTAAAACTAATTGGGAGCTGACACACAATAATTTAGGATTTAGATAAACTATGACTGATTTTTCTTTACAAAAATCAAACCCATCAAACCCCCACCCTCACCTCCATGAAGTCACCATAAACCCTAAAATTACAATTAGAGAGAGATTTCAAAATATTTCCAGGATCCAAACCTCCCCACCCATGGGTGTTCTGTTTCAGTTTATTTTGAAAACACAACACATGTTTAGAGTATGACATAGCAAGTATTTTCTATTGAACATGGATCTGTCTTGAAATCTTAATTCCTGGATCCAAAGTACATTGGAATTTAAGTCCATGATGATCCTTTTATTACCCATGTGATCTCTCATTTAACCTATTTTGGGGGGGGTGAGATAAAGAGGACAATCAGTTCTGTCATACTCACCTTTAGGAAGGAAAGGTCATAATTTTTTTGCACGTAGGTGATTTCCAAATTTCCAAGTACCACCTCACAGTTATTGAACATCCTCTGGAGACTCAGGAAGTGGTCCTCAAAAGTGCCCAACTGAGTCAACTTATTACTTGTTCCTTGGCAAACTGTAGAGGGGAAAGAAGAAAAATTATGTCACATGAAATACCTAAAGTAAATTAGAAATGACACATATGGAATGTGTGGGCATGGCATAAGTTATACAGAATTCTGGGGAAAGGACAGCTTCCCACAGAGATAAGTACCCTTTACTTAATAATTATAATTAGACCACTCATTGTGGTATTAACACCAAACTATACAACTGTTGACTCGGTATATAGTAGATTTGATTGCTCAAACTATTTCTGTAGGGATATTCACTTTACAGTGAAAGCTGGACAGCTAGAGTTTCAAAAAAATTTCATTGCTTTGATACAATTTCACCAGTCTAGTTTCTTTATAAGTTGCATGCCTTCTGTTTTTTTATAATCACTGTTTCCTAGTATAACAATCCTGCCTCACAGAACACTCCCTCATAACAAAGAAAAATAGTTAAAAAAAAAACAACACTGCCCAAAGCAGTTGTTTCTAGGAGCTTAAGCAATATCTCCCCATACACAGTCAGCCACCTCTCTAGCACACAGAGGGTTACACTGTCCTTTGGGGACCAAGACTTATTACTGTATTTATATGGAATCATAAAGTTTAAGTTGAAAGGCATTTTAGAAGGCACCTAGTTTAATTCATTCATTTTACAGAGTCAAAGAAGCTTAATCTAGGTGGAACAATTAGGGAGCAGCTGCACTGGAGTCAAGAAGACTTGAGTGCAAATTTTGTCTCAGACACTTTCTAGCTGTATGACCCTGGGCAAGCCACTTAACCTCTGTTTGCCTCAGCTTCATTATCTGTAAAATGGGGATGATAATAGTTACTACGTCCCAGGACTGTGTTGAGGATTGTGACAGAATAATTATAAAATACTTAATACAGTGTCTGGCACATAAATATTGTTGTGTAGTCATTTAGTCATATCCAACTCTTTGGGACCCCATCTGGGCTTTTCTTGGTAGAGATACCGGAGTGGTTTGCCTTTTCCTTTTCCAGTTAATTTTACAGTTGAGGAAACTGAGGCAAACAGGGTTAAGTGACTTGCCCAGAGTCACACAGCTAGTAAATGTCTGAGAGCAAATTTGAACTCATGTTTTCCTGACTCTATGCCTGGTGATCTATCCATTGTGCTACCTAGCTGTCCCACAATAATAATTTAAATAGCATATTGTAATTGCTATATAAATATTAACTATTATTAAGACCAGCTTCCTTTTAGTATTATTTCCAAATACATTATTATACTCATTGAGTTTATTGTCGTTTCTGTCTTTCTCTGCATCAGTTCCAACAATTCTCCCCATGTTTCTTTGAACTCCTCTAGAATTTTATTTCTATTTAGATTAACAAGGAAAATGTTAAATTCTAAATTACATCCCTTCTATCCCCCCACACACATATCCCAAACCCTTAAAATTAAAAATCCAATTCTACAAAGAGATGATTTTGAATTCTCCATACTTGCAGGCACCCTCAATATTTTATTGCTAAGAGCAGCACTGATACCAATAAAACACATTCACACAATGATCAAAGGACCCTTCTGCCCGACAGTTTCTGACTTATTTTATATATCAAACAACTGGGACTAACAGAGGTTCAGGTGTAAAAAGAAATCCATTAATAACAGTTACACAATAATTTTGCCTATATAATACCAAGCATCTGGGGAAAGATTGAAACATTTAGTCACTGATCAGATGTTTGATCTGTATCTTCCCCAGATGTTTTTCAACAGTTGGCAGACAGATTTTTTTTCATATCCAGAAGTTTGGCATCATATACATACAATTTGAGAAAAATTGGCCTCTCTACAAAGGATAATATACAAAGTTAATAGGAGAAAAAAAAGACCAGGATTTGCATTGAGAAGAGAGAAAACAGTGATAGCAAAGTATTTAAAAATATTTACCCATGACTTATTCAACTCACTCTGCTTCAGTAAAGCTAGAATAAGGAGGAGGTGTTATAAAAAAGAGAGGGAACAAAACTGGTCTTAGAATAATCTCCATGTTATTTTTTACAGAGCTAAAATTAAAATGACTTTTTTTCATGAGACAGGGAATCTGATCCTGAAACAATGCAAATTCACATTTTGAGAAAGCCTTTCTGTGTCTGCTCAGAGAGGAGAAATGTTCTGAATATGAAACATTCCTTTTTTAGTGAGACATGTGCATTGTTGGTCATTGGAAATACCAGTGTACCAGTATAACCATCAATTCCATTTACCAAGGGTGGGGAGAGGGAGAGGGGAAAAGGGGAAAGGGGGAAGCAATTTAGTTATCCACTATGTACAGTTGGCAAACCAGTGAATGAATTCCAATAAGAGGGATATTTTTTTCATATGCCTTCTCAGCTACAGGAATGTAGACCAGAGGGGTCAAAAGTCTTGATAGTTTTACCTTGGCTGAAAAACCATAGAATTGGTGAGTTGAGTCAAAATTGAGCCAAAAAAATATTCTCCTTTATTTTTACTTTTTAAAAAAGTCTATGTATGGTGTATGGGTATTGTAACTGGTAAGGAGTTATTTATTATATTATTATATATTATATAAAGAGCCATTTCATTCTCCAGTGAATTAAGGCCATCTAGCTACCTCCTAAGCAAACAAGTGATTTACTTGAGGTAAGTGTCTGAGTCCAGATTTGAACTCACATTTTCCTGATGCTAGCCCCAGAGTTCTATCTACTGAACTACCTAGCTGGTTCCTCAACAACATATATACATACCTATACACATATAAACACAAACATACATATATACACACACCTATATATACCTACACACGTTATATATCATATGTATGTATATGTATATAAGTATAGCTGTATATAGATGTGCACAATCTCATTTGAATCTATCAACAACCCTATGAGGTAGGTACTACAGGTATCATTCCCATTTAATTGGTGAGGAAGCTGATTTTAAGTGACTTGCCCAAAGTCACCCAGCTAGTAAGTGTCAAGTCTAAGATTTGAACTCAGCACTTCCTAATTTCAAATCTTGCATTCTGCCCACTATGCTGAGCTGCCTCTCACCCCCAGGGATTAAGACTTTGAGTGTATTACTTAATATGTAAACTGTTTATTGTGGGCAAGTTTTGCTTTATCCCCTGGGAAGCCAGCCAAGTGTTCACCAGAGGCAGTGAAATGATCAAGGCCCGTGATTGATGTCGATAACTTTAAGAGAAAAAGAAGAGCCATTCAGAAAAGTT
Organism: Gymnobelideus leadbeateri; assembly: GCA_011680675.1. Taxonomy (NCBI): domain Eukaryota; kingdom Metazoa; phylum Chordata; class Mammalia; order Diprotodontia; family Petauridae; genus Gymnobelideus; species Gymnobelideus leadbeateri. Next base: position 304,739 of record WOXC01008919.1, on the reverse strand, counting down.
CTATTCACAACCCAGGTATTGGAAAGACATGTGTCAACAAAAGCAAAATAGGAAAGTGCTTTGAACACACAAATTACCTTGAGAGTAAAGAAATGCATCCTGTGGCTTTGGAAATTAGACTCAAAATTGGCCAGATTCCTCCCCTTCCCCCACATCCAGCCAAAGAGCTGCTGCTGAGATGACACATGGCCCAGTCATGCAAAGCCATGCAAATTAGGCTGAAAGTCAATAAGGCAGCCTTGTAACTTCATTCCCAGTTAGCAGCGGACACATTTCTCCTCTTCTGGAAAACTGGGACACTGAGGATGCATTTCTAAATATGTTTGTATAGTCTGTGTTTCTTCATTTCCTCTCTTCATGTTGACCCCTCCCTCCATGTTGAATTTCCTAAATAACATCATGTGATTCTTGCATCCTACGTGATTTGACCACAAAAATGAGCCATGTGCTCAGACACCTCTGGAACAAACCAAATCATCTCCAGAAAAACATCGCACATGGACCAATCTACTCATCCTGTAGAATCTTAAGGGGATTCCCCTACCTCCTCCAAGTTACCCCCCCACACACACACTCATGAATCTACTCATAAGTAGACTCAAAATACATTTACATGATGATTATCAGCAGTAGTAAGACAAAGAGGCTTTGTATGTTTACATACTTGATGATCAAACAATTCCAGAAGCCTTCTCATAATAACTTTTGATTGAACCAATCAATTGCTGTCTTCCTGTGCTAGTGCCCAAATGGCTGGCACCCAGAAAAATGGCTAGCTTTGAATGCATACAGGTTAGGAAGTAGGTCTATAGCCATATGGACAAAGATTCCTTGATTATGTCTCATGCACATTTTCTTAAAGACACCATCAGGACTAAGCTTTCTCTGCAACACTTCAAATTTTTAATGAACATTCAGCATAACCCTAGATACAAATACATGCATATTTGCAATCCAGACATATAAATATGTCTCGATAATTTTAAAAATCTATAATTTTTCTGTGCATAACTTTGTAGATGGCCTTTGAAAGTTGTTGAGGAAGAAATATTCATCACCCTGCTGTCAATCTTATGATAAATTTCTCTGAATTCATCTAGACTGGTTCTTGGACAACACATCTCACTGGGTCTATATTCAAATCTCTCCCAGCTTGACTAGTGCTGCCAAAGCTTGTCCTTTGCTAGTATAGACTTCAAGAATTGAGTGTTACCTTCAATCCATGATGAGACATTGGTATCATAGTATTTTAATAATAAATACATACTACATATATAGTCTACCTCTGTAGCTCTTCTTTCCTATATTAACCACCAATTTGCATTTCTTAAACCAAACATTCTGTTACTGCATATGACAACAGAGGGAGATATTTTTCTGAGCTAATAGAACTGGAAGAGAAAGATAGGAAAGGAAGAGAACCTGGTATATAAGAAAAAGTCTTTGAGATAGAATTAGCAGAGCTACAAGAAAGATGGGAGAACTCACTATAATCCATCTGAGGGGAGAAGGGAAGTGGTAGGGAAGAGATTTTCTTCACATCAGCCAAAAAAATCCTGGGAGGAGGTAGCCCTTTGTCTATAAAGGGTGGCTCCAAATTGGGTATTTGTAGCTCTTGTAATTACAAATGTTTCTGGGAATGCATCTTATTTATTATAAATAGTCATATTCCTGAAGTGTAAACTCTAACTTTTAAAATTTAACTCAACAAATATTTAGTAAGGAGGGCACTGTGCCAGGCATTGGGAGAGATGCTTTCATGGAGCTGAGAGTATGGGAAGGATTTTCTTGAGCTTGAGGCACACGGTCCATCCCAATGTAACCTTGAAACACCTCACGTGTGTGTGTGCATGTGCACATGTGTGAATGTCTATAAATGTATGGATATATACATATATATATCTATATATAAATTATGCCTCCAAGTGGCATATCAATTTATCCAAAAAAAGTCTGGATGTATATCATTTTTGGATTCTACATAAAACCGAGGACAGTTCTGAATATACAGTAGTCCATCCACTTGCCCAATTATTAAGCACCACTCTAAACAAAATGGTAGGCCCTGGGAATAAAGAAGAAAAAAGAAAAAAAAGTCTCTATCTGCCATGGGGCAAAGGCCAGTAGGGGGAAGTATACATTTATACAAATAAGTAAATACTATTAAATTTTAGGGGAGAGAGTTTGATTAACTCTTGAAGTCAGAAAGGGCTTCCCATAGGAAATAGCACCTGAGATGAGCCTTGGAGGAAGATAAGGGGTGGAGGTAAGGATGAAGTATATTGTAGGCATGGAGGATATGGAGGATAGATGGCTTCTGCAAAGGTAGAAGGGTTTTGCTGACCTGAAAGGAATTTCTAAAAATCACATGGGTGTACTACACGCCCCTCCCCCTGGTCTTTCTCAATGTTCCTGTAGTCTCATGTGGGAAAATAATGAGATGAAAAGAGCCAAATCTTCCTGTCTAATCCGAGCTAAACTCTTACCCTACCAATACCAATCTGTTTTAGTAAAAAGCTTTTTGGAAACCTTGATACTGTATTTATAGCTTGGACACAACAGAACACCAGACAAGCAACACTATTAATGTCAAGTTTGTCTACTTTATGTACTAAGTACAGTTCAGGTATGAAGTAGAAGGGCTTTCATTGTCTCCTGGTGTTATGATATTTAACCCTTGGAGAGACCTTGATTCACAGGAGACTTAGTAGGGTTGGGGGTCTTTTGTTGTTTATTTTTCAGTCACGTCCAACCCTTCATGACACCACCTGGGGTTTTCTTGGTGAAGATGCTGGAGTGGTTTGCCAATTCCTTTCTAACCTCATTTTTACAAATGAGGAAACTGGGGCAAATAGTGTGACTTGCCCAGGGTCACAGAGCTAGTAAGGCCAGATTTGAACTCGGGAAGATGAGTCTTCTTGACTCCAGGCCTGATACTCTATCCACTCTGCCACTAGCTGGGGGTTTTCCCTCATTTCTAGGATAGCAATTGTATTGTAATGCTTCCATTTCACTCTTCCCTCCCAGTGGGGGAGGTCACACAAGGTTGTGGAAGGGCTTGCTACTGTCTTCAGGTACTTCCAAGCTGGAAAAGCTTTGGGTACAGTTGCCTGGAGCCCACCTTAGCTAATTTCAGAGAGGCTTATTGCCACAAGAATAGACAGCAGGTGCTGGGAGTTTGGGGCCACAGCCATTCATTGGGGCTAACCAGCCCAGCCTAAGGAGTCAGAGGGGTTGTTCACTGTCACAGAGGAGGGAGCAAAAAATGTTCCCAAGCACTGAAATATTTGAAGTGTTATTTTAAAAAAATCCCAGGATCCTAATATTAGAACTGGGAGGGAGGTCAATCCCTTTTATAGATGAAGGAACTGAGAAGTTTGAGTCACTTCTCCAAACAAGTTCACACAGGTAAATCATAGAACTAGGATTTGAACCGAGGTCCTCTTCCTCCAAATCCAGCACTGCTGTCACTTTTCCATTGAAAACAAGACACTCCCTGCCCCGACTCTTCCCCAGCTGCTATATTCTATGAAACAAAACTCAGAATTGCCTGGCTTCTTTTTCTTCTAAGTCATCGTCACTGATATTGTCTCAGTTACTCTAAACCAGGAATTCTGAATCTGGGTTTTTTGTTCCTTTTGTCCTTATCATGGGTCCCTTTTTTAGTCTGTTAGAGCCTGTGGATCTCTTCTTGAAATAACGTTGTAAAGTAATTGAAGGCAATGTTAACATTTCGGCTGACTGTTGGTGAAAAGATCTTTTCTTCCTATCCAAGTTCTTGGACCCCTCTAGAATCTGTTCATGGCAAGGGAGTCTATAGATTCTGGGATAAGAAGCCTTGCTTCAAACCAACTGTAGCAAGTCCAAAGCTCTAAATAAGTTTTCAAGAAATCTTGGTGGCATCCAACGTCCATCAAGTTGCATCTACATCAATGCTTTTGATTGAAAATGTACAAAATTAAGTCTCTACTATGTTGCAGACCAACAATCATGGATTTTGATTAGATGTGCAGTCTTTATTGAAAGAATATTTTGCGTTTGAAGAAGACTGAGGGGACAAGATGATAAATGCATGTGTTTCTATTTCTTAAATCTCAAATTTCTCAAAACCCTTTACAAGCATTCAATCTATCTTTATAAAAAGCATAAACAGTAACATATGTGGTCTGCCTGGTATTTTCCTCCTGGAGATATCATGAGTAAGCAACTCCTCATCACTGGCCAGGGTTCTATTTTTTTAAACCATTCAGCAGGGACTTAACGGCTGCTTATTCACATAGAGGAATATTTTTCAAATGAATAATGCCACTTCCTCTTCCAGAGGTCTATAAGCCAGAAACACTGCTTAACCTTCACCCCCTCCTCCACCTTCCTCCTCATTACTAAATCTGTGCTTCTAACTGATTTCTGGGCCAAACTTCAGAGCTCTTTCATTTGAATCTGCTATTAGAGACTTAACAATGAGGACAAGTCTACATTTGAGTCCCAATATGTCTATTGTCCTTTAATGTTGGGAGAACATTTTATTTCCCTCATGGGTGAATGAGGAGATTGTGAGAGTGCTGATTTGGACCTTAGCAGATAAAAGTTTTCTGACCACTGCCCCATGAATCTTCCTTGCTTTCTCAATCACATAAAAATCAATGGCAATAGTAGTATGGGGTTGAACAGAATAGAAGTCTTCTTAGAATACAGAAATCAGAAGGAGCAACTTACTTACCTACTATCTGTCCCAAAATAATGCATATAGGTAGCAGTGGGTAGCAGATAGAGGGCTGGACCTGGAATCAGGATGGGCTAGGTTTAAATCCCACTTCTGACATTTACTAGGTATGTGATCATGGTTAAGTCCCTTAATAGACACCAGGTGATTCATCAAAGCTTATTTGCTATATATAGAGGGTTGGAAAATACCCACAAAATTACAAATCCTAGATTCAATGCTTGTACATTATATTATACAATCATACCTACTACCAGAAAAGAAATGTTACTAAGAATATACTTTGTTGAAAGGACAAATGTCTAGTCATGAGTTTGTCTTTCCCCTATCCAAAAGTGCCTTTGGCTATTGTTACCATGAGATAGAAATTTAAAGAAAAATGATTCATCTGTTTGACAAACAAGATTTCCTCTTGGAATAAATGTACCTATTATATTTCAGTACGTGTCATATGCGTAATAAGGATTACCCAGATTAATACCTAGATTAAGTGACCACCTATGCACTGTGGCCTGTGACTGAACTCAACTCAATGTCTGTCAATACCATAGTAGTTTTCTACCAGTCTGACAAAATACTTAATGAGTGTTTGCTGATAGTATGATTGCCTGAAGTTTCAATGATTATCCATAGAATTATAGATTTAGAGCTGAAAGATACCTTAGAGTCCATTTGATCCAATCCCCTCAGTTATAAAGAGACCAAGAGAGACTATGATTTCTCTGAGGTTGCATAGGAAATAAGTTACAGAACCAGGCTTTGAACCTAGATGCTCAAAATTCTAAATTGAGCACTTTTCACCAGTGAATTAACTTTTAATTTGCTGCATTTTCTCATAAAAGACATATAGAGAGATAGATATAATACACACACGTCCTTTGTTGAAAGGACAAACATCTAGTCATGAGTTTGTTATATACACATATGTGTGTACTTATATATGTACATATTATCTAGGTACAAAATAAGGGTTGGGAACCCTTCAGTCTCCATTGTTTTCACTAAAACAGTATAATGGGGATTAGTTTATCAAACTGGCAAATGATCACCTTAGCAAACAGATGCCTAGAGGGATGGGTCAAATAAGCTTTAATTATGTAACGAAAGGAAAAGCTGTAGATGCAAATTATAGGTCACTACCCAGGTGAGACACTGAAGTATGGGAAGAAGAAACGAAAAGGGAAAAATCCCGAAGTGTAGGGAACTGTCACTAGATTAGAAGTTCAATTTCCAATGGAAAGGATAAGGTAGAAGAAAACTTACCATTCTAGGCATCCAAAAATATTGTTTTTCTTTTTCCCCTCAGAATCCTACAATTGTATTCAGAAGGGACCTCAGAAGTCATGTAGTTGTGCTTTAGCTCAAAGCATGAATCTCATCCCTGTTTCTGAGAAGTTGCCATTCATTTCCTTTTGAAGGACTCCAGTGATAACATCCTATTCATATTAACAACTCATTCCATTTTTTGGACAGCTCTAATTGTTAGAAAATATTTCATTATTTTGATCCCAAGTCTACCTCCCTTTAATTTCCACCTCTGCTCATAACTGTACCCTCTGGTGTCAAGTAGAAGTTTAACATATGCTCAAATATTGAAGGTGGTGATTTGTTTTCATCTAAGTCAATGATTATTAACCTAAGATCCAAAGACCTCCAAGGGATCCATGGATTTCAAGGGATTCATATTCTTGGATGGGGAAATCGTATATTTTTACTAACCTCTAACCAACATTTTACTCCAGCCTCTAACCAAAATTGGGCATTTCATTCAATTATGTAAAAATAGTATTCTGAAGAAGTTTCCATGGACTTCACCAGATTACCAAAGAGGAGTTTGGCACACAAAACACCCTGCTCCAAGTCCTTTCTTCTTTGACTATTTAATCACCAAACACTTCAAGTAATCCATCTAAGGAACAGTATCATGATTTCCTCCCCATGATGCTTGTCTGCCATCACTTTCCAATTCTAATTCAGCCTTTAAACAGAGACCTGGTAAGCAGTAATGAGGTTGAAATGAGGTTGAGTCTCAACCACAGGATCATGTTATAAGTCCTGAATACTAGGTTTCTGAGGAAAAGATGGGACTCACTGGGAAGAATAAGCATTTCATTATATATGGACTTGAAATTTCTTTTTTTTTTTCCACTTAGTGTAAGGTGATATAAAGACTATATGGTGTCCAAGATATAGTGTTAGTTTGAGTGCTTGCATGAAACATAAGAGATATCAGTCATGAACTATATTTCCAGCAAAGATACTAGGTGTGGTGATACAAGCCAAATTCTGAGGTTTTCAGGGATAGCCTCAATGGGGGCATGAATCAAAGTGTGATTTATGAAAGAATTATATGTGTTGCATAGATGATGGAAAGATGCATTGCCAATGAGGCATGGTCAAGAGAAAGAATGTTGTCAGGATTCCTAGAATGCTCATTGAACAAGTTTGTTTTTCCTGAAAGGTCAGTCACAGAGCAAGTGGGGTGCTTCAAGGGAACAAGTAGCCTGGGATTCCTCACAATATAGGACCCACCCAGCGAGTTTGGGACACTGTTTCATTATTGGACAGCATGGACCACACCTGACACACATAGATCTTCTCCAGAAGACTAGGTTCCCTTACTGGATCACAAAGGCTGAGCTACATTCCCCCAGGGTCTACTGTGTCCTGCTTTCTAGGGGAACTTGAAATGTCTTTAGAATGTTCAGTTGCTGAAGTTTTCCATTACTAGAGAATTCAATCCAGTAAACATAGCCTTACTAACATGATGCTGTGCAAGGAGGATTTAAAAGAAGCTATACCGAGTCCCACTCCCTACCCTCAAAAGAGCTTGCAGCCTTGTTGAGGGGATGAGATTTAGACATAATATCACAAATAGAAATTACAAAGACAGTATATAGTAAACATAATCAAGTGAGATGGAGAAGAAACTCGGCCTAATTATCCATTATCTGAGAAGACTGGTTATAGACTCAGGAAAACCTGGGTTTTAGGCTTGACTCTGACACATACTGATTGTATGATTATGGGTGAGTCACTCAATAATAGTCACTCAATACTACTACTTTATGTAGTACCTTAAGGTCTGCAAAGTTTTCATTTTATCTTTGCCTCTTAGTATTCCAAGGCATGCCTCCCGGATCACTGCCTTGCTGTGGCACTAGACACGACTGAACAAATGAACAAACCCAAGACAAGTCTGCATCATCGGAGGGAGCTTCCACAGTGAAAATTCCCTACACTAGTTATCACATTTTTAGAGGGAGGAGGAAAAAAATCGTCAAATAGGGTACAGATGATAAGTTCGATGAGTTGCGGGAAGGGGAAGGATCAGTGATCATTGGAGTTATTGGAGCCGGCTTCATACAAAAGCAAAGATAATCTCTATAGAAACATCCTAATATGAAGGTGACATTCTCTGATTTATCACAATGATTAAAATTGGAAGAACCACTTCAAAGAATCATAGATTAAGAGCTAGAATAGATGATAGAGGCCATCTAGTCCAATGGCCTCATTTTACAGCCGAGTAATTCAGAGGCTCAAGGAGTTCATTGAAGCACCTTCCCAAGGTGATACTGGCTATAAGTAGCTGAGCCAGAATTTGAATGTAAGCTCTCTGGCTCCAAGTTCTGCACTTACAATAGCACCCTGCCTCCATTTCCAGCCATTTCCCTCCCATACTTTCCCCAGTGGTTTTTTCCTCACTAATACATCTTCCATGCATCACTGCACCTATTCCAATTTATGGTGTATAAAGAATATTTCTTTTAGTCCAGAATATGAAAGCAAGACATCTGAACATGCTTTCATTGATTTGTAAAAAGAGGAGAAAGCAATAATAATGTCCTCTCTGCCCTTTTCTCCCTAAAAGGAAGAAAGGAAGAAAGAAGTCTTATGGGATAGTGGATAGGGCACTGGGCTTGGAGGCAGAAATCTCAAATCAAACATTTACTATCTGACCTTGTGAAATAAATCAGCAAACATTTAAGAGATTACTATGTTCTAGGCACTGTAGTAAGTACTTATTTGGACAGAAATTTAATAAAAGTAAGAGCAGTCCCAGTCACTGAAGAGCTCTGTGCCTCAGGTCCCTCATCTGTAAAATGAAAGAGCTATAAATCTATGATCTGACGGAACAAGGGAAGGCAGGAGGGAGGAGAGAGAGGCATATCATGAGAATGGATGTGATTTTGAGCAGAGTTGCCTCATAATTCAAGCACACAGAACTCTTATCAATTGTCTGTGTAAAGGGGAGCAGATGAGCCCCAATTTGGGGGTGCTTTGCATTGAAATCTGGCTCTCTCTCAAAGGTCCTTTCTGCCAACAGCCAACATCCCATGGGCCAGTGGGCCATGGGAAAATGAAAATTTTCGTTTGCATTTGCTTTTAGTGCTCCAAGAAAAACAACCCGATATTTTCACAGAAGTGCCAAATGGTGTTAACCCATATGCTAAGGGAATGTAAGAAGGAGACAACCATCAGGAGGGGTTATTACAGCCGGAGAGATTTGCTTTGTACCACCATACTCGAAGGTTCCTATTCCCAGCTTCCTCTCTTGTCCAGACTTTGCTGGGGGAAGTAATTCCTGAATGCATCTTGCAGAGGAAAAAACAAAACCACATGAAAGCTGAGAGCGTGATGAACGACTCTGGGTGAACAATCACATAACCAAAGGAAAATTTGGGGAATATCTTCGCCAACTTAGTGCTCTGGGAAGTCCTCCGATGGTGACTATAAAAGGGCAAGTTTTAAATCCATTATTTCAAGTTAAACAAGGAAATCCATGGGCCCAAAGGAAATAAAAAATTGGCTGAATAAAAGGAAAGGGATATTCAGTTATACTTTTAAATGATCTTGGGGGAAAAGGGAAAAGAGCTGAGACATGAAGGACAGAATTCACTCTGCAGACATTTTCAATTTGTTTGGCAAACTCATACCTGGGATTTGCTATTTCCCATTGGAATTACTTTTACATAGTAGCCATAGTCTCCAAGCTTTTATTTCAGAGAACAAAGGGGGTGGGGAGCAGAAAAGAACAACAATATTTTTCCCCCCTCACCCTGGACAAACTGTTGACCTGATTCCACCAATCAGAAAACTGCTTTGTTTTTCTTCTCTTCCTTGGGTTTGCAATAATTTTTTCAGACCCTTGAAAGGGTCATCCTTAGTCTCTGTCAGCCATGGATATGGGTAAATAGTGGAAGGCAGAGCCAAATAGCTCTGAGTCTTAGTTACATGAAGCCATCCAATTCGGAGAATTTCACAGAAACAACCAGGTGTTTTGGCATGGCAACCTGTTACAGAAACACAGACTCTCAGAGCTGGAAGAGATCTCCGTAGTCAGTCAGCTCAACCCATTCTGGAATAAAAAGACTAACCTAATCCTGAATCAAAATAACTTTTCCAGAATCCCTGAAAAATGATCCTCCAGTCATGTTGTTGAAAACCTTCAATAACCGGGAAATAAAAAATTCCACATCTTGTGCTACCACCTTGTTGTATGTCACACGAGATAACCTTTACCTCCAGTTTCCTCATCTGTTTAATGAAGAGGCTGGACTAGCTGTCCTCTGAAGGCCTTTCTAGTTGCAAATCTATGATCCTCTATTCAGAGAAGTATTCATTTATCCCACATTTATGTGTTTCTTTTTTAAAGTCATTCCCATTTCTATACTAAAACATTCCCTCATGGAAAATAGTGTTTTAAAGTAATAACCAAATGATTTAGTTTCTCCTTATTGGTAGGATTAGGCCTATAAAAATAAAACTGCTGGATTTAACAAAAAAGCTAGCAATAACCACATCTGGGGAATTTCAGAAAGGAAAAAAAACAATTAAGAAAAAGACAGGGAATGTTACCAAGAGGACCAGGGGAGAACAGACAACTGCAGATGTTTTGTGAGAAACCTGGCTGTAAATTTTTAACCAACACCAACTCAGAGCAAGGTTTCAATTGTATAGCGTCTGAAAGAACATTCTATTTGGGAATTTCATACAGTCACATGAGAGCTTTAAACAATCACTGCTACAGGTTACCTATCCCTGGGATTTGCACCATTAGGAAAAAATACTAGAGTTTAAAATAGAAATATTTACATGATCAAATGATAGGTATATATTTTATCTAAAAAGTATCAGGGAGATAGATAACAAAACTGTTATGATAAATACTTATCCTCTCTCATATTAAACAGACTAGGGCATCACATAGTTTGGAGGCTATGAAAGTTCATGTATATAAAGTGTTATAGTGGCAAAGGTGTGATAAATGCATAACAGTGATATACATTTATTTAACAACCTGAATTTGAATCCAGCCTTCTAGAAATAATGTTTCTGCAAAATAGGGCCTTAAATAGCACCTATAGATTAAGGCACCACTTGGACATTGTTGTAGTGTTATTGATTCACATAAATTTCTGTATCTTATTTATTAATGCAAACAATTCTGGGTTTATTTGTTCTTCAAGGTCATACTAGTATTAGAAATAAGCCAATTTCTTTAACTGACTGGTATCTCAGAACCAGGCAACCAGGAGTTCACTTTCAGTAGAGCTCTGGGAGGGGGGGAGTGGGGGAGAGACTGCTTTTCTCTTTCTCTTCCTCCCCCCCTTTCCATGGCCCCCATTCCATTCTTACTTTTCCCTCTCTAGCTCCCATTAGGTTCCAGAGAAGGGCAGAACCCAAGGTAAAAATTCAATAAAGCCATGATTTTTTCTCTTCCAGTGCCTGAAATGTACCCAAACAGTCTGCAGTTTCACTTATCACCAAGGTTATGGACAAACCTTTTGTTAAGAATGTGGCTGTACATTGGTTATAATCCTTTACAACATGACTAATGTTCAATATGACGGTATTTGTAGAACCTATATTTGATTACATGCTGCTATGGGGGGAGGGGGCAGGAGAAGGAGGAGGAGAAAATTTGAAACTTAAGAGATTGTGGAACTGAATGATGTAAAATAAAGGTAAATAAGTAATTTTTTTAAAAATGTGGCTGTACCTATAAACAACAACAACCATGACTGAGATAACCTTAGGCTCTTGGCTAATGTTAATGCCTTATTAATGTCTTGTCTCCCTCAAGCTGCCTCTTTTTTCCCCTCTTTTTCTTCCCCCTCAAACACCTTTCAGGTGTTTTTTGTTGTTTTGTTTATCTTTGGGTGCTCTTTCAATGCTTTTCCTTGGTATTTGGATCCACCTGATAATAAGCCACTCCTTGGTCATGCTTTTGTATATAATGAATAATTACAGTTAGAATTGAGTACATCAGAACCATAGTTCTAAAAGAAAGGACTGAGGCAGTGTGGTCTAGGGGAAAGGATACTGATGTGTGGTCCCAAGGCTGGTTCTAGCTCCTAATTCTGCTGCCTCCTAGATATCTGTTCCCTTCCAAGTTTACCCAAGGAGGTTTTTCCAAATCTTCTCTGTTTTTATTGCTTCCCTATCTTCCTGATGAAATTATATATATTTTGTACTGGGTCATGTTCTTTTCCCAAGAATTTAAGATCTTTGAAGTCAAGGACAATTTTGTTTTTGACTTAGTACCCCCAGTCGCTGAAACACAGTGGGAGCTTAATAAGGGTAGCTTGTTGAAAAGAATTGAATTGAATTTTGTCTTTTGGGACCTTAGTATTTCATCTTCAAAATGAAGAGGTTTCATTAGATTGATTATCTATAAAGACCTGTCCAGGTCTAAATCCTATGGTCTCTACCTCTTCCTTGGGAAGACACCAGGTCTTGTCTTTGTTTATACTAAGAAGCAGCTAGGTAGTACCTTGAGTAAGAGAGCTCAGATCTTGCCTCCTTACTTTATGGACTCCACGACTCTGAGGGAAGCAAGTAGCTTAACCTTGAGGGCTCAGTTTCCATATCTGTAAAATGGGTGTAATAACAGCATCGAATTCACAGGATAGTTATAAGGATCAAATGAGATGACTTGTAAAATATTTTATAAACGCTAGCTACTCTGAATAGGCCTTGGACAGGTACAAATCATTCAAAGGTGAGCCTCTGAAGTATGTTTACTGAAAGACCCTCACATGCAACTTGTATTTCCCCTTAAAGCCAGGGAGACTCTTAGCATCTCAGTGGAAATGATGGGGAAGATGGGGTATGTGGAACAAATAGGGATGTGATATCCCTGAAAAAGCCTACTAGAAATTCTTCCTTGATTTTCCTGACCAGCCAGCCACAGGGAAAACAAAACAATTCACTGGGGAGTTCAGAACTGGGCTCCAACTTTGCCTGCTTTGGTCTCACCACCTGCAACCTGACAGAACAAGCTGAGACAGAGATAAAGTCATTACTGGGAAGCCCAGAGCCCTGCATGCCACTGCATCATCCCTGCTGTGGAAAGGTGGTTTCTAATGGTCTTTCAAGTGTGGGAGACCTAATGCAATGCTCATATTTGAGGGAGTCTGTAATCACAGGAGTGATGGAGAGCCATTTTTTTTTTTAAAGTTGTATGCTTTCTCACTTGGGTCTGCAGCTGAATAACTGACAGCTATAAGCCTATGCATTGGTCTTTCACCACATCCATCCTTAGGGTGTTTGTTCTGGCTCCTTGTCAAAAGTGGGCAGCTTTTACCACTTAACGAGAAGGGGCTGTGGGGTGTGGAGTAGGGCCCCAAGGAAATCTTCTGGTCCACTTATTTGCGTGTTGTTCAAGGCCCGGTCAGAGGAGACTTGTTTTGATGTGGAAAGTGGGGTGGGGGGAGGAACATTTTCCACACAAGCATCTTTCGGTAGATCTGATTAACTTTTGTAATAACTTGTGCTTTTGCCTAAGAACCACAGATGTTGTGTGGGTGGTGACAAGGATGAGGTGGGTGGGAAGAAGAAGAGACAGAGGAAAGGATTGGAAGGAAGCATTCCCTTTGTGGGGAAGAAAACTGCCAACACATCCTTCAGTGGAAAAATAAAATCAATTCTTAGGATAATTTTAAAATTCAAAAACATTGGTGATGCAATTGAAAAAACTCATAGACCCATAACTGTGTAAAGGGAGCAGGATCTTGACCTTATTAGCCCACTGTGTCTCATCCCTAGCTCTAAAGGAGCCTCTAAGCAGAGGGCTTAGAACCAGGAGAATCAAGCTAAGTGTCTAATTTGCAATGTTACCTTGGGCAAGTCATTTCATCTTAAGAGTTAGAGTTTCTTCTTCTGTCCTTTATTGACCATTAAGAACACTGAATTTGGGTCAGCTAGGGGGCTCAGTAAATAGAGCACCAACCCTAGAGGCAGGAGGACCTTTTTAAATCCAGCCTCAGACACTTGACACTTAACTAGCTGTGTGACCCTGGGCAAGTCACTTAACCCCAATTGCCTTGCTTCCTCCCCCCCCCCCCCGAAAAAAAAAAGAATTTGAATTTGAATCCTCTGAATTTGAACTCAGAGGATCAGAGCTGGTCAAACCATTTGTCTTGAGAATTGGATTAGATGACCTCTAGTCTCTTCTGACTCTACATCCTGTAATTCTATGATCTCCAATTGGGAAATTATCTAAATATATAACCAAATAATAGGTTACTTAACAATTGCTAATTAATGTTATACTAATATTAAATGACATGTGTCTAGAAACATAGAGATGGCAAGTATAATAGTATCTTTGGTGATAGGAAAAAATGTGGATTAACAGCACCAGGGATGGTTTCTCCCCTTAAGAAAAGAAAAATTACAAGCATATGTGTGAGTCCATTCACGCAGTAGTCAATGTTGAAATGTTTGTGGTTAAATGGAGCTTTTGTGTGTGTGCAAATGCTTGGGGGAGATTTTGCCACAGTGCAAAGCCTAATTAACCTTTTACTCACAAGCCTTCCTCAAGCTGTTCACAAAAGTGATGTCCTATCCCCTTCCCAAGAGAAGGAGATAATACAATAATTTGCCAACATAAGCCTTTCTCTTCTTAAGAGTGATTTGAAACAAAGAAATGATTGTGTCAAAGCTTTGGGGACTAACACAAGAAATTAAGATCCTACATGCTGTTTCTTTGACTTTTTTCAGGAGCAATGTCTCCAGGCTCTCTCCTATGCAATCCTCCCTTCATAAAAATTTCAATCTGATATTTCTGAAGAATAGCTCAGACCATGTCACATCTTCGCTCAAGAAGGTGTCTCCCTATGGCCTCTAGGATAAAACACAGACTTCTTGGTTTGGCATTTTAAAGTGCTTTGGACTCTGGCTTCAGCCAATTTTTCAAGATTTTCTAAATGAATTTCATGTCCTCATACACTTTTCATTCTAGCTAATAAGGCCCACTTGTTATTTTCCAAACACAGTACTCCATCTTTTGGTGCCATGCCTTTTCACAGGCTTGCAATATCCTCCCCTTCACTTCAGCCCTTGGAATCTTTAGCTTTCTTCAAGGCTCAACTCAGATGCCATCATTTGAATGAAGACTTTCCTGATCTGCCTCAATTGTTGGTGCTCTCTTCCCCCTGACAAATTGCTTTATCTATAATGTGTATTGACTAATCTGTATACATAAAGAACCCCTGAACTCCCCAATAGAATGTAAGATCCTTAGGGAAAGGGATATTTTATTTTTAACTTTGTGTCCTGAGCATCTAGCACAGTGCTATGTATATGTCAAAGGTGTTTAATAAATGCTTGTTAAGTTGAATGAATAAAAAAATATATATTTAAATGCTTACGATGGACGTAGAAAATGTTGTACGTCAGAAAAAGGCACATCACAACAAATTTCTTTGTGTTGGGTGGGCATGATGTAGACTCTCTAGTGAACAGAATTCTAGAAGGCAAGGAAAATTGCTGACCTTTTTCAGGGAGTGGTCTTTCTTCTAAGGGTGAAACTTGAGGCCAAATCAATGACCAATATCTGGTAATATCTTCTAATGAATCCCATTTTGAACTGTATTAAAACTAGTGACCTTGACTAGAAAAAGGACAAACCTTTGACCTGTTCATGCCCATTCTCTATACACCCCACCAAAACAATGTGATGAATATGCATCCCATTTTAACCAACCTGATATATAATAAATATTTATTGCTAATCTGTTGGGCTTTATACCCGATTGAAAAGACTATAACAAATAAAAGGTGATAATTTGATAAAATTACATATAGCTACTGTACATTAATAGGACGCAAGCATGCAATTAGGAACAGAAGCTTATTAGAACTCTAAGCAGAACTACAATTTGTCTATAGATGTTGATAAGTGACCCGATGGAAGCAGAAATTTGAGAAGAGGGATTCATGAATGCATGAAACTCTGGGTTTTTAAAAGCTGATTAACTTTTTTTGCTTTTTTTTTTTTTTGGAGGGGGAGGACAGGGTAATTGGGATTAAATGACTTGCCCAAGGTAGCACAGCTAGTAGGTGTGTCAAGTGTCTGAGGCCACATTTGAATTCAGGTCGTCCTGGCTCCATGGCCAGTGCTCTGTTCACTGTGCCAGCCTCCCCAAAAGATGATTAACTTTGAGTCAAGAAAAAATATCTTTGGAAAAAGAGGACAATGAGAGCAGAAGTGAGAGAGGGGGACATCTTGGATCTTGAAATTGCAGGTTAGTTCAGGGAAAGAATAAAATCATGAAAGCAAAAATCATCAGGCCCATGTTGGATAGCTATTCTTGAAGAGAGTAGGGTCAGCTGGAATACATCCTGAGTATTCTATTTCAACCCAACACCTGGACCAACCAATGTCAGAGATTTGACATGTATTGATACTAATGAGACATGCTGAAACAGAACTCGAGTTCTCAGAGCACCTTGCTAGGCAGAAGGATGGAATTTCAAAGGGGACATTGTTGCCAATGCTTGGCTTCACGGGAGATGTGCAACAAGCCTGAACATCGCCAAACTAAGCCCAAACCACAGTAAATGGGCGAAACCTTCAAATGTCTCATTTTTATAGACTGTCTCTACATAGATGAGAAGGCCCTGAAAAGGAAAATGAAGAATACTTCTCCCTATGTTCTTTTTTTTTTTTTTAAAGCAATTGGGGTTAAGTAACTTGCTCAAGGTTACACAGCTAGTCATTATTTGTGTGTGGGTGCTCATTTTCTGAGGCTGGATTCGATCTTGGGTCATCCCAACTCCGAGGCCAGAGCTTTTACTCACTGTGCCACCTAGCCGTCCCTCTCCCTATGTTCTTATTACATATAATAAGATATCTATGTAGGATTCGACAATTTAAAATGTATAGAGATGTAGTTTTTTTTAAAAATAAGGGTTTGGATCTTGGCAAAATTTTAGATGTAATCAAGTCTAAAACTC
This sequence comes from Gymnobelideus leadbeateri, assembly GCA_011680675.1. Classification (NCBI taxonomy): domain Eukaryota; kingdom Metazoa; phylum Chordata; class Mammalia; order Diprotodontia; family Petauridae; genus Gymnobelideus; species Gymnobelideus leadbeateri. The sequence goes on along the minus strand of WOXC01008919.1, from coordinate 287,767 downwards.
TCATTTTTACAAAAGAAGAAACTGAGATTTAAGTGCTTGTCCTAAAGTAACACAGGTAAGTTAGAGTTATGATTAAGGGCTGGACTCATTCCTGGATGGATTCTTTGCAATCAGATGTTTTCTGTTTCAAAAGCCCAGATAAAAAAATCTATACTGTGGATGGGTCCCCAGTGGGTTATTTAGAAAGAGTACTAACAATGAAGCTCCTTCCATGAATGTACCTCAGAAACCTGAAGTCTTAAGAGAATTTTCTTTGGACTTTGAGAGGTAAAGAGACACAGCTGGTGTGTATTGGAGGCAGGACTTGAATCTAGGGCTTCCTATATTCCTGACTTTAGGACTGTTTATGATTCACTACAGCAAGCTAGGCAGCTGGGTGAGCTGGTTTTAGGGCTGAACCTGGAGTCAGGAAAACTCATCATCCTGAGTTCAAATTTGCCCTCAGACACTTACTAGCTGTGTGACCTGGGTGAGTCACTTAACCCTGTTTGCCTCAGTTTCCTCTTCTATTAAATGAGATGGAGAAGGAAATGGCAAACTATTCCAGTATCTTTACCAAATGGGGTCATGATAAGTTGGATATGACCAAACAACAACAACTACATGGCAAGTTGGTCCATAAAAGAGGTACTTCCTATCTCTGATAAAGATACAAAATAGTAAGAGAGGGAATATTATTATTGTCTTTATCTCAAAATAGTACTAAGCCCTAGGAATAAAAAGACAAAAGGGAAATAGTACCTGCCCTCAAAAACCTTCCATTCTATTGTGGGAAACCTTACACAAAGATAGAGATACATGTAATATACACAGAATAAACAAAAAAAAAATTTCCCCCGGGGGCTAATAAGAGTATACTAAAAACTGGGGATATATCAAGAAAGGGCGAGTGTAGGAGGAAACACCTGGGCTGTGTTTTTGTATAGGAAGAGGAAACACTAAAGTGGGAAATAAGTTACCAGGTAGAATGTCATGTGTTATCTCCAAATAGGCTATTCTGAGCTGGCTCAGGAAGGTCTGGAAAAAGGACAAAATCTTGGTATGGAAAGATACAAGTCAAAACGTGAACCCCTTTGTATATACTAGAGAAATTTCCTTCTTTGGAGGCTACTTCTCAGCCTGCTTTTAAAGTTCATTAAGAATAGGATTGTATGTGAATTGGCTACTGTGATGTCACTAACTCCTTTTTTCTTCCCCAGGACCTTCTTACTACTTTTTTTCCAGGTTCTCTTACAAAGATGATAGGAGTCAGTAAAATTACTAACACTAACTATTCCCCTAAAAAACAACCTCAATCCCTCTACTCTCTCTCCCTCAAACTTTTTTTTTTTAACTGAGTGGGTTGTATCAACATGTAACAGTTTTCCCATCAATATCCCATCTTCTATAGATATGAATGACAAATCCTAAAAGAGTTGCCTTGGATTGTTTTTTTTTTTTTTTTTTTGCTTTTTGGAGGGGAGAGGAAAGGGCAATTGGGGTTAAATGACTTGCCCACAGCTGGTAAGTGTTAAGTGTCCAAGGCTGGATTTGAACTCAGGTCCTACTGACTCCAGGGCCAGAGCTCTTATTCACTGTGCCACTTAGCTGCCCCTTTTTTAAAAATCTTTTTTTTTTTATTTTTTGGATTGTTTTTATAAACTACAGTATCTTAAAATTAAAATTACAGAACCTGATTTTAATCTTAGTTCTATCACACAGTAGCCTTGTGACCTTGGGAAAGGAAACTTCATTTCCTCATGTGAAAAATGGAGATAATAAGATTGGTGTAACCATGGGTAGATCATCACTTTCCTCCCTTAGACTTCACTTTCCTTATCTATTCAATGAGGGTGCAGGATTAGATTATCTCTCAGTTCTATACTCTCCATCCTGTGACATCTGCTACCCAAGAGCCCACTTTACTGGGCAATTGTGAGAATCAAATAAGGAGATGTATGTAAAACTTTCTGTAATACTGTGCTGCAACATGACCCGTTATTAGTCCTTTTAGTACAAAGCTCACATGAAATCTCAGCAATGGAGACATTATTGCCTAAAAGATTCATGGCTTAAAGTAATTCACAGATTATTGCCTAAAAGATTCACTTGAAAAAGAGTTGAGTCAGGCATGAGAATTTATGCTCACCTTTACATAGAATTTGGAGGGGAGAGGAAGGAAGGCATTTTAGTTGCTTGTTTACTATATTTTTACCTTTTGGGACCAGTGATCACCAACATAAGGAGCTACCCACAAGACAATTCCCCTTATGCATGCATATTCTATAATTTATAACTATAGGGAATGGTTGTCAGAGGCAGATCCTGAAACCAAGATGGTGCTAATTCCAAGGCCCATTCCCAAGCTAATGAACAATAAAAATAACAATATCTTTTGCGTGTGTGTTTTTAGAGTGCTTTAGGGTTTATATTTGATCATCATAAAAACTTTGTGAGGAAGGTACTATTATTATCTCCACTTTAGAGATGAGGAAACTGAAGCTGAGAGAGGTTAAATGACTTGCCTGGGTCACAAAGGTAGCCAACATCTGAACTCAGGTCTATTACACATCGCCTCTCTAGGTTTCATTTGCTTACTTTCATTGTTTAGTAGATTTTTCATTCGTGTCTGACTCTTCGTAACCCCATTTGGGGTTTTCTTGGCAAAGATACTGGAATAATTTGCCGTTTCCTTCTCCAGTTCATTTTTACAGATGAGGAAACTGAAGCAAACAGAGTTAAGTGACTTGCTCAGTCACACAATTAGTATGGGTTTGAGGCTGGATTTGAACTCAGGACTCTAGGATTGGCACTCTATTCACTGCACCATCTAGATGCCCCTCGTTTGCTTACTACACAAAAAACTAATGCTGTTTAATTGACAATAATCTAAAATGACAAAAACAAAAGGAATGCCTTTTATACATTTAAAAAAGTGCTTTCCCTATAACAACCTTGTGTCTTAATCCCTAATTTTACAGATGAGAATAATGTAGGTGACTTTGCAAAGGACATGCAACTAATTGTATGTGTCAGAGGGGGGATATAAGTCCAGGTCCCCTGATTCTAGGTCACCCTTTGCATTGGTTAAAATGGCACCTAACTTCAAGCCCGAATCATGAAACTCACAAAGTTCTACTTGGCTCTGCCTGTAACTAATTGTCATTTGCTTTCAAGGAAAGGGAATCTGGGCATGTCATGTTGGGTTTGGATTTTCTACTAAAGCATTTTCCCTACCTCCTTTTTCCCTCTCTTGGACCCTCTCTTTTTCTCTTTGTTCCCTCTTATACATAGATGTCAAATGATAGATGTATGGTTTTTTGCTGGTTTTCTAAATTAAGTACTTTACCAGGCTACTGTAGGCAACCTGCAACTTGATCCTAAGGTTGAAAGATGACTTAGAGGTTATGCCAATGTAAACCTATAGGTCACTTGTGTTTGTCTTTACTTAGACAATCATTTAGTTTTTCTGGACTCAGGTTCTTCTTCTGTAAATTTTAAGGCTTGGGTTAACATTAAGGATTAACTAGGATCTAAAGGTGTGTTTATATATACATATATATGTGAGCAGATATATAACTGCTGCTCAGTCAGCTGTTTGCCACAAGCTGGAACTCAAAAATAGTGAACCAACCAATTATTATCATGCATGCATTTTCTAGCTTTTATCCACAAAGGTCATCAACTATTAGGTTATAATTTTTTGACAAGAACCCTTTGCCTCTCAGTGGACTGTTGGGACTCATTTTCTCCTTCCTTGCCTGAAGGATATGGAATTAGCCTTAGCTGAATGGACCCATTGGTGAGTAATACTTAGTGGGTAAAAGTGGCAGTTGGAGGAGAGTTGGTAAACTGGAGATCTCATTTCCTTAGAGCAACATTGGCCAAGAACACATGGTTTACCAGGAGGACTTTAATAATGTCAAAAAGTAGACAAGTATTGAGACAAGACAACTTCCATGTCATCTGGTTAGAAGGCAGACAGAAGAGTTTATTCTTTCTCAAAGGACCCACTAATTTCATTATCTTTGTGTGTATCTTCAAACCCTACTAGAATGTAAGCACTGTGATAGCATGGACTGCTTCCTTTTGGATTGTGTATCCCCTTTAATTTCTTCATCAGAAGCATCAGGGTTGATAGATGATAGATGCTTCAGAGATGTGTGATGAGAAATCATATTGAGGAAATGAATGTGGGACAACCTTTAGCAAGCAAGTCATTCCTTATGAATCACTAGAAAATTCAAGTTGCAAAGAAATAATATGAGTGAAATAATGCTTTCAGCAAGTCTATCCTTTTAAGAGACATCAGAGAACTCATAGAATCACAACTTGGTGCTGTAAATGGCAGAAAGCATCTAGTCTATCCTATATAAATAGTCCGGAAATATTCCATGTTCCTAGTGTAGTTCCTGGGGTGTTCCAAAGTGTTTGCTAAATAGACTAGATTAGAATGAGGGGTCCTTCCCTGTGTAATCTTTACCTCTGTCTTTGTCTCTTAACTGCTATTTTATTTCATACACTGACTTGTTTTACTTAAAACCTAGGAAAATCTGGAAATGTGAAATCAAATTGAAAGCCACTTTCAGTGTCGAGGAAGTAGGAAAGGGAATAGGAATTTGGGGACAGTGATTCTTATTCTACACACACACACACACACACACACACACACACACACACACAGAATAAAATTTTAATTTGTTGCTGACATGAAACTTGAGATGTCATCTAAGAGACAGAAAGAGCTTATATGTGCCATGGACCCTGACTGACATGGTAAATTCCATTCAATACTGTTGAAAAATATAAAATCTAACTGGAGTTGCAAAATAATCTCTCTGCAGGACTTCGGAGTCTATAGTTCAGGGTAGTGCAGAGATTAGAGGAGGAGGAGATGAAGTCATCCTATGAAATGGAATTTGGAGACATCTTTAAAGGGTCCTCTGGCGAAAAGTCTAGACATTCTGTATTCCCATTTAGGCCAAGTCTTTGGAAGACATATTTCTGTGCTGGTTTTAATGATAAATACCATAAGCCAGAAGTGCCAATTAATGTTTTTTCTTAAGAAAAGGAAAAGAGATAGAAGAGAGAAAGGAGAGAGACTAGACTTTGTCTAGAGAGCTTATTTTTAATGCAAATTTTAAAAAATACTTGGGGTAGAGGCAGCAAGGTATAATCTGAAAAATACTGGTTCTGAGATCAAAGGATCAGATTCAAATTCCACTTCTGTGATTTTTGTCATGGTTTCTACATTTCTAAGATCGAGTGGCCACACTTGGTAACCTGAATTGTCTCCCAGCTCTCTATCTTGGAAAGTCAAGTTTTACCACAAAAAGACAATTGACACATTATTGTAATATTTACTGACATTGCTACTCCAAATCCTATGGTCAGATCCATGTAACACTTTGTACATGTGATTTCATTTGAGCCTCACAAAATTATTATGAGTTAGGAGCTATTAATTCCCATTTTATGCACTTGGGCCAGGGCTCTGAGAGGTTTCCAGGGTCACAGTGCTGGCCATCCCAGGTAGGCTTCAAGTTCGAGTTTTAGCCTCATTACTCTCCTGGGTGTTAGGAACTATTATCAGATTCACAGGTGAGTCACTTGTGGCCCCAAGAGATTATATAACTTGCTCAAGGTCACAGAGATAGAAAGGGTTTGAGGCAGGGTCTTCTCAGTTTCAGGTCTAGGTACTCTATCCATTGTTCCACAAAGTACCTTATGTACCATTTTCTGAGAAAACATAGTGACATTATTTATTTACCAAATGCACACTCTGAGATCAGGACACTGGGAAAATACTTTTGGTATTATTTCCATAGAAAAGATAATAGCAGACAGGAGGAGACAGAGTAGAGGACAAAAAGGGGGGTGGGGGAGGGGGGAAAGAAACCCTATGGAATCTCTCTAAGGTCTGATGTAAGAGAATCAAGTTCACCTTGGAACACAAGCTCTGGTAGGTTGACTCTGCCCATTGCCAGGATTACAGCAGCAATGATTAATTAATATACAGATAACATCAGCATTTAGTCCTTCTTAACATTTTAAAAGGCTGATGTCAGACTCCAGACCCAAATTCTACCTTCAGCTTCAAACAACTAGGCACACAGAAATTAGAGCTGTGTGGAGGCTCCAGAAAGAGCCAATCAGATGATCCTTGTGAGGGATTCATTCAAATGAGCGGCATAATCACACATCCCTATCTGAGACACCATTCTGTGTTGTAACAGTTGGATGGAGTCCATGGAATCTTCCAGACTTGCAAAATAGATGACCTCTCATTAGATCAACATCTCCTGTGTCCCCCCCCACCCCCCCAACCAGTCCAGCATAGTCCTAACTTGTAACAAACTGTATTCACTTCACTCCAAAACAGAGTTATCTTATCTCGGAAAAATGACACCTAACCAGTTTCTAACCATAATCCCATTTGGATGCCTTTGACCTATTTGCAGTTGTTTCCATCCACATCTCCTTTTGGAAGCATTATTCATGCATTTTTCAAGGTTTATGAAACCATAACATAAAGTGAAAAAAAACAATGATCAAGGCAGTTAGATGATAACTCCCACTCCTGTTCTTCAGGTCATTGTTTCAGGGTAATGATTTTTCACTAATTTTTATTAAAATAAATTATTTTAATGATTTTCATACCACCACAAGTGAATGGATTTAAAGATTATTAATAAATGAATGGAAAAGCATTTTATACGTGCCAAGCAGCACAGAGTAAATGGTGGGGATGAAAATATCAAAGTCCTGCCCCCAGAGAAGGAGATAATGCATAGAAGGGAGTGTGTTGACTATGGAAGGACACTTTTCCCTAAAAGTTATAGGAATGAATAGTGATTGGGGCTACAGTGGAATATACTGACATGCTTCATCCGGGACAAGTTGAAAATAGTCCACGTTTCCAGAACTGGAGCGGGGGAGGGTGGTGGCGTAAAGTGCAAAGGGTTCTCAGGTGGTTGGTAAGGCAGTTGTTGAGGCTGTAGAGGAGGTGATTAGAGAAGAGGAAGTGAAATGAAAGATGGTGAGGGGGCTGCCTGGAGATAGTGATCTACCATAGGCATCAATCAGGAGATTGTGTCCATCTAGTATTCTGTCATTAAGGCTACTACTCCTACAGAGCATTAAAGCTATGCATGGTGTCCTTTTGATGGCCTGGTGTCAATAGAGACGGGTGTTACTCTGGCACTGAAAAACCAATCAGGAGAAACTTTATACAGACTAGAAGTCATCTGGTCTAAGTCTGTGCTTTCAGGTCCCAAAAAGAAGATCTACCCTAGAAGATCTGTGTCTATAGACCAAAAAGAGTATAAGAGTACACAAAAGTGCATCCCAAAGCACTTGAAAATAAATTCAATCTCTGGTTCTTTTATGTGCATATTATACAAAGTGCTAGTGAACTCACTTTGGAAAAATAGATGACTTTTGGAGTTGAAAAGTCAGTCTGTCACTTAGTATAGACTCAGGATAACTATCCACACCAATATAAGCTGCTCTTTAGCAACTAAACTGAAGCAGTTACTGACATTGGGGATTGTTAGGAGTGTAACACCTCAAGAGTTTGGGGGCCTAACTACCAAAATGAATCGTGGGGTCTCAGGCTAGTGCATTTATCACAGGCCTCATCCTGCACTAGAGTGCCAGTTCTCAGAAGTTTGGGTTTCAGGGCCCCTTTATGCTGTTAAAAATTATCATGGACCCTCTCCCAAGGAGCGAGCTTTTGTTTATTTTATTATGAAAATAGTTTTTAACCTCATAGACCCCCTGAAAGGGGGACCTTCAGGGGATCCTGCACCACACTCTGAGAACTGCTACACTAGAAAATTCTCTAGGACAATACTTAGGGGTATGCTAGTAAATGTTTAACAACTGGCTTTGGGGAAGCGGGGGACAACAGAATAAAATGTATCCATGACACATTTTTATGTTTCATCTTCATCAGTATTTTCCTCATCACTTTCTTAACTCTAGATAATCAATAAAACTAGCATTGGTCAACCTCCAAGCTATAAATAGTCACACTTAAACCTGTAGAGCAGGCTCCAGAACACCCCCGACAATAGTCTATATGACTAGTTAGGAAATCTTCAGAATTCTTCTCACCTGGGGTCACTCCTTAGTACCAATAAAGTGGAAAAGAAGATGGAAGGCTATGATACTCCTGGGTCTAATATTAAAAATGGACATGCTTCTTTTGTTCCAAAAAAAAAAAAAAAAGGTATAGCAATAGACTTTCCATTGGGGAACCTGGGGTTATGTATGATTTTATACATGTTTGTGTGTGTGTGTGTGCGTGTGTGTTCTACATGTGTGTGTTGGAGGACGGGGGAAAGAATTGTGCAAGGTGAGCATACCACAAGAAAATTCATCTGATAAGACTGGGCCCTGACCAGTCCCTTTCCTTCCCTTCACCTGTCTTCCTTTCCTTTTCCTTCCCTCTCCCTCTTACTTAGTACCTACTCTGTATAAAGAGATGAAACATATGTAGTCTGTCCTCAAGAAGTTTACATCTAGTACAATGTTTTTCACATATGAATTGGTACCCACCTCAAAAAGCAGAACATATTTGCTATTAAGTCTGACCCGTTTTTAAGATATAATTTATATGTTAAAGTTAGCCTGAATGGGAAAGTAGAAAGAATGGTGAAGACAAAGAAATCATTATATTGCTGGATATATAGCACAAAGTCAATAAGAAGCTGCTGGTAAAGGTATTATATTCTAATGGAAAGAGAAAATTCCACAGGCCTCACTCCCAAAACTCAAGGAGCCCCAGGAGACAATTCAACAAACAATTCAATCCATATATTAAAAATGGTTCTGTGACAACTCTCTTGTTACAAAGCTCTCTGGGATAAGACCATTTCTTATAAAAATCCTTTTATATCCTGGCTCCTAAGGCTCCTTATAAAGAATGTGAGAAATGTGTCTACTCCAAAGATCTGTCAAGTCTATTTCCATAGAAAATGAACCATCATCCTGGGGGCTACTCTAGCATTGGCCCTTCAGTTCATATGACCCACCTATTCAAGAAAGGTGACAACCACGTGGTTTGCCCTTCACACGTGACTCTGAAACCTCTGGGGTTCTGGCATCATTCTAGCAGATTCCCTATGAAAGAAGGTGATAAGCATCACGTGTGATACATTAAAGTCTGCCCAGTGTAACATCACAGCAGTTTTAAAAAACAAAAGCTTACAATTAGCCAAGGGATGGCTTTATAGCCTATTATTTTCTTATCAGCAATGAGTAGATATTAAGTATTATTTAAATATATGTTACCTAAATGTATATTACATAATTAAAGTCTTCAAAATGAGACATCTTTCATGTCATAGGAAGAAGCAAGTTTTGTTCTTTCTTGGTTTTTGGTCCAGAACTGAGATTTTATCAATGTAGGGGAACTCCTGGTGTGAAAACAGACCAGTGATACAAATCACAACTGGTCTCCGTGACTCTTGTCCACAGTCTTCTGTGAATACACCTCACAGAGAGTCCATCCAATATGCTCAGGTGGGATGTCTTCCTTCCATTCTCCTGACATTGTGTAGAGTGGAGGTGCCAAAGGAGTGTGTGGGTGGGCCATTGGTTATTCCTTGTTCTTAGTATGTGACCAGCCCATCTTCTTTTTATTTTCCTGATCATACCTTTTTTTGATAGTATGTTTTATGACTCCCATGCTACACAGTTCTCAACTATTATGTGTTGATGAAATGCCTGCTCAACTCTAACATGAACCCTTGGATGATACATATATGTGTACATACAAATCCACACTTACATATGAACAGATCTAGCAAATCCATTATTTCAATACAAAAAAGTCTTTGATCATGTCCATAATTAATAGAACGTGCCAAGTAGAATACTAACCTTTCCTGAGCTTCCCCCACAACCCCAGTAGAGCCTTGGCAATTTAATTTCTATGTTTGGAGAAAGATTTCCATTGTGTTACAGTAGTAAAGAGCTATTAACTTTCTTTCCTTGCAATCAAGTTAAAGGCATTCTAAAGCTTGGGTTCTGCTCACGTGGACTTTAGATTATTTACCATGGAGAGCAGTCATTAAAATGGGCTATTTGCCTCTTCATTACACAACAGAACTCATATACTCCATTCAGGATGAAGAAAGATAGATTTTCACCTAGCAAGTTATTATATTTGTGTACATGTAGATATATGTATACATACACATATACACATTTATATATATGTATAAATATACCTATACATATGCCTATATGCACATATAACTCTACTTACACATGTATATTTTCATACATACATGCCTATATATTTTTGTGTATACATGTATTTGAAATAAATCCTGCTGTTTATGAAAGCCAATAATGAATAAAACATATACTTACCAATTATAGAAATCAAAGAGAAAAAGACATTTGCACCCACCATTGTATTCTCCTCTATGGTTAAGAAACCTGATAGATGCTATGTAATGATTTGTCTTCCTCCTCATTACCAGGTCAAGCAAGGCATCAAGTTGTAGTAATGAAAAAAACAAGCTTATAGAAACACACACTCAGGTGAGTGTGCACACACACACTCATATGCGCTCGCACACACAGACATACTCAAGGGCCAGGTCATGAAGGGCTTTAACATCCAAAAGGGGAATTTTATATTGGGGAACCTCTGGAATTTATTGGAATAGCTCTTGAATGGCTAGCCACATAGCCAGCAAGAATTTGCTTGAAGCCCTATCACATACATATTCTAGGAGTAGGACAGGAAACGGTGTGACCTTTGAGTGGCCCCGGGCACCTAATCTTAGAGCCTATTGATTACAGAGTAGGTGTTGGTTTGCATCCACAGATAGAGGGAGTTTCCTATTTGGCAGTTCCTGATACCTGTGAAATCCCAGGTCTGAACCATTCTGCCAGACTTTGTGGGTGAAAGGTATGTTGAAAGAAGCTATTTCAGCATTCATATTAACTACTTATTTGTTAGACTCAAGTTAAGGAAGTTTTTGACTACAGGAACTTCTGACTTGCATGGTGAGGGCCATAAGCACCCAGAGAAAACTAGGATAAACAAACCAATATAACAGTCTCAGCACCAAGAGGGTGTGTGTGTGTGTGTGTGTGTGTGTGTGTGTGTGTGTGTGTGTGTGCATAAATTTGTAACATGGGTCACTGAGGTGCCATGTACGAGCAGTCAAATATGAATAATGCCAAACAAGAGGAAGAGCAATCTTTAAGCATAGTTGTTGTTTAGTTGTTTTAGTCATTTCCGAATCTCTGTAACTGCATTTGGGGTTTTCTTGGCAAAGATACTAGAGTGGTTTGCCATTTCCTTCTCCAGCTCATTTTACAGATAATGAAATGGAGGCAAACAGGGTTAAGTGACTTTCCCAGGGTCACACAGTTAATAAGTTTCTGAGGCTGTATTAGAACTCAGGTCCTTCCAACTACAGGCCTAGCTGCCCCATCGTTAAGCATACCATGTAAAAGCATTTTCTTTTTTTTTAAATAAAAATAGAAACAGTTCAAAATAAGTACACCTCCCAGCATTTGAATTCTGTCATCTAAATTGTTTTGTCCTTGGGAGAAGACAAACTAAGTGCAATAGCTTCATATTTATTTTGTACATTTTGAAACATATTGCTGTTGTAGAGATCTCCCATAACTGAAATAATATATATGTGCCTGTGAGTTTATGTGAGTGGTCACTTAAAAACTGTACAGCATGTTAATTAGCACAGGGGCCACATGAAGTAGTGGAAAGAAACATTAGATCAGGTCCAAAGAGAAACGGGACCTAGTCTGAGCTGAGTGAGCTTGGGCTCCACCTTTCATTTGTCAAATGAGAAGACAGAGATGATCCTTAAATTCTTGTTCTGACATTTGGGATTATAGGAATTCCACCCAGAAAAGTCAGATCAGCTGGGTAGTGAAACTCTCCAAACTGAGATCACACTTGGTAATACAGGAAGTGGATTTTATAAGTTGACTAACTAAAGTTTGGGTGTGTAAATACTGTAGCAGTGCAATTAGGGGACTTCTGAATGTGTCACACTGATTCCAGTCAAGCTTAAAGAGTATGCACAGGGAGAAGCAATAAGACAGGGAGGAAGGAGCTTTGACCTCTTCCTACTTGTGTGATCTCAGGGAAGTTTAGATTAGACTAGGGGACCTCGGGGGTCTCTTCTAGGCCAAAATTTATGAATCCCAATCAAATTGATCTTGTAATGATGCTTTATTTAAATGAAATGAAGGTTAATCAAGAGAGTGTGGCCACTCTTAGCACACAGAACACCTGGACCACGTACAGCACTGACAATGCAGTTGTCTCTGTGGAAAAAGGTGAAGATGCTGAGCAATTGGTCATTGTTTTCCACAAAGAAGTATTCCAGATTGATACTGATCTGGCTACACATAACTTCCATTAGCCCTCGTGATCAATTTCATTCAACTGGAAGATGGCTGACTCATTGGCAGTCTCTATGGCTTTGGGACTTGAGGCAGCATAAAATATTAGATAAGACACTGGAATTTTCAGAAGTTATTTAGTTCTTAAAGGTTATTTTCATGTAGTAGAAAGAACACTGGGTTTGGAGTCAGAGGATCTGGATTGAAACAGCAGAGTAGATATCACTGCTCTTTAAACTCAGGAGGACAGTTTCAGATCCCACCTCATATATTTAATAGCTATGGGTAAGTCTGTGCTTCAGTTTCCTCATCTATAAAGTAAGGAACCTGGACCTAATGACCTCTAGGTTCCTTCTACCTCTAAATATATGATCCTTTGACAAAGGAAAGCCAACTGACCTCCACAATATTTGAGGCCCTGTCCTTCTCTGTACAGTGCTACATCTAATTAAACTAAACCAGTCACAGATGCTATCAGCACCATGTCCAGAACACTCCTTGTACATGCCTGAAGGTAGTATGCTTTTCTTGTCATCCCCATAGGAATGTATTCTTTAAGAAAACAAAGTCAAGAAAAAGATAGAGCAGGCATCTCTGGTTGTTCATCTTGATATTTCCTAACTTGAAAAAACTTTTTGAAAATAAAAGATTCATGTATATCCTCTACCACCTTGTACCACCTCCAAACATTCCCCATTCCATGCCCTTCAGGTCAGTAAAATGCAGAGAATCATGTCTCAAAAATCACTGACCTTTTGGTCATGAACTTATGCTGCCAACTCTGCTTCCCGAGCAAAATATATCATGTTCATTCTTCTCCTAGGATGATGAAATCTCTTTTCAAAATCAGATAGTAGAGTATGAGCCTAAAACAAAATCCCATGAACTCCTACTAACAAATTCTTCTTGCCCTAAACCTAGTAACCAAAGCATGAAGATATGGGGCCTGAGCTAAGTAAGGGGCAGCGTTGTTCAGGAATGCTTGTGGTGGTCCAAGAAGTGGACATTTCTCAAAGCTGATTAGGCAGTGTGTGTTTGCATTTTCCTACAAATGCCATGCTCACTGGTATTTAAAGCTGGAAATTATAATAGTCAATTATTACCCCAAGGATTATTGATGTCATACTGAACTCTTGTGTAACGCATGGATTAACCAGTTGAACTGGCAAGTAAAAGGAGTTGGTAGCATTTGGATGTATGACTATCAAATAGTGGTAAACACAAAGGATGTTTTAGATCTAATTGACAAACAAGGTAAATTAACTACTAGAACCAGATGACAGTCGCTCACGAGTTTTGAAGAATTTGTGGGCTGAATTATGAAACTGGTGGCCAGAATGTGGAACCTGTTGTCCCACATGGTTACCATGTTGAAGTTTTGGCAGATTGGCCAGCATGATTCCCACCCAGGAGAAGGTCTCTAGGAGAGGAGACCCCTAAAGCTTAGATCTTTAAGCCATCCTTTGTAAGCACTGGGAATTGATAACAGGATAATCGAGCACCTGACCAATCATAAATGATTATGACATAAAAGACTAGGAAAAATAACACAATAACTATGATTTCTTGAAAGGCAAACTTTGGATAATCTATGAGACTTTCTCAAGTGAGTGAAAAAGCATATGGATAAATTTGCCTATGGCAAAAATGACTAAATAATGAGAATACACACACACACACACACACACACACACACACACACACACACACCTAGGGTGGTTGAGGATAGCCATCATCCCTCCATAAAGAAGTGATAAAGCCTGGCTTCCTTGATCCCCTGGGGGGAAAGGTATCTATGTCACTCATATGATAAAAAGAACAGAGAATCATAGAATTTTAAAGTTTTAGGGAATCTGAAAAACTATTTATTATGACCCTTTCAAGTTATGGTTGAGGAAACTAAGGAGTTGGGAATTCCTCAGAGTTATATGGCTATTTAATGATAGGGTAAGGACTAGAATCCAATTCTCCTGATTTCTAGTCCAGAGAAGATTCTACCCAATGCAAGAGAGACTCTTGGTTGTGGACTTTGTCTGATGACTTACAAATACCAGAAGAACACTAGAAGAACTTTTGTTCAATTCCTTGATTTTGTTAAGGGACCCCTAATTTTAGCTAAGATATGTATGCCAATACACTAGTGGAATATATGTGAAATTACAGGTATTGCTTCTAAAATAATCTATAACACTAGAAAAAAATTTGAAATCTGCAGGGTACAGAGCTGGGGAGAAAGAAGAAAATCTTTGTGTTGGGATAGATAGTCCAGTTATTGTTCCTAGTTGAACAAAACCCATAATCCAAGTACATACAACTGCTTATTCTATGGTATAGAATATAAGTTCTGTCTGATAGGCACAAGGTGTCACATAATAGGAAAGAACATTGGATTTGGTCTCAGGAGAACTGGTTTCAAACCATATCTACAAAAGGGTCAAATCACTTACCCTCAGTTTTCTCATCTGTAAATTAGGGATAATATTTGTACTCGTTGCAAAAGACTTTGTTAAATACTTATTGAGATATAAACATGATCTAGGACAAAACTGAATCTGAACATTCAGCATGGAACTGAGAAGGCCTTCCCTTCTCTTTTACCACAAGGTAGTATAGAACATTAGCATTAGAAGGGGCAGCACTTTCATTCTGCAGATGTAAAAACCAAGGTGGGGGGGGCGGCTAAGTGGCGCAGTGAGTAGAGCTCCAGCCCTTGAGTCAGAGTGACCTGAGTTCGGATCCGGCCTCAGACACTTAACCCACTCAAACAAAAGCCTAGCCATTTGACCTTGGGCAAGTTACTTAACCCCAATTGCCCTAAAAGGGGCGGCTAGGTGGCGCAGTGAGTAAGAGCGCCGGCCTTGGAGTTGGGATGACCCGAGATCGAATCCGGCCTCAGAAAATGAGTACCCTCACATAAATAATGACTAGCCGTGTAACCTTGAGCAAGTTACTTAACCCCAATTGCTTAAAAAAAAAAAAAAAAACAAGGTGGGGCAAAGGTAAATGATTTGTCCTTGGTCACATAGTAGATGGTCAAGACAGATAATTAGAATTCAGTTTGAGGGATCTAGAGCTGGAAGGTTTCTCAGGGGTCTATTGAGCCTCTTGCCCTCTTTCTACAGAAGAGACTATGAATGCCCAAAGAGGTTAAAGCAACTTTCCCAAGTCACATTCATAGTAAGAAGAGCCTAGATTTGAATTGGTGTCAAATTCATTGTTTTTCATGGTAACTGCCCAAGTTTACTGTGGCAATGGTTCATTCATTCTGCCATGGGGAAAAATAATCAGACTTATCCATGCTCTTCATTCCATTCTTAAATTGGCATCTATGATTTTCTGGCACTCTCTAACATCTGGTTGAATACAATTGCAAGACAAAACCTTATATGCACTTATCTATATTCATAAACTTTCCACATGCAGGCAAGTATTCATGACAGATGCTTCCTTTCCTTAGCATCATATATAACATCAGGAGGGAATTACCCTCATGTGCCCAATTTTGAAGACATTCTTAATCAAAGGCATTATATTTGACTGCCTTATCTATCACATGATTTCCTTCCCCTTTTCTCAGCTAAACCACCCCTAAATTTGCAGGTCACTCTGGGCAACTTTCTTCTTAGAAATGCTAAACTTCACTTAGCGTACCCTTTGGCCAAAGTTAATCAGTGATAAACTAAAATGGAATCTAGCTACCCTAAATTATCTCTTTTCCTTCAGTGTTCTTGCCAGTTCTCGATGTTCAGAGACTTCAAAGCTTAAAGCTTGCTGCTCTAGACATGCCCAAACACTGGATTTCCATTTTGGATTTCCATTATTTCTGATGTCAAGTTTGGCTTGGAGTACTTTCCAGAAGGAGAAGAATCAGGCAGCTGCCTCAGCTCTAGCTCCCTGTGGTTTTCTCTTTACGGGGTTAGAGGGACACATCAAATAGGCAGCTATATATTTTGCCCACATAAAAAGTGTTCTCTACACCCAGGCAGCACTTGTTCTGGAAACCAAGTAGGCTCACGAAATTGTCCAGGCTGAAAATCACCGTGCCCTTCCATAACCTCACATTTTTCTTTATTCATGACTCTCTAAATTCCATTTTTATAGACTACTTTGAATTATAGCTATCTAAGTATATCTCTTACCTTCCCTTTTAGATTTTACACTCCTTGTAGTGTGATCAATGTTTTGTATAGCTTTGTGCCACCTCCAAAATCTAGCACATCTTGAACAAAGGAAGTGCTTGGTAAATGTTTGACAGAGAGTAAAGAAAAAAAAATTAATGTCTTTTTGATACCGTCTATTACTAGGTTTCTTTCCTTGTTTAATGAAAGTATCTTTCTCTTCCCTCACACCTTTAACCCTTTCTTCCTTCACAGAGCTGCTGAGATAATGGTTCTCAGAGATCTTGTCTTGTCATCCTCCAGTGAGAGAATCTTTGATAGTGCCATTTAGGGAGCGTTGCCTACTGAGTAACTTTTAGACTCCCAAGTCTGGCATGAATAGCCTTCTACAATCTGACACCACACATTTTAGCCTTAGATCTCCATGCCCTGTATGCTACAGAAAAGAAACCAAAGCAACCCCTTTCTGCCCTACAAATGTGCATTGCATTCTTACTCAGCCATGAGTTTTCTTAGATTGGTTCCAGTGCCTGAATTATGTTCTTTGCACCCTCTTTGACTATTTAATTCCTACCTATCTACAAATACCAACTCAAACCCCACTTCCTTCATGAATCCTTCTTTCTGCCTCAGACCCCACGTTTTCCAATGCACTTACCCTGTAATATTGTGTATTTCTTTGTGTTTTCATGTTCTATTCCTCTCCTACATTGGAAACTCTGTACATAGTAGGTAGTTAAGAAATGGTATTTCTGTTTCTTATATATTTAAAAACTTTTTTTCTATTTTCCACTAAGTCTTTTCTAAGTTTCCTGAGTCCCTGTACTTTGATTTACCTTTTGTGTTTTTTTTTCCTTGCTGTAGCATAGTTTAAAAGCTTCCTTTTCCAGTTGACCCCCAAACAGCATATAACAACACAGAATGCCAGAATGTCCAAGAAGGAAGGCAGTACAATGACTAGCTAGCTAGCCCAAGACCTCATTTTATTCATATGAAAAGTGAAAGCCACTGAGGTTAAGTGATATGCTAGAAGTCACTCAGGTATAAATAGGACTTGAACCCAGACCTGGTGTTTTTCCATTGCACAACACTGCCTCTGTAAAGAAGTCACAGCAGGCTCCAGTGAGAAGAGAGGAAAAAACCAAGGAGAGGGACCAGGTGAGATTGCAGAAAAATTCCAAGAAACATCTGGTTTCTTTTTTAGCAAATGAGAGGTTGGGAACACCATAGTCTGACTTGCAGAGCTGGAAGAACCCAAAAGACCATTGACCTGGAATAAGCCTGATGACCTCAGATTGGTCCTTCCTTCAGCAGCAAGTAAGAGGTACTGCATTTGACCTTGTTCATACAAATTAGGGGCTGATCTAGTTTTGCTTTAGGGTCCCTTCTGGCTCTTGGATTGTGTGGTATGCTCAGTGGCATATTCTTGCAGCCTATACTAAGCTACCAACTCTACAGATATGTCTTTTGGTTTCCTTTACTTTCTCCCTCTCTACCCAAATATCACTACTTTCCTTGGGAGTATCAAGGGCCATTTCAAGGAAATGGCTCAGTTAAAGCATCTTTGCAAAAATCCTTGAAAGTTTCTCTTTCTGGACCTTATTTATAAAACTCTGCTTCCCAGGGCGGCTAGGTGGCGCAGTGAATAGAGCACCGGCCCTGGAGTCAGAAGGACCTGAGTTTGGATCCAGCCTCAGACACTTAACACACACAAACAAAAACCTAGCCGTGTCACCTTGGGCAAGTTACTTAACCCCAATCGCCCTCCAAACAACAACAACAACAACAACAAAAAACCTCTGCTTCCCTATTTCCCTCCTTGGCCATTTGGTTAAATATTAATTGCAATTAACCCCATGAGCTTTTTAAAGATAAATAAAATATTTATTAAAAAAAATCATATGTGGCATGCCAAATGCAAATATTTGGCAGAGATGAGACAGAAAACAAGTTGATGGCTGCTGCCTCAACATGCAATAATTAATTCATTATTTAGCGTTATGAATTATAAATGAGGAATGGCAGTCTAGAATACCCACTAATTCTTGGTCTTTCAAAAAGCTGTCAGCTTGTGGAGAACATGCATTGGAATTCCATCTTGGTTGCCTACTACATGTGTGGCCTTGGGAAAGTCATTTCATGTCTCTTGGTCTTACTTTCCTCATCTGTAAAATTAAAGGGTAGGGCTAGATCATAATCTTGAAGTAGCTTAGTGTAATAGAATTAGGCTCTGGAGCCACTTGCTTTGCACCTTATCCCTGCTACCTATTAACTGTGTGACCTGGGGCAAGTAATTTCATCCTGTTGGGCCTCAGTTTCCTCATCTGTGAAACGAGCAGGTTGGACTACACATCCTTAAGGTCCCTCCTGGCACCTGACCTGTGCTCAATCATTAAATGAGAATTTTAGACTGGCCTTGATTTTGATATTATTTTATAGAAAATGCTAAGAAATATGGATAATTTATCATTTTTATCTGCTAGATTTCTAAGTTTTCTTCAACATATGTACACCCTCCTTTTCTTTTTTTTTTTGAGGGCAATTGGGGTTAAGTAACTTGCCCAAGGTCACATGGCTAGGTTTTTATTTGTGTGTGCGTTAAGTGTCTGAGGTCGGATCCGAACTCAGGTCCTTCTGACTCCAGGGCCGACGCTCTACTCACTGCGCCACCTAGTCGCCCCCCTTTTCTTTTTTTTTTAAGGAGGGGGGAAGGTCGGGCAATTGGGGTTAAGTGATTTGCCCAAGGTCACACAGCTAGTAAGTGTTAAGTGTCTGAGGTTGGATTTGAACTCAGGTCCTCCTGACTCCAGGGTTCTATTTACTGTACCACCTAGTCACCCCACACCCTCCTCTTCTTGCTCCATCTTTTCTTCCCCAGGTTAAATTTCCTCATTCCTTTAGCCCATCTTTGTCATTAATTTTTATTTTCCTCTTTTAACATCTAAATAATTTATTCTGTGAGACATATTCTTAACTAGTCACACGGGCAGAGTTTACTCACTTGTAGATTGTCCCAAATAGGAACAATTCGGTGCTCTCATTAATGTATCATTTTATAGCCACTAGTCAAATAAAGAGTTAATTATGGGTCAAGAGAAAACACTGAATTGGATCTGGCTTGGCTAAATCTAATTAAGATGTTCATTTGTGATTAGCTGTGAAAACAAACCCCAAAGAACCCATTTTGTGACATGTTTTAAGAAACAAAACTTAATATGAGAAATTGATAGGCAACATGGTATGTTTAGTAGGTACTTAATAAATGTTTGTTGACTGACTGACCCATTGACCCACTTTCTGGGACTCTTCACACTCAGCTAGGCTGATCCTTGGACAATAGACATTCAGTTCATTGCCTGTCCCCATATGCAAAGCCTTTGCAACTTGGTAGAATGTGCCAAAGTTCATGCTGTATTGGCATAGCTTTTCAGAGCCCAGGGTCCCAGCAATGCTAATCACATGTCAGAGCATAGCTATAGTGGAAAAAAAAAAGGCAAATTAAACCTGACAAATGATAATTAACCCATCTCTTTCTTTCTCGATCATGATGGGTTTTAGGGGGCATTTAACTGACACAAAACTTTTGACAACCAAATGGGTGTTCTTAACTCTAATGCATGTGCCACCACTAAGGTGTAGCTGATATGAGAATCAGCTTTAAGAACTGTACTTGTGATTTCCTTGGTATAGGGAACTCTTGGGAGAGGAAACTTTCTAAATAATTCAAATCTCTAACTTATAGTTTTAGAAAATGTCCTGGAGTACTGAGTGTTAAGTGACTTTCCTAAAATAATACAGCTTTAGACTGAATTTGAATTCAGGACTTCCTGGCCTCTATGGAGGTTCTTTCTTCAGAATGCTACCTCTTTTTCATAACTGAATTTGAAGATAATTAGGAAGCTCAATGTAAACCACTTTGGTCATCTTCTCACTTGATTCTGTAAGGATCCAGTGAGTGACTAATGAAAAACAATAAGTAAAAGTTCTTTAGGATAGAAAGAGAAATATGAATGAGGTGGGAGAGTTGGACTGTTCAGAGGAGGAAGAGGATTTGATCTGCTTCCAGTGCTTTATTAATTCCATGCCTTTCCCCCCATATCAAATCATCCAACCAAAATAGGTTCTTTGGTTTTGGGGAGATGCATGAACATAAATGGAAAATAAAATGGAAAGCACAATCCAAGACTGCTTTGTGTAAAGGTGATGGTCACTGTTAGTCTATAAAACTATGAAGAGACTTTGACCTTGCACAAATGTTATGTCTATTGGCATTAACATAGGCAATCTTCTTTGAAAGATTGGAAACCATTCCCAAAAGACTGACTCCCCGCCTACCTCCATTATGATTGGTTTATGTGGACTTCTATTCACTCACTAAGTACCTCAATGTGAACAAATAGACTGAAAGCTATAGAAGTGCATCACTATGGATCCAAGAACATAAGGAACATCACTTACTCAGAGGTCTCTGTTTGCCATGTGTTATAATACTAAAAGATTCTGAATTCTTTCACGAGGGTGGCCCCAGGCTGAATGGATAGCAGGCTATGATCAATAGGCAATATATTGCATATAGCAGCATAATAACTAACTGTTCTCTGTCTCCCCTAAAGATGGAAGAGGAGGAAAACAGACTTTAAATTGCATGGCAAATTAATTAATTTCAGCAAACATTTATTGAGCATTAGCAGAGTACATAGTGTCCATGCTGGATTCTGGCGATGCAAAGATAAACACAGCATAGACCCAGCTTTTAATCTAATAGGATAAAAGATATGTGCACTAATAACTGATAAAGGAGACAGTAAGATAAGGGCAAAGGATGGTTCCAGTCATGGGACTGTAAGACATTTGTGGATAAACAGAAATCACTTCTATCTGAGAGGCAGAGGGAATAGTCTTTGTGAAGCATGTCCCAGGTGCCAAAATTCTAAGTTTTGACTCCTTGTGATGATGAATTTTTTAAGGTGACACACTGAATCCAATGGGAAAAAATATTTTCCAATTTTATTTTCTTTCCTAAAATCCTTTCATGCTATTTAACGGGTCAGCTGGAGGAGCAAATGTTACAGGTCAGGAGCTTTCCTAGTGGCATGGGGAAAAAAATTGGCACATGTGCAAAGAGTACCTTCCAAACACCAGCTTGAAGCAGCTGTCACTACTTCATGGCCTTGTAAGTATTCTTAAACTGATGATATACTTTCCACTTTTCTCTCTCATACTCTGGGAAATTCTTCTTTTATTGCTACCACCCTTCCCCCTTGAAACTCAGTATTAATCTACAGTTTTGCATTACTAGTAAATAAGTGGTAGAAAGTTGCCTGAGGATTACATAGTTTGTAAGCATCAGAGGCAGTACTGGGACTCAGGTCTATTTGATTCCAAGCCAATTATTCTATCCACTAGGTCAGGCTGCTGACATCTTAAGTTAACTACTCTTTGGTAATTACCTTTGATTTCTTCTTAATTGTATTTATTCAATTAAATTTAATTACCACTGAGCTGAATCTGGCTAAGTTATACTTGAATTTGAAAGGATTATTTCCTTTGGATTTCATTCAATCTGGACACTGTCTTTTCTTCATAGATTTCGAATCTAATTTGGGGTAGCTTCAAAGCTTCCCACCAGATTTGGATAAAGCTCATTGCTTCCAACTAGCCCTGTGTGAAACATGGTAGCACCAGCTTCTAGTTAGCTCGAATGAGGGCTGTCTGTGTCCAACTCTAATCACAAAGGTGTGAGGTGAAATCCAGTCAAGCAAGATGAAACCTGTCCACATTGAACAGCTGCTGTAAAACTAGTGACTGGGGCTGGTAAATCCTCTCCTCCTCGCCTAACGCCTAAGCCCCAAACCACAGAATGTCAGAAGACTGAAGCAAAACAGTAAGGCTCCAGTGCTGTGTTCACAGTGGCCTTAGTCGGGGAAGTCAGAGCATTATATCATGCAAGACTAAGATAGCAAGTGTCACTGGACGCAAAGCTGGCACTCTTTCTTGGGAAGAGTACAATCAGCTGTCCGTTCACATTCAACAATTCTGAATTGGATTTCTATGGCTCCTGAAAACAGTTCCTGGGATACAAATGGGAAAACAAGCAATGATGTTGCCTCAAAGAATAAAGGCAGCACGGTCCTGGAAACCCTCCCAAAACATACTCATCGGAAGGAAGCTCTTCTGAAAGCACTTGAATCCTCTGGATGACTCTTGGTTTCACCATAATGTCAGCACAGAGTGAAATCACGGCCATCTCAGCTTTAAAGGGACGCTCCAACTATTTTACAACCGGGCATAAGATCTTCCAGGGGCCAGCTGGTCACTGTACAATGGAGTTTTGTGGCTGGGGGCCAACATGGGGTTAGGAGAGAAAGGAAACCAGGCAATAGAAACCAGTTCCAAAAAGAGCAAGGGATGCAATATCTTATTGCACATTGAAAAACCCCCATAGAGTGTTTATAATTGTGGAGAAATGATAAACATTTGGGATGCTGTCTTGTGCCAAACTTTGCAGAAATTCTGCTTCTCAATATTAACTGGAACCACTGTGCAAACATAGTATCTGACAGTTTGAAACACTGGGCATATCCTGGCCCTTGAATTTGTACAGAGGTGGTGGCATCTTTTATCTGCTATGGATTCACCTGCCTAAGCTATAAGCACTCTAATGATCTCAAATCATGTAGGGATCACAATGAAGCACTGTAAATTGTTGAGGTTGGTGCCAATGACAACCTTGGCATGTGCCAAACTTCCAATGGTTTAGCAGCCTGTTCCTAGTTGTGTACCATGAGGGAGGCCTATGTCACGCATGGAAGAGCTGTCCTCCAAACCCTGTGTTGTTTTGGCTATCACTGCACACACACAAGACATGGTTCTGTTTCATTATGTCCTCATGTCAGCTGTGACCAGTGCTTAGAAACATCAATGTCTATCAGAAATATAAGCCTCTCCTTCCTCAACAGAGCACAGAATTACGCTCAGTGCCTAACCCCTCTCTGGTGACAAAGCCTCCTAAGTCAAGAGTTACTTATAAAGATTAGAAGTAATTAATGTAAACATTTCTGGGTAGCATTGTCTTCCAGTGACAGATGTAGGATTTGCTTTTTTTGGCATGTGAATTAAAATGGATTTGCTCAATCAAGAGGATGAGCTCTCCCTAAATGTGAATGTTTTCTCGTATTCTCAGTCCCATCATAATAGTGTACACTTTGACATCACTACCTGCTTCTTGGAGCATTTTCACATGTCACACCCCCTTTGATCCTTGCAATAATCCTGAGGGGTTGTTAGTGATGATACCCTTAGACCCATTTTACAAGTGGGACAATTGCCCTTTCAGGGTCTCAATTTTTTCTCATGTATTATAATGAGGACTGAGACTAAATGACCTCTAAAGTCCTCTGAGTTTAGGATCTTATGATGCTTTGAGGGGAGTGGAGGTCTGTGAGTGATTCTCTTAGGATCAGTATTGGTGGCGGAAAAAAAATGATCCGATTCAAGGATTCCTTTAGATTTACTGCTTTTTCTAAACTTCAGCTGGTTAAAAGAACTACCCTAGTGGTGATTCCAGTCTTAAGGAACACCCCATTTTTAATTTCCTACTTTTTAAACAGACCCACTAAACAACAAAAACAAAAAAATCAGTTCCCTTGGAAATAAACTATGGTGAATGATGTATCCTACGACCAAATAAATAATACCATCTATCTTTTCAAAAGATATATTCACAGCAAAGTTTGTTGAGTATATTCCTTTAAGATCTGAAACAATTTTTCAGACTTTTGGCATAAATAGCAAAGGTAACATTCTGACTAAGCCTGACTCATATGGGAAAGAGAAGGCTTTGAATGGTTATTTCATTACCTGTCTTGTCTTGTTTTCCTCTTGTTTCCTGGCAAATTCCTAGGAGTGCTGTGAGCCAGGGAGCAATAAGCATGTGACTGACTTTTTATTTCACAGGAAGGACTGGACTTTCCTGAAAAAGACTATGTAAAAAGACTGAAGGAAGCTGTCTCATGGGGGCAGCCCTTAGCAGACTTAGCTGGACATCATCATGGCTACCTTGGGATACACCCTTTTAAAAACATGTCTGCACTCCTTTAATGTTTTCCAAATAGAATGCAAAGCTCTAAACCACACTTTATTTGGTTCAAGTCACTTCAACTTTATAGCCCTCCCTTTCTTCACCTGATCTATTTACCTTAGGCTATTGTGAGAAAAGTACTTTGTCAACCTTAGGGGACAATCGGAATGTGAAGTCAGCAACATTACTTCATAAGAGAAATAATGTATGACTGTAATGAAATCACTGATATATAAGAGCAGTTTTTGAAAAGATAGGGGTGGGGGAGAAAAGAGGTAGATTAGGGAAGGTTTTTTCTTTCTAATGAGTCACCCTACGAAACCCAGAAACACCTTTCTCAAGTTTTGCCAACTTAAAGAGAATGGATCTTTTGTTCTCTTTGGTAGTTCAAGAGTTGGAAGATGGAACAGAAAACAGTGACTATTTTCAGGGCCTTTACCGTGAAGGTTCACAAAGAAAGGATGCTTCATTTGGACTGCAACAGAATGGATTACTGTGTGTTTACTGTGATTTGCATGCACGTATGCAGTATTTATTTACATGGCTTTTAAATATTTTTCTTAGTTTGCAAACAGTTCCTCCTGAAAGCTGACTGTTTCAAGAATGGCTTGTTTCATATAATGTGGAAACATCATTGAAGAGAGAAGAAGAAATGGGGCTCACTATGGCACCTACTGTGCAGAGAAAGGATCCCTTCTGCAAAAATCCCCTCCAAAACTTTAGCTAACCCCCTCTCTGTGTGTGCAATGGAGACGCAACGGAAGCAATGTAGACTTGTCACCTTCACCATCATACTCTACAGTAACGTTGCCCAATCCTGTGGCTCCTAGATATGTGCATTCAAAGTCAGAAGAGGTACTCTACAAGTAATGTTCTTTTCATTATCGTCTGTTCCCCTCCACTACAAATCTATTTCCTTCACTGATGGTTTGAATGCTCCAATCTTCCTGAGCCTGTGAAATAATGTTTTACAATTAAACTTGCCTTTTAGTGTCCAGGATTCCCCTCTTCATGACATAACAAACAAAATGCTAACAGCCAAGGAGCTTTATCCCGAACAAGAGTAACTAAGATTCGGGGGTTTCTGGATTCCAATCTCTTTGAACAATTAAGTTGAATAATATATTATTTTTCTTTTTTGCCAGGAATGATACTTTTCTTTGTAAGCCTTGGATGAAAATAAATGCCCTGCTACCAAAAGGGAAGACAATTCAAAGAGGAGGAAAAGACATCTGTGCTCACAACATGAACTGCCCTGTATCAACAAAAGAGATTATTTTTGAGTTTTAATGAACCAGATGTTACTGAAATATGCTTTAATCCCCAACATCATTCATTTCCGCCAGATTTTGAGTTACAATCATTTTCCCCCCATTATTCCCTACCCAACCTCCCAGAATAGCAGTCCCACAAGAATCGCTTCCTCCAATCTGCTCTCTCCCATACCTTCTCCCATACCCCCATCGACTTTTCCATTAGAGGAAGATGAATCTTTGTGTCCCAATGCCTGCACATCTTATCTCCCAATTATAGGCAGAAGAGTATTAATAATAGTATTTATATATATATTTGAAACATTTAATGTTACGACCTTAATTTCAGATCCATTTCCTTCCTCCCTTGTCACCCATTCCTTCTGGGAAAAGAATTCAGTATATGTGTACATGTCTAGCTATGCAAAACATATCATAGTAACAAGCTGCTTACCTCCCACTAATCCCACCCCCCACCTGGTCCATTCCCTACATATCCTGTCCCTCTTCTATAGGTACTTCCAACCTCCCTCCCCAAGATGCCCTCCCATCCATCATCCCCCTTCCCCCTATCTGCTACAGGTTGAGATTCCCATTTAGTATGTATGTCATTCTCTCCCTGAACCAAATTCAATGAGAATGTGGTTTTGCCTTTTTGCCTTCCTATTCTCCCCCTCCCTTGCAACCACTTCCCCCCTCTACATGAGATAGTTTACCCTACCCTGTCTCTCCCCATCTCCTCTTGCCACTTTCTCTCTCACCTCATAATTTCATCCCTTGAGTATCCTCCCTTCCCAACAAATTCAACCTATGCCCTCTATCCATATATAACTGTAACCATATACACACACATTCACATATGTATTCATATGACCACACCCCTTCTCCATTATTTTCATAGTGAGAAAGATATCATCAGTCACAGTTATTGCTTTTCCATATAGGAATGTAAATAGTTCAACTTTGATAAGTTCCTTTTGATTTCTTTTCCTGATTACCTTCTCAGGCATCTCTTCCTTCTTGTGTCTGGTGTAAATTTTCTATTCAATCTGGTTTTTTCCTCAAGAATGCTTGAAAGACCTCTATTCCACTGAATGACCATATTTTCCCCTGAAACAAAATACTCAGTTTTCTGGGTAGGTGACCCTTGGGTTCATTCCCAGTTCTTTTGCCCTCTGGAATATCATATTCCATGCCCTTCATCCCTCAGTGTAGAGCTGCCAGGTCCTGGGCTATTCTGATTGTGTTTCCACAATATTGAAATTGTTTCTTCCTGGCTGCTTGTAGTATTTTCTCTTGATCTGGGGATTCTGGAACCTGGCTATAATATCCTGGGATTTTCTTTTGGGATCTTTTTCAGGAGGTGATCGTGGATTCTTTCAACCTCTATTTTGCCCTCTGATCTAAACATCAGGCAGTTTTCCTTGAGAATTTCTTGAAGGGTGATTTCTAGGTTCTTTCTTGATCATGGCTTTCAGGTAGTCCAATAATTTTTAAATTGTCTCTCCTGAATCTATTTTCCAGGTCAGTGGTTTTTCCCATGAGATATTTCACATTGCCTTCTAATCTTTCTTGTTTGGATCTGCTTAACAGCATCTTGATTTCTCATAAAGTCATTAGCTTCCATTTGCTCCAGTCTAACTCTGAAGGAATGAATCTCCTCAGTGAACTTTTGAGATTCTTTTTCCATCTGGCAAATTCGACTTTTTAAGGCATTCTTCTCCTCATTGCCCTTTTGGGCCTCCTTTGCCATTTGAGTTAGTCTATTTTTTAAGGTGTTGTTTTCCTCAGTCAGGCTGTTGACCCTCATTTCATACTTTGCCTGCATCCTTCTCATTTCTCTTTCCAATTTTTCCTCCACTTCTCTTATTTGATTTTTAAAGCCTCCTTAAGGTCCTCTATGGCCTGCAACCCACTCATGTTTTCCCCTGGGGCTTTTGGAGCAGGACTTCTGACCTCACAGTCCTTTTCCCGCTCTATGCCCCCAAATAGGAGTCTAGGGTTGCATTTTTCTGTTTCCTTTGCCTTGGCATGTTGCCACTTAATTGCTTGACTTTTGGGCTTGTTGCCACACTATGCTTTAAGGCCAGATAGAGGAATTTTCGTCCCGAACGTGTGGGGGGCAACTTCCGTTTCTGGCAAGCTATAAACCCACCCACAACTTCCACCCTAGATCACAATCAGATCCAGGGAGGTTAAAGCAAGAGCGATTACCCCCCAGACTGATCGCTGGATCTCCCCACGATTTGTAGGCTGGGAGCCGGAAATGCCTCTGAAAACTACACAGTGGTGTCTCCTCAGCAGCTTCTAGCCCCCAGGGGAGGGAGCTGACGCATTCCCCAAATACAGGTCCCAAAGTCCATAGGACACTACCTCTTACTTTGTCCTAGGCAAGTCTATGTTGATAATTCTGGCTCTCCACAGTTCCTGGTGTTCTGGGGTTCCTCCAGCCTGCTGCTGGCCCTGCCGCCCTGGGGCTAAAACCTCGGCTCACGTGGACCTGGGCTCGCTCGGCTCCTGCGCTCTGCCGGCTCCCAGACCACTGCGCTGGTCCTTCCTGCAGGGTGCTGGGCTGTCCTCAGCGGAGTTAGCTTCTCTGTGTCGTTCTGTGGGTGCTGGGGCTCCAGAAGATTTTCAGAGTCCTTTTTTACATAGTTTGTGGAGAATCTGGGGGCAGAGAGGCTTGGAGAGCTGTTTCTACTCCGCCATCTTGGCTCGCCCCCAAGATGAAATTTTTAAGAGACATAATTTAGCAACATCTGGTCCATTAATGTTCAAGATAATCTCATTGCTGTTGGATTGATCTCTTCACCTTCACAGATGAGTTAATCAGGATTTTAAAATCTGCCACTTCCACCTACCCAGCTCCTGTCTATTCCTTGTGGTGCATGAAATCCCAATTTATATGTAAAGAATGAATTTACATGGTTTCATTTTTCAGCCTTTATCTCTAAGATACAATTCACTTTTTGCTCTTAGGAACATCAAGCTTAACGGCAACATGAGCCTGAATTCATGGAGGAGGGTAATTTGGAAGCGTGACAGAAATATGACCCTAGAGAGACATCCCGGGTCTTGGGAGATGCTTGCTTGAATCCCAAGCCTGAGAATGAGGGAACAACCTTGTGTTTGCAAGTCAAACAAGGGCCTGCTTTTTAAAGGAGTTGATTTAGAGGAGTAAAAGAGAGAAAAAATACCACTGTAGTTCATGCTTGTCCTTTAGATCTTTGTGTCAAGAAGTGATGCCTAGTTGGGCTGCTGGGTAAGAAGTAGCAGTATCACTAAGCATTGTCATCTGGGTTGAGATGTATTATTGATAGCTATTTCATGCTAAAGTTTGCATCAGCAGAAGAATTTTACTAAAAAGTGGGCTTAGAAAGAAAGGAATTTGTATTTATTAGTTGAACAATCCTTAAAGTATATTGTGTATTATTTTACAGTTGCTATGGTGGAAAAATCATTCTGTGGCCAACCTGATAATAAACATTTCTGAATTTAGCTACATGAACATAAAATTCTTGCTTCTTCAATTTCAAGAGCACTAATTTCATCATATATTCATCATAAATTCATCATATATTATTAAGATGAAATTTTTAAGAGACATAATTAGCAACATCTGGTCCATTAATGGTCAAGATAATCTCATTGCTGTTGGATTGATCTCTTCAATAAAGATGAGGAATGGAAGGTAGATAGCGGTGTAATAAATTTATGCAACGAGACCAGTCTATGGAACAGTGGAATTTCTGCCATGCCCAATGGGTTTGCCAGATCCAAAATGATGAAAAAAGAAGACAATCATTGGGTGCCACATATAAAACCAGGATCTGTTCTCTCCTCCCCCGCAAAGAATTGAAAACATCTGCCCAATCAGACTACAGAGAGACAGGCTGTGACAATCACTTTCCACCCTCAAACTGAAGAGGTAGAGGTGTTTTCTGAAGACTTACAACCTAACACAGTAATCATTCTTGCATCATGAAGACCAACAGTGATTTGAAAGGGCTGACGGCCTGCATTTCATCTAATCTTAGGCAAATCTAAGGCAGCACCTGAAATAACAAGATGTTTTACAGTTCAGCTCAACTTGAAGTGTTCATGACTTCCCTCACAGAATCCTCAGGAAACATTTCTTTCCAGGACCATCTCAGCACACCCTCAGGAACATTGTACTCAGGCCCCTCATTCCTGAGAGTCATATTCGGATTATTTCAAGGGTTAATGGTGACTCTCACCTCATAAATGGGGGTGGTGGTGAGAATAAGCTTCCAAATGGTTACTGTAAAATAATACAGTAAAAAGAGGGCTGGATTTTGATTTAGAAGATCCAGGTTTTCATCTCAACTCTGACTCTTATCATTTTAGTGACTTTAGACTAAGCATTATTGGGTTTCTCTGTTTTGTCCTCTCTGTGATTCTAAGTTCAAGAGTCAGAAGTTCAGAATAAAAGGAGAGGACCAGGAGGAAAAAAAAAATCAACAAAATCTTTGTGAAAAAAAATGAAGGTTGCAGCTTTAAATAAACTTGGCTGAGTGAAAGATAAATTAGTTACTGCCCTAATGAGCATCTGGGCAAATGACTGAAGCATTTAGAGGAAAAAGCTCAGTTGTTTCGTAGTGCTTATCACTCATTTTGGATGCAACAGATCATGAAATCTGGAAGCTAAATTATAAGGCACACCTATATGACTCTGGCAAATAATTAGACAGTCATACTTAGGAAAGGGCAGTTACTTATGGGAAACAGTTTGGTGTAGGGGTGGGGAACCTGTGGCCTTCAGGCCTTCAAGTGCGGCCCTTTGACTGAATCCAAACTTCATAGAACACATCCCACTAATAAAAAGATTTGTTCTGTAAAACTTGGACTTAGGCCACACCCAAGGACCTAGAAGGCCACATGTGGCCTCGAGCCTGCAGGTTCCCCACCCCTAATGATTTTTGCTTTCTTTTTGTTTATTAGTACCTACTCCAGTGCAGTACATAATAAGTGATAAATGATTGATTGATTAATTATAGTGGGGAGAGTGCTGGATTTAAAATCAAGAGACATCTGGGCTCAAAGTATGGCATACCTCCTAGCTATTTGTTAAGAGATATTTTACTCCTCTGGAAAAAGGAGATAATACTTGCAATAAATATCTCCTTCCCAAATTTGTTTTAAGGATCAAGTGAGACTCTGTATATGAAGGATCTTGTAAACCTTATCTGTGGATATGTGTGAGGGTCTGTTCAAAGAATCACTTTGTTGGATGTTAACATGCAGAAGAAATTCACATAGAGGGCAATCTCATGGATTTCTGCAATAGAATAAAAGTTGGCATGCATCTTTATATCAACAACAGGAGATAAAAATCGTCTTACTCCCAACATGGCAGTTTCTGTTACCCCAATGTATTTTGGTAACTTCATAATAAAGGGTCAATGTATTGTTGATTCTGATCGTGTCTTGGGTGCTGAGATAAGGTTAAAAGAGAAAAAAAAGTAACAAGGTTGGTGGCACAGTTAGGGCACATAAGTAGAGAGATTGAGAAGATAGCCTCCTTTCTGTCCTACTATCTGTATTGCACTGATATACAAAAGCCAGGATATTGTGAGTCTCAGATTAAATAATGAATGTAATGCACTTTGCAAACCTGGCTTAAAGTGTTCCATAAATGCCAGTCATTGTTATCATTAGCCTATAGTCAACTGGCCTCCAGTATGGGAATGACTTCATTCCCTGAGCCTTCTATTGCACTCCTGCTAAGCATTGTTTATAGAGCAAAACAGGGATGTTCTGGTAAATGTTTAACAACCAGGCTCTCTGAGAAAAAAATCTATTTTAATACTTTAAAATTTAATATTCTTCTACCACCTTCTTAAGGCTACCTAGATGATCAGGAACAAAATAATATTTCAAGCACTGATTTATAGTGCCTGATAATCTCTAAGGTGGAAATGCTTAAGATGAAAATGTTAGGATCAGAGCCAAGTGGAGCAGAATGGAGTGCAGTTCTCTCTATACAAGGCTTTGACTTGCCTATGTATATTACCCCAGGCACACAACCCTATGAGGGACCTCAAGAGACCAGGCCTCTGATGTCATCACTTAACCTTCTGGTCCTCCTTCTCTCATCTGTAAAAATGCTGGCTTGGGATTTGAAGACTTTGAAGTGTCTCCCAGTTCAATGTCTATGATTTTATGATCTAATACGACTCATTTATTATCTACAGAAAGAAACTGAGGTTTGGGGCAGTTAAGTTACTTGCCCAGTGTCATACAACTGAACCACAATTTCGGAGCAAAGAGAGAAAACATGCATGATATAAATATGTCCAGGATGTCTTTCAACTACCTTTGTGAATATTTGGGCTTGTACCCATATCAACAAAATAAGTGCTTGGGAAAGGCCCTACAGCTGACTTTTATGAAGCCAACAGAATCATACTTATTGGTTCTTGGTTCCCTTTTCACTCTTCATCTAAGCTTAGGATCTAGGAAAAGGTGTATTGGAAGATGATGGGTGGGGAAGGGAAAGTACAATTTTACCAGGTACTCAAGGGATAGCAGAGCCCAGGAAAGGTGTCAATTACTGACGTATCCAGAGGTTCTATAAGTGGCTCCAAGACACAGTCAAAAATAAAATTTGTTTTATTCTGAACTTAAGAAATAAAAAGATGATTTACAACTTGCTATTCCTTTTAAACATATAATAAAGTTATCATGTAACTTTTTTTCCTTCCTCCCCCCCACTTTTTTTCTTCCCTCCCTATTATGAAATAATAGAGGTAGTCTGGCTAACATAGCAGATGTTAGTCCAGTGCAGGGTTTGGCATGGGGAAGATCTGTGTTTAAATACTTTATTTGGAACTTACTATCAGTGATCCTGCATTGGTCATCTAACCTCTAACCTCTGTGTACTTTGGGCAACTCCCTCAGATTTATTTACTAAATGAGTTGTTTTGTTGGAAGGCTGAAACTGATGAGATCACAGACCCTTAAAATAGCTCAGAAATCTGCTTGCCCTTCCTGAACTTCATCATTACATACATAAAATTTAGTGAGAATTTCTATGGACTTTCCATAGGCCAAGACTTCCAAGCCACATTCTCAATATCGACTGAGACAGAGGTCTGCCATCCTCTTTCTCAAAGTTCCCCTTAACTACAGTTGTGAGCAAACTCACTGTGTAGAAAACAGCTGTGGCAGCTCTTGGATGGTTTAGAAACAAACAACTGTGAGAGGAAGAGAATTTGCTCCAGACATTTCTCTGTTGAGCATACCCACCCACCACCTCAAAGTCTGGGCCTGGATCAGTAGGCTCCTGCTAGAACTGTACTCGAACATATAATTAATACATCTGTTTGCACAGAACATCTGCTGGGTCATGTACGGTTATTGTGTGCCTGAAACAGCTGGGATTGGAGAGGCCTGGTGACTGTGATCTCATGGTTTACACAAGGAAGTCCCTTGCTACACAAAGCTACGCAATGTGCTTGAAACGATCAGAATTGGATTGGTAGTTTAAGGAAACCAGGTCAGGCAAGTCTGGTGGTCAATGATGTAAGGAGACTCCCCAGACTTACCTGGGAGTGCCATCAGACTATATCAGCATATGACCCTGAATATTCTGACCCCATGTCTACCCTCAGAAGTGAGCCTTCCTCTGGGTAAAGTCATGGGGAAAGGTCGCCATCTGAAAGAGGAAGAAGAAAGCTTCCCGATTGTTTGTTTTCCAATGCAATCTTGGCTATCAGATCAACTTGCCTAGACAGCAACAAATAATCCCTTGAACTTCCCCCTTATTGATCTTCTGTTTTCACATCACCAATAAATCCCTCTCTCTTTTCCCTCTCAGACAGCCTTATAATCAAGAATTTTGAAAAAACCAACAGTTCAACACAATTAAACCAACACATTAACCAAATCAACATTCTACAAAGTGTTCGTACACAGTACCCCACTTCTTAAAATGACACAGTACAGCACAGATATGGAGTATGGCACCAGATAAAGTCTTCCCTTTGATTGAGAGATGCTGGGTAAGACCTTGGTCTTGCAGGGAACTAACTAAAACTTTCATCTGCATTGACTGGAGGTGCTTTGCTCATCTGAGAACTCTCATTACTGACAAAATCACAAGTCTAGACAAAAACAAAATATTTCTGGAGTTCTCTAAGATTTACAAAGTACTTTCTTCCTAATGAGCAAGTGAGGTGGTTGGCGGAAACATTATCAGTTTTGTTTTGTTTTTAAACTCAGGAGGAAACCGAAACTCAGAGAGGGGGAAAGACCTTGACTAAAATTACACACAGTAAGTACCAGTCCTT
Organism: Gymnobelideus leadbeateri; assembly: GCA_011680675.1. Lineage (NCBI taxonomy): Eukaryota > Metazoa > Chordata > Mammalia > Diprotodontia > Petauridae > Gymnobelideus > Gymnobelideus leadbeateri. The sequence goes on along the minus strand of WOXC01008919.1, from coordinate 253,623 downwards.
TCTCTACTTACCAAAGTGCCCTGAAAAGATGGTAATCTATAGTGAATGGCATGAAGCATTTTTAACCCTGTTAAGTTCTTTGGAGGTGGAGGGGTCAAAGCTATCTGATACACCAAGTTGACTTTGGAATCTATTCACAGAAGAAACTTGTACACCATGAAATTCATTAGACCCACCTACCATAAGTTTCTAAATTCCAATCACTTACTAACTGTACATTTTCCAACCCCTTTAAAAATGAAGGTGGGGCTAAAGTACTGCCTGACTGAGCAAGCAGCATTAGGAATGCCAGTAGGATGTTAGTTTTTTTAAGGCTGAGAATGCAGACACATTTCCATTAAAAAAACAAAACAAAACAAAAATCAACCCAGGTCTGTTTTTATGAAAGCCAGATAGTTGGGTGTATGGGGTGGGAAGGGGGCGGGACATGGTAATTGTGAAATTCAAACCAGGCTTTCTCATGAATCTGATGCTTGAAGAGTGTGCCACCAAACTGTCAGGACAATCTGCTCTGCCTTCAGCAGCGGTTACCAGTTCAATAACACATCCCCACAGTTTTCAGGCATTAAAGTCATTGGTGAATGAATGCCATCAGTCACTGAGGAGGTCAGATTAGAGGAGCAGAAGGAGGACTGCACTTGGAGTTAGGAGACCTGGGTTTGAATTAGGTTCCGGTATTTAGGGTCACCAGATCTAAGAGCTAGCTTACGTCTGACCAGGACAATCTAGTCTATTCCTCCTCCAGTTATATGACTGGGAGAAAGTCAATAAAAGGCTCATTTTGCCCATCTTTAAAATGGTCATAATAATAGCACCCACATCATAGGGTTGTTGTAAGGCTTGAATGAGATAACAAGTAAGTGCTTTGCAAACTAGGTATTATTAATATCTGTCAAATAGGACAAGACTTGTAGTACTTGCAGCACCAGGAAGCTAGGTGGTGCCATAGTGCAAAAAGCACTAGGCCTGGAGTCAGGAAGACCTGAGTTCAAATTTGGCCTCACACATTTACTAGCTGTGTGACCCTAGGCAAATCATTTAATCCCATTTGCCTCAGTTTCCTCATCTGCAAAATGAGCCAGAGAAGGAAATGACAAACCACTCCAGGATCTTAACATCCATGAGCCTCAGTTTCTCCCTCATACCTCTGTATCTATGATTTTATGATCTTATTAAAAGTTCTACTATATACCAGGGACTGTGTAAGACATCTCAAACCTACTACTTGTCCATAACAGAAAGAGGTCAAATAAACAAACAAACAAAAAACCAATCCATAAGTAAGCCAGGTATAATTTGATTATACCAAATCCACTCTAATAAATATTCACTCTAGTGAATATCCAAATTTACTCTTGTAAAATCCACAGACAGAACATCTTCAGCTTAGAAAAATTAAGGGAGGCTTTGTGGAGAAGTTGTAGGCATCTATGCTGGACATTGGAGAAAGAAAACAGTTGAAGAGAAGGAAGGAAAGTGTTCTAGATATGAGGATGGCCACTATTTAGATGGAGCAACCTCAGAGATAACCAAGCCTATGAACTTCACAGAAAAATGAAATGGACACACAGAGGAAGGGAAGTGATTGATACAGGGTAACCCAGCTGGTAGTGGGTCTAGGACTAGAAATGAGGTGTCCCTGTTTCCAGTTGAGCATTCTGTCCACTAAGACCATGTTGCCTCTTGGCCACTGATCTAAAGCTTTCTCATACTACATTCTAGGCAGTCTCCTAGCAGCTACTAGTGCTCGCAATCAGAGGTTGTATTATTATTATTATAGTAATAGTAACAATAGTAATAATACTAATTGTACCAATACTAATAATACTATTACTACTACTACTACTACTAATAATAGTAGTATTACCACTGCTAGGCTTTCACCCTTACATCTGATAGAGGAGAAATAACAGGTTTTTTTCTATCCTTGTTAAGAGATAGCCTTCCCCTCTCTTACATTTTCTGCTCCTCACCTTCTCTTCAAACATAAAGCCAAGTATATCTTCCTTGTCACACCAAGGCAATCTTTTGCCGTCTTTGAAATCTGTGTCGTTGAATAATACAACTGTGGATCAACTCTAATGTGCAACCTTGCTTGCCAAGAACTCAAACTTTTTGATTTTAGGATTCCTGTCCCCAACCCCTCCTTTTGTTTATGTAAGGGATATCTATTGATATTTACTGTATTAGAAATTAAAACATCTTAGTATTATTATGAAAAGTTTTGGCCTCATGCCCCCCTAGTGAGAAATACCATTCTAGTCAATTCCTAACATGAAAGAATAAAAATAAACAAAAAACCCCAACCCTCCTATACCATGATGATTGAGACTGAAAAGATGGGTAAAAGTATCTCCAAAGGAGAGTGCTAAACAAAGAAAGAATCTCCCTCTCCTCCTTTAAAAACTAAGGTGGGTTACAAATTAGCTAGAGTTCATTTACTGCTTGTTTAAAGGGGAAAAATAATAAAGTATCATTTTCCAAAGTGGGGAGAGCACTGAGTTTGGGAACAAAGTGTCTCAGTTCAAATGCTGGGTTACATGAATCTGGCACATAAGAAGTTCCTTAACAACAATAATCAATATTTACATAGAGGTTTAAAGTCTTCACAAATGAGGAAACTGAGCCAATAGCCACTCAGAGACAGGATTTCAACCTGTGTGCCCTGAATCCAATGCAGCCTTCTTGTACTCTGTACAATGTACTCTGTTTTCCAGGATTTAGATTCTTCAGTTGTAAAGTGAAGAAATTAGACTTCTGAGGTCTCTTCCATTTATAAAATCTATAAATCTAAAAAAATTGGATGAACCCTATGATTCCGATGATCAATAATAACATAATAATGATATGATCACACATTTTTCATGAGAGGGCACTTAATGTGTGTTTGATAAAGAGTTGGTCTTGGTATCAGAAAGAATTCAACTCAAATAAGTCTATCCCCTGGCACACTCAAGTGACCTTAGGCAATTTCCACTTGACTTCTCACTGCCTGCAGAAACTGGGAATGTAGGAAGTCTGTACTGATAAAATTTGGAGCTACCTAGAGTAAAGAAATCAGATCCTCACAACAGCTAGTAGATGCTGATTTTATAGATAAAGTGATTTGCAAAAGTCCCACAGCTAAAGGGCCTGAAGCAGGCCTGAATTTGGGTCTTGATGTCTTCCAGTAGAATTTACTGGGTACTATTCCCAGAAACCTCTCAAGGGTACCTGGGGAGTCCTAAAGCACCATTTAAATATGAACCATTTTTATTCTTGTTATTGTTAGAAATAGGCTGGTTTAAGCAATAGAGCACTTGCTATTTGACCCCAAAGGGAATTTAAACCTGGGACTCTTAGGGTGCTCCGTTAATTCTTATTAAATCCTTTAGAGGAGGAAACAAATGAAAATCATTCCAACTGAGAATTTAAAATCTGCATATTGTTTAGTCTGGCAGAAAAGAAGAGAAAGAGAGTGAGGGATTCTAATTGTATGTGGGAAAATAGTAATTAACAGCCTGAAGGGATGATGGGGGCAGGGAAGGGTGGGGGTAGGAGGGGGGTGGTGACCAACAGAATTTAATAGCTAGAGGGAACCTTCTGTGGTGTAGGAAATTGTAGGACACCCCTGAAGCCTCCTAACAGTAAGTCAAATGAAAGTATTCAGGCTGTGAGAGGAGCTTTGACCCCAGAAGACTTTCACTGATTTAGCATTTCCTGAATTCCATACTTAGAACAATGCTCTTGGTGCACTTAATTTGACATTGCAATAGGGTATTTATAAATGTGGGCAGCTAGGTGGTGCAGTGGCTAGAGCATCCAGCCTGGAGTCAGGAAAACAGGTTCAAATCTGACCTTAGAACACTTAGTAGGTGTGTGACCCTGGGCAAGTCACTTAACCCTGTTTGCCTCAGTTTCCTCATTTGTAAAATGAACTGCAGAAGGAACTGACAAATTACTCCAGTATCTTTGCCAAGAAAACTCTAAATAAGGGTCATGAAGAGTTGGATAGGAATGGAAAATGATTGAACAGCAACAAATTATACATACCCTATCCCTCCTTCACACCTTATCTGATATCTCAAAATCAAAATGTTAGAGCTATGGAGGTAAAGCTTAAAGCCCATTCATTTTACAGACAATGAAACTGTGTCTCAGATATAGTTTTTTCCCCCCTAGAACATCCATTGAGAACAATTTGTCTTTAACACTTCCAGATCTGCAAACTCGCTTGGAACATCTTACAAATGGTCCTATAGAATTTCAGAGCTAGAAGGAAGCTCAGAGGTCATTTAGGTAACCACCTGAAAAAGGATTCCCTCTAAAGTCTACTTGACAAGTGGCCCCCCTCTAATCCATCCCCCACTTAGCTGCCATTTTGTTAAAGAGCAGTTCTGATATGTCATTCCAGCACTTAGAATAGTACCTGGTACATAGTAAGTATTTAATAAATGCTTGTTGCCTTGACTTTTTAAATGCCTAACAAGGGAGAGAACCCTCTATACCAAGGAACCAGACTCCACTCAGGCCCCCTGGACTGGCTTAGGTTCACAGCATGCAATGCTTATAGCCCTTGGAGGCAGGACTTGGTATAGAAACTGCAAAGTGTTCTGGCTGCTCCAGCAGTCGGCTCCTGCCTGCCTTGATGATGCATGATCACTCCCAAACTCCCAGACTGATGCATGATCACTCCCAAACCAAACATGACAACCCCCAAACCAAAGATCCTCTGCCTCCTATCCTCCTAGGAGCTCAGCTAGCCCCACCCCAAGGCCAAGAGAAGACTGACCTATCACCCTTGGTTGACCCCAACTCTGGCCCCTGAGGTCTGGTCCAATGCTGGCCACCTTTGCCTTACTGACCTTGTGACCCTGACTTTGTCACTTCTCTTTCCTTAACCTCAGTTTTCTGCTTTGTAAAATGAGAGACTCCTACTAAAGGGTCATTGAGATCTCTTAATTATTCACAATGTGTAATCCTGTGTATTCCTTTCTTTTAAAGTTGGAAAATAAAGGGAAGTCCCTATGGGAAAAAATACCCCCCCCCAAAAAAAGGGAACCTAGGTGGTGTGGTGGATAGAGCACTGGAGCTGGAGTCGGGAGGACCTGAGTTCAAATGCGACCTCAGACATTAGCCGTGTGACCCTGGGCAGGTCACTTAATTCTTATTGCTTCACTGAAGAAAAAAAAGTCCTTCTCAGGGTTCATACCTTTGTCCTCTGGGACCAAACAGAACAAAATGTGTTCCCCTCTCCCAGGGGATAGATAGCCTTCCAAATACTCCAAAGAGTCCATTGAGTCTTTTCCAAGCCAAACATACCCAGTTCTACCAACCTCTATGGCACAAACTTGAAGGAAGCTTTGCCATCCTCTTTGCCTTCTGGGGCTTATAAATTTCTCTCTTTAAAATACTTGTATCAGAATCTTATTGTTCTTATTTGAATCTTCTTTAAATTCTTGTTCTTTTAAAAACTCCTGCGACTGTGGGAAGTAGTACATTTATTTGCTCAATATATTAAAAAGCCCTGTAGAAACACAATACAGGTGTAGTACCAAGCAACATCTAGATGGATTTCACAAAGTGCCTATGACAGCTCTCTGGGCACGCTCAGAAGGCATTCCAGACAGCCTCATGGATTCCCTACCCCACCTCTCCTGTCTTTCAGAGAATGTGCACATATCCTCTGCCTGCTTCCTGCTACACATGATTCATCATAGGGTTGGGTTGTTCCTACTGGTTGGTGACGCAAAATGACACAACTGATAGCACAAAAGGTGGTAGTTGGAGGTGGCTATAGATTTGAATGGAAGTCAGAGTTAGTTCTCCCATGGTGGTTTCTTAGACAGGGGGCAAAAATCAGAAAAGAGTCATTTGGTTAGAATGAACCTGAGGATCCAAAATAATTTGGGTGCTTTTATTTGGGAAGAGCTTTGGAGGAATAATGGAAATGGAAGGCAATGAATGAACATCACTTCTCTCAGGCTCCCACGTCAGCAATGTCCCTGACAGGGAAAATTCTGAATAACATTCCCTGAGTCACTCAGTTATCAGTAATAAGGGAATAAACATTAGCTCTTAAACTGTCATCTTTGCAAATATAAACAGTGAAAAGCAAAGGAGGTGGAAGGTGGATGGTAACTGTCCTGGCTGAACATGTAAGAAGGGGAAAGAATATTGGATATTCTTTTTTTGGATTTTATTTTTATGATTTTAGATTCCTGGAGAGTAGAGTAAAAGGTCATTTAAGACAGAGAATCAGACAGAAGGTACCTTAGAGATCCTTCACTCAATTGGCCATGTTTTGTTTTGTTTTGTTTTTTGGAGGGCAGTTGGGGTTAAGTAACTTGCCCAAGGTTACATGGCTAGGTTTTTGTTTGTGCATGTTAAGTTTCTGAGGCTGGATCTGAACTCAGGTCCTCTGACTCCAGGGCCGAAGCTCTACTCACTGCGCCACCTAGCCGCCCAATTGGCCATGTTTTACAGATGAAAACTAGAGACCAGATTCTATGACTCTTGGTATATTACCTCAAGTTTCTGGCATCAATGTGGGTTCAAGGATCAGAGATTTGAGGCCAAAAGGAACCTTAATCCAACCCTCTCACTTTACTGATTTATTGCTAATTCTATTCCAGATATTAGGGCAAGTCATCTAAATACTCTGAGCCTCTCAGTTTCCCCATCAAAAGAGACAACACATAAAAGACATTGTAAATCTATAAAAATGCAAACTAATTTTGTTGTTACTGAAGAGGTATCTGAGGGCAGCTAGTGAGAAACAGGGCCAAGAATTGAGCCCACGTCCTCTTGTCACAAAATTCAGAAATTATTCTACTATACACTAGCCTCATATCTTCAAAGTGGGTGGATAAATGAATTTGTAAGTCAACCAACTCTTCAATACAATTTTTTTGGGGTGGGTTGGAATTAACATCTTATGGGCTAGCCTGGGCACATCAGTCTTGGAGCATAAAGGAATGTTCTGTTACATGATTTAACTCATATTATATATGAATGAGTTCAACAATAAACCATTATTATGTTGTTCTATATTTCCAAACCCATGCTTCTTAAAGTAATTTTATAAACAGTATACTAATAGTATTATCATAAAATCCAATTTTTCCTCAAGTGTATTTTCCTTTTAAAATTTCCTTTCTCTACCAGATCTCAAACTATATTATAAAAGCATTAATTAACAAAACTATCTGGTACTGGAAAATATGGTGGTGGATCAGTAGAATAGATTAGGTACACAAGACACAGTTGTCAATGACCATAGTAATCTAGTGTTTGATAAGCCCAAAGAACCCATGTTTGGGATAAGAGTTCACTATTTCATGACTGCTGGGCAAACTGGAAAACAATAGGACACAAACTAGGTATAGACCAACATTTCACACCATATACCAAGATAAAGTCAAAATGGGTACATGATCTAAATATAAAGGGTGACACTACAAGCAAATTAAAAGAGTAACGAATAGAATACCTGTCAGATCTACAGGAAAGGGAAGAATTTATGACCAAATGAGACAGCATTATGAAATATACAATAGATCATTTTGATCATATTAAAAATTTTAAAACTTTTGTACAAATAAAACCAATGCAACAAAGATTAGAAGGAAAACAGAAAGCTGGGAAACAACCTTTACAGCAAGTGTCTCTGATAAAAGCCTCATTTCTCAAATACATAAAGATCTGAGTCAAATTTATAAGAATACAAGCCATTCCCCAAATGATAAATGGTCAAAAGATATGAACAGGCAGTTTTCAGGTAAAGAAATCAAAGCTATCCATAGGCATATAAAGAAGTGCTATAAATCACTTTTGATCAGGGAAATCCAAATGAAAACAACATTGAAGTACCACCTAATACCTATCAGATTGGCTAATATGACAAAAAAAAAAGAAAACAATAAATATTGGAGAGTATGTGGGAAAATTGGAACACTAATGCATTGTTGGTGGAGTTGTGAACTGATCTAAGCATTCTGGAGAGCAATTTGGAACCGTGACCAAAAGGCAACCAAATGGTGCGTACCCTTTGATCCAGCAATACCACTACTAGGTCTGTATCCCAAAGAGATCATATAAAAGGGAAAAGGACCTATATGTATAAAAATATTTATAGCAGCCCTCTTCATGGTGGCAAAATAATGGAAACTAAGGAAAGGCTTATAAGCTGGGTAATAACTGAACAAGCTGTAATATATAAATGTCATGGAATTCTATTGTGCAATAAGAAATGATGAGCAGGCTTGTTTCAGAAAAACCTGGAAAGACTTGTGTGAACTAATAAAAGTGAAGTGGGCAGAACCAGGAAAACATTGTACATAGCATCAGCAACACTGTGATGGATGATAGGCTATGAATGACTTAACTCTTCTCAACAACACAATGATCCAAGACAAGTACAAAAGACTTGAGAAAAAAAATGCTAACTACATCCACATAAGGAACTGATGGATTCTGAATGTAGATTGAAGAATTTTTTCACTTACTTTATTCTTTTTGTGGCTTTTCCCCCCTTTTGATCTCTTTCTTCTTTCACAACTGTGACTAATACAGAAATATGTTTTACATGATAGCACATGTATATCCTATATCAAATTGCCTAACATTTTCAGAATAGGGGAGGGTGAAAAAGTTGGAACCCAAAATCTTGTAAAAATAGTGCTAAAAATTGTCTTGACATGTAATTGGAAAAAAAAATAAAATACTATTAAAAGTAAAATACAATTTCTTCTCTACTGAATTCAAACCTGAACTAAGGAGCCTGTATTCTTTCCTTCCCTATTTCATTTTCTCTCTCTTTTGAAGTGGTTTAGACATATCATTTATTGACACCTGGCCTACTGTGTTACCCAAGTTTGCTTTTCCCTCTTCAAAGGCTGAGGCAGCTTGGAGAGACGTCACATCTCTGAAACCACAGCAAATAGAAATAAATAAGTTTTAATAGAAAACACAAAATACTAAAGCCTTTCAGTGTTTTCACTGATCCCCACAGATGAAAAAAATCTATTTTTGAGTCCTGATGTGCTTGTCAAAAGAAAAGGGTATGTGTGTATGTTAGGGGGGGCGGGGTGCAGGGAGGGGTAAGGGAAGGTTTTTTGTCCTCTGGCCTATAGATACAATACATGGAGGGAATGAGGTGCTTTGGAAGAATGCTATTTTGGTGGCTTTGGTATCTAAATGGTGCAGTGCATAGAGTACTGACTGGGCTTGGAGAAGGGAAGACCTTCATTTGCATACTGTCTCAGACCTTTCCTAGCTTTGTGATCTGGGTGTATGTATGTATGTGTGTGTGTATATATATATATATAATTTATATAGTGGTGAGAGCCCTGAACTTGGAGTCCAAGTTTGAATCCTGTCTCTGACATACTTAGTGGCTGTATGACCTGTGGCAAGTAATTTAACCCCTTTCAGAATCAGTTTCCTCATTCCCACAATGGGAATAAGTCCTTGGCTAGATTATCTGTGTGCCCATGCTGCACATTGTGGCCCAGGGAGGTGCAGGACAGTTTGTATTGGGAATTTTCTCCTGTCCTTTTTTTGTCATGTTTAGAAACAGCTTGGAACTGTAGGGAGCTGGAGGAGATGTCAGTACCTTCAGGATCAGGTGTGGTGGGAGTCAATGAATCACAGCATTAGACTTAAAAAGGAACTAAGAAATCATCTAGTCTGACTCCTCTTGCTTTAGTCATGAGTAAACTATCTCAGAGAGTGACTTGGCAAGGTTACACAGAAAGCTGAGGTTTGAGTCTAGCTCTAAGACAAGGGGGAAACTGAGGCACAGAAAAGTCACAGGATTTGCTAAATAGTGAGCCAGTGTTGGAACTGGGAGTAGATAGATTTCCTCTTAACAGATTTTCCCTCTCTGTTTCCTTGCCTTCCCAGTTTCCCTTGGGATAATTTATTTAATATTGAGTTGTTCTATACGTAAAGCTCATTTATCATTTGTCTCACTTGACCCTAACAACGACCCATTAGTTAGGCACCATTATCCCCATTTTACTTGAGTTTGGGAGCGGTTAAATTAGTTGCCTAGGGCTACACAGCTAGTAAGTATGTTTGAGGCAGGTTCCAAAATTGGGTCTTGCTGACTCCCAAGGTCAGGGCTCTAACCATTACACCACCTACTTGCTTCAATGGACACTTGAGACATTAAGAGCAAATGGTAACAACGTAGTGTTTATGTTGTACCATTCCCTGAGACTTCCTGTGTGCTAGAACTTAGGAGAATTTCGATTCAGTACAAGGAAAACAAGAAGGAAAAATTTCCTCATTAGGAAGTACAAGCTTCCTCCAAGGTGGAATCCTCTGACTCAGGAGGTAAGAGTTCCTTTTCTTCATCAGAGGTCATCAAAGGTTGCACGATCATACTTGTCAAGTGTATTAGAAAGGGGATTTCTGCCACAGGTGTGGGTTAAGTCTCTAAGCTGCTCTCTGACTGAGATCCTTTAATTCTGAAACCCAGGTTTTGGCCTGACTCCGTCACTGACATTGTTTATCTAATGTGAATTACACTCATATAAAATTATGGCGTTGAACTACTCCAACTTCTAAGTCCCTTCCATATGATAACTCAAAGATTTGAATCTACTCATGCAAATTCATGAAACACTGTTATGGGGGGAAACTATGAAGGAGGAATGAGGAGAAAGGGTGTTTGCAAATCCAAGTGGTGCTCAGGCCAACCCTTTTCTCATCCTTATTAACTAGGACAAAGGTGCACTGTAAACAGATAGTATCCCTTCATTCTGTGTGTCATCTTTTTCCTGGTTAGTAAATAGCAAATGACCTTCCATGGTTCCATTAGACATTTAGATAAGAAGCAGTGAAAGATAGGCCTTTAAGGATGGTTGTCCATCTGCATTATTAGAAAGAAGGAAATCTAACAGTTATCAGAAATGGTCCACAAATAGGAAGAGAAGATGAGGTTGTAGCTAAGTAACATACAAGGGCTTAGCATGCGGTGAAATAATTTTTATTGGAGCTGCTGCACTTCCTGTCTCCTCTGGGATTTGAAGGAGTAGCACTGGAAATATTGCCTGAGGAAAACCAGCTTTGCTATTGCCTTATTTGTCTGTTATCTACATTCCGGGATTAACACCCTCACATTGCTGATTCTCTAAGCTACATGAATATCACACAGATGCTCCACTCAGAAAGACAGGGGTCTCCTGATTTATAGGTCACCAGTGAGTTCCCTTGGGTTATATAGGTGTGATAGTGTTCCTTTGTCAAAAAAGCGTCACATGTTCTGTTGAGATAAATCGGAAAATGATCAGATGTTTTGGGTGGAGAGGGAAAAAAAATCAAGAGGGGACTCCAAGGAGTTGATAGTACAGATTGCAAGAGGTTGACATAGAGTATACTATACAACTCAGAGCTGAAGTAGACCTTAAGGACCATCTTGGTCAAGCCCTGGTTTTATAAACTCGAATCCTGAGGACTAGAGTTTCAACATACACATACCCAAGTTGAAATAAATTTAAAGTGCTTTTTTTTCCTTTTTAAAGCTATTCAAGCATTGTTCTTAAAATATGTTTCCTAAATATCACATTGAAGGTCAATTATTTTGTTTATTGTGGTTAACTCAGGATATTTGCATTATTACACACCCTCATTCAAAGCATTTGAAATAGCTAAACAGTTTAACTGAAAATATAGTTTTGAATGTCTCTAAATAATTCTGCTGATGATTCAGTCCATCAGTTTGACCATTTGATGGCAAATGAACTCATCTGCCAAAGATTGTGTTTCCACACTTAACCCACAATGTAAATAAAAGAGATTCACAAACACATGGCAATTCTAGTTGTAGAGAGTTTTACATAGAAGTACTAAGTATTTAGAGACCTGGGACAGATGAAAGGTAAGGGAATAGAGTTAATGTTGATTGAAAGTGATGCCAAAAAAAATATTCTTTGGATACTTTTAGAAACTCTGGTCAGGTCTTAATACCGATCATGGTACACTTTCATTATGGAACATTCATATAGAACACCTTCATTAACAAAACCCTGAAATCTACTCTGAAGCACTAGGCCCTGGGCTGGTCCCATAGTAGGTGCTTAGACTGTTCTCAGTGACTCAACAAGGCTTTCCCCAGAGCATCTTCATGTCTGTAGAGTGAAACATAAATCTGCCACACCACATTATTGCGCAATCTATGGAAGGCACCCAATCCAATCGGAGCCTCCTGGATCTGGCTCTTGCACAGCACACGTCTCCAAGAAAGTTGTCTCCCATGATAGACCAGGAGCTAAGACTCCAGAGGACAGCCAGCTGGATTCCATGATATACCCAATACATTTTTCTCTTCATTCGTCAATGGAAACTCACTTCTACAAAATGAATTCTAAGGGAATAAATGTTATCACCAGATGTCATCCTGTCAGTTAGCCCCCCTTGAGGACTAATTTTCCTGTTGTGTTGTGGAAAATTTCACTCTGCCTAAGCCAACACAACATTTTGTGCAATGTTTCATTTCTGATTCATAATGTGCACCCACACTTGTGGCGTTGGACGAATGTGGTGGATGCACTTCCCCTCCCACAGATGGTTTAGCCATAGTCTGAAGTATAACTTATGTTTTATGAAAGGCAACTGCTTAATGTCAATCTGTACCTACAGGAGATTTCACTATCCCAACAGCATATGACTTTGTATATAAGGAGCACTTGTAATAGGACTCGAAGAATCTAGCAGAATTTGAATCATTGACAACATTGAGCTCAGTGACATAAATAACATTTCTATGAGTCAGTTCAAAAAAGGCAGTAGAAATTCTCACTTAATCCTAAAATAAAAACATATTTTTTCACTTCTAGGGTCAAAGAAATATCTTGAATCAAGGAATTCTTTACCAGCAAATATGTCCAGCATGGGAATGCTAATAACAATGCAATTGTTGTATGCTATGATTTACAAAACACATTCATGTATATTCTTTTCAGTAACCAATAGCAAGAAAGAGAGAAAGAATAAAGCCCTTGTAATAAATTATAGGCAAGTAGGTAGCACAGTGGATAGAGTGCCAAGCCTGGAACCAGGAAGACTCACCTGCCTGACTTCAATTTTGGCCTCAGACACTTATTAACTGTGTGACCCTTGGAAAGTCACTTGAAGAAACTGAGGCAAACAGGATTAAGTGATTTAGTTTCTTCATCTGTAAAATGAGCTAGAGAAGGAAATGGCAAACCACTCTAGTATCTTTGCCAAGAAAATGGAGTCAACAAAGAGTTGGAGACAATTGAAATGATTCAACAACAACAACAATGATAAATATGTGTGGAAAAACAATTTGGAAACAGAGGACATAGGTTTGAACGCTGGCCTACTGTGATCACTTAACCTCCCCAGCTCTCAATTTTCTTGTCCGTCAAATGAAACAATGGTGTCTGTACTACCAACCTGACAGGGTTATGGTGAGGGTTATCTGACAGATAATACATGTAAAGCACTATATAAATATCAGCATTTTTCCTTTGGGCCTCATTTTCTCCATCTGTAAAGTAAAGAGCTCTCTTTACCTGATGATCACTAAGGTTATCCCAAGTTCTAAATCCTCTTACCCCATTATACAAGACTAATTTCATGTGACATTTGAGACTACAACAGTGTTGAGTTAGAAAAATGTTGACTAACTTTTATGATTCCACAGGTCTGTATTTGGGTATGATCAAAATTTACTGGTATCCTGGAAATAAAGTGTCTTTGAAACAACATTTATGAGCAGATTCAGTATGGAGAATGAGAAACTGAATTCTTTCTATGATTATATGTTGCTGGGGCAAAGCATCATTTTGGGGGTGCTAGGCGAAGCCCCAGCTGGAAGGGGTTTTCACTGTTAAATGAGTAAGTGTCAGAAACTTCATGTGTCACCATTTGAGTCTTGACTATGGTGTTTCTTCCAACAAAGCTTGGAACTACAATCAATGCAAGTCCAGCTACATAGGATAACTCTTTTTGGGCAAGGGAGGAGAAAAGAGTGCAATCCATAAGACAGTGCAATTCAAAGATGCTCACTGTACTCTTGCCAAATCCCCATGCCATTCATACAGATAATTACCAATTAAGGAAGACTCCCTAGCTTGGTGGGGGAGCTATTCAAGGCATTTTCTGACCTGCTCTGGGTAACTGAAGGTATGAAGTACTTTGGGGGATTTATTATGCCGTAATGATCAAACAATAGAAGAGCATGTTATAATTTCTTTGGGGTACTTGTCACCATTGAAGAATAAGTTCCAACTGCTTAAAGTTGGTGTTGAATCATACTACATTTTTTTTTCCAGAAAATAATTCACCTCTCTTCCCTTGCACCCTCCCCCCACAAGACTTTGACACTGGATTTGCAGATTTCCCCACCCTAACACTGAGTCATCTCACTTTCCTCATGGAGGGACATGGACACAAAGTCAGCTGGGACTGTGGCTCTTGGTTTTAATGGTATCTTTTAAAAACTAAATAATAGGGGCGGCTAGGTGGTGCAGTGAGTAGAGCGTCGGCCCTGGAGTCAGAAGGACCTGAGTTTGGATCCGGCCTCAGACACTTAATGCACACACACACACACACACACACACAAAACCAAAAACAAACAAACAAAAAAACCTAGCCGTGTGGCTTTGGGCAAGTTACTTAACCCCAATTGCCCTCCAAAAAAAGAAAAAAACAAAAAAACAACTAAATAATAGCAAGTCCTTAGAATTAGTTATTCAGAATGTGAAATTTTAACTTGGATTTCTTCTTCAAATCCTTAGGAGATTAATATGTTTGATCCTTAATCACAATCCACAAGTTTGACCATGTATAACTTCCCTCTTCTAGAGCCTTCAATGTATACCTATTGCTTCTAAGATAAGAAGAAAAAGGCAAATTCTTTAGCTTGGCATTTAAGCCCTTTACATTCTAGCTCCAACCTACCATTTAAAGCTTACTGCATATTACTTCCCCCTCATTTCATTCAATCTAAATTCCATCAGAACTGGACAAATGTAGCATTCCCATCTCTTATTTCATTGCACAGGCTATATATATATATATGTTATAATTTCTTTGGGACACTTGTCACCATTGAAGAATAAGTTCCAACTGCTTAAAGTTGGTGTTGAATCATACTACATTTTTTTTTCCAGAAAATAATCCACCTCTCTTCCCTTGCACCCTCCCCCCACAAGACTTTGACACTGGATTTGCAGATCTCCCCACCCTAACACTGAGGGTATATATATATATACACACATATATGCCCTTCTTAGAATGTCCTACTTCCTCAACTTCTGTGAATCTCTAGCTTTCTCTGAGACTCAACTCATATGCCACCTCCTACTAGGAGCCTTTCCTGATTCTCCCTCCACTTTGTCCTCAAATTTTTGTATATATGCTGTTGTTTTCTATCCTGTCTCCCACACCTCCAAGTAGAATGTATGCACTTCTGGACCAAGGACTATTGTTTTTTTTTTATCTTTTCCCTGTGGCAGAGTTCCTGGCACATAGTAGCTGCTTAATAAAAGTTTGTTGGACCAGGATTTGCTTTAAATTTTGTTGACCTTTGGCAAGTTACTTGAGTTCTTTGAATCTCATTCTCTTTAGTTGAAAAATTTTCAATTGAACTAGAACTTTATAAAAAAACAGAAGTTGGAAGGGATCTTGGGAAATTATATCATCTAATATATAATGAGGAACCAAAACTATCACTCTTTGCAGATGATAGGATGGTACACTTAGAGAACCATAGAAAATCAACTAACCACCTCACACCCATCAGATCGACTAACATGACAGTAAAGTAAAATGACAAATGCAAGAGCAGATGTGGAAAAATTGGGACACTAATGCATTGTTGGTGGAGTCATGAACTAGTCCAGTCATTCTGGAAAACAATTTGGAACTATGTCCAAAGGGCTTATAAAACTGTGCATACCCTTTGACCACTAGATATGTATCCCAAAGAGATTAAAAAGAAAGGAAGAGTGGGAGAGGGGAAAGAGTTTATAAGTCTAAAAATATTTATAGAAGCTCTTTCTATGGTAGTAAAGAACTGGAAATATAAGGGATCCCCATCAGTTGGGGAATGGCTGTACAAGTTGTGGAATATGACTGTGAGAGAATACAATTGCAATTGTACAACAATAAGATATGGTGAGCTGGATGATTTCAGAAAAACCTGAGAAGACTTATATGAACTGATGCAAAATGAAGTGAGCACAACCAGCAGGACATTGTACCTAGTAACAGCAATATCATAACAATGGTCAGCTGTGAGACTTAGCTACTCTGATCCATGACAAATCCAAAGGAATCATGATGAAAAATACTATCCATCTCCAGAGAGAGAATTGGTGAACCCTGACTGCTGATTTTTTTTTTTGTAATATGGCTTATATGGAAATATATTTTACATTACTTCACCTGTATAATTGCTATCATATTGCTTGCCTTTTCAATGAGCAGGAGGAGGTGTTAGAGGGAAGGAGAGAATTTGGAACTCAAAATTTTAAAATGAACTAAGATTAAAAAAAAAACTATTTTACTGTCAAAAAGGGAAGAAACTGAGAGGTCTGAATATTATTTCAAATTGCTCAAATGTGATTTTTAAACAAAGGAAAAGATACTGGTTTGCAAATAAAACTTACTAAGCATGCAAAAAAAAAATCATCTCTTTTAACCTCATTTAGCAGAAGGGGAAATAGAGATCCAGAGAGAGGAAGTGATTTGCCCAAAATCCCTTCCAGCTAAATAATTTTAGAATTCTAAATCCCACAACCTACAGTAGCTACAGCTAAGTAGACACCCATTTAAGTCATATGAAAGCTGCTATTTAAACACACACACACACACACACACACACACACACACACACACACCACACTCACACTACACCCACAGAGTCTCTTGTTAATGTGAGCAGCAATAAATAGTTTTCCCATACTATATATGTATTTTGTTTTTTTGGCCAGGGGACAAGATTCAACTCTGTTTTAAAAATACCTCTGGTACTTACAAAATTTAAGAATGCAGATCTCTGTTGCCATGTTATTTAACAGATGATTACATATGTGGAGAACACCCTTAGAGGCTTTAAGTTTATACATATATGCCAGCGGGAGAGAGTAGAGGAAGATGTCCAGAGGCTAATCTATGGTTCTACTCCTCTTCCAAAGCATTACATCACCATTTTTCCCTGGCATGAGTTCCTTGAATAACCCACACAACTTCCCTTTCCATATGTAAGGTTCCATAAGTAGTCATCAGTCCAGGCTCATAGAATAATAGATCTCCTAGTTCTCTCATTTCATGTCATATTTAACTCTAGGTGAAAGGCCCATTCATCATAGTTTGACCTTGTATCTCTTCCTTAACAAATATCGTATGTCTCCTTCGCTTCTGATAGTCCCTTTGTTTTAAAAATGAGAGTTTATTCAACCTCCCTGTGAGAATTTGAAAGTTGAAACATTGCCTGGCTTTTCTCTGGACAAAATTGACTATAGTCAATTGATATTTGATTATGATTTAAAATCCACTGATTTGACTTGGCTGGAGTCCAAACTGGGCATTCCTTATACTTCCACTATGATTTTTCTCTCTATGCCCTAATGATACATCAAAAGATAAGGACCTATTCAGAATCTTTGAAGTTCAAGTCCACATCTTTTACTTAAACTATTATTTGCCATACTTTATAAAATACCCTATCCGGAATAGAATTTAAGAAACCCAAACAACTTCTCAGTTAATAGAAATTAGGTGCACAGAGTAACCATGTTTATCATTGGTACAAATATGATACACATTATTACGTACTCCATAAAAATTGCCTTTATTTTTCAACATTCACAATTTGCAAGTCTGACTTAAATGATGTAAAGACAATGGAGACATCTTAAGACATCAAAATATCATTTTGCATATGAGAAGAATTATAAACCCAGTTAACATTATTAAATCCCATTTCAGCAGGATATTTTCCCATTCTGGGGATATCCTAGGACATTAGTTCTCTCAAACAAACTCCAAAAGAATATTCCAATCACATAGAATATTGTAGTTGGAAGGAATATTTCAACATGTATTCCTCCCTCCCCAAATCTCCACTATAATATACCTGACAAGTGGCCACCTAGTCTTTGTTTAAAGACTTTCAGTGAGAATCCCAAACTTCAAGGCAGTCATAAACTATATGTATACATATAAACATGTGTATATATAGTAATATACATGTACATACACATATATATGTGTATATATAGTAATATACATGTACATACACATATATGAACAGTCCCTCACATGCTTGTAGACAGCTATCATGCTCCCCTGAGCCTTCTCTTCTCTAGACTAAACATCACCATTGCCTTCAGTTGATTCTCATATGCTCAAGGCATTTCACCGCCCTGGTTTCCCTACTCTGAAACATTCTCCAATATACCCTTTTTCATCTTTGGTGCCCCAAAGTGAACACAATACAACATATATGATCTGACTGGGTCAGTGAAAATTATCTCACTAAACCTACCCAATGGAATTGGGTACAATAATTTTATTGGTGTGGAGAACTCACCGTGCAGAAACTCCCTCCACTGACCCAGATCAGAAACTTTTCTAAAAGATATATTATTAGAGGGCTGACGAGGTCTCTAAAGTGTTTAAGCAACTTGTCTACTGCCATATAGCTACTATATGTCAAGGAAAGGACTTGAGTCCAAGTGTTCCTGATTCTATAATTGTCCCTGCTATACATCAATACTCAAAATCCAATATGGATCACCATTGGTGATTCCAACATTATAGGTTAAAGATTCCAACATTACAGAAAACTATCCTGTTCCATAGTGGAGATTTGCAAGGTTGATTTGTCCTTGTGGCACCAACTTAACTGGTCCCATTGACTAGAGCTCTGACCTCTTAAAACATGATTTCTGTATTAGCAATTTCCCAAACCATTGGATAGAATCATGCTAAATGTGTCTTTTAATCCTGAGCCCAAGCAAATATTAATTCTTTTCTGAGTGTCTAGCATTGATTTCATTTCCGTTTTATTTATTTTTTATAAAATTAGGCATACCCTTCAGTGTGTTCTACTCCCCTTATGCCCTTACTATCTTGCTACTACTTTCTAGTCTGGGTTTCTATGGATGGAAGGTGGGGTGGTAGTGGCAGATCAGAGGCAAAGAAAGAGTGCAGTTGTGATAATTACAACTGTCTTTGGACCTATCCTCTGTATTCAAACTGGTGCACTCCACTTGAGGCCCCCTTCTATATTGACACTGAATCATTCATGATAACTCTTTGGTTAAGGTGTGGGTGTAGACCAAGTGTTCCTCCATATGGATCTACTCAGTGCTTGAGTAGAGGCTATCTTCTATCTTCCTCAGTTTCCTTGTAAGTAAAATGGGGAGGTGTGTGGGGGGGAATAACTGGATGATCTTTTAGTTCCTTTCTAGGCATAAAGCCATGATCTCTAGGGTCTATTCTAGGGCAGAACATGCTATTCTATGCTATGCTTTGCTATTCTAAATTTCCATGATATAGCTACCATTAGTATACTGTTTTCAAAATGTAGATTTCCCTAAACAGTTACTGAGTCAATGCTAATTATCTTCTAACCTACATATTCTCAAACAATTCCCTAGTTTCAAACCCTTTAACAATAAACAGAAAAAGAACCCAAAAAAGATACAGAAAAGGAAGAAAAAAAGTGAAAAAAGAAAATGTCAGGACTCTAGTGTTTTTAGATGCACAAAGGTGGGAGGTGGGGAAGAAAGAGAAATAGAAGAATGAAGTTTAAATTGCCAGGAAGGCTTTTTGAACCCAAAAGAATGTGTCAACATTTAAGAAAAGGAGCTGGTAGTTAAAATGTTAAGGGGGGGAGCCTTTCCTTCACTGTGCGTCAAGCTGGAGGATGATTTGTTTTTTCAGCATCAATTCATTCAGTAATCACAGGGAAAGCCCAGAGCACAATGGACTCATTTGCCTTTACCGTGTCACGTGCTCATAGGTGTTCCTCTATAATTTATATTGTAATGAACTATTACCTTATCCAAATAATATACAAGGCATTTAATTTGCACGGGTGCATGCCTGGCAGTTGACTTCAAAATTACCCTGAAATTAGCTCTGTGTTTTCTGAGCCCTCACAAGTGTCTCTGTAGGACTTTAGCTAGATAAGAAGTACAGGAGAGGGACTGACAATTAGATACTGAAGATTCCTCTGTGTCAACGAGCTGCACACCCACATTCAGTATCAGGAGAAAATTAGCAGGTGAGAAGATTAACTCTTCATTCTAACTACAATGCCTCATTCTGCCTCGGAGGTGACTTGAGGATATGACCTTGGAACTATGTCAGAGGAATACTAGCTCTGGTGAGTTGTCTTCACAAGTTGAAAAGGTGTCACATACAACATAATACTGTTAAGGAGTATCACTAACTAAATGTGTCTACTAAGTCTACTAAGGCATTGTGCTAAGCCTTTTACAAATTTTCTTTCATTTGATCCTAAAACAACCCTGTGATCTGGGGTGCTGTTGTTATTATTCCCATTTTATAGCTGAGAAACTGAGGCAGACACAGAAGGGAAGTGACTTGCCCAGGGTCATACAGTTAATGAATGTCAGAGGCTGGATTTCCACTCAGATTTTCTTGATTCCAGGCCTAGGGCTGTATTCACTAGCCAACTCCCATTTACAGCTGAGGCATAGGTGGGTAAAGTCACATAGTCAAGTAAGAGGGCCAGGATTAAAACTTAGGTCCTTCTACTAGCTTTAGAATGAGAGGACCTGAATCCAACCCAAGCTCTGTGTGACCTTGGGTAAATCACTTCAATCCCCTGGGCCTCAGTTTCCTTATCTGTAAATGAGAGAGGGGGGTTGGAATAGTTGGCCTCCACTGTCCTTTCTGACTCTAGATATGTGGTTATATCCAATGTTATTTCCACTATGAAATATTGTATATATGTGTGAATATGTGTATTTACATATGTGTATGTGTGTGCAAGTAGGTACATACACATATGTATGTATATTCACAAACAATAAGTAACATACTTTCCAATATTTCCAAATAAGAATATCAATATTAAAAAGGAGGAATAAGAAATAATGGTGTTTTTTTCTTTCTAGATTAGTGTGTTATCATAGAATTTCAGTTTCTGTGGATCTTAGAGATCAGGAACAAGGATCATGGGGATCTGGGGCTGGAAGAGACCCTATCATTTTACTGAGACTCCATAAAAAGATAAGTGATTTGCAAGGTCACATAGTTGGTAATGTGACTGCAAGAGTAGCATGCTTTTCAGTGAACCAATGCCAGGCTTGACATAGCAATCTCTCCTACAGTATTTCAGATGAGTGGTCATTGAACCTCTCAGAGTCTGCCTGAGAACCTAGAGAAAACAAACCCATTACCTATACTGTATTGTTGCTGTGGCTGTTCATCCTTCATTCTCAAGACCGCTTCAGCTAAGAGAGAATTCTTCCTTATACTCCTAGATTTTAAAGATGATGCTGGCTATAATGACTAAGACAATTTAGCATTAATAAATACAATTATTAATATTAATACAAATTAATAAATTAGATAATTGAACACTTCAGCATGTAGATGTGATTTCATGGCACTATGTGGTGGAAAAATGGAGGTGGAGGCTGTGTGTTGGTGGCATTCTATTCTTTTGACAATGGCACACTGCTTTTTGACTTCCCAGGTACTAGAGCTTTCCAACTGTTGTTTTAGGCAGGTGTTCCAGGGTGATTTTTTTTTTTTTGTAAATAGATTCCTAGGAGAAAATAGATCTAATCATCATCAGCTGTATGAAACTATACAAACAGCCAATTCCTCTGCCTATGCACATGACAATAACTTTATTATCACTATATAAGTTTAGGTTTTTATAAATTAGACCTCAAGAGTGTGTTTATATCTTCAGAGGGATCATTCTTCCATTTAATAGACAGGCTCCCTGTAGACGTGGTTAATTGAAAATGAGAGTTTCACTTTTTATTCTACTCTGTTATGCCTTAAAAAAAAAAAAGTAGAATTCTTAATCAAAACATCTAAACACAACAATTAAAAGATCCAGGGAAATGACCCTAAGTAGCAAATAAATTAAACACATTTCAGTATGTAATTTGCTACTTTTCTCACTAATGTTCCACTGTTACCAATTACAGTTTTTGGTTTACAGGTTAAACTTCTTTCAAATCGTCCTGAATCTCTTTACTAAAAGGCAAAATGTTTCTTAGGGAATATGCACACCTCCATTGTTTTGGGGCTTCAGGGAAAGTTGACATCAAAAACCTTTGAAGGTGGCTTTTCTCGTGTTTACTCTAGTTACTTCTGGTTGCCTCCAAGATCAAATACAAAATGCTCTGTTTAGCATACAAAACCTTTCATAAACTAGCTTCCTTCCACTTTCCCTGTCTTCTTACCTCTTATTCCCCACCTTATATTTACTCTTCCAACCAGCGACACTGGCCTCTCCTGCTCATTTCATGAAAAAGATACTCCATTTCTCAGCTCTGGTCAGTTTCTCTGGCTCTCGCCTTTGCCTGGAATTCTCTCCCTCTTCAACTCCACCTACTGAGCTCCCTATCATAGAGAGCGCAAGGACTCCTTTACCTCTTTTTGTATCCCCAGTATTTAGCACAGTGCCTGATAGTAGCTTTAAAAATGTTTATTGATTGACTGTGGTCTTCCATTTGCACCTAAATGCCCAGTTTGTCCATTAAGAAAGTTGATGGAAAGAAGTCAACTACACCCCTGATGTTTTCCAGAAGCACAAAAAAAAAAATCCCCAAGGTTTATCTTACCTAACTACCCCTGAGTTTTCCAGAAAACAAAACCAAACCTACCCTTTCATTTACAGGTACCAATGTTACATCGTTATAGAAATTCTAAGCAACATCCAAATTTGCCTTAAATATAGTTCTTTCTCTCCTACCCCTCCCCTCCCCCCAATCCTCATCCCATCTCAAAATCAGCGGGACTGTTTGTAGTGGTTATTCTCGAGTTAATCTTGTAGTAAGCAGAGTTTCTGCCTCTAACACATACTGGACTGTGACTCAGTTCGCAGTGATCCCAAGCGACCATCCAAGCCTTTCATTTGCAGAGAAGGTGCCCATCTTGATAGAGGAAGGTCTGCTTAAAAATAAATGAGTAAATAATGATCTTCCTTGAGTTCAAAAGATCAGATCCTGTTGCACAGAGTATAACATTTAAAAACTACCCGATTCAGTTTCTCACGCAGATCCCTAAGCCACACATTTCACACATCTTTCTGGGTCAGCCCACCAGCTGCTGCCTCCACATTCCCTAGCTGTCCTGCCACACATTCCATGAACTCCGCTGCCAGCCCAGTCCTGGGAGTGCTTTAAATGCAGAAGGAAAGGAAGTGACCCCAGTCCAGAACCAGCTTAGCCACGTCTGTGCAGGGAGGCTAGGGTTGGGGTCCCGGGAGGAGGAGGGCGGGAGAAAGGGCGTGGTCCAGTGGAAGCCGCAGGTATCTTTAGGCATACCTGGAAATGGGCATAAAACAAATCAGAAATTTCTCCTTTTCCTCCTTTCGTTCTAAGGGCTTAGAGCTTGGGGGGCAGGAAGCGGGGAGCGGGGACTGGACTTGCATCAAAATTTAGGTTTCATTCCTAAGATTTTCCAGGAGAGAACTAGCTCAACAGAACACGCCTAGCTTCTCTCCCCAGCGTTTACCCTTCCTACTCCTCACTCTGCAGCCATGCATTTTTTCAATAAGTTATACATGGAAAACAATTACTTTCCAGGCAAAATATGAACTTTGAGCAAGCTGGGAACTGAATGAATGAATGAATGGATGGATGGATGGATGGATGAATGAATGAATGGAGTCTGCCGGGTATATAACAGAATCCTAGACCTCCGCTACCCAGCTCCAATCGCTAAAGCCCACATCATAATCACTGCCATCCAGTGTGATTATAGTCTCTTACAGTCTCGTAGATCCCCATACAGAATTTAGTAAAAATAATTGCTTTCTGAAGAGACGGTTGATTGTTCTCTGTTAGGAGAGAGAATCTAATAACGCTAAACCCCAACTAAATGGAGTGTACTTGCAGCTACCGTTTTTTGTTTCTGGTTTTAGAGGATATGGAGAAGGTGAGTGTCAGGAGGGGGAAATTTTTCCTTCCCAAAACTATGCTATGAAAATTTAACCATCTGAGCCAGCTCCAACTTTATAGGGCATCATTCTGTATGTCACAGCTATGGTCATTGCAGCCCCAGCAAGAAAAAAAAGTAAAATTGAAAGGGTGGAGGAGAAAAGTAGTTCTTTCTTTTGGACTTTCAGTTGATTTTCAAACACCCTTCCAAATTGAAGCTTCTGAGTTAAAAGGGATAGAATTCAGAATTCCCAGGAGTTTGAGCTTTCAGGAACTATCTGAATAATCAAACCAAAAATCCATGCATTAGAAAAGACGCCTAGGAACACATATCCAAGTGTGTTCATGTCTGAATGATGAAAAAGCTATGAGAGCCATCACAGGGATGGACCAACACAGGGTTTTAGAAGTTACCCATGGCCTGATTCACTGACACACCCCTTCTGAGGGTCAGGGTATGGGTCACCAAGGGGACAGTGGAAATTTTAACCATCACCAATAAAAATAGAGGAATTAGGGGAATGAGACCCCTCCTCCCCACACACACCAATGTTGTTCCAATTGTTCTAATGACTATCACCTTATGAAATGAAAACAAAACGTAAAATTATTTATGGTAGTGAGTCTGAACTCAAAAAAAAAAAAGAAAATCACATGACGTAGGAACACAGCAGCTGTGTTTGCTTGTGAAAGCGTAATCTGGAAAACACAAGGCCCAGACTAAATTTACCGAGATTGTTCTCCTCTCTAGCCATGTGCTTCTGGAAAGTGCCACAAGTCAGAAAGTTAGAATCCATTTAAAACAGGCCGCCCATTTAAAGTCATATTGAAAGTGCCTTGTTTAAACGAGTCACCCTAATATAGTGCCTTGTAGAAAATCAAGTTATCCAAATAACTATATTTGCCATGTAGCATAGGAGGTCACTGATTATATCCTCTTCAGGTCCAATTATTTCATTGGCTTTTTTTTTTCTTACAATAGACCATGGAAATTGGAGCCAAAAGGAACGTTGGGCATCATCTGGTCTTTTTCTGCAGGTGAGGAAACTGAGGCCTGGTGAGGTTAGGTGATTTGCCCAAGGTCCCATGCCAACCACAGAACAGCAGACTGGGATATTAATACAAGACTCCATATTCAATGCTCTGGATGCTGTTTCTTTTTAAATCATTTTTCCATAGTCCTAGCAATCTGTAAAGAGAACCACCTTAGGTCTTTAAGGGAGGATTGTTTTTCATGTGGTTTTCATATCCCCAATGCCTACTTAATACAGGCTCTCATACAAAGTAGGTGCTGAACTACTGGGCTGTGTAGCCATGTGTGTTGTCAGAATTGTTTTCTTCCTAGGAATTCCCTATACCAATGAATACAAAAACAAGTTACAATTCTCCCTGGGTAAAGAGTGGGGCAGTCAGGCACCTGAACTCTTCAAAAGGCTTATTCCATTTCTAGGGTGTTTTCTATTGAAATTGGAGAGGAAGGTTTCAGAACAGAGAAATTCCAAAGGGACTTGGGCACTTCTTTCATGTTATTCCCCTTCTTCATTTATTATTCATTATTACTGAGTATTCACAATGTACCTCCCCAGGTCAAAGCTGGGGCTGTGCTAGTGAGTAGTGAAGGCCATTTCAGTTCTTCAGTTCTGATTCTTCTGGTCTGTTAGAGAGTCTCTAAACATGGGTTGGGTCACACTGCTCTTCCCTGCCTTCCTTCCTCCCTTGAATCATGCCACTGAACTGGTCAAGTCAGGAAAGAATGTGGCAGGTTTAGAGCCTCAGGCAATGTGGTGAATGCCTGTCTACAAGTTTATTTCATTGCCAGCCTACTCAGAACAGAGTGAACCACCGAGAATCTCTTGGATCATTCATTATTCCTAGGAAGGTTCAGCCAGGGCCACATAAATGGGCAAAATGTGTATACAAGCCATTTACAAGCAGTAAGTTGAAAAGGAGATGTCTTGAAGTTCCCAGGTCCAGTGTCCAGTCCCCTGACTACTTTCAGAGACTGGGAACTC
Source organism: Gymnobelideus leadbeateri (assembly GCA_011680675.1). Taxonomy (NCBI): domain Eukaryota; kingdom Metazoa; phylum Chordata; class Mammalia; order Diprotodontia; family Petauridae; genus Gymnobelideus; species Gymnobelideus leadbeateri. Next base: position 227,489 of record WOXC01008919.1, on the reverse strand, counting down.
ATCCAGAGCAAACCCAAAGGTTTGATTTAGCAACACCAAACTTCCCACATTCCACTTATCCTTGACCTCCTTCACCCCACCCCCCCCACCCCTTGGCCACTCAGTGAAAAGAGAAGTCCTTCAAAAGCAAACTCCTCCTGGAAATGCCAATGCCATTCATTCAGAAAAGGCAACAGCAACTCGATTTTGTTATTGTTGTTTGTCCCATTTTGAAGGCATGTGGTTTCGTTCTACTAGGGCCCTCACACAGTACTTAAAATATTAATATTTGCCTTCATTGCTTGTTCCTTCACGCTTTTGGAAAACATCTTTTAAAGCTTCACCTATCTGTTTCCCTACTGCAGGCATACAATACACACACACACACACACACACAAATGCATACACACAAACACACAAAGCGCATACATGGTTTCAGACTTATAACTACATCCATAAATGCTACCTATAGAATAGTTGTGGGTTCACATACAAAATATTTTGGAATGTACTAAAAATTCCAAGACAATTAATGGTTGTTTAAATGACACAGGACATGTCTAGAATGGTAAGGAAGAAGGAAGATCAATGCCAACCACAGCTACTGGTTTCTCCTGAAGATGGCATATACATGAACACAACTCCCTTTTGAAGTTTCTGATGCCTTCTCTAGATTACACTTCCAAGGACTTCTCTTGTGCCTCTGCTAATTAGCATCAAATTAGCTGCAACTTCCCTAATATGTGCTCCATCTTTTTCACACCCCCCCCCCATTTCATTGCTGTTAGAAATCTAGCATCTTGGAATATCTTTACAATACAATTGACTGTAAAAATCTTAATGTTAAGTAAGTGGGTGTGCATGAAGTGTCCTGGAAAGGGTATGGGATTTAGAAACATAGGATGTAGGTTCTATGCTTACTTATCAAGCTATTATGTTGCCCAACCTTTTCTCACCCCCTGCCCCCCAATGTAAGCACCTTGAGGACAGTGGCTGCTTGTTTCTTATCTTTGGATCATCAATGCTAATACAGCATCTTACATCTCTTACTTTAATAATGAGCTGAATGAATGAATGAATAAATAACCTTGAACAAGTCACTTAGTTTTATTTTGCATAAATTAGATGGGACTCTAAAATTCTTTCCAGCTCTAAAAAATATAAGATCTTATTATTCTTACAATCTATGTCCTAAAAGGGAGTATGGAAAACCTGGTTGGGATTGGAATCAGTCATAATCATCCATCAAAACTCCCTTTGCTGCCTTATTGTGGTGGAGGAGACCACTCTGCCATCCCTTTGGCCTCTCTATTGGCCATGCCAATGGATTTCAAGGTCAGAAGTCAAGTCTATCAAACTGTCATCTATGGGCCAGTCATTGCTTACTCACTGGTTGACCACAGGATGATAAATTTCTTAGCCTTGGCAACTCACAAAGACCATTTACCAAGATCTTGAGGATTTGTGATCAATGAAATGAGAATCTACCCTGAATAAAGTATGGATCCTTGAATTCTTTTTTTTTTTTTAAAGCAATTGGGGTTAAGTAACTTGCTCAAGGTTACACGGCTAGTCATTATTTATGTGTGGGTGCTCATTTTCTGAGGCCGGATCTGATCTCGGGTCATCCCAACTCTGAGGCCGGCGCTCTTACTCACTGCGCCACCTAGCTGCCCCTTTAGGGCAATTGGGGTTAAGTAACTTGCCCAAGGCTACACGGCTAGGTTTTTGTTTGTGTGGATTAAGTGTCTGAGGCCGGCTCTGAACTCAGGTCCTTCTGACTCCAGGGCCGGCGCTCTATTCACTGCGCCACCTAGCCGCCGTTCCTTGAATTCTTGAATTAATAATTATTGAATTATTCAATAAAATGCCAACAATTGCTGATTATAAATGTGAATGATAAAACACTTTATAGATTACAAAGTGTTCCTAACAAAATTGTGAGACAGGTTAAAAAAAAGTATTATTAATCCCCCTTTAAAGGCTAAATCATTTGCTCAAGATTATCCAATTAGTAATTGTCAAAGTCAGAATGTGAGTCAAGGCCTTCTGCTTGCCATTCCAGTGTTCATTTCACTTCCTATCTTAGCAATTCTCACTGATATCCCCCTTCATTCTACTTGTCCAATGACCGACCTATTTCAGGCCTCTATCACCTTTTACCTAGACTATTTTCCCAATTGATAGGCTTGCTTCTAACACCTTTCCTCTCTAGTTCACCCTTCAGGTAGCAGTATTCCTAAAATACCTGGTAAAAACCACATCACTCCCCTGCTTAAAAAGTTTCCATGGCTCCCTATAACTTTATTTTTTTTACATTAATTTTTTTTCAGTTCCAAGTTTTCTCCCTCTCTCTAGCCAATCCTGTATCCATTGAGAAGACAAGTAACATGATGCCCATTGTACATGTGAAGTCATACAAAATATATTTACATATGAGTTCTTATAACTTTAGGATCAAACACAAAACTCCTCAGCTTGCAGTTTAAAGCCCTTCGAAGTCTATCTGTCCAGTTTTATTTCACATCAATCTCCTTCATATACTCTCCATTCCAGACAAGCATCATCATTCTTTCCTGAACTCACCATTTCATCTACAATCCATGTGTGCCTTAGCCTGGACTGTCCTGTATTTCTGCAAATGTACTCCTTTCCTCACTTGTAGCTCTTAGAATTCTGCTTCCTTTTAAAGTTCTGCTCCCATTGGACAACTTTCTTGACAATTCCCCCAAATTGTTAGTATTCTCTCTGTGGCTAAGTTTCTTGGGTGTCATTTATCTCCCCAGTAGAACGTAAGCTCCTTGAAAGCAATGAGTACTTATGTCTCTGTATCCCCAATGGTTGGCACATTGCCTTGCTCATAGTGGGAATTTCATGGATGCTTGTTGGCTTAAATACTAAGCCGTTCTCGGACTTCTTAAAACAAGTTCACTCTTTCTCCTGAGAAGTCACTTACTCAATCACCAGATTGCCAAAAGTGAGTGAAAAAAAAATCTACTGGATGGTTATGTGATTTAAGTGAAAGGGAAACGTCAGACCCTGAAATAAAATTTACTCCAACATATGGCAAATACAGGATATAGAGAAATATTGGCACAGCAAGGAGAAGATGCCTTTTAAATCCCATCTAAGTCCTGTGAGACTCAACCCACTCTTGTTTGGTTTTTCTGGAGAAAAGCAATTCTGAACTCATATGGGAAAGCAATAAATAGTGCCTCCTGCTTATTTTTTGCCTTTAAATATTTAAATGACCTCTGCTGAGTCTGAGTACTTGGGTAGTGCTGGAGCCTGAAGAAATGTGTGCCCTCAGAAGCCTTTAAGTATATTTTCACACATGCCTGACTTTCTTGGCATGTAGTCAGAAGGAAGAGAGCTTTCATTATTCAACACTTACATTGTAGTGATCTGTATATTACATTATGTATATCATAAAACAGGAGCCAGCAATAGCGAAGGAACGACATCACTCCCCAGTCTCCAGTCAAGACAAATGATGAATGAATGCTTGTAAAGGTCTTAAAGGCCAGAAGTGTCTCATAGCCCCTGTATAGAATATAATGAAGAACAGATGTATGGGCAGGTACAGGCACAAGGGTATAAAAATACTATGAATTCAGTGCCTCAAGTGTTTCTTTTTGCCCCTAATTCCCAACCATTCGAGAACATTGGAGCTGGAAGAGGCCATGGACATCATCAGGTCCTGGGGACTTCTGAATCAGGGGTTTGAGACTCATTACAAATCAGTGCCATAGGTAGGGCAAGTATTTTTACCCCTAGTTTATAGATGAAAAAATAAAGTTTCCGTAATTGTCCCAAGTCCCATGGATAATCAGTGGCCTGGCCTGGCAAAACCTAGATCTTTTGGTTTCTCTGTGACAAGTCCCTTGGAGCTCATTCATGGGTCAATCCTCCAAAGGTTGATAGAACAGAGAAAAAATAGTACTTGTAGACTAGAAACAAAAGAGGTCCTGGGTCCTGGTTAGACCTACAATGTAGGGGGCATTGTCAGTGTCAAAACAGTCCTAATACCTGGGAAGGAAGATTGGTGAAGTCATTTGGATTCCTGTTTCCCACCCCATCTCCTACCTGATTTTTAGGAATCCTTTGACCAATACCCTAAAAAGGTTCTGTCTCTGGTTGCCTGGGAGACTCTTTTGCACAGGAAGGTGGCTGTGCAAAGTACCTTACTTAGGGCTCTTAATCCCTATATAAATTCCACAAAGGAAGAAGAAAAGGCAAGCTATTGTTTTAGGACTTGGGGGTTTTTTTGTTTGTTTGTTTTTGGCGGTGGGGGGGTGTTAGGTGGGGATGGGGGGGGTGGTAATGTGGATATTTCTCTAAAAATTCAATGAATCTGAAAATCATCACAATAAAATAGTTAATAGCCCTAAATTTTCCTAGTCCATCTTTCTCTCCGCAGCCAATCAATGAGTGAAGCAAATGACTCGCCCAATGTCAGTCACTGCTTATGATAAAATAGCAAGTGTCTAAGGTGGTACTACTAGCATTTTTTTATTGTACAATGGGGGAAATTAAGCCACCCAGAAGGCTTAGAAACTAGTTAAAAAGTCACCCATTGTGTTCATGAACCAGGTTTCAATTTGGACTCCAGTATTTTTGGCACTTTCCCTCAACACCCCACAATGTACCACACATCTTTGCTAAGGAAACCGTGCTTCCTGGGAGTCTGCAGCACACAAGCTCCTAAGAATACCATCTAGTCTAAACAAGATTCCTTCATACCAGGAGTATGAATAACACCAAGAATAATCAACAAAAATATGCTCATCACTCTCCATACCATTAATCCATTTGCCTCTTCTTTTCAGTAGGGACACGGAAGGAAATAGGAAAATACACACAAGAAAAATGGAGGTAGTTGGTGGTGGAGGAGAGACAAATCACAGAAGAACAATCACTTTCCCCTCCCTCAGAACCTGCAACTAATAACTATTTATCCAACTAACTAATCACTTCTACTTGCTATTATCTACAGGGGCCATGCTATAAACATAGCCAAAAAATGTGGTCTTATATGCCCGTAGAAAAATTCCACACCCAAGTTCCAGTTTTGGTTAGAAATAAGATTTTTTGCTTAGGTTTTTCAAAATGTGGAATGTAAGAGACTATGGCATATAGTGAGATATATTCAAGGTTATAAGGTTATTGATTTAAAACTAGAAGGAAATTTGGAGATCTGCCCACAGAAAATAAGGGATTGCCCAAAAGTGGCAAAGTCAGAATTTGAAACTAGGTCCTCTGACTCAAAGGAAAGTTCTACTATCTTTCCCTGTTTCCAGAGGTACCAATCTGAGAAGCATTTTCAACCATACAGAACCTTTAAGAAATAAAACTTTCTTACAAATGTGGCAGGAGACCAATCTTCCTCTTGATTAGTCCTCTTGTCAATAATTCTCATTCCTGAATCAATTCAACTGAAAGAACACCTGTGTAATTGGTTCCCCTGAGTGACCATGATTCACTGTTTGTCCATGCAGGTGTCCCATGATGGAGACATAGACAACTTTGGGTTAGCAAAATGGCATCAATTTTAGAGAAAATAGCCCAACAAACCAGAAAAGCTAAAGCTCCTCCTTTTTCTGTATGCATATGGAGTGACTTTAGGCTCTCCCTTCACTCTAAGTAGATTAGGGATTTCCGACAAATTTGTATCTTTCAGCAAGAGTGGGCCTTTTCTGGTTTTCCCTAAGATACCATTTGAGTGTCCTTCCTTCCATCCTGATAGGCTTATTTTACTTGTTCACTCAATTCTGCAATTTTGCCATGCAAATTGCCATTGCAATTCTGCCATGACGGAAAGAGAAAAGCAAAGGAGGCAGAATGTTTGTGCCTCCAAGATAAATCAAACATCCTAAGGGACTCTTGCCCCCCTCCATATGTTGATGTATTCTTTTAAATGATTTTATGCTTCATTTTGTTTATTACTGTTACTTACTAATGATCAGCTCATAAGATCATTGATTTGGAACTCATAGGGACCCTAGAGTTAAACCCTTTCATTTGGGCAATTGAAGTTTAGTAAATAAGTGACTTGTCCAAGGACATAACCCTGGGGTTCAAACTGAGTTCCTCTGATTCCAAATACTCTTTCCACTGTATTGTGCTACATTGGCCATTTTTGATAAAAATTCTGATTAAAAAAAAAAAAACCTTATTCTTTTCTTATTGTTCACCTCTTCTTTGCTGAGGAGGGAGGTACCCTAACTGAATCTTTAGAAAATCCTTCATGGTGTGAATGAGTGGAAAGCAACCTCTCTCTAACCTGTGATGCCTTTTGTCTGAAGCATGATGACAACATGGTCATAGGTACTACTTATGAGAACACCAAACAGTGGCTTTCCATTTTCTCTTCTGAAGCTGAAGGCAAGGTAGTATAATTTGCAAGACACTGCAGGCCAAAGAAAGATGCCTTCTTGAAATTTTACTGCTAGAAGTTTACCAGAAAATATAACTACTAACCTCAGACAAAATTGGGAAGTGAGTATTTCTTCTTTGGTACCCACTATTTTCCTATATTAGAGAATGAAGGGAAGTTTGTCCAATTAAATTTAATTGAATTCAAAGACTAAACCTTCTCACCACAGAAGAAATGAGTCTTTCTTCATGGATTTGGCAGTCACTAATTAAGATGATATTTTAGTAGATATTTTATAGATAGCAACATAATAAAGATTTATTATTTCATCAGTTCAGATGTTCTAGAGAGCATCCACATAGATTATAATGTCTGACTTTTTTTGACCTTTTAAAAACATCACCAGCACAATACCTGGAACACAGTAAGTGTTTAATGTTGTCTGACTGGAGAGTAGTAATTAAACAGTTACTACTACTGCAGCAGTAGCTAAACAATTCATTACCTTGTGGACAAACTGTCTTGGAACTTCTTTGAACCAAGCAAGTGGGTCCTGGGAGAGTATACATACAGCTGGGCTCATACTCAAAGTTTTTTCAACTTTCTAGAAGCATTAGTTATTGAGAAGTCTAGCTGATTCTTACCTGGTCTTCCTATCGTCTTCTCTCTCCCACACCCAGATTTTCATTGGTTCTGGGCAAATAAACTCACTGGCTAAATCTTAGGGCAGCAGAGAACTTCACCAGCCAAACAAAGCAAAAGCCGCCAATATTCTGTCCCACTCTCTCTCATGCCTGTTCCAGTGGCATGTTCAGTTCCCTGTTGCTGTGCCCAGTAACAAAATAAATTGTAAAACCATGAAATTGGAGTTCTGTGAGTTCCCACTCAAAGGGAGCCTGGGGGTTCAGGTATCTTCTGCAAAACATGTAGGGTATTCTTGCTCTGTCAAATTCCTTCAATTACTATTCCAAGTAGAAAGCTCCTTTCACTTCCCAGCAGCCATTGGTCAGTCTAAGTGAATAGGTCCCTTTCCTTCTCTGGCTCTTGGAAAGATCTCAGTCTCTTAACATGGACAGCTGCTGTAAGGTTACTTGGGGTCAGCAGAAGTCGGAAGTCAACATTTCCTTTTATCATTCAATCAGGGAAACATAACTGCTCTTAAAAAAAAAACCCAAAAAACTAAAAGGGAAAACGTGAGTGTGAACATTAACAGGAAACTCAGATCAATTTCTGATTCATTATGTGGCTCTAAGCCCTAGGTTATTTAGCCAGTTAATCAACAGGTGAAAATGATTCAGCATCCTCTGGGGTGTTTTTTTTAAATTGATGTGAGGCTTTTATTTTAAAATTGAAACAGCATTTATCACTGACTAATAGTTCATTTATTAAAGAAATTGACAGCTTTCAACTGTATCTTACAGAGGAAGAGGATCCAATGTTCCCTTTGGATTTTTCTAGTAGTCTTGGAAAAAAAATCTATAATTAGCTTTCCCTCCAACCTCCACAAAAAGCAATACATAATATTTAAGGAGAAAACATGGCCCTTAGAGTGAGTAATCAGTGATCTCATTCAGCAGTGTGGGATGAATACCTTCCAATTACAGTTGAATACATAGTCACTGGTATGCCTTGTCTGATATCTCAGTATAACTTTCCTGTTTCACTATTGGGAACCTTGTTTTCAGAATATGGTCCAGGGATACTCATTTACTGAAATAGGGGAAAAACAAAGGAAAATCTCCTATTGTGGATAATGGCAAGTTCTTTGAAGACTGAAAATGTACATAACTCAATTCCCTCAGTCCAGAATCCCCAAGCATCTCAAAGATGTGGTGAACTTCAATGATTAAAAGTGAGGGAGCAGAATGGAGGTCTGGAATCAAATCAATGATCAATGAAATTTGGTCATATTGAGGGGAATTATGATACAGCAGAAAGAGTCCTGTATTTAGAATTAAAAGACCTGAGTGTGAATGCCAAATTTGCCGATGACTACTCTTGGGAATTTGGGTGAAAACATTTAACTTCCCTTACCCTCATTGTCCATGTTCATAAAATGGGGAGGTTGGACTTGATGGCCTTAGATCCCTTCTAGCTCCAAATCCCTAATCTTCTCAGAAAATGAGTATGTCTTCCCTGATACTGACCAGAAAAAGTCTGTTTGAACCTCAGTTTTCTTATCTATAAAATGAGGGGAAAAATATATATATATACACACACACACACACACACACACACATATATACATATATGTATAGAGACACACACACATATACAGAGAAAGAAAGAGACAGAAGCAGAGACTGAGAGAGCCAGCCAATAAGCATTTAGTTGGCACTTACTGTGTTCTAGATTCTGTATTAAATACAGGGAATTAAAAAACAACTGCCATTTCATCTCTCCCCATGCCTTGCTCTTCTTAACCCTATTTATTTTTCATTCTTACCAAGCCCTCCAATCCATCCACCCTTTACTTTCTCAGGTAATCATACCTGCTCAGTCTTTGCTTCTTCTCTTCCCAATCTTGACCATGTAGTTAACCATTTCATCTCCATACTGCCCTCTATTCAAATCCTTTGTCCTCTTGCCATAATCACTACCCATACCTTGCCAAACCACAGCCTTGGGTTGTTGCTATATCTATTTCTCTGCTTCTACTCTCATGCTGCTGAGAGGATTCAGAAGTCACAGAGACAAAGCCGATTGGTTACCCTACAAATTCACATTATCTAATCCAACTGTTCCATGACTCCAGCAAGGCAAACCATTTATTCCTCTCTAATTGATTTTCTATCCTTCTCTTCACAGAGGTTATTCCAAACCTTTTTTCTTTTTATTCAAACTTCCTATACCTTTCCCTCCCCCAGTTCTCTCAACTAAAGACTCAACTTCATCTAATCCTTTACTGAGGAAATAGAAACTATTTGTCAAGAATTCCCTCTTTTCCCCTTCTCTACATAACCAAGCTTCTTGTCCTCAAAAAATGGGGAATTTAATATGAGTTATTGGGAGGAAAATGATTTTACAAGATTAAAGCACTATGGAAATTTAAGTTAGCATTATGAAGACATATTATGTGATCAGTGTCCTAAGAATTCTACAAAAATCTCATGTAAGCATCAAGATTGTTTCTGACTGAAATAATCTGGAAAGGCTTTATGTCATAAGTGGCATTTGAACTGGGCCTCAAAGAATAGGTAGGGTTTTAACTGGTAGAGATAGGGGTGAGAAACTTCAGGCCAATAGAACAGGAACAATAATACCAACATAGCTATAGCGCAGGGGAGGGGAGGGTTTAAACATCTTAACCCAGCTTACCTTCACGGTTTTTCTCCTATTTCTGCCTCTCACACATCCTGAGCTCTAGCCAAACTAGATTCTCTCTCAATTTACAAACAGCCTTGAATTTATATATATATGAATATGTATGTATATGTATATATGTGTATATTTATCTCCATTCATTTATATAATATGAATCTATAAAATATATTATGCACATACATGCAGATCATAGACCAGAAGCAGGGCAACATAATTGATAAGGAGGAAGCCTAGAAGCCAGAAAGGTTTGTCATCTTCAAGGCTTGACTCTGACATATCCTGTCTGTGAGACCCTGGGAAAATTGTCCACAGACAACTTTCTGAGTTGCAGAGCAAGGGGTGAACTGAGAAGGGGGAGTTAAGTTCTTCATTGGGATCTCCCTGTACTGATAAAGTCACAAGTCTGGCCTCTCTTTCTCTCTTTATCTATAAAAACAGAAACAGTGATTTCATTAGTGGAAGGAGCTCCCAGTGAGGAACTTTAATTCATATTTGTGATACATTCATTTTTCTGTATTATATCAATGTATGTTATGTTAATATTGTGATATTAATATATTATAACTATACAGGTTGTTTATATATTATAATATACAGAATATTAATAACATTCTATATTATATTAATGGATACATGTGGCTCTCCCCTCCCCTATTAGAATGCAGACTCTTTGGGGCAGGGGTATCCCTAGCACTCGTCCCAGTGCCTCACACATAATAATCATTTAATTAATTTTTGACCTATATGGTGACTAAGTGACAAATTCTGTTCCAATACCCCTGTTTATATAGAGAGAGTATACAAAATATCTATGTGGTATAATGTATAAGCTCTAGATCTGAGTCAAGAAAACTTGGGAATTCTGCTTCAGACACTTAATATCTGTGCGACCTTGACTAACTTAATTTACTTTTCACTATCTCATTTCCTCTTCTTTAAAAAAGGCACCTACTTAACAGATTGTTGTGAGGATCAAATTTTAAAAATCTGTGGAAAGTATTTTTGCCAATTTTAACTACTCTTATTATGTATAAAACACAAATTGAACATGGGTCTGTTAAATTGGTAAAATACCATTATAAACAGAAATGAAAATCTCCCACTTGTCAAAAGAGCCATAGTTTAAACACTGTATCGCTCAATCCATTACTAATTAATCATTATTCAGAATGATCAAGAAGGGGGGGTGGATGCATGGAAGGGTAGTTAATAGAGTTAAACATGCATGGAAATGTGCAGTTTCATGGAGATTAGCATGTAATGTGCCTACTAGTCATTTTAAGAGGAACTATTCTGCATAGCTATGTCATTATGCCATCTCTTTTAAAAGTGAGAGTGCTTAATTTGATGGTCTTTTGAGCTCAGCAAACCCTGATTTAGAGTTGATTTGCATGGATGTGTGGTGAGTGTGTGAGTGTGTGTGCAATCCCATTTATAAGCCATCTGAAAACGAAGGTTCCCAGTCCCAAAGTACATCGTGTAGCTGTGAGCTCGCCAGAGAAGCCAGCTGTAACAGGCATGAGGCATTGTTTGCAGACCCTCTGAGCTCTTGATTTTCCTGAGCTTTGCCTTCTGGGACCCAAGTCATATTTTCTGGAGCTAAGAGAAAAGCCCAGACTTCCTGAGACCTATAATGAAAGTCAGTTCCTGTTCTCAGAAATACGCGCGCACGCACACACACACACACACACACACACACACACACACACACACACACACACACACTCCACCTTGACATGATTTGCTCCCAGGTCGAGAAGCTAGGTTGCTGTTGAGTCATTCTCTGACTGTGAGGTCAGTATGATTAAATACAGTGGAAGGTTTGATTGGGAGAGTTCAGAAAGAACAATCAACATTTTCAGAGGATTTAGAGTCAGCAGAAACCCTAAAGACTATATAGCTAGAGCTGAAAGGGATGGACCTTAAAAGTCATCTTGTTCAACCAACTAATCTAACAAATGAAGAAACTGAGACCCAGTAAAAATGTAGCTGGTCCAAGGTCACATTATTACTAAATAGCCAAGATTTGAACCCAAATAATCTGAACCCAACACTCATTCTATTACTCTTACCTACCTCAAATTATAAAATCACTATCTAGTGTTCTAGTCCAACCCCCTCATTTTATAGCTAAGGAAAGGAATGTCCAGTGTGGATTAGCATTAAAGGATTGTGGATTTGGAGTTGGAAGGGAATTTAAGGGGCCATCTTCAATTTTTAAAAGGAAGGAACTAAAATATACCCAAGATACATAGCTAGTAAGGTGACAGAGGCAGGATTGGAAACCAGGTTCTTGATTTTCAAAGCCAATGATGTTTCAGTGTACCATATGGCCTCACTTGGGCTTGTGACTGGCCCATTCTACAAGTAGCAAAAGCAATATCCAAACCTATGTCCTCCAATTTCAATTCTTTCCACTGTAACATATGCATGAGTATGTGTGCATGCACACAAACACACACACACACATACACATACACACATACACACACACACACACAGCCCTCCCTGAAAACTCCCTTCTAACACACTATTAAACACCTACTAGGTACCAGGAACTGACTATATAAAGACATAAGTAAAATAGACTTACTCTCAAAAAGTCCTGGGAGACAACATATGTGTGCATGGACACACATAGATTATATTATACCTACATTCACATACATGTATGTACACATACGTGCATACATATGCACACATGATAGCTTGGGAAGGATAGCAGTAGTAGTTGGGGGATCTGAAAAGGCATGTGGGACATAAAACTGGATCTTGAAGGAAAACCGTTCACCCACATGTGTAATCTGACACCAGATGTAAACAGTTTGCATGACCATCAGCACTGATGGAAACCACAAATTCATTTCACAATGTTTACACTTGGGTAGAAGAAGGCCATCAATTAAATGAGAGGCCACAATACAAAATGGCTATGACTGATGTAAAGCCTAGTATGTGTTAAGAAACACGTGGAATAAGCACAGAAGCTCTAGAAAGAAAACATTAGAAATGACTTGGGATCATGGATTTAGAGAAGGATGGGATCTCAGAAATGAGACCCAAGGAAGAATTTCATAAATCTTCCTTCCTTCCTCCCTTTTCCCTTCCTACCTCCCTTTTTCCTACTTTCCTTTTTCCTCCCTTTCTTCCTTCAGTCCTTTCCTCTTCCCTTTCTGTCTTCCTTCCTCCCTTTTTTTATAGTGCACTTTTAACATATGATTTAAAATTTCAGTGTAGAAATTCCAAGGTGCCTGGAAGAGTCACCTCTGTCCTAGTCCTTTATGCCAAAACACAGACCCATTGCCTGTGTAATGAAAAACTTTCATTTGGGGAAAGGAACAAAGCATTCCATACAGTCCTGACCATTTCTTTCTCAACAAGGGGCCCAGATCTCCTTGTGAAACATTTCATTCAAATGTTTGTTCTATGAAACATATTTCCCAGGTATCACAGAGGGCAGAAGAGGTTTCTGCTCATCAAAGAAAGCTTCATTGTTTTAATATTTAGATTACACTCCTCTTCAGGCATCAGAAAAGAATAGCAAACTCAACACTACAGAACTATGACCTATCAAAATCATTAAGAAGATATGAAGTAAGGGTCACATTCCTATACCCGTAAGAAGGAAAATATTTTTGCTTTTGCTATTTTAAGGTCAATATTTTATTGTAATCCTTTAACATACTTGGGAGTCAGGGTTCTTCTCTCTCAGGCTGCATTTGCATGTGCTCACTTTTAATTTTCTCATACAGTTTTTTGTATATTTTAAATTACACATACAAAATAAAGGCAACCTTTGTCCAAAGCAAGCTCCTTGGAATATAATATCACAAGTATCTGATGAGAGCAACTGAAATAAAACTCATAGGAATTTTATCTACAATGGCTATTCCCCCACCCTACCCCCCAAATAGCATGGTAATGGAAAGAACATGCTGTTCCTGAAACTTATTAGCTGTATGACCCCAAGCAAGTCATTGTCTGAACCTCAATTTCTCCATCTGTAAAATGGGGAGGATAATACCCTGTGGGGTTGTTATGAAACTCAAACTAAAAAATTATTTGTAAAGTACTCTGAAAACATGACAGTTATTATGGTTATCAAGGTTTAAAAAGGGATGATCATACCTCTAATACTGGAAAACGTCATTTAGTCTGAGCCTTTCCTTTCATAAATGAGGAAATTGAAACCTAGAGATATTAAATGACTTGTCCAAGGTCACATAGGTAGCAAACATAAGAGACAGAATATGAGCCCAGGTCTTCCCACTAGAAAATTATTTCACCACCATGTGTTGAAATAATTTTTAAAAAGTAATTTGCCAATTTTATTTACATATGCATTCTCCCCTGATAGAATATGCAGTCCTAGGAGGCAAAGACCATTCATTCATCTTTATATTTCTAGTACGTCCATAGTGAATTCTTGACAGATTCCTGGTGATAGATGAAATGCATGCTGTGATTTTTCCTAGGATGGGGAAATGTTGAGATGCAGTATACTGTAGTGGAGAGCACATTCATTCTGAAGTCAGAGGACCTGGATTCAAATCCTTATTCTGAACCTTGCTACCTGGGTGACCTGTACTGGTCTCAGTTTTTTCATTTGTAAAATGATGGGGTTGAAGTCAATGGCCTCTGAGGTTTTTCCAGCTATAGAGCTATGATCCTATATAATGTTCCCTTGAGACATTTCCATTCTAAGCTGGATTAGTTATGACTATTTTAATAAAGAGCTATATCTGGTCGCTTAAAGATATCCAGACCATTGTGTTATTGCAAGGCTCAGACTCAGGGAATACAGCTTCCTTGAAAATCCCTGCCAGACATAACTCTATATCTGGGATCTGGAATGATTAAATAATCTAATTATTGTTATCCAACATTAAGGAAGACTTCTAGCATCTGCCACCTAATCTACTAAGTATTACCTTTGGTTTCCATTTAGTAGTTAATTGTGAGTAAGTGTGTGTATATGTGCCCCAAACAGACTATGGAGCATTATTTCTCAGTTTAAATCAATAAGGATTCAGAGCAAGCTATATAAGAATAGATAATGTTCAAGCTAATGAGACAAACAAAAAAAATCTAGGCCCACCAAAGTAAGTGTGTACAGAGTTTATTAGCCGTCCCTACTAGGTGAGGGAATGTGATATCATCTACTTGCCCCTTCTGTTTCTGATTTATATACACAAAGCAAACATCTGGGAAGTTATGCCCTACCCTGGTGACTTATGGTGATCAATGCATAAATCTAAGGTAGCTCAAATTCAAGTCATATGAGATGAAAATGATTTCTAAGGACCCTTCTAATCTAACATGCTATGCACCTACTATGGGCTTAAGGTTGTTAAATCTAAGAGAAATTGGTTATTGAAGAAAATGGATTAAAACAGGACCTGTCAACCAGATCTAACCCTTTAGAGATCCTCAATGAATCTGGAATTGGTTTTCTGGGCTTCAATTTTCTCATTAATAAAATGGGGACAAGAAAGGAGCTCAATTGGCTTACTTTTCAGCTCTAAATTTTATCTTCATTTCTTATAGTAATTCCTTACTTCTCCATGACTATTAAACCTTTCTTTAAATGATTAAGATTTCAACTTGGGCTATCTTGGGACATAGTGGGGGGTAGTGATGGCATTGGTTAACAGGATCCATAAATGTGCTTCCCTCTGTGTAAAGTAGTAATCTCCTAAACCTATAATAACAATAATGTAACTGTGATAGAGCTTTTAAGTTTTACAAAGCATTTTCTCCCTATTATTCTATAATATTATACGTATCAATCAACCCATCAATCAACAAGCATTTATTAAGTGCTTTCTTTGTGCTAGGCACCTTGCTAAGCTCTGGAAATTCAAAACCAAAAATGAATCAGAACATAGTGCAACTATTGTTATCCTTACTTTACAAATAAGGGGGCTTAGCTCAAGTGACTTGCCTATGGTCATATTGTTAACATATATGAGAGCCAGAAAACAAATGCAACCCTCCAGAGTCCCAGTCTTGTTGTTCTTTCCACTGTATCACACATCCCCTTTCTTACTTTTCCATTACCCTAGCACTACCAATAACCTGAAAACCAATCCAAGCATTTTTATGGTGTAGACACCTCTCTTGACTTAAAATAGTCTATGTCCAAGACACTCATTATAAGCTGGCTGTTGGGAACATGAGAAGTATTTTTCTATGGGAGTAATGCTGTTCCTATGGAGGCAATATCCTACATTCAGCTCATCAAAATCTTTTAAATCTATAATATTAACAAAAAGGAACATGTATAATGGTTAGTGTAGGGGTACAAGTTCAAATCCTGATCAACACATATAGACTGTGTCATCAAAGACAAGTCAATTAAACTCTCAGTGTTCTAGGAGAATGTCAAAAGGTGCTCATCTGTATTGATAGTGGAAATTTCTTCATAAAATAATTCACTATACCAATGAAATCTCTAGTCTAATCTCTTTGCCTGTGATATTAATGCCTCTCTAGGTCACAGTTTCCTTGAAATCCTATAGTCCTATATGATCTAACCACAATGAATTGAAATATTCTTACGGAAATGTGCTCTCCAGAAACCAGGAAGTCATTTTTCCCCAATGTAGTTGAGTCAGACTTGAGTCATTCTATATCTTCCCCACCTTCTGGATTGAATGAGGTTAAAAAAAAGATATAATCCCCCCCCCCCAAATAGAAATCCTCTCTCCTCTTTCTTGGTAAACAAATCAGAGAAATAAATCTTTGAATCTTATGGAAAAAGTGGATATGTAAATCAAATTAGAATCATAGGATTTTTGAATAGGAAAGCTCATACATTTGTAGCATTTGGCCCAGGAAGGAGAGGGAATGAAATCATCTGTTCCAAGATTTTTATTCAATAGTAGGAGAAACTGAGGCACAGGGAAACAAAGTAATTTTATTATTCAATAAGTAACTCAATAAGTTAGTGGCAGCATTTAGACTCGGAGCAGAGTATCTTTTATTGAAGTCATGACTAAAATAGTAAAAAAGCACCTTCAGACGGATTCCTCAACCACATTATTGTGAACCACAGACACTGATTCTTGCAATAATGTGACTGAATGGCTGCTTTAACTACAGAGTAAAGTTGAAGAAAATAACACAATCTTGAAAAAAGCAAGTCACCATTAACAAACTGCTTAAACCCTGCACCCTGTCAGAAAGACAATACCTGCAACAAATGGAGAGATTTTGTAAGGAGATATAGGCAATAGGTATTTATTACGCACTTAGTGCATGCTAGGTAAGCCCTGTGTAGCTAGATGGAGATGGTGTATACATGATGGTGGTAGGTCACAATCAGCAGCTCTCCCAGAAAGAGAAGTCATTTTTGTATTCAATAGATATGAACCTGGACCTTGGATTTTCCAAGAAATTAAGGTTCCTCAGTCTTTCAAGCCAACAATAAACCTGACAGTGTTAGATATGAATTTCAGGAGCTCTGTGGAGAACACACACACACACAAAATGTACCCAGAATTCCTAACTGGGGAAGAGAAGGAAAAAAAAAGATCTGAACCTGAGAAGGTTTGGCTACTAAGAAAGAGAAACATTTGTAGCATAGACCCAAGACTTTTCTTATTCTGAAGTAATAAGATGAAATTAAAGATGGGAACATTTAGTCCGAATATCAGGAAAATCTCCAGACAGCAAAATGAATTAAAATGTGGAGTTGTCTCCCAATGGGAGTGATGAAGATCTCAAGAGACCGAAATATTTGGAAACCAGACTCATCAACACACAGAAAAAGAAAACAATACTGTTAGTCTTCTGAAAAACTGACAGGTCACTGTTCTAGATGGATTGTGAAGACTTCTCATCTGTATCAGCTGGGACCTTTATCTAGATTCCATTCCAGACCATTCTGCTTCAATCACATCAGAGTTAAAAAATAATTGATACTTGAATCCTGCTCCTCCCTCCTCCCAGGATTTCTGCCATTGTTTTGAAATTTACATGTTGGTATCTCTCTCCCTACTAGACTATAAGCTCCTTGAAGGCCTCCAGTGAACTGAGTAGATGCTCTATGCAATATTTATGAGAGGAAGCTGGACAATAATTGCATAGAATGAGAAATACTGAATGGGCTACAATCTCTACCATTGGAGATGGTACCAAGATTACATATCCATCAAAGATTCCACATGATCAAAGAAAGCTGTCAGTTGGAAAGTGAACTATCAGAACAATTTTGGAGGAGGAGCCAGGTCAGATTCTCTTCCTGGTCTTTACATTTCTGGAGAGTGGCCAAATTTTGTTTCCAAGTGAAAAAAAGTCAGGATATTGACTCCACTTTATTTTATATTCCTAAATTACTAAATATTTTTATTTTCTTAGCTAAGGGAACTATAATGGTTAGTTGTCCTGAGGGAGATTAAAAAACAAAACCAAAAACCCATACTGGACTATTATTTTCTTTATATATCTGCTCTGAATATAGCAAAGGCTAATTTAAAAAAAAAAATAAGTAAGTAGCTTCTCTCCCTCCCCACCCGCCCCAATGTGAAGTGTTAATTATGATTTGTATTTTGGTATCATCACATTGTACTGACTAAAATTTTAAAATTTTAAATTAGACAATAATTAAGACAGATTTCTATTTTATGTAGATGTTTAAATAGGACATAGTAGAAGGAAATAAAATGTAATTCTAATGCCCATTTGTTAAATTTTATTTAGGAAGGGAGGAAATGGTATATGTTTTAATATACTGTATGTTCCTATTCTGAAAACAAACAAACAAAAAAAGACTAGGGGAATGAATGAAGCACATCATTTGTCACTAATCTGCTAGGGTGGAGAAGGCTTTTGGGTGGAGTATAGATTATATATTTTGTTAAATTGTACTAGCAGGAGAATTATGGAGAATGATGATGGAGCAACATACCTGGGAGATTCTATGGTTTATTGGAATAGTTATTAGAGCCACATGAGGGAGGCCCTTTTTATTTAGAATCCTTCCTGTGAGGACACTTACATCTGAATGCTGATTCTGAAAAATAATAACCAAACCATGAAACCTCTTGGTTATTACTTGAAAAGTCTAAAAAGGATATCAAATAGAACATCCAAGATTAACATGCACAGCCCTGGTTATCTGAACAGATTCTACAAGAGGTAGCTAAAAGTTGGGAAACAGAGGCATAGGTTATGAAATGATTCTTTGAGCTCACCAGTAGATCTTTTAAAGTACAATTTCAATTTTTAAAATCAAGGTGGGCTTGTAATGTTCAGAGTTCTTCCATGTTTCACATGATTAATGGAACTGAGAACCTATATGAGGCCAAACACAAGTTCATGCGTGCCCTTTCATACTTAGACTTCCTATGATTCAACAAACAGACCCACAAATCCTCTGCCTTCTTCTTCCTTCTTAACTATGCTGGATTCTATTTAAACACTTCTACAGATGGGAATTCTGTCTAAGGCAGGTCCATCTTGGAGAGCATCCAAGGGAGCCGAGGCTCTCTTCATAAGGCAAGGACAGCTACAAGTTTATCCTAAAATACAGACCCTGAGGACTGCTGTAGCCATGAATTCCAATGCTCACACTGACACTTCCTCATTTGTCCTCATTATTTGGCTCCAGTCCTACCTTCCCTACACTGCTTAAGCCGCTGGCTTAATGTGTATAACTAGGTTGCCATGGAATAGACCAAAACTTTGTATGTTTCTGTGATTAAATAAGAATCTCTTGGAATGTGTCAGTTTGGTGTTTTCTCCCCACCCCCACTCCCTTTACTCCCTTTCTCCATATCTTTTCCTTCTTCAAGACCATCACAAGGAATGAAAATGGAAATGCAGCCGATGCTCACTTGGTAAAATATTTACATTTGTCATCTATGGATAGAGGCAATGGTATATTCTTACCTGACGATTTCAAAAGTCAGCTATGTATTTTATCTTATTGAAGTCAGTTTGCAAGCAAATCCTTAATCAAAAGGAGAGATGACCAATAGAGAGAAAACCAGGCAGAAGACTAATAGTGATTTTTTAATGCTTTTATAAGGATTTACAGTTTTCACTATAATGTATTAGAATCAAAGTATTGAAGGTATTATATATTATATACACACACACATATACACACAAACACGTATATAGAGTTTGCTTTACAGATAAGAAAACTGAAGCTCAGAAACGTGAATGTTAAAATAATAATAATGTCAGCTTACACTCCCAAACCTCATCGAAAACACAAACCTTAAAATAAGAAAGGCATACCATTTAGGAGGAAGATCATTGATTTAGAACTGGAAGCATCTTTGAAGACCATCTAATCCAAATCCTTCGTTTTATGGCCAAGAAACTGAGGTCAAAAGAGGTTCGGGGACTTATCCAAAGTCACACAAATAATTAATAATTGAGGTTGGATTTGAACTGTACTCCTATAACTTTGAACCCAAAATATTTTCCACCGTTATCACAGGACTCGTTGGGGCAAGAGGGAAGTTTTGGAAAAGAGCCTCAAAAGGCAGGGACTCATTTCATTTTTTTCTTTGTAGCCTTAGCACTTAGCAGATGGCCTTGTGTGGTAGATACATAATGAATGCCTCCTGAATAAAATCCAAGTGAATTGAAGCAGTTCAAGGTCCCACAGATAGCAAAAGATGGATCTTTACTTCTAGCCCAGGCCTTCTGGCTCCATGCTTCGGGTGTCATTTCTACTAACCTATGACTTTTCTCCCTTACTAGCATCTCACAATAAACCTGTAAGGGCAAGGTATTGATTGGTATCCCCATTTTATAGGTGATAAAACAAACAAACAAACAAACTAGTGACGTTTGGATAGTTTGTATAAAACTGCTTTCTGTCCTTTATTGGAAATATTTACTTTATCTTTGACGCTAAAATTATTATTGTACTCTAAAATTTTATTGTACATGTAAATTTCATGGTGGTCAGTTTGAGGATTTAGAGGAATGTCATTTTAAAGTGTTCATCTCTGCATGCTTCAGATTCCTATAGAGTGAGGAAAGTGGCCTAGATGGTCTCTAGGGTGGCTTAAGATGCTTAGGATTGGACCTCAGAGGCCATGTAGTTTATCCTCCTCATTTTAAGGATGAGGAAGCTGAAACTCAGAAAAATTATCCAAAGTCATAAATAAAGGGGACAAACACTGATTGCAAAGACAACATTTGCTCCAATTTATCTTGTGCAGGTCTTGTACTTTAATGAGAAAGCTCATTTTGGAGAATTTCCATAGTTTAGGTTTCTCCCCCATTCCAGTAATCACAGTGTATTTGGAAATAACTGGGAGATATATAGGCTGGGAAGAATGGAGAATGAGAATGGATTCTGATGACTATTTATAACACTAAGTCACTAACTATCGAGTCAGAAAAGGAATGAAATATGAACCTGTCTGACTAGAAATCCAACTTTTAACACAAAACTCTAATCTTAATAAAGGAGGGAATTACATGCATAGAGTGAAAAAAAAAACTCAGCAACTTTCATTACTAGAAAAACATATCCTTGATGAAATTCTTTTCTTAGGGCATATGCAAACTTAGTTGTGAGAATTGCATTGCAGAGAAAGGGTGCATACTACCTGTACTTCTCATTACTAAATCAACTGAAAACCTTTTTTTTTTTTTTGGTGGGTAGTTTAAGAGTATATAGAAGTAGGGAAGAGGGAATTCCTGAATATTTTTACATTCACTTGCTTTGAAGAATGATATATGCTACTACATGTAGGGTAAATGTTTTCTATCTTGCCAGACAATGTGATTTAATCTGAAAAGGCTGTAAGTATTTCTGCCCCCAGCTAAACACACCCACATGGGGAGCAACTTCAGTTACAAGAGTTTTCTTGCATATCTTTTAGTAGGTAATTGGTACATTTGAATAAAGCAAAAGCATGGACTCACATTCCTTTTCCACTTGTGTTCCTAAATGGGCTCTGGAACCTTGAAACAGTGTTTGACTCCAGTGTGTCCAGTCTTTAACTCAAGAATGAAGTCTTGCAATTTCTGAGTTTCCCCTATGTAAACTATGACAGAAAAGTTGGTGGACTTGCCCAAGATCCCTTGGAAAACTGATCACCAAGCCAAGAATCCTGCACCCCACTCCCGCCCCCTAAATATGAGAATTGTTTTCTTCCAACCTGCCTCTTCTCCACTCATATCTTGTCCAACCTAACCCGAATAAGGTAATTTGGTACAGAAGGAAAAAGAATGATATATGGGGATACCTAGGGTTTTGGAGCCCTAGGATTTTAGTTCAGATCTTGTCTTGTCATAGATTCCCTATGTGACTTTGGACAAGTCACTTAAACTCTGTACGCCTTCTGTCCTCATCTGTAAAATGAAAATTCCTCTAGGGCCCCTTCCTGCTCTGAATCTAAGACCCTAGTTAGATAGATGAAATTATTTCTTTATCAATTGTTATCCAAATAGATGAAATACTTTATTACAATTAAGGTGACTTCTCAGATAGGGGGATATGCCAGAATTTTTTAGATTGGATTTCCTAACACTGAAAATCCATCCTGGTCACACCTGACAATTCAGACCACATAGTTGGAGATTCAATTTGTGAATCTGACAGTTTTATTGCAGTTAAATGGTAATGAAGATGATGATGATGATGCTGATAGCTAGCATTTATATAGTGCTTAATAGGTGCCAAACACTGTGCTAAGCACTTAATTGATCCTAAGAACACAGCTTAGAAATCTTCAATGATTCCCAAGCTAAGTCAATCAGCATTAGTATCATAATGATAATAGCTAGCATTTTAAGGTTTGCAAAGTACTTTACAAATATTAGCTCACTTTATCTTCACAATAACCCTGGGAAAGTAATTGCTATTACTATCTCCATTTTATACTTGAAGAAACTGAGGTTAAGTGACTTGCCCAAGGTCACATGGTAAGTGTCTGAAGTTGGATTTGAATTCAAATCTTCCTGACTCCAGGCCATCCACTGAACTACCTAGTAACCAGGTAAGGTAAAGAATATAACAGCTGGATTTGGGACTATGGAAAATCTTCAAGTATCCATGTCACCAAGAGCTGCTCATTAATGACCAGGGTGCCTTAGACCAAGTTCAATTTTTTTTCTCTGGGGTCTCAGTTTTAGTGGAAAAACTCTTGTTAGCAAAACACTTTGATTTTACCTTGCCTGTGACAACAATAAGCAGACGTGTCCTTAAACAACAACTGGAAAACATACCTGCATTTTCTTCTTGAAAATTCAATGAAGCCTCTCACTCAAGGTAGATAGAATTTGTCTTTCTTAGAATTTTAAAATCTTCTTTCCTGTTTTTTGGGCATATACTTTGCTTAGATGTAGTCTGTCCCCATAGATGAAACCCCTCTCCTTACAGATGAAATTACTCAAAATAAATCCCCTTGAGGGAATTTTTTCTCTTGGAGGTGGTGTTTTTCTGGTTCATCTCACAAAGATGCTAGACTATAATAGCTTTTTTTTTTCTTTCAGATTAAATCAATTTGAGATGCACTGGTGAGGAAGCCTCTTGCTCTGAAATGACATTGGCCTTAATTGAACCTCTTTCACAGTGGGAAAGTGTTCTGTCCTGGCGAGGGTATTGTGTCCAGTTATGGGTACCACATTTGACAAAAAACACTGAAAAACTGAAGTGTCTAGAAAGCATGGTAAGAAGATTGGGAAAAACAAGTCATATGAAAAACAGTTGAAAGAACTGGGAATGTTTAGTTGGAAAAGAAAGATCCTCAGGGAAGATCTGCTACTATCCTCAAGAGCTATCCTATGGAAGGACTGTCCTGTGGAAGAGGGATTTTTGTTCTATTTTGGTCTCATTTTGGGGTTTGGGGATTAGAATTAAACACAATGAGTAGAACTGGATTAGCAGCATATTTAAGTTTGATATAAGGAGACATTCCCAAAAGTAGGATGAGCTTCCTTGGGAATTAGATTTTTTTTTTTTACAACTGGAGGTTTTCAAGCAAAGGCTAGGTCACTCTTTGTTGGGTAAGTTGCAGAAGGGATTCTTTTTCAGGAGTGGTTTAGCCAAGATGACCTAGGAGTCCCTTCTAACCCTGAAATTCTGGGATTTTTTTTGTTTCCCTAAAGAATAAACATTTTATGGGGAGGCTAGGTGGCGCAGTGAGTAGAGTGCCAGCCCTGGAGTCAGAAGGACCTGAGTTCAGATCTGGCCTCAGACACTTAACACACACAAACAAAAACCTAGCCGTGTGTCCTTGGGCAAGTTACTTAACCCCAATTGCCCTCCAAAAAGCAAAAAACAAAACAAGAATAAACATTTTACTGTTAACCACAAATGAATTTGTTCCTTGTATAGTTTGGAGCAATAAATGAAGGATATCATGCTGTAGTTCCCTATTTTCAGAATCATCTTCAGAATGAACAGAGTATTGGCCCCCGTTCTATTATCTTCTAAAAGATTTGGAACTGGAAACAGGACAGATAACTTAATTTTCAGAAGACAGAAATTGTAGTACATTCTTGATATACTCTTCCAATAACTGAAAGTGCCTCAAAATGTTGGAAAAAAAACTCACTGGGGGCAAGTCTTTCCTTAAAGTCTTCCAGATTATAGCACAGTTTCTTTCAAAGACAGAGCTACTATAATGAATTTGATACATAGGTTAAAAAAAAATTGAAAATTGGGCCCTATGGCATTTGAGCATAGTCAATACAATGCTAGACTTAAGATCAAGAAGAGCTGACTTCAAATGTTAATTATTAGCATTGTGATCTTGGGTAGATCACTTCTCTGAGCCACGGTTTGCTCCTTTGAAAAATGAGGACAATAAAACTTTAGTACTTACCTCCCAGGGTTGTTTTGCTACTTAAGTGATAACATATATGGAGCATTATATGAATGTTGGCTATCATTAATGCTGTTATTGCACTTTGAGTGTTACCGTCCAATGGAGGCTTTGAGGCATGATGATTGCCCCTCCCCAGATCTGGGAATCTTTAACCTGTAATGCTTTCTGAAATTCAGAATGTCACCCAAAGAGTAAAAGGAAATACATGTCCATACAAAGGAAGAATATCACAGCATCATATACTTGCAGGTAGAAGGGATCTTGGGGGTCACTGAGCCCGATACCTTTATTTTTTGGTTTGAGAACACTAAGTCTGAGAGAGGTTAGATGATTTTCCCAGGATCACACAGCTACTAAGTATCTAAGACAAGATTCAAAACTCAGTCTTCCTGACTTGAAGTCCAGCATTCTATTTACAAAAATGTGATAGCTATAGAGTAGATCCTTGGTATTCAATGATGGCCTTGTAATGACTTGCTTTAACAAGCTAAAAAAGTGTCAATTATACATGAATGCTGAATAATTAGTAGGAAGAGGTGAGGTTAGGGAAAATTGAGGCTACTACTGTTTTGAGTGGTTCATCCTTCCTCCTCATGCCTCAAGTTTGTTCAGTTTTCACAACTTCCATCCTACTTCCATCCATAAGGAAGTCAGAAGGCAAGCCCCTTTTCTGGAGCTTAGGAATAACAGCTGTGACTCCACCCAGCCTGACTTTCTCAATGGATGTTTATGTACTGTAAAAGCACTGGCCCATGATTTCCATCACTACTGCCATTTATTTCAAATGTGTCTTTGTGGGAGGAGACTGTAGGAAAAGTAAAAACCTGCATACTTATAATCTCTTTTATTTAGGGATTGGAGGGGGTGGATTAAATCTAATTGACTGATGGCCCTAAACTCCATTGAACAACATTCTAATCTAGATGAGGTAATGATTTCTCTCTCTTCATTTTATTAATAGGTCTACCAACAACAGTCCAAATGTTTTGAACATGATTCACTGGACCAAGAACCCAAGCTAATTTTTGGTTGCTCTTGCAACAGAACATTTTAATGAATATAAAATAAACATCAAATTCACTCTACTCTTTTATGGGCCTCTACCTCTGTAGTTATCTGACCATCCAAAGCTCAAAACATCTATTTAATGATGCAAATAAGTTAGTACCCACCCAGACACCAGTATGTGAACCATCCTTCAAGAATATCCCCAAATCACAGATTATCAGACTAGGAAAAGACTTAAATGACTTTCTACTCCTACTCATACACAAAACATTTTTTAAAGGGATATTAACGCTTTCATTTGACCAGATACAAATAAGTTCCCTATTCCTACACACATTCTTTATATGATAAAGTCGTAAAAGTTGACATTACCCACAGACAGGATCTGATTGATTACAGATTAAAAAGGAAAAATCCAGCAAGAATTCATTTCAAGCCAAGCAAATTTCAGTGTCAAATTCCTGATAATTTGACCATGTTAGGAAAGGAGGCATTTCAGACTGGTATATATTTTAGCCAACTAAAACCTACCATTGAAGTCTCAAAATCTTTACAGTTTTTATCATTTTGGATGCAGATGTGTCTATAGTTTATTACATACTTTCCTAGAGTCTAAGAATTTTGTAACCTCTATTTGGATTGCTCAAAAGATTTTTTGCCTTTTTTTTAATGCTCTAGATTAGTACATAGAAGTTGAGTAAATTCCAGATAAGCAAACTGTTACCAAAATCGAAAGTGTGTTGCTACCAACATGTACCAACTACTAAAGAAATGCTTTCTCGAAGGCCAAAAATATGCAATTTGTAATGAGTGTAATTTTAGTGAGAACATTAAATTGGTTTGTTTTGCTTGAAGAGAAGTCCTCATCCTGAAATTTGCTCATAATTGAAGACTAAGAGTGACAGAATTCATAAGATCATAGATTTAGTCCTGGAATGGAATATGGTCCAACCCCCTTGTTTTACTGATGAGTCCTAGAGAGGGGAAGTAGTTTATAGGATCATAGTATTATGGATTTAGAGCTGAAAGAGAACTTAGACATTATCTAATGTAACCATTTTACAGAAAAGGAAACTGAGTTTCAGAGAGGGAAAGTGTCTTGAATTAGTTTTCATTCCAAGGGCAACCAAAACGGCCTATCAGTAATAATGGGATATAGTAGAAAGATCACTGGCCTTCTCTTCAATCTTTACTGCCTTTGTATTCTTGTTTCAATATTCTCAACTGTAGAAGTGAACTAGATGGACACTGAGGTCCTTCCCAGCTTTAGATCTATAATCTACTTCATAGCCCATCATTCAAGTTTTCTCTTTTAAAATGATTAACTAATTTACTTATTTTTAGTCTTTCAACATTCATTTCCACAAGATTTTGAGTTGCAAATTTTCTCCCCATCTCTCCCTTCCCCACCACTCACCCCAAGATGGCATGCATTCTAAAAAGCTTTCATTCTTTACAAATGTATAGGAATAGACAATGAACTCTTTAGGGGAAAAAAGTACTTATAAAAAAATAGAAGAAACATTAACATTTGACCTTATGATGTGAATTGTCCAATACCGTAACTTGTATTTGAATGTCTCCCTGTCCATGGAACAATTATCCCTAGATAAGTTCAGGTATGGTAGCCTATAATACCAGCTTCTGATTTGACACAACTCCCTTTCCCTCTATGAATATCTCACATACTGAGGAAGGGTGTGAAAGGTTTCAGTGCTTTGACATCAACAGTTAAAACCATTCCTCATAGTAACTTTGGTGGGAACTAGCTTAGTAATGAGGCTACTTCTCTCTGGAGAGAAAAAGAGACATTTAAATAATAAGAATGTATTAAAACCTATTATTTCCATTTTCCTTCTTTTTTTTGACTAATGGGAGGTCTTCTAGATATAGGTAAAAAAAAAAAAAACCAAGAAAGCAAGAAAAACTTACCAGAATGAGAAAAGAATCTCAAAAGATTTTCCACCCTATCTTGTTTTCCAACTGAGTAAGAAATTTGATATAATTCACAAATCCAAGACAAAGGTGAAAATCATCTGTAGAAATACTTTCACTCAAAGGCACTAGATTTCCATGATCTATTGTTTTGAAGTTGAATGGGTTTCACCTTTCAATGCCTACCACTAGCCTACACTTTCAAAGGCTCAATTGAGTAATAACAAACTATGGCTTTTGCTCCAGTGATGTGGTTGTACAACATGGCTAGTCCTGCATGAAACCAGGTTGATTCCAAAATGGCTACATTTCAGGTATGGGGGAGTAAGATCTAGGTGTGCTAATGGCAAAGTGCTTTACAAAGATCCCCCGGGGAAGGAAATGCTCTCCATAAGTGTGGGCTCAAAATGCACTTTTTATAATATTCTTCATCCATCACATTTCCTCCCCCGCACCTGGCAATTTTATCTTTAAGTTTAAAAGAAATCACTCCCACAGTTGTCCAAGGAATGCCATCTTATTTCAGTCACATTAGCACGCGTGGTTCTATCTATAACTATGGAGCAAAGAAGAATAAAAAATATAGGCCTTGATGACTTAAACAGAAGACATATCAAAGTTAAGGAGAAGCTAAGGGGGGTGAAAAGACAGAAATGAGAGTAGCCAAAGGCAGCCAACGTAATGAGGACAACAGTGGTTGCTTCCTGTAGATGTAGTTCTTAATTGTGTGTGTGTGTGTGTGTGTGTGTGTGTGAGTAAGTGAGAAACTTGACCCCATCTGTTCTTTCGATTTGACCTCTGCATGAATCTACTATGCCCTAGGTTAGTAGCATTTCCACAAGTTCTGGATATAAAAGAGGTAAAAGCACTTTTGTGAGTTGGAGGGGAAGAAATCACTCTACTTAATTTTAAGCTCTTTCCAGGATGTCACAAGACAAGCTCCAGCTGTTTCCAGAGATTGGGAAAGAAGAGGAGACAAGTGACGGTCAAATAAAAACCCAAACAGAGAAGCAAATAAACAACAACCAAGCCTTTATCTTAGCTTTTGAAGGAAGAGATCAAGGTTTGTAAAATACCAAAACTGCTTTCATATGAAGGAAGATGAATACTACAAAAGAAGTTGTGTCCATATCATTCTACAAATGAACAGTGTTAAAGATATATCCTTATCACATGACCTAAATGACAAAAGACACAAAGGGCAAATTGTTTCTGATACTGACATTGTAATAAAGGAATGTGAATAGTTTCTGCAAACCAGTGGCAAATTCAAATCAACTGATAAATGTTAAACATCTGCTGTGTGTGAAGCAATGAGATGCTGGGAATGAAAACATTCCTTGGCCTTGGGGAACTTATGTTCTACTGGTAGAATACAGTATGACCATGAGTAAATAAATATAAAATAAGTAAAAAGTAATGCACACCAATTTTCAGAAGGTAAAAGTGTTAAGGAAAGTTGGGAAACACCTGATTTGTGCCACACTTTTGGAAAAAAGCTAGAGGTTCTATGTGATAAAGATGAGGAGGGAGTGCATGGTACAAATTGTGGACAACTTTGGCAAATGCATGGGGACAGGAGACGGAGAATCGTCTTCCAGGAACATATGGCAGGCCAGCTTAACTATACATGAAAATATAAAAAAGGGAGTAGCATAATTGCAAGGTAGGTGGGAGACAGATAATGGAGACCACAGTGGGGTAGAGTGGGGTTCTTTAGTGGAACTCTGGGAGAACTACATACATACATTTCTGCCATCTTACCAACAATAACCTATCTAATGGTTTCAGGTTACAAAGAAAACTGAAGAGTTTAAATTTCTTTTTATCTTTCTGTCTCTGTCTCTCTGTATCTGTGTCTCTCTATCTCTGTCACACACAGACACAAACACACACACCTTTCATTAGGATGTAAGCCCTCATTAGTGCTTAACAAAAGTAGAAAGTTTTAAAAGTGTACATTTCAGAATATGATATTTCAGATCTGTGAGAGTGGAATGCCAGTCATTTATATGCATTGTATTCTGACCGCATTATTTTCATTTAGGGTTAGGCCCCTTTCAGGAGTGAATTTTGCAGGGAGCTAGATACACCCTTCTTAATTAGCTTCACGGATGCTCTGGACATTGCTGTTTGTATCCTGGATAAACATCATTCTTCACCACCAGCCCTCTCCTCCCTTTCTCCCAAAAAGAAAGTTAATTGTGCTTTCTATGCCTGGACAAGAAACAAACACAAAACAAAAAAAACAAAAACAAACTAAAATTAAAATTAAAACTAAAACTAAAATTAAAAAGAAAATACCCACCAGAAATGTAGTATTAAAAGGGGCAACACAAATATGGCAAGCAAGCTACAAAAATACAGAGGTTCAGAAGAGTCATGTGTCTGCTTCTCTTCCTTTTAAAATATACAACATATGCTGAGGGCAAAGTTAGGAAGTGGGTTGTTCACATTCCTGTTCAATTTAATTGCATGCTTAAATGTCCACATTACCTATAATCTCTTGAATTCCAACGTCAATCAATCAAAGAAACATCTCCAGCAAGGTATTCATCACTTGGGATGTCATTCAATATAAAATTTTTTGAGGTCCAATTCAACCTAATCCAACAGGCCTTTTAAAACATTCACTAGGTACAAGATTACTGTACTAGGCAGGACCCAGGTTCAGATTTCATTTCTGAGGCTGCTCTTAGGACCTTGGACAAGTCATTCTCAACTATCAAATAAGAAAAATGTACTACATTGGCCTCTATTGTTCCTTCCTGAAATAACTCTTAAGATCTGAAATGATGGAAAGTACCATTTATTGTAGACTCTTCGTTTCATTACAGTAAAGACATGTACTAATCCTTATTTATCCAAGTGTCTCTATTTGGGGGATGAGAGGTTGTTATAAAACAGAGACTTCTAAATAGAGTGTAAGAGAAGAACTTGATTCCATGGAAGATCTATTCTTTAGTGGGTAATTATTGTCAAAACAGAGGAGAGGAGAGTGATTATCTCGAAGTTAAGTAAATCATATTGATAGCATATAAAAGAATGCACCACTCTTAGGCCTAATTTTTGCATACAAGTGATCCCTGACTCTTACATCTATTGTAGTGAACTGTTAGGTCTGACCAATTAGGAAAGGCTTTGAGTAGGGCCCTGGGTGATGTACGGTTATGCCTAGGAATCAGTTCAGTTTGGAAGGGCTTGGTACCAAGTTGCCAGCAGGGTGAATTTTTTTCAATGGATACTTTTTGAGATTATCATGTTGCAGAAAGCTGTTTTTTTGACAGGGCCCATAGGGAACTTCTGGTGAAGGAACAAGTTGGCTCAGATTTGCCAACTAAGAGGGTTGATTGGGATCACTATGAGGTTAAAGGATTTGCCAAGAACCAAAGAGGCAAGACTAGAAGCCAGGTCCATCTGATTTCAATGTTGACCTTATCCATTGCCCCATTCTTCCTCTCAGAAAAGTATTTGTACCTATGAAATCATGAGTTCTCAAATAATTTAAGTAGCTAAACTAAGACAACCTAAATTAGATGGCAGTTATTGTAGTTCAGTTGTTTTCAGTCATATCTGACTCTTTTTGTGACCCCATTTGGGGTTTTCTTGGCAAAGATACTAGAATGATCTGTCATTTTCTTCTCCAGTTCATTTTACAGATGAGGGAACTGAGGCAAACATGGTTAAGTGACTTGCCTACAGTTGACTAGCTAGTATCAGGCTGGATTTGAACTCAGGAAGATGAGTCTCCCTGACTTCAAGCCCAGTGTTCTTTCTATCGCACCACTTTCCAAACATTGGTAGTCACCCATTAGGACTGTGTCTGAAAGGAAATTGTCCTTACCTATTGATCAAGTAGGTTTCATTTCCTGGAACAGGAAATAAAGTCGAGTTTATAACTTGAAGCTCTATCATTTGAACTCAGCCAATGTCCATTAAAATTTTTTTTCTCAAAAGTGGTAATACATTCTATATCCTAAGTGTGATAAATTATAAATTGATATTTTCATATCATCTATGACTATATCCAGATGACACCACTAAATCACCTGCCCTCTGAACTAGTTATTACTTTTTCAAATGAGCTGAGTTCTAAACAATTGGTTATTTGATGATCAGTCAAATAATCAGACCAGTTCAGATTTTTTTTTTCTTGGAGATGCCTGAGAGATGACCTTTTGGTGGGTAATTTCCATATGACTTCAGATCACAGAGCTGGAAGGGACCATAGTGAACATCTAACATAACTCCTATTGTTGAAAACTGATGCTCAGGGAGACAAGTGATTTCCCAATGTGATAAAGACAGTAAGAAACAGCTATTATTCCATCATCATAAGTTCCATTTGCTTTTGACACTACATGGGATTAAACATGAGATAATTTGATAGGTCCCACAATCCTGGCCAAAATGGATGATTCTAGGCTTACCCTTTCGCCAGTTCTGCAAAAGACACCAGCTGTCTTTTCCCTTCTTTTATCTCAGTACTTTGCATAGTGCCTGGTACCTAGTAGGGGCTTAGTAAACATTTTGATTGTTTCTCTTTATTTTCTCTCATGCCTAGATTCCAATATAATTAATATATATGTGCTGAAAAGGCTAGTTTCCCATGTGAATTCACACGTCTCTTGACACTGCATGTTTATGTGAGTTTTTAGAATCTACCCACTGTAGGTTAGACTTCAGAATCATAGCCAAACTTGCTTATGAAGCTCTCTTGATTACACTAAGAATTTCACTCCCGTGTGAATGATCTAGCACATGGGTTACATTACACAATATTGTATTATTTAGCTGAAGTAAAGAGAAGAGCTTGTTATGAAAACATACAGATCATTGTCTCCCTTCCCTCTGTGGGTAAAACTTCTATCGACATGGGAGAATTGAGCTGATGGAGACATAAACTGGGGTTACATGTGCTAAGGTTAATTACAAGCAGCTGTGACCAAGAGGGGGAAAACTGTCCATATTTGGATAATTTCTTATGTTAGTGTGGGTGGTCAGGTTCACCATGGCCTGGTGACCTTTCCAATATATTTATTCCTCAAATGAAAGGCAGAATATAGATTTAAGGAAATGTCACTGACTGGCCCGTTTAAATGGGCAAACCTTATTGATTCTGCCTTAAGTGATTTACAGTAAGGCCCTACTCTTTGCTCAATTTAAAATTGCTGATATTTATCTTGTCAGCAAGGGTAGAATTCATCAGGGCTACAGGGTTATGATTGGTACCTTGTTTAAACAGCAATAAGAGCTTGTTTATGCAAAAGTGGACAGATAGAGTCCTACAATCAGGAAGACCTGAGTTCAAATCCAACCTCAGGCACTTACTGTCTGTGTGACCCTGGGAAAGTCACTTAACCATGTTTGTCTCAATTTCTTCATCTGTAAAATGAGTTGGAGAAGGAAATGGCAAACCTCTCCAGTATCTCTGCCAAGAAAACCCCAAATGGGGTTACAGAGTCAGACATGACTGAACAGCAAAATGGCAAATGTTCCTACTATTAGAAAATCACATTCACAGAGATACATTAGAATACAGAGTATGGCATGATATAGTTGGCCCCTTTCAATGAGATGCTGAGACATTAATTCCAGTGAAATAGATAACAGACTTGACTGTACTCTCCTAACTCTGTAGATACTTGGGAAATTGCAATAGGACATAATTTGAAATTTTTTTGATATAAGATATGGTGTCTGTAGCAAAGAGTACTTCCCTGGAGTCATTATTTCTCTCATATAATCAATCTTCTTCCTGTCATCCTGTGTGTGGTCTGTGAAGGCTAAGGGCATAGGGGAAATTTTCATGAAATAGTGGTTATGATAATGAAATGTCTGTAGGTGATAAGATATTTATTAGGTTGCAATTTCCTGGACTGTTTTAGAATAATTTATATTTTGATTGGAGGGAAACCAGATTAAAACTTTTTGCATCAAAAACATCCACCTTATAGAGGTCAAACAGACCTATGAAAATCAGTAGTGTCCTGTGAAATTAAAAAATTTCAGTACCAAAGATGACTAAAAAAAAAAAGAAAAATTGCAGCTTTGGATAAGATGTGGGAAGATAGAAACACACTAATATACTGTTGGTGGATCTGTGAACTGTTCTGATTATACTGAAAATAAATTTGGAATTATGCAAGAAAAGTTTTCTCCTTGGTATCATACATGTATTAATAAGTATTGGAGGCACAGTTAAATCCCACATTCTCTGACTCCAGTCATCACTCTTTTAAGAACAATGGAGATCAGAAGTAACTAGGTGGCATAGTGGATAGACCACCAGCCCTGGAGTCAGGAGGACCTGAGTTCAAATCAGGCCTCAGACACTTGACACTTACTAGCTGTGTGACTCTGGACAAGTCACTTATCCCTGATTGCCAAACAAACAAAAAAATATAACTGGAGGTCAAATTCTACATGTGATACTTACTACCTCTGTACCTCAGTTTTCTTAACTGTCACATGAACAGGTGGAAGTAGCTAACTTTTTAAGGTCTCTTTACTTCTAAATCTATGGTCCTATTATTTTATGAATGAAGACGTGAATTTTAAGCATTAGCTATCAGTCAGAAGTCTGTTTATAAGTAATGAGCTGATGCAGCATCTCTGAAATCATACCACATGTGAGCAATTCCTTTATTCAGTCTATGGGTTTAACCCCTGGCTCTCCCACTTGTTACCTGTGAGACCCTGGGCAAGTCATTTAACTTTTCTGTGCCTCTGCTCTAGCAACTATATAATGAGAGTGTTGAACTAGATGAGGGTGTTGTGGAAGGTATCTGTACAGCAAAGAGAAAGTGATATAAATCTAACAATGTAAATTCTTCTAGAATTAGTAAAACAGACTTGCTGAAACATTAAAAAGACACCCACAAGTAGGTTAAACACTTTGTGTACTCTACGCCTTTTCTTTTTCTTTTTTTTTGCTTTTTGGAGGGGAAGGCAGGGCAATTGGGGTTAAGTGACTTGCCCAAGGTCACATGGCTAGTAACTTTTAAGTGTCTGAGGCTGGATTTGAACTCAGGTCCTCCTGACTCCAGGGCTGGTGCTGCGCTACCTAGCCACCCCTACACCCATTTTTAATCTTGCTCAGTGTAAACCTCAGTTTTCTCATGTGTAAATGGAGATAACAATTGTATGCCCTTCCTTATATATAGGGATAGGATGGATACAGCATTTTGTAAACCTTAAAATTTTATATTAATGTGAGTTAATGATCTGGATTTTTCCCATCATCATTGTAGAGAATGAGCTATCAAGACTATGGAGTTTATTGCATCCAACCCCATTACTTTATAAGTGAGGATGAGTTAGAGAGGTACTTTCTCAGGTGAACAGCTAGTAAGTATCTGAGTCAGGATTTGAACTCAGGTCTTTCTGACTCCTTTTCCAGCATTCTCACCACTGTAACACTTAGTTGCTCCCCAAAACTTGAAAACAACCAAGGCAGGAAATTGACTATGTGAGTAAATCAGCAAAGACGTTTCAAAATTAATTCTGGGATCTGATATCTTAAAATTAGAGAATTAAATGACTCAGAAGACTTTCTTCAGAAAAGTACATGAACAGAAGAGGAGGCAAAACAAGTATATAGTTTTCTTTTATCAGTAATGATTTTTGTATGGGAGATTTCATAAAAATAAAGAGAGAGAGAGAATGGATAAACAGCTGGATGTTTATCTTGCCATCATCTGTCTGTTCAGATGACACTGTTGGTGATATTTGCAACTCCACAACAGGAAAATGGCCATTTGACTGAACTCTTCAAGCCCACTTACACAGATATGAGGGATGTCTGGGAGCACAAGAGACTATTACATTAGCCATCACATCAAATCTAATTGATTCATCTCAAAATAACTGAGAGGCCACGAATGAGCAATAATTTCTAGGCCATTGGGCAATGTGCTGGATAATATGGATAAAACATCAAGACTAGCTAGGTCCATTTAATGGGGGTAAAGTGGGGAGGGTCCTTAATATTCTTGTACTTTAATGGACCAGTCTGATCAATTGCACACACACACACACACACACACACACACACACACACACACACACACAAAACCCATCCATGCCTCTTCATCCTTTTTGATCCTTGTCCAAGCTTTCCATAAATCTTCCAGTGAAGAAATGCTCAATGCTCTGGAGAGCTGTTGCTAGATCTAGGTCTTGGAGTATTTTGTGAATATTGGCGCAATACTAAGTTTGTCTGCCTGTGATTCCTTGCCCTTTCTACATGGCCAACTTGTCTCCCTCCCTAATCAAGGATGTCCTCTACCATGTCTCTTATGACACCTTCCATATTCAAGCCAAGGAATGTGTTCTAGATTATTTACTCCCACCATGTACCTTTCCATTGCACTTTGAGTAATATACAAGTTTCTTTCAAGACCATTCTGTATAAATAATCAAGAATCCATATGAATTATGGACTAATTAATTAATTAATCCAAAGTGATTCCTCCCCTTAGCCAATTCATTTAACCTCCCTTGGCTCCAGGTTCCTCATCTATAAAAGGGGGGTTTAGATTAGATAGATTCTGGGGTTCTTTGCAGGTCTAGGTCTTTGATCTTTTCATTCCAGCTATCTTTTATCCATATCATACTTGTTTCTATAGAATACATTCCTGAGGATGAAGGGTTTGGGGGGCTTACTGGAAAGAAGAGAGGAAACTAATGGGAATATTTTCAATAACATCTACCATTTCCCCTCTCCCCAAGAAAACCCAATGAAATTGAGAATGAAGGGTTGAAAAATATTTTTAAATAAATAGAATAAGCAATTGAATGGCTATACAGTTTATATTAATTTTTGGTGTGGTATGTGCACTCATTCTGTCAGGTGGTAATTAGTTTTGTTTTTCTGATCACAGACATTGTGATGGGCAAAATATAGACCACTGCTGAAGCTGCCTAGCAGGGATAGGACTGATTTTTAAAGATTTCTTTTCTCTTTCCACTCCCTCTGGGCCTACTGAATTCCTCCCCATCTTTTAAAGTCCACTTCAAGTGCCACCTACCCCATGAAGCTTGCTCTTGGGTCCCACTTTGATTAGCAACTCACTGATACATGTGTCATGTAAAATTATATTGTAGCTATATATGTTTATGTCTTATTCCCTCTCCTCTCTGCCCCCAACTCTACTTTCCTTCTTGAACATAAGTAAGCCCTGAGGCAAAAAGCCATGTCTAATTTGGATGTTACAACATATCTCCCCCATGATCCACCATAGTACTCTGTATACAACCGGGCCTTCAGAACCACCACTGACTGACTGGTTGGTTGAATGAATTAATACTGAGTATGTAGCAAAGCTGGAAATTTTTTTTGGGAATAGGAAACTAAATACCAGGCAACCTCTAAAAGTGCTGTAAATGATTTAAGACTAAAGCACATTGAATGTGCCTTTGTCATTCTTGGTTATTTACATAATAGCAGCTACTACTTTGGCAAGGAATAAAGTAGTACATATGTTTCTCAGTGGTGGGTTTTAATCAACAAAAATGTAGGAGGTTGTATTTAATCAAACTGCTTTATTAGAGCTAGTTAAGAATAATCTGAGATTTCCTCCCTTTTCTTGTCTGGGTTTCAACTTCTAACTAATTGTAGCCTAATCTCTTGCCATCTTACTTAGGGTAGTCAACAGAAGAAGGGTAGCTAGATGACACAACTGTAGGAAATCTCAGGCCTTGAAATTTGATTACACCCAAGTGTTTTTTGAGGGTTATTAAAACTGGTCTACCTACTAAAAGCAATTTGTCATCTGAATGGGGGTTGGATGAGTTTGGCTACTAGATGTTAGCACTACAGAGAAGACAGTGCAGCTGAGTAATGGTGGCATGAAGGGAGTCGTGTGGCTACTGTGCCAAGAGAATACAATGGCATTTCTATTCAGACTGAAGCTGCACATATAACCCATATATTTAAGGAGTGCAGGGACAGTTAATAGTGCTGAAATTATCTAGCTCTATGATGTTATGAATTCAAATCAATGAAGAGTAAAGGGTACATGAAAGTCTAGTGGAGTCTTTGTGGTGTGGAAGCATTGATAGCTGTATCCTAAGGGTGGTTTCCCGTGTGTGTGTGTGTGTGTGTGTGTGTGTGTGTGTGTGTGTGTGTGTTTATGTTGAATCCTTCCCTAAATCAAGGGTAGCCTATAGAATGGGGCTTACATGGGTCCCTTGGTTTAGTTGATTCAACTGTAGCCACCACAACAAGTTTGAGGCCACTAGTGAATTGATCAGGGAAGAATTAAATGTGAAAGGTTAAACCTTGCTGAAAGAATAAGACAATAAATATTCTGAAAGTCAATTCTTTCTCTGATAGGGTGTGTCTCTTTTTTGGAGGACAGGGAACCTGAGATTAAATTACTTTCTACGTGGAAATGTTTCTGTTGAGCAGATGCAGGGTCAGTTTCATTTCATCTCCAAGCTATCATAATGGTCAGGGTTGATGCAATCATTTAATCAAGCCACTAATCTGCCCTAAAAACACACCTACAACAGGCTTCTCAAAGTGAACCTCTCAACCAATCTGGCCAGGGATCAAGGCAGAGAGAACTACCACAAGAGCTCCAAAAGTAAACAACCTTAGGAAAACCTCCCAAAGAAGGAAGGGGAAGGTTCTGTCCACTGGGCTAGCCCTAGGCAAAAAGAGTGAAGGTGGAGAAAGCAGAGCTTTAGCAAGGGCTGTTTCCCATTCTGGCCACCAGACTCCAGTCAAATCTGCCTCTGGCTGCTGCTAGAAAAGGGTCTGATTAACTCATTCACTCATTAAAGTTTGAATGACTGACAATTTATTGGTCAAATGTCACCTTGCTCAAGGGTATTTCTTATTTCCATTTAATAGATTAGGACTAATCCTTAAATCTTTACATTCCAAAGACATTTATAAAGTCATATAAGGCACATGGAGATTTACAAAGATTTTTTCAAAATACTGCTTCTTATTACTGTAACAGGGGAATACATTGTATAATTAATGCAAAAATGTGTAATACAAGAATGAAGCTTTAATGGTAGAAATCTGTTCATGGGCAACAGATGAGAATGAAATAAATGTAGGGTCTTTGAGAAGCCTTCTTTCTCTATGTCTCATGTCATACCACTGGTCATGTTTAGTATTAGTAAGAAAACATAGATGTTTTACAACATCACTAAGGAAAAGATACCAAAACCTCCTGGGAGCTTTAGCCACTTAAGACTCTTGAACTAGAGGGTGATCTTGGAACCACAGTTTGCTATATCCTTAGTAGTTCTCCTCTGCCCTGATTAGATGGTAAGCTCCTAGAAGGCAGGAATTGTCTTTCTTTTTCTTATTTGTATCCTTAATGTTTAGTACTGTGCCTGGCTTTATGAATGCTTAATAAATGTTTGTTGAATTAAAAAAAAAAGTAATAATATTGAGTAACATGAGAGGCAGCTTAGTACAGTGGCTAGAATGCTGGACTTGAAGTAATGAAGGCATGGACTTGATTCCTGCCTTTGATGCCTACCACTGGTGTCATGATGGGCAAAGAAGGTCACTTAAACCTCAGTTTCTGCATCTGCAAAGTGAGGGTAACACTACCTGTACACTCCACAGGGTTTGTGATGATTCATTTAAAATAATATATGTGAATATATTTGCAAAAACCTCAGAGGCTACATAAATGTCTCCAAGATTATGGAGCGACAGCATATGAGATAGAAAATTGGACTCGAAACCAAGAGAATCTAGGTTCAAGCCTGCTCCTGACCCACACTGGCTTTTTTGCCCTGGGGAAAGTCACTGAACCTCTCACTAGTTCTAGCACTTCTCCAAACCTATACAGTGCAGAGAGAATGTGTTAAACTGCATTGATGGCAGGAATTCCCTGTTCAGTGAAATTACAGATCCAGTCTCTGTTCCTATTATTGTAAACTAGCTAGCACAATATAAGTAAGTGTTGGATCTGGAGGCAGAAATTCAGATATAAATTAATTGTGTGACCCTGGGTAAGTCACTTAGCCTCTATCTACCTCAGTTTCCTTATCTGTAAAATGGGGACAAATATAGCATCTATCTCAGAGTTGTTGTGAGGATAAAAGAGATAAGGGTGCTTTACAAAATTTAAAGTTCTATACTGTTGTTACTTAGTTGTTTCAGCTAATTCCCTGTTTCATAGATGAGAAGTGAATCTAAG
The DNA here is from genome assembly GCA_011680675.1 of Gymnobelideus leadbeateri. NCBI lineage: Eukaryota > Metazoa > Chordata > Mammalia > Diprotodontia > Petauridae > Gymnobelideus > Gymnobelideus leadbeateri. The sequence goes on along the minus strand of WOXC01008919.1, from coordinate 187,884 downwards.
AGAGAGAGAAACTACCTAGAGTACACACTATTGTCTGAGGCAGGATGTGAACTTGGATCTTCCTTACTCCAAACCCACTCTCTCCATTGTACTACCTAGCTACTACCTAGATATGCCATTATTAGCATTTGTCTTGAATATTAAGTTAATAATAAGGAAAAAAATCCCATGGCCCATATTCTGTCTAGTATTTTAAATATCAAATATAAGCTCCACTATTCTAGGAGTTTTTGTTACTCTATAGCAGGGTCTCTTAAACTGAAGTCAACGAAAAGCCAGGCCTTTAAAAAAAATACCTACATAGCTCTTAAACAGGAGGTTCCTGATCTTGCATGAGGGGGAAAAACATGCAGCTTTATATTCATTAAACTTTAATTGAAATTTAGTGTTTCCTTCATTTACTTAAAAACATTATTTTGAGGAGTCTACAGGGCTTGCTGGATTGACAGAGGGATCCATAACACAAAGAAGGGTTAAGAACCTTGGCTTTAGGCCTCTCTGCTTTGAAGAAAGCTTCTTATGGTGAAACAGAATGATATATAGAGGGTCCTATTTTGGTTGGACCACATCCCAATTACCAAGTGCAGGACTGACTTCAGCCTGTCATAGTGAAAGTATGCAGATTTCTACAGTGGACTCAAAAGTTTATGACTTTTGTTTAAATTGAGTTTATTTTAAATAGCACTCCCTTAGGTAATTTCACCTGGAAAATGTTGCTTTAAGGGAAATAAAGTAGTGTGTATCAGAACAGTTTTGAAATAGAAAATATTAACCAAAAAACAAACAAACCAGAATCCATTCAGCATTGTTAGGGGTTGATGAAAGCATTAATGAAGATGAAATTTCGTTCTTCCTCCCTTTGATGTGCCTTGTTTATTTATATGTCTTTTTATTTTTCAAGATAATTGGTTCTCTAACCAAACCTCCAGATCTGTGGATGATCTCATATATCATGTGAGCAGAAAGACAAAAGACTGGATCCAGCAGTGACATCTTACCTGTAAGGTTTTGAGGGACAAGCTTCCCTGCTTCAATGTGTACTACTCAGACTTCCAGAGACATGAAAACTAGGGAATCAATCAAAACCAAGTGCTTTATCTCCCCTTCATACAGCCATAACTCAATGGGCATCTGGCCTAAGGTGAGGATCACTCTATAAAGCACACAGTGAAAGACTGAAGGAGACTCCCCCTACTTGGCAGACCTGCAAGCCTAGTTATATATTCAAAGATGGGTTAATGGCAGAATGAGTTCAGAGAGTGATATTCAGTCTTTTCTTTGTATTTATTGAACTTGACAGAGAAAAGACTCAAAAACAGAGACTTGAGGACAGGGGAAGAGAGGAGAGAAAAACTAGAGCTGTTAAGGAAAAAGAAGGAAGAACTGCTTCTATCTCTGAACTTTCATCCTTATCATAAATGACTAATGGATTCGTTTCTGTCTTGATGGAGTAGTAAGGGTATTATTATTAATCATTACAATAACAATAGCTGGCAATTATCTAGGACTTTGGGGCAGCTGGGTGGTGCAGTGGATAGTGCCTGGTTTGCAGTTAGGAGGAACTGCTCAAGTACATCTTCATGTATAAAACCTTTCCCGATGGCCCTTGTTTGCTGTGCTTGGTCTCCATTCACATTTATTCACCATCTATGGATGTTCTATGTCCTCTGTCTCCTTGAGGGCAGATATTATTTTCATTTTTGTTTGTATGGCCACTAGAAAAATGCCTGGCACAGAGGAAACATTTAAGCCATGGTTGTTGGATTGGATAGAAACAGTGGGTCCCCATCGCACGTATTAGCCAGGGGCACTTCTTTCAATCCCACCCTGGTCAGCAGGAATGTTTTCACAAAGCAGGAGCTGCTTTTGTCCCAAGGAACTTTCCTCCCCTCTCCCTCTGCCCTTGAAAGAGCCTCATTCCCTTCATGGGAGCCAGGAAAAAGTCAGGCCTTTAAAAAAAAATACTTACACAGTTCTAAATGGGAGCCACACTCTACCCAGTTGCATGCCACTCCTGTCTGTACAAACATAGCTTTTCCTGCTGTCTTAAAAGTAAGTAATTTTCAATCTTCAAGTGCCCATTCGTGAGCATCCTTAACTCCCTGGGGCTGCTCCACACACCCAAGTGAGGACCTGGGGCTCCCAAGGCCAGGTTCCTTCCTCAAGGTCAGAGAACATCAAGGAGAGGTAGAATCACACCTAAACTCAATGGGCCAGGTTGTTGCCTCTTATCTGGGCACTCAGGCGGTAGAGGGCACTCATCAAGGAGAGAGAATTCAGCTCTGGGGACATGTGAGGAGTTGTTAAGGGTGGTCTGAGGGAGTAAAGCATGAACCAGGTACGTTTAAAATAAATACACGGAGGGAGAGGGCTGAGGGAATAGGGAGGATGGCCAGGGAAAGACAAAGGGAGAGCAGTCTCAGGTGTTCTTTTTGGGGGGTTGGGGGGGCCAGAGAGAAAGGAGGACAGTAGTGTCTTCTCAGGCTGTTGACAAAAAGTCTTAGCATTTCTGTTACAATACAGAGATGAATTCACTTTGATATTCTAGTGTTAGGAGAGAAAACTGTCTCCCCCCCTCCTGCCTCCAAGGGCAGGAAAATGAACATTTTTGACACAGAGTTCTACCAGCTCTGATTCTCTATTACCTCAAACGAAAATTTTCCATTGTTCAGCAGAAAAGACACTTTTCTGAGGCCAGAGAGTGTGAGCTTCCTGAGTCACCTGGGGACCTTCTCACCAGGAAATACACACACACACACACACACACACACACACACACACACACATCAATTTGACCCCAGTGGACATTCCATCCCCTTCCAGTCTGGATTTCACAAATGGCCCTCCATTATCTGGAGCAAGGGGCTAGGAGATTGAAGGAGGCGACTGGATAACTGAAATGTGCCAGTAAACAGTAGGATCATTCTAACATCAACTCCCTTGTTTTGCTCAAGAAAGCTAACAAGAATAAAAATCATAAAGGTTTCTCTTGCCCACCCCGTGGAGAAAGTAGATCCAGGGTAGTCAGTGAAATGGCCCAAAGTGTCAGAGAAGAGTCTGCCAAAGGCCAGGAGGATTCTTTTCCAGACTCAGCAGAGGCCTGCTTTTAAACCACTGTTCTCTCTCCCCTCCTCTTTGCTAGCCTGAGTTTTATTGTGTTAAGTCCTAAATTGAAAGCAGTGTAAATTGAGCCTCTCTAATGAAATGGGAATTGTACTGTAATCACTTTGTTAAGCTCCCCGGGAACAGAAAACACACGCAGAAAGTAGGATCCAATGACAATCAGGTCTGGATGATTTAACTTTAACCTAAAGGATGCCTCCAATACCATGGATCCCATAATAACCTCAGAAAGTGAAAAGAAATCTCATTCTTCTTAACCAAATATTTCTGGCAGGGGAAAATCCAGTAGCTTATACTTTACTCAGCCTGAGGCTGGTTTTGAAAGCCAATCTTCTAAGTTTTGGGGTACAGGTGTGAAGATAGCTCACCTGTTCTTACCAGCAAAAAAGTAGTAGTAGTTTTAAAAGATCTTTTTCTGTTGTGTGAATTCAGAAAAGCCATTTTCACATGCACGGCCTCCCCCCCCCCCCCCCTTGAGGTTGAACAGTGTGTTAATAGGCATCAGGCCTATTAAGTCATATTTTCTGAAATGTGATGCTATGACACTATGTTATGTTAAAGGAACCACAGGGATTTTCCTTGAAAAAGCAAAACACACATTAGGCTGGTAATAATTAAAAAGATTGCCCAGAAACCTGAGGAATGTTGAATGGGATATGGGGTGTTTTTCTTCTCCTCCCTGGTCTAAGAATCAAAGTATCTTCTAACAACTTGGAAAGCTAAAACAATGTCTTTTAGCAAGCCTGCTGCCCTTAGGAGGTGGGTTTATTTTTAGACCTCATATACAAGATTCTGGAGGAAAATATTGGATGTTGGAAAAATCATCTTACCCCTAGGGAATGGGCATTCACTTTTTCAGCCAGGAGCACATAAGCAATTTATGTGAAAGATCACCAGTGATATTTTAGAAAGACAGAACTTTGGGGACATTGGGTACCAGACCTGAACAAGATTCTTCCTTCTCCATAACATCTGCCACCAAATGGTTATGCATCCTTGGTTTATGGAGCTCCAGTGATAAGAAGTTCTCAATGTTTGTTTTATCTAATCAAGTTTTAAAAGAAAATTTTAAAAAACTAGTTCAAAACACTGTTACATTACAAAAGGCAGAATTTTTCCCCCAGTAGCCCTTCTGTCTGGGTCCATATGGCATCTCAGAGGCAGGTGAGAATCCTTCTTTGTGAGAATCTCTTTCTCACATACCTGGTGACATCACGCTACTTTCATTCTATTACTTCCCCTTCACACAAGCATCCATGTTTTACTTTCACTTGTCTGCTTGGGCCCCAGGACTCTTTCCCTCGGGATTTTACTCCCTGACTGTCTGGAGGTTTTCATTTCCCCCCAATACTTGACACAGAGCCAGACGACCTAAGCTGCTGAATACAAACAGATGCCAGGAATATTTCTCTACCACCGTCTGCATTTTACTTCCTTGTTGTGCCCATGATCTGTATCTGTTCTGCATGATCTTTCTGAGGCTTCTGTGGTGGAAAGAATTTAGTCTGCTCTCTCAAACTGTGTGGTCACTCCCTAAGTTTCATTGTAACAGTCTGGGACAACAACATTTTTGCACTGATTTTGGAATGGATCCTCTTAGAGCAATGTCCTTGAAGGGTAAAACAAAAACGTATGCATAGGGAGAGATTCAGGGGGAGCAGGAGGTCAGGGGGGCTGCCCTGAAACGTGATGTTCACTGTTTAAGCGCTTTTGCCTTCCCCAGAACCATGATGTGCACACAGTAGGTTCATACTCAGTAGAGATTTGGTGAAAGAATAAATGTTCAATTTCAGGAGTATTCAGATGGTTTCCTTCTCTCAGCTGCCACTCAGTAGCCAAAATTTCACTTACTGAACAATTTGGCCTACATTTACAGGGATTGAAACTCTTCCTCCAGTAATTCTGCAAGTGGCATTACTATCTCCTCAGCCACCCCAACTTGAAGCTCCAGGGTCATCTTTTATTGTATCCCTTTCCTTCCTCCAAAGTCCCCACTTCCAACAAATCAATAAATCCTTTGTATTCTTCTCTTGCAATACCTCTCCCTTATTCTCTCTTCTGTTCCAATTAACCATCAACCTAGTTCACAAACTCCTGTAGCATCTGTTGACCTCCTCTCCCCGTTTCCACCAGGCTCTGCCTGCTCCAATCTATCCTTCACGCCACTGGCGACATTCATGTTTTAATGGACTTTTAATATCATTTAACTCTCCAGCTCAAAATGCTTCAGTGACTCCCTATTGCCTAAAAAATATAGCACATGCTCCTTGCTTAGCTTGCATTCAAGGCACTTTAAATAATCTGACTCCAGTCTACTTTTCAAGTCTTATTTTCCAATATTGCCTTACACACTCAGTTGCAAACAAAGTGACCCACTCACTATTTCCCATTTTTATCTTGTACTTTGCTCTTTCATACCTCCTCAGGTACTATTGCCTGTATCTGTGCCCTGAATAGACTTTTCCTCTACTGCCCATTTTAACTTGTAAAGGCTTTCTCTTTCATCAAAAAATGAACCAGTAAGACTCCTGTGATCACCTACCTGGAAGTGATCTCTCTCCCTCCTCCAATATCTCCCAACTGTATGTGTTTCGTTTGTTTGTTTGTTTATTGTTGTTAAATGGCCTTCTCCTTAGCTGCTGATGCTGATTTGAAATGTAATTATTTGTGCTTATGTCTTAGTCCTCTTTCTCTTGTCTGGCTTCCTAAGGCTAGACACTGTCATCTTCCATCTTTGTATCACCTAGCATGGTATCAGGTACTTAATAGCTTATAGATTTATGGAAAAATTGAAAGCTTTAGAGTGATGCCAAGGGCCTTCTTTAATGACTTTATCATACCTTGTTTTCCTCTCTTCCCGATTCTCTGCTTCCCTTAAATCCCCAGGGAAGAAAATTCAAGATGGATAGCCTTTTGTGTTCCTTAGAAGAGTGCCTCTACTTTGCTAGAGGGGGAAAAGTATAGCTCAAGGGGGTTAGGGCCTGGGCCCCCAGTTTCCCAATATTTTGATATCCACTGCCTATTCTATGCTTCTACCATCATTGTTACAATTCTTTGGTCCCTTTTCAAAGCACCTTTTTAAATTTTCTTTGTTGTATTTCCTCTCTTATTGGAATGACATCCGCATCATCCATTCCACATTCTACTTTCTCCCACTTCTAGCCCTGGCCTCTAGTTTCTGGATACCGCTCTGGTTTTATTATTCCTTACTGGCTTTCCTTGTGAAAAATGTATCCTACCAAGATCATGGCCATTTGACCTCAGGAACACTCAAACCCAACCTAACTAGCCCTCCCCTTCCTCAAAAAAAAAAAAAAAAGAGGAAGAAAGGAGATGAAATCTTGGGACACCAACAGAATTTTATAAGCCATTTTTAATAAGCTTGAAAAAAAATCAGAAATGTGTATTACATTTTCCACCAAAAATAAAAATGCAAGTATAAAGTTGACAGGGTAAATAAGAACTTATAAAAATAAGGTGGTTTCTGCCCAATCTAACCTTGATTCAAGCATTGGATCATCCCAAAGCACCAGAGAAGAGAATTACAGAATTGAGTGTGATTCATCTTAAACTATTATTAATGGCTTCAAGGTATAGGCTAGGTGAGCCAGACCAAATTTTTCATGGAGTTTTGCTTCTTTGCTATCTATTATTGTTGTTTAGTCATTTCAATCATGTCTGATTCTTTGTGACCCCTTTTGGAGTTTTCTTGGCAAATTTACTGGAATGATTTGTCATTTCCTTCTCCAGCTCATTTTATAGATGAGGAAGCTAAAGCAAACAGGGCTAAGTGACTTGCCCAGGGTCACACAGTTAGTAAGTGCCTGATGCTGGATTTGAACTTAGGAAAAGGAGTCTTCCTGACTCCAGGCTTGGTGCTCTATCTACTGTGCCACCTAACTGCCTGTTTTCCTGGGGTGGAAAGAGGTAAATTGTGGGGCAGGGAGAAGTGCACGATTTAAGCTGCAATCTTTATGGATTTGTACAAGAAATCATTTTAACTCAAGGTACCCCAGATTTCAAAGAACTTGGATATCAGAACCTAAGAATTCCACCCTCCTAAACCTCCCCTCATTCAAATCCCTATGGAAGTGTTCCATAAACCAGAACAGAATAACAAGGATGTTTAGTACCTGAGGCAAAGAACAAAACAGAAAGTCTTGGAAGTGTTTATTAACTAGAGAAATAAAGGTCTTGCAGAGACTTGGTTTGGTATGTGTGAGTTAAGATGCTCAGCATTCATGGTAATAGGTGGACTTCTTAAATGAGAGCCATCTCTGGCTTTACAGCTCCTACTTCTTGAGTATTTTTAGGTAGAGCAAGCTTTCCCATGCTATTTACTCTCCTAGCCAAGGTGATAATAATAGCTCCTATTTATATAACACTTCATAATTTACAAAGTATTTTCATTAAATCATTTGATCCCTACCAGGAAGCAGTGAAATATTTATATTACCATTTTACAGACAAGCAAACTAAGGCTAAGAGAAGGTAAGTGACTAGCCTGGGACCACATATCTAAGTAAGAGTTAGAGCTGGACCACAAACTGAGGGCTTCTCATTTCAAGTCCACAGCATGCTGCCTTTCTTGCAGAGCCATCCAAAAAGAAGAAAAATAAAACAACACAACACACTTTTTGCTACTGAAAAGAAAAAAAAACCCTTTCTAGGTCAGTTGGTTCAATTTACTTCATTTGGCTTTTATTCTGTTTCAAATACAGCATTCTACCCATGAATGTCATTAAAGGTGACGTGACATGTTTTTAATAAACTGAATTTACAAGATTCACCTAAGGTCCTATGGCATTACAAAAGGAATGACATGCCTGTCTCCAAATGCACGTATGGGACAATGTTTTTTAAGTGCCCCCCCCAAAATCTGTGAAGACTCAGCACCTCTGTTCTCCATTCTTCAAACCTCTGGCAGCATTCTAAAAGGTTGAATAGCACCCATTCCATGCTGAGAAAATGGCCCTGTGCATTTGTAATATTGCTTTGGGTGCTTCTAATCTCTGTTTAAAAACATTAACCATGTTGGCACCACTTTTATTTTGCTAACACCATAAAGTGGTATCCTTCTGTTCCATCCTTTAAATAGTCAATTCATTTTCCCCAAAAGAAAATTGCATCAGGGTATTTTTAATTGTGTTCATCTGTAATTTCCATATTAATCACCGGAACTAAAATGAGAATATCATCACCCAGGTCAAACATGGCATCATTAACTATAAAACATTTGTTGAATGCTTATTGCATGTACAAGGGCTGAGAATACAAGAGGAGCAAGATAATTTCTTCCTTAAGGAGACTACAGTTTAACTGACAAGATATATAACTGTACATATTACTATTTATCTAAATATATATCACCTATATATATATATATTCATATTGATAATGTGGTCATCTCAAAATGCATACATATATATCATGCTCTAGTCAGTTTGCCTTTCTAATAATTAGACAATTAATTGTCCTTCTGTTTACACAAAAGCTAAATGTTAGTTTAAGTTAGGCTTTTATTAAAGGATTTTCCTTGTAAAAGTATTGATGACATTCCCAAATAGTAACTGTAAAGCATGTGATATTCAAAGATAGTCTCTATGCACTGAGTATCCAAAGCTTAAACACTTAATGCACTCTCATTTAGTAATATTCATTGCATATGTGAAAGAAAATAATTCCCTTGTTTGAAGTGAAAACAGGAGGAAATTAATGAATTTTCTAACTGTTCTTTGTTATCATTAGCCATAGGTTACCTCTGTATGGAACACACACACACAATCATACATATATACACATGTGTGTGCATGTACAAACACATGTTCACATAAACATCCTTGTTCAAAAATTCAAGTGAAATCATATAAAATCAGTATGGCATGAAAAAATATCATATATATCTCTCGTGTACATACTGTTCTGTCCTCTGCCACTGCCACTACCTCTGACGAAAGCTTTCCTGCCCTGATATCTGGACTATTGCAATAGCCTTCTTGTTGGTCTCGACAAAAGTCTCTCCCCATTCCAACCTTTCCTCCACTCAGATTTCAGAATGATCTTTCCATGAAGTTCAGGTGTGATCATGTCATACCCCTTCGGTAAACTCCATTGGCTCCCTTTTATCCAAGAATCAAATATAAAATCCTCAGTTTGGCATTTAAAACCCTAGCCCCTTCCTACCTTTCTGGTCTTCTCATACCTGACTTCCCTGCAAGTCCTTTGCAATCCAGTAGCATAGTCCACCAGCTATGTGCCAGGTACCATGCAAAACACAAAAGTCAAAGACAGTCTGTGCTCACAGTCTAACGGGGGAGATGATATGCAAGTAACTATGTAAAACAAATCAAATACAGGATCAAGTAGAAATAATATCCTCACTAGTTCTTAGTTCTCTACTTTGTAAAATGAAGTATATTCTAATAATATTCCTTCTGTCTCCAGCAATTGATGTTCAACATTCTGAAGAAGAGTAATATGTTAGATGGGATGCTGAATTTTAGGAAGATGAGGGTTTAAGCTTTGGATACTCAGTAGCTATGTAACCTTGGGCAAGTCACTTAACCTCTCTGTGCTTTGGTTTCCACATTTGTAAAATGGGGAGAATATTATCTGTACCTTTTATTTCCCAGGGGTATTATGAGAATTGAATGAGATAACATAAATAAAGCAAACCCTAAGTACTACATAAATGTCAGTTATTATTTCCCAAGCTCCCCTCCAGTTCCTATAGTCTGTCATGACTAGTAATGTAAAGCATTGCAAATAGTTGCCATTAATAGGGTAGATTTAAAGCTGGAACGATCACAGAATTCTAGTGCAAGTGAACACCAGAGGTCATCTAGTCCAGTCCCCTTATTTTACAGAAGAGGAAAATGAAGTCCATGTTTCTTGCTTAAAGTCACACAGATAATAAGAAGGAGCCTTTGAGTCCATATGATCCAACCAGATTTTACAGATGAGCCAAATGGTTACATAGATCATGAGGAAGACAGGATTCCAGCTGAGGTTCTCTGGCTCCCAAATCGAGCATCGATTCCACCATACCAGGCTTACTTCCATATGGAATTCACTGATCTAACTGCAGGTCAAACAAAAATTCCACAGAAGTAGTATGTGAATTCTTGCTTGTGTTTTGTGAACTACTTATTTATTCAAAAAAATTTTCATTTTTCCTGCTAAAAAGAAAGGTGTGCTAGAAGGTAGAGAAAAGAAGAAATGCTAGGGAAAAGACAAAAAAAAAAAAAACGAGTAAATGCTCTGAGGTGCATAGGCAGAATAAAACCAGTTGCCAGGGGAAAGAATAAATAGGCAATAATATTTTTTAAAATATGTTAATATTGGGAGTGAGGAGGGTGGGTGAGGAGGAGAAACTAAATAATACAGTTGTTCCTTTTTATTTTTTTAAAAACCATTTCAAATTGCAGGGCAGCTATTAATTAGGGAGTTGGAAGGTTGTGGGATATTTTAAGTTGTTTCTCTTATTCTCATGAGCTGGGAAGGAAGGGAGGTTCTTGGGCCAAACTGGTCTGTAACATGACGTTTTATAGGATGAACTATCTTTAGTGCCTGAAGGTGTGGAAGAAGAGGGTTATTTACAAAAGATGTAAAAACATCAAGATTAATGAAATAAATATATGTATTTTTATTCATTGATACAATAGTGCCTGACTCTATGAGCCTGTTTTGGGGTTTTCTTGGCAAAGATATTGTAGTGGTTTGTAATTTCTTTCCCTGGATCATTTTACAGATGAGGAAACTGAGGCAAACAGGGCGAAGTGACTTGCCCAGGAAAACACAGCTAGTAAGTGTTTGAGGCTAGACGTGAACTCAGGAAGATAAGTCTTCCTGACTCTAGGCTTGAGCCCTATTCACCGTGCCACATAGCTGCCCCTTACTATTCTTAGAAGAAAGAAAAAAAAAGAGAGCATTCAGGGTCAATGCAGTGAAATTAAAGGGGAAAACTCAGGATTTCCATTGTGATTATGGGAATGTTTGCTCATATTAATAACACTTTAGGACTTCTAATGGTTTAATGCACAATGACTCTGCTGGGGGGTACATAGTAAAAGTATTATGACCTCTCTTTTAGGAAGGAAGAAATTGTGGCTAAGTGAGGTTAGGGGACTTGTTCAGGGTCACATGTGAGAAATGGGGTTTAAACATACATGTCCTGACTATAAACCCAGTGGTGTTCCCAACACACTCACAGTCTTCTAGTCCAAGAATCTTTACTGAAATGTAGACTGCTCTTCCAAAGACCCATCTTGTCTCCAGGAATCCTAAGGCCTAGTATGGAAAGAAGAATTTCCTGTGTATGTGTTACTTGAGTGGCTAACAGATAAGTGAGCCGATGTAGTGAAGTAGAATGTCCAGGGAACTTGAAATGGGAAAGACTCAGCTTATGCCAGTTACTGGCTTTACAATTTGTAGCATATCACTGGACTCTTCTTCCTCTGTACAATGCCTGCCATCTACCTCACAGGGCTGTTGTAAGGATTAAGTGAAATACGGTCAGTAAATGTACTTTGTAAACATTAAGTGCTTCATAAATGTAAAGCAATGTAAAGTATTACTAGTAGTTGTCAATAGTAGTTAGGGTAATAAATCCACTATGCTTTAAACCCTTTTACCAGCACAAAACTCCTCTCTCTCCATATACACACACATTATGCTCCCCTACCTGCCTGCTGCATTTATCTAACAATTTCTCATCCATTGCCCTCAGGAAAGCTATTCTTTAATAGCCACAGTGTTTTTCCTGAGCTGGATCAATACATGTTGTGTATAAAAAGGGAGGGGACACAGAGAGAGGCTGGTTGATTTGTCTCAATCTCATAGCAAAGTCAAAGACTGAACCAAAAATAGGATTCTGAAGTTTTCTCCACCTGCAAGCCACATTGTTAACAGAAACCAGATCTAAAGTCTAGATCACTGCTAAGAGCATATCAAGGAAAAGAAAAAAATATATATATATACACACAAAAATCCAACCTCATCCCATGGGTCCCTGCAGGAGCCAGAGGGAATCAGTGAGTAGCTGATCTACTCCACCTCAAGGCCCATGCACACAGGCACGAACACACCCTTCCCTGGCTGGCAGGCCTCACTGGAGGCTGCATGCATCTCTATTCTGAGACTCTTTCCTCTGTAACCATCTGAAAATGAGTGCTTTATTTTGGTAAAAATTCATTTCAAAATTCCATAAAGCAGATGCACACACATACACACCCTTTTCTTTCACTTAATCAGAGCTGTTGAGTAAACTACAAAGCAACTTTCCCGCCTGGCGCCTGACTTTTGTCCTGAGTTTTGGGGGATTGCTGTCAGGTGAGGCAGCCTGACTTTTGTCCTGAGTTTTGGGGGACTGCTGTCAGGTGAAGTGGTGTGGACAGGGTCTTCTCAGTCTGGGAGCTGGCTAGAAGGGGCAATTTGTTCCACAGGCAGGCAGGCACCAGGAATGCTCTCTGCATTTAATGGAGCTCTTACTTTGCCAAAAAGGAGGGGTGGGGGTAAGGGGGAGAGAAATGTTTTATGTTAAATTTATGATGTTTCTACAACTGTGAAGCAGCCAGCTTTCTAACTCCAATGCCTCACAAATTCCTTTTTACATAAGGCTTTGATGGGTGGGTATAATTAGGGATTCTTCAAATGGTCTTTGCCTTCTCGTGGTGAGCTTTCAGGTCCAACAAGCTCCTGCAGGTACAGCTGGCTGGAATGCTGGCGGCTGGAAAGAAACCTTGTTAGGAGCCAGGCCAGGCCCAGCCCAACCCGGCCCAGCCCTTCCCAGGCTACTCTGGGGCAAATGCATGTCCTGCTTCCTTACCTCAAAAGGTGGGGGGAGGTACAGGGAGGGAGGACTGTAAATATGTGTGTGTTTGCATGTTCGTGTGTGTGTGTGTGTGTGTGTGTGTGTGTGTGTGTGTGTGTGTGTGTGTGTGTGTGAGCATGAGTCCATAGAGGCAGTTTGGATAGTTGGATAGGGCCAGAACTGGAGTTGGGAAGGCTTGGGTTCATATTTGCCTTTGACACTAGTGACTGATTGGTGGAGAAACCATTACATTTTGTAATCTCATCAAGGTCCAAGTGACTGTTTAGAGCAAGGGTCCTTAACCTTTTGGGGAGACATGGACCATCTTTGGCAGGCTGCTCAATGAAACCTATGGACCCCTTCTCAGAGGTTTTTAAATACACAAAATATGAAAGGGTATATATAATTATGAAAATGCCTTTTAAAACCAAGTTCATGGACCCCAGATTAAGAACTGGTGCCCTAGGGTTTTTGGTGGGGGTGAATAAAAAGGATTTCTACTCTTAGGAAATCACAGATCTTTGACATGTTCTGGTATGTTTTGATATGACATTTCATAAAATGGGTGGTTGGGGTGGGAGGGAGTGGTTTGAACAACCACAGCCATAGGGAAAATCAATGAAAACCACTGTAAGATATCTGGGGCTAGACCAACCTATAGTTGAATTCTTTCTTCATTTGTTGCCAAGGCTACTATGATCCTAGCACACATTTTAAATCCTAGTACTTAGGATAGTCTTGCATTGTGCACTATGAATATGTAGGTAGTTAATACTGACATTTGGTAATGCTGAAAACAGATAGTTATGAACTATACTTCAGTCTAACTCAGCAAGCATTTATTAAAAAACTATTGCATGCAAGGCACTTGGGTCACAAAGACCAAAATGGTCTCTGCCTTCAGTGGTGATTTGGGCCAAGCAGAGAAAATGGTTCAGTGCCCTAGAGGGTCCCTACCATGGAGTAGGATAATCTACATTCATACTTAATTTGGACAGTATTCTAGCTATATGACTTGGGGCAAGTTACTACTCCTCCCTAGGCATTGGTTTCCCCTTCTTCAATAATGAGAGAGGGCTGGGCTCCATGATGTGGAAAGTCCTTAACAAATCTAGATTCTTTGAGAATTCCAATAGATTTAGAACTAGAAGGGGTCAAAATGCCCTTCTAATCCAATTCCTTCATTTAAAAGATGAGGAAACTGAGGCTGGGCAAGGTAGTAATTTTCTCATGATTACATGGGTTTAAGTAGCAGAGTTAGGTCTTTACTCTGAGTCCATGCTTTTTCATCTATATTAAGGAGGACAAGTTGGCTGTTCAGGGGGAAAGTCAACAGTTTTGGCCTGGTAGATTTTCAGTAGCCATTTACAAATTTTGTTTAAATTCTGAGACCTGGAATGAAACTCATTTTAGAATTCTTTGGTTTTAGTCATTCCAAAATGATTTTCCTTTAAAAGAGGTAATCAAATTAACACAATGTTTCCATTTGGAAACTGGTCAAAGTAACCGGCAGGGGGTAATATGTGCTGGAAATTACCCCATTAAGGAAGTATTGCAGCCAAATAGTTGCTTCCCCACATCTTGAAAAAAAATCACAAGCTACAATTTTACAGTAGGAGTGGATGACCTGTGTCTGTGGAATGAAGAATTGCTCAAAAATAAAGGCAGTTCTCTTTAAGAAAACCCAAGATATTAAAACCAAGACTTTGAGTAGATAAATCATTGAGATATCCTTTCAATAATGAGCTCTGTGGTGGATCTGAAATGAGATTTAACATCAATATTTGATTTACATACATATGCATTGAGGGTTTTAGACTTTGCAGATTTTGAGCATCATTTAGTATGAATCACATAGGAAGATATGCTAATGGTAGGATATGGTTTTAAATTTTCATTCGTGCTGTTTCATCATTATAATACTTGACACCATTAAAGTACTTTTTTTTAAATGCTGCTATTACTGACTGAATCCACACAAGACTCCTATATGGCAAAGTATATTATTCATTTTCATTTCCATTGGTTGAAAAATAATTTTTCCCCCAAAAATTATTGTTGCTCCTTTTAATAAATAATACATTAATAAATAAACATTAATAAATGTTGCTCCTTTTTCATTTCTAGTCATTGGCTCATGATGATAAAGTCAGAATGCCATTTTTATTTTATATAGATCTGACTTTTCTGTCCTTAACCACACTTTCAAGTGGTATAGTCACATTAGATGAAAGATTTCAACATTCTAAAATGATCAATTGTTAGAAGTGCTTTAGAGATCACCATCACCAAGCCCTTTTGTCCCTACTGGCAAAATTCAAATCGGTTCAGCGAGAGTCTGTTTGCTCTAAATTATGACACAGAAATAGTAATTAATAAACACCTCTTTAAGTTCTACTAAGTTGTATCTACTGCAGAACCATATTTTCCATTGGGGGAAAATATTTAATTCTTATTGTTTATATATCAGTCATTTCTGTATATTCCATGTCCTCACTCCAAACAGATTGAACCATTCTGTGTAACACAGAAACAGTTAAGAAAAAAACAATGATAATGAAGAAATTTATTTAGCAAAAAAAAAAAAAAGAGATAGGGGCAGCTAGGTGATGCAGTGAATAGAGTCAGGAGGACCTGAGTTCAAATCCGACCTCAGACACTTAACACAAAAACTAGCTGTGTGACCTTGGGCAAGTCACTTAATTCCAATTGCCCCCCCCCCCAAAAGAAACATATTCAATTAAACAGTTAATATATGTTTAATTAGGGCAGTACTTTATCTTCTCTCCTCCCCCCTCCTGGAAGATGTTCTCTTATTCAATTGTTTTTCATTCATATCTGACTCTTTGTGATTCCATTTGGGGTTTTCTTAGCAAAGATACTGGAGTAGGTTGCTGTAATGGAAATGCAGATTTAAGTATCTTCCCTGCTCCTAGGCCCTTTGATTGGCTTAAGAGACCCTGAAAACCTTCCTTGATTTGAAAATATACTCTGCCTCCTAATGGCCTGAATATGGTCACATGGAGCCTGTGGTAGGAGGCTTGGTTTTCAGGAATGACCGCACCCTTGATGCTGTATGATTGGGCAATGGGTCAAGAGGGTGGTTACATTCTCTGAGCCAGGAGAAGGCTATATAAACCCTGATGGGAGGCTTTGCTTTGGGGCTCACTTTGAGAAGTGTTGTGTGATTTGACCAGATGAGACTCTGGGCAGCCGTTAAGAGCCCCCAGGCTTTGAAAACCCAGATGTTGATGCTTCCCTCTCTGGTAACTGTGATTTTGATATTGATAATGGTTGGACAGGGAGGCTAGGTGGTGCAGTGAGTAGAGCGCTGGCCCTGGAGTCAGAAGGACCTGAGTTCGGATCCGGCCTCAGACACTTAACGCACACACAAACAAAAACCTAGCCATGTGACCTTGGGCAAATTACTTAACCCCAATTGCCCTCCAAAAAGCCAAAAAAAACAAAAAACAAAAAAAGATAATGGTTGGACAGTTTGGAAGCCTGTTTGATCTGTCTGTATACTCTGAAGTTCAGGGTGCTGACCTTTTCCCCCTGAACTAGGTAAACGATCCATGATGTTTGATTGATTAAAGTAAGCTTGTTAACCCATTTTGAGTTGCTTTCCTTTAGAAAAGCAGATCTAAGAACCTGTGTTGGCAGCCACCCTGGGGATGTTAGGGTGCTTGCTGCTACAGTTGCCATTTCTTTCTCTGGATAATTTTACAGATGAGGAAACTGAGGCAAACAGGGTTAAGTGACTTGCCAAGGGTCACACACAACTGGTAAGTGTCTGAGGCTAGATTTGAACTCATGAAGATGAATCTTCCTAATGCTCTACTGCTCCACCTGCCCCTCACCTCTCCTACATGCAGCTATTTGCTACGTATTGAGTCCCCTGTTCATTCAAAATAT
Organism: Gymnobelideus leadbeateri; assembly: GCA_011680675.1. Taxonomy (NCBI): domain Eukaryota; kingdom Metazoa; phylum Chordata; class Mammalia; order Diprotodontia; family Petauridae; genus Gymnobelideus; species Gymnobelideus leadbeateri. Next base: position 171,035 of record WOXC01008919.1, on the reverse strand, counting down.
GCTCAAAATACAAAAAATGAGATGCCCAGGAAATATTCAGATTGTATTCATCATTACATTCAGTCTTTGGTCCTGATAAGCTAATCTTCACTAAAAGATGGCATCCTCATACACATAAATACATAATACTTCCCCCACACTGATTTGGAATATCATTAAACTATTATAATCACATACTGCCATAACGACTTGGGCCCTACCAGAAGATCCTTAGGCTCCAGCCAGGATGATTCTGATGCCTTTACCCTGTCCATTCAGTTGCAGCTCTCTGAGCACTGAGATCTCAATTCCTACAGAGCTGATTCCAATAGCACCAATTCTTACAGTGCTTTAAGGTTTGCAAAGCACTTTTCTTACCACAACCCTGTGGGCTAGGCCCCCCCATTTTTACAAATGGGAAAACTAAGGCCAAAAGCGAGCTGAAAGCCACACTGTATTAGTGCCTGGTCTTCAGGTCAGGTTTAATTTGTGGTCTTCAATGTGTGGTTCTATTTGAGTTTGACATCACTGGTTTGGACCACGTGGATTAGGTACATGCTACACGCTCATGGAAACAACATATCCTCAGTGCACATGCTAAAAAATGGCAACTGAGTAAATTTTGTTTAGTGCATGCCGGAGTTGCAATGAACTGGTGAGTTATTGTCCATCAAATCTGAGAGAGTCTGCTTAGAATCTGATAGCTGGATGCAACATTAGGCATTGTCTCTTCCAATTTCCTAACACTACATTTATAGAAACTGAGGCCCAGGAGTTTATACTGTATTGAGAAGAGTGTTGGGAGTCATAGAAAGAGAGTTTAAGTCCCAACTCTGATGCTTACTGCTTATGTGATATTGGACAAGAGACCAAACCTCTCTGAGACTCAGTTTCCTCATCTGTCAAATGACGGGGTTGAGTTGTTGACCTTTAAGGTCCCTTCTGACATTATAATTTTATGACTTGTCCAAATCACACAATTGGTTAGTGGATGGATTAAGACTAGACACATTCTTGACTTTCCACTAAACTATACAACCTTCTTAAAAAAGTATAATTGGGGAAAATGTTTCTAATGCAATAGCTTATCCTCAGGTCTACTTTTGAGAAAGATTCCTAATTCTCTACATGAAGTTACATAATCTTACAAGTCCAGAAATGAGGTTACAGATACAGACTATTTCCCCAATTATAGCCCTGTCTTGAGAAGAAGGTAGTAACTGGTATGTAGAATAATTAAGGCATATCCAAGGGTCTAGAACAAGGAAGCTCTACCTCATACCCAAAGATAAATTTGAGCATTAACTAGGTGGAATTCCCCTCCTTCCAAATAGTTTCTTAGCTTTTTGTTGGTAAAAATTTCAAAACAATTTATTATACAGACAATAAAAAAGCATACTTGTTATTTTTAGGCAGTCTCTGAAATGTGGCCTCTCTCTGATCTTATTCTCATTGGCAGGAGAACTAGTATGAAATTAATATCCTGACTTGTTGAAAGGTAAAAAAAAGCAATCCACCAACTTACAGCATGGCACCTGCTATCTGGAAAGAGTCAGCTGTAACCTGTAAGTATAATTTCCCTTAATCCACAGTCAAAAGCTCAGGGTTAAGTTTCCCCCAAGGCTTCTAAAGGCAGCTCTGAGGCATGTCAAAATAAAAGGATCCAGTGTTTATTTTGCCCAATTAAAGGCAGTCCTATGTTTGATAAGAATGCCAGTATCAATTCTATGAAGACGCCTTGTTAAAAACACCAGTGTCTATTGTTGGTCACCAAAACAAATAACATGGTAGTTTCTCAAAGAAATGTTGAAAACAAAAGATTTTGCAAACTCCATCAATTTGTTCCTGATTCAAAGAACTTAAAAGAACATAAAAAAAAAAATCACTAAACTACTTTGTTCTGTATGGCAATTGATACTTCAGGTCTATTGATGGAAACTCAAAATGAAGAAACTCTTAAAACATAGGGGACATGAGAACATTTACTATATAAATTTTGCATTGTGCATATTTTGTATTTTATGGATAGACATCCATCATATACCTTTTCTTTTCAATATTAATCAGATGATGGTATATGGCTACAAGTCGTGGAATGCCACAATCTCAGAAAAAATTAAATTAAAGATGACTCAAAGGATGGTAGAAAGACATGGAGTGGGGAGGAGAGGTAAGCAGACGGAAGTATATCAACAGCAGTGATTTGCGTGAAAGCCAAGGCTGGGGACATATTTCAAAGGAAGAGCCAGACATGAAGTGAATAGAGAGAGAACAGGTGTTGCATTGAGAACCCACAACATAACAGCTTGGAAGTCACTTCAAAGCACTTTAGCAATATGATGGGTATCTCATCTCCAGAGGACTTAGACTTGGATATGCCCAAGGGAGGGGTGGCAATATTTACAAGTGGAGGGACAACCCTTGCTAAGGAGACCACAGATCCATCAAAGTGTCAGAATATCTCTGTGCATTTGAAGGAAAGCTAGTCTATCTTCTCTGTGGTTAGCATAGAGGCTCACCACCAGGTTGGTCTTTTCCAGCCACAGTGACCTTTGGAAAATACCAACTGCATTTGGTAGGGGCTGTGATCTGAGTCTTGTCACTGAAGTCACTGAGTGAATGTCACTGAAATGCTGATGGGTAGAATCAGGAAGCAAAAAGACCAATGAATTAGAGGGATTTTTATTTAGCTTGGATGTTTTCATGGAACTGCGCTTTCTTGGTTGAGAATTATTGTTATTTTTTTCATTTGTGGCATGTATAACAGGGGACCATGATTTTAGAGCTGAAGGGACCTTAGAGGCCATCTATCCAACTTCTTTTTACAGATGAGGAAATTGAGGTCTAGGGAGATGCTCAACATCTCACAAGTAGTGATAGAACTGGACTGAATTTATAATGATTCCAGATCCCCTGCTCTTTCCATCACACTTCAGATTCAGTGTGCTTCAACTAAAGGAATTTTTGAATTTATAAACATTACAAATGTAAACTTGCAACTTCCAAGGACCTCTTACTCACTTAACAGAATAAAGCATATGCAAAGCTTCACTCAATTTCACATAAACAGAATCAGAAAAATATCCACTGTCTACTTAATGCTAACCTGAGACTTTTCAAAACACAAACTCCTATCACAAAAAAATAAAGATTAAAAAAGTGGCCATGAAATAATTTTTTAAAAACACAAAAGCAAACATCCCCCCAAAAAACTCACACATGCACACTCTGCAAAATTAAAACAATGAGAACTCATTTCTAGCTGTCTATAAACTCAATCATGAACTTCAGAGAAAAATAAATAGCTTTTAAATGTTAATATTTTGGTAAATTCGGAGATGATGGCTTTAAAAAATCGTCCTAATAATGTGTCCATTTTGTACTTACCAACACTTGGTCCCACCTTCACTTAAGCCAAACAGAGGATTGAGACTATTATTCAGATTTTTGCCTGATAATTATCTAAGCCTTCCACTTAGCACTATCTATAGGGGTGCAGATAGAGCTGGGCCTGGAGTCAGGAAATTTCATCTTCCTGAGTTCAAATCTGGCTGCAGATACTTACTAATTTGTGTGACACTGGGCAAGTCAGTTAGCTAAGTTTCCTCATTTGTAAAATGAGCTGGGGAAGGAAATGGCTCTGTCTACGTGGCAACAGCATTTTTAACGTTATTCATTTATTTTTAATAGCATTTGGCCAAAGCAGGAATTTTTCATGACTTTCCAGTGGCTGTGTAAAAAGCTCTCTGAACAAGATGATGCCTAACCTATGACAGAATTGCTGGCCAGTTGGAAAAAGAGCAGTCATTTGGCAGAGATTAAAGAGGAATCAGTCTTCCTGATTCCTAGGGACAGTCCTTGTTCACCCCATCAGATACATACTGGCTGTGTAACCCTAACAGTGCCCTACGAAACTCTAAGACTGATTAAGAATTTCAGAGAAGGTTTGCATCTTAATTGACAGGGGTAGTTTCTTCACTGAGAGTTCCATACTGGAGTGAAATCACAAGTCTGGTCCAAAAACAAAAAATAATACCTCCCCCCAAAATAAGGAATGAGGGTGGTAAACAGAACAATATCAGGGAAAGGTAAACCTTATCAGGGTCCTCTCTTCTTTCCAAGTCATTTTCCACTAGAACTAAGAATCCAGTCCTCTTTTCCAGGCCTGCTAAGACCAGAATGCAGGGTTTGTTTCCTTTTTGACAGCTGGTGACCTCACAAGGACATATGGAGAAAATACAATACAGTACAGGAGTCACTCATTATTAATCACCCCTGTGTATGTGGTCCTATATGTAAATAAACAAAACTGAGTCAAAAGAAAGAGCTTTGGTCCTTAAAAAGTTTTTAAAAGAAACTAGGCATGTCGACTTTTCCAAAAGTATATTGAAAATCATTTCTGGTTAAATTACTCCCAGAGCTGACTGTAGAGTTCCACCATAGACACACATTCCAGAGCTCAAAGTACCTGGAGGGTGGGGAGCTGGGAGCTACCATAGAGGAGACTTGGGTGGAGCTAGAACTAGAGCTTTCCTGAAAGGGCAAGGACATTTCTCTTCTGAACTTCCCGCTTTGGTTCTAGCTATTGAGGCTACCTCAGAAGCAAGAGTCAGAGCTTGGGAGAAGATGAGAGGCTGGGAAGGGTCCCTGGGAATAGACCTTTCTGCTTATATATAAATTTCCCAGAGAAAATCAGTTATACTACTTTGATAATTAAACTTATTTGAAGTTTTGAAATATCGATTGATGCTGACTTTTACTATTTTTAGGATTTCTGCCTGCCTCAGGCTGTAAAACAAATGGATTGACCTCTGAGGTGAAAGGCTGTAACATATAGCTAGCATTCATATAGAGCTTCACGTGGGAGGCATAGAGGTAATAGTGTTCATACTTGTACAGTGCTTTGAAGGTCTCGAAAAGTATTTTCTCTGACTTTGGTATATTGTGGTTATTTGCTTTGAGCTACAGTGTGATTCCTCACTGTCTCTTGTGTGTGTGTGTGTGTGTGTGTGTGTGTGTGTGTGTGTGAGAGAGAGAGAGAGAGAGAGAGAGAGAGAGAGAGAGAGAGAGAGAGAAATCCTGGATCTCAGAATAAAGGCTGTGAATATAAAGGCTTTTTCTTGAATCTTTCCTGTCTTTCTTATCTGGGTCTAAGACGTCATGGGTCAAGCATAGATGAAAATATACATAAGGCCTAAAGTATTTTTTCCCCAAAATGAAAGAAACTGGCATAAAAGTTTATGTGTTTATTTATATGCACAACTTAACTAACAAACTGTTGACAAGAATAAAAAATTAACCCAGACAAATAAATCAAAAAGAGTGTTTGTGTTATCATCACGATTTTTTCTTTACTGGCCTTTATTGTACAAGTCTTGTCAATAAGTTTCAAAAGGACCAACATTTTGTTTAAAAAACAACTCAAGTAACTGGTTATTCACTGCAAAGGTCAAGATTTCATAACATGGCTTAGAGAGAATCGGCATCCTGCTGTACTAAGAGACTAAGATCAGCTCTATTGGACAAAATGCTCTTCATCTTAAAATAAGGGCTCCCATTTATTCAATTCAAACAATAGGGTTCATTTATTTGGCTGAAAGTGAACAATTTCTCCCTCCGCACCTCAGTTCTTAGAATCTCTCATTCCACTCAAATCTCACCTGTTGGGGGAAGATGTACTTCCATTTTCTGGGATGCTTCAAAAAGTAATGTTGTCACTATTGAACTTATGATCAAAACACAACTGAATTTTTCATAACCTCAGAAAATCCATAACTGGTTAAAGCAGACCCAGAAGTTCTAGGACGTATCAATTTGGTTGTAAATTGAATACCAAATACAGCCTTTCCTTGTTCATGCCACTTGTAATGTCTTAGACAAAAGTTAGCAACTTCTTCTATTTTGAGTTTTTTCGCAACAAAAGCATTTTGTCCTTGAAATTTAAAACTACTTTAAAAAATAACTTTAACATGCTGCCAATGGGAATTAGACACAATTCTGATTCATCCTCCAGCCCAAGTCCTGGGAATTTAATTGGAAAAGAGCTACTATATTTTTTAATAGTATAAGCAATTACCTGACATAAATTGAAAAAGATTTGTCTATAGATTGTGTTATTCTGTTTTTTGTCATTACTAACCCTGAATTATGTTTTTTGTTGATGCTGAGTTACCAAATAGATGTTTCGCTATGCCCTAAAATTTGTCACTTGGGAGCAGAGAACAGGAAAGTTAAAGATTATGCACCTGAGTAACTTAAAGGGAAGTTTAGAAGTCTCTTTTTGCATTTGACAACCTTGGAAACTGATATGGTTTTATTATGAGAATGACATTAGAGTACATTCATTATCATCTGCTATGCTGCTGAGCTCAAGGACCACTGGACTCAACTATTTTATTTGCTGCTGAAACTTCCTGCATATAGCGAAAACTCCTTGAGGACAGGGACAGGTTTGCTTTTGAATTTTTATTCTCAATGCAATGCACATAGTAGGAACTTAATACATGCATTTTCATTCATTCATACATACTTTCAAACCTAAAACATATTATACATGTATTATTTACAAAGCTCAATTGATTACTTATCTAAAAATAGTAATAAGGGGGCAGCTCTATGGGACAGTAGTTAGAGCCCTGGCATTAGGAGGACTCGAATTCAAACATAAGCTCAGACACCTATTAACTGTGTGACCCTGGGCAAGTCACTTAACCCTGATTGCTTCCAAAAAAATAGTAATGAGCAGGAAAAGTTCTTCCTTCCATCTTCTTTTCCTTCCTTCAAGTGCTACCACCTACATAAAGCTTTTCCTGCTTCAGCAAGATGTTAGCACCTCCAAGTTACTGGGGATTTATTTTTTTACATATTTCATATGTATTTCCATAATGTTCTCTTGATAGAATATAAGCTTTTTGAGGTTAGGGACTGTTGCTCTTCATTTTTTTATTTCCAGTCCTGTGCCTGGCTTATGTTAGCTGCTTCATAAATAGCTGTTTGATGAAATCCCTATCTTCCATCCTTTCTCCCTTAGCTCATGCTTAAATACTTAAGTTTTCTATCTCTCCTGGTTTTTTTTCTTACTGAAGGAGGGTGTGTGTGTGTGTGTGTGTGTGTGTGTGTGTGTGTGTGTGTGCGCGCGCGCTCGCGCGTGTGTAACATTAGCATATCAAAACTTCTGCCAATGAAGAGTTCTGAGTATCTACTATCGCCTCGACCATTCAACTTCCCAACCCTCTGTGTTTCTCCCAGTGGACATAGTCAATGACCTTAAGAAATAGACAAAAGAAAAATCAGAAGAGTATATAAACTTCACAGTAGCCATAGTAGCATTTTCACTTGAAAGTAACCCAAGAATAAATTGTACAGTTTATATAAACATATGTAAGGCATCTGAAAAAAAAAAAAGAGCAGTTATGTTAATGGACCTCCTACAATTTCATACCACTTGTGGCCCTCCCTGTACTGCTGGGCTAAGAAATACACTGCCAGATGAGGACCCAGAGCTGCTTTTCTTCTGCAAGTAGGGAATCTATTCATTCCAGTGACGTTGAAACTAACTTCTAGGTGCCCTGTAGCCAATTCTACTGCCACCCATCTGCCTCCAAACCCATGTGCCATATGCTCTGAAGGCAGCAATGCATAGTGAAAAGATGCTTGAACTGGGAGCTAGAAAGGGGTTTCTAGTCTTGTCCCTGGTATTTGTGTTACTTTAGCAAATCACTTCAAATCTATGTACTCAGTTCCCTCATCTCTTAGCATACAGGGACATCATGGTCTACTCCATAAATCTGCTTACTATATGGTAAAATTTATCACTCAAGTTGCTTCCCTCATCTTCCTAGGTTTGGGGTGGATGGAGGGTGTGAATATATTGATATTCCTGCCAGTTGATAGCACTTCATCTCCACCTGTCTTGGGCCCCCAGTAATTAAAGGAACCAGAAGAGGTGACAGGTGTTAGTGGCGGGTGATTTGGCTTGAGGGATATGGCGCTGAAGGGTGACAACAGAAGGTTGTGCTAGACGCCCCTGGGATCTGTAAGTGAATTCTAAGTCACTCATGCTGGGACTGGTAAATAGAGACATGAATTTGGTTTCTGGCCCTTCTACAAATTCCCAGAAGCCTTAGTTGTGTTACTTATATAATCATACCTGATAGCTCCACAGTCCTATGATATTTTTAAACACTTTATATACTTCGTATCACTTAATTCTCAAAATAGACGTGTGCTAGATATTAAAGGTTCTATCACTACTTCACAGATGAGGAAACTGAGTCGAAGAAAGCTTAGGTAACTTGTCTGTGGTCATACAGCTAGTAAATGTGAGTGGGCAAATTAAAACTCAGATCTCTCCGGGTGAACGGTCTGGCAGACTCAGAAAAGATTTTGCCCAATCAATAATATTAGCTGATATTTGCATAGTGTTTATAAAGTGCTTTACAAATATTATGTTATTTGATCCTCACAATTACCCTTGGAGGTAGGTGCTGTTATCACCCCCAATTTATGAAGAAATTAAGGCAGGGGGGTGGCTAGGTGGCGCAGTGAGTAGAGTGCTGGCCCTGGAGTCAGAAGATCCTGAGTTCGGATCCGGCCTCAGACACTTAACACACACAAAACAAAAAACCTAGCCGTGTGACTTTGGGCAAGTTACTTAACCTCAACTGCCCTCCAAAAAGCAAAAAATAAATAAATAAATAAAAATTAAGGCAGACAAAGAATGAATGATGTGTTTAGGATTACCCAGTTTATAAAAGTATTTGAGGCTAGATTTGAACTAAAATCTTCCTGATGCCACGACAAGTTCTCTATCCAATGTACCAATCACTTATCCCTACCTGCCATTGTCCAATTGTACAAATACTGGATTTGGAGTTGGAGGAGCTGAGGGTGAGTGCTATCTGTGTGAACTTGGACGAGTCACTTAACATCTCTATGTGTCAGTTTTTTCATTGGTAATATGAAGGATTTGGACCAGATGACCTTAAAGGGACCTTCTAGCTCTGTATCTAGGATCTACCTTTAATTCAATTCAAGAAACATTTGTTAAATACTTACAACACATGAATCATTGTGCTAGAAAGTCCTTGAATTAGCTTACAACCTATTAGTAGGACACAAGATGAGCTTATGCATTTGTGTGCAAGAAAATCTGAAGAAGGGGGGAAGCTATTATTGACAATTAGGGGATTCAGGAAGAGCTGTCTGTAGGAGGTAGGAGTTGAGCTAAGCTTTGAAGGAATTCATATATTGTTGAACGTGGAGGTGAGAAGGCGTGCGTTCCATGAATTAGGGGTGAGGGTATGGAGGGTGTGGGGAGGAGTCAATCTGTGCAGAAGCACTGAGATATAAGTAGTTAACAGGCCAATTTAATAGCACTGGAGTGTGATGGGAATGATATGAATTAAGTCTGGAAAATTTTATGGAAGATAGACTGTATAGATCTATAAATACCAGACTGAGGAGTTTTATCCTAGAAGGAATAGGAAGGGCACTGTCGATTTTCGAATGGAGAACTAACATGGGCAGAAGTGTTTTGGGAATATTAAGGGCCACCCAGGTAGTGAAGAGGGTCCAGGTTTGGATTGGAGACTCAGGACAGTCTGGAGACTCAGCAAGACCAGAGTTAGAAAGAATCCTTACTCAGATGCACTCTAGTTGTGTGACCTTGAGCAAGTCACTTAACTTTGATCTGCCTCCGTTTCCTGATTTATAAAATGAAGATAGTAACAGCATTTACCTCCCAGGCTTGAGATAACATGAAATGCTTGGCAAACCTCGAAGTACTCTTTACAAATGCTAGTTGTTATATTATTACATTAATTTGGTTAGTGGGGGATGAATTGGAGGAGAATGACTGCATGTGAGAAGATTAATTAGGAGGCATGGTTGAGTACATGGAGGTTTATTGAAGATCTAGGTAAAGTTCTTGGGAAAAAGGTGGAATAATACCTTTCAGGGGTCCCCCCCAATTCTTGGTATGTTCTTTTGCTCAAATATATTTTTATGGAACACATTCTTGAGAGACAACATGGAAAGGTAGAAAGGAGCACCAGTCTTATGTTCAGTGGAACCTGGGTACAAATCTTCTGGTATATATTACCTGCATTAAAATGGGTACAAAAATGTATTACTTGTAAAAAAATTGGGTAAATTATTTTATCTCCATGAGTCTCAGTTTCCTTATCTCTAAAATGTTTGACTTAGCTTTAAAAAAGCTAGAAGGTGACCTTGACATCTCCCCTTTTGCACTGAATTTGCCTTCCAGGGCCCCTTCCACATTTCTACTCCATCCCTTCAGGGCTCCAGTAATTCCCACACAGGCTGAGTCAGCATTCAGCTAGCTGCCAGAATAACTCTAAAAGCCCAGGGGGAGGAGTTGTAAACTCAGACACTTTTAATATCCATAAGCCTCTAGGGTCCTGTGAGAACCTTGGTAAAACTTTCTTTTGAAGCTCATTAAAAAATAATAATAAAATAAAAACTTTAGCTGACTGAGACTTTGACCCTTCACCACCCTGTGTCATGGTCCCAGGAAAGTCAATACCAAAGGCCTAGTATGGATACCTACCATTTCTAAGAGCTGTCAAATGAAGAATGGCCTTTGTTCTAGGGGGCACCAATCCATTTCAATTATACTGGAGAGAAAAATCATCACTTACTACTTACCTACATGTGGTCTGACAGTGTCTTAGTAAGATGTTTCATTTCTTCTCTCTAGGAAAATCAGAGGCTTATATATTCAGAGGTAAAAGGGACAATAGAGGTCATTGGGTACCAACCTCTTATTTGACAGATAAAAGAAACTGAATCTGAGTGAAATTAAATGGTTTGCCCAGGTTCACATAGCTAGTTTTCTCTGTTTTCCTAAGTCATGCTGCTTCTTAAAAATCTAGTTTAATATGCTAGGATTTCCTTATGTTTAGTCATATATTTTTTAAAGATTTAACTTTTAGATTCATATATCCTTTCTCTTTAAAAACTCTGTATCCATATGACCTAGGGGATCAAATATAATATCCACTGTTTGCCTTTGAAAATCATCATAACCTGGCTTCCTCCTACCTTTCCAGTGTTCTCACACTTTATTCTCCTCCACACTCTTTGGGATCCAGTAGCTTCTCCACTGTTCCTCACACTCCTCATAATGTAAAACACTCCATCTCCCAACTCTGGAACATTTTCATAGACTGTTTCCACCATGCCTCCAACACTCATCCCACCTCCCAGATTCCCTGGATCCTTTCAAATCTCAGCTAAAGTGCCACCTTCTGCAAGAAATCTTTCCCAGTTCTCCTTATTTGTAGCTCCTTTCCTCTGACACTACTATGAATTTTTCCTGTCTGGATCTTGTTGGTACAAGTCTTCCACATTGTCTCCTCCACTACACTTCGAGTCCCTTGAGAGCAGAGACTGGGCTTGGGGAAGGGAATGAGGGTTTGGTTTGTTTCACCAGTGCCTTGTCACATAGGGTCCTTAATAAATGCTTGTTGACTGACAGACAATGGAGTATAGAATGGGGAACAGGGCAGGCAGGAGAAATGTTGGGCTGGTAAACAATGGCTGGCAGTCTAATGAGGTTGTTACCTTCAAGCATCTGGTGATGTGGTGCCTTGATTTTCCGATACAGATTAGAGTAAGCCTTCACCCAGAAGCTATCCTTCAAGCTTACTTGAGTCAATAAATGCATTGTAAACTTGTCTTACTATCATGCTACAGCTATCTTTGGCCATTTCTATTAACTGCATGGAGGAGGAATTGTAACAACTTGCCTAAGTGAGTGAAATGTTTCCTAAGTGTTAAAAAAAAGGAACCAGAGCAAGGGATAATTCACAAACAGAAGCAGGATCTTCCTTTAACTCTAAGGAGGCAACAGAATCTCATAGACTTGGGCATTGGACTTTGAGTTAGAGGACCCAGTAGAACCCCATCACCATTGCCTTACTTTCTCATTTTGGGATCTTGGACACGTGACTTAATTTAATTTCCCTGAGCCTCAGTTTTCTAATCTGTGAAACAGGCTTACTAGAACACCAAGGACAGATGTATATCTACCAGTGTTGTTTTGAGGAATACACCTTATAAACTGAAAAGAGGCACATAAATCTAAGTTATTATTATACTATGAATCATGCCCTCCCTCTTTCATTTGGAAGCCTATGTTTCGTCTGCCATTCACACATAACAGCTTGTTTTTCTTCTTTAAAAGGCAGTGGGAAAAAAGTATCAGCTCTGGAATCAAAAGGACTGGCATTCAGATCTCATTTCTAACACGTGTGCAACCTTGGACAAAACACTTAACCTCGATGGGTCTCAGATTCCTTATCTGTAAAATGAGGAAATTAGATGGCCTCAGGTCCCTTCCAGTCCACATGACTAAAAATTTCTATTATGGAGTGGGAGGGAGGAAAGAGTACAGCACTGGGGATATGACCATGAAGCATCAGTAAGAGAGAAAAATACAATATGATAAAATGAAGGTACTGGACTAGATGTCCTCTGAGAGCTTTCCTAGTTCTAGATCCATGATCCTTTTGCCATTTCAGTGAGCATGTTTTTATGAATCTATACCTCCAAACCAAGACCACATAGAATAGTGTAACAGGAGGACTGACTGGTGAGAGCCCAATCCCCCTGTTACAGCAGAAACATTGTTGGCCTTAGAACTGAAAGAGCTAGGCTTGAGACCCAGCTCTGACAATTACTAGCTGGGTGACCCTGGACAAGTATCTTTTATCTTTTCTTGGTTTCTCCCTTTGTAAAATGAAGGTTTTACAATGTACCTTTCAGAGTTGTTGTAAAGAATGTACCTTAAAACATGAAAATGTTCAATCATGTTGTAAAACTAATCCTCAAAGAAAAACACTTTCAAATGGTCGGGGATTGCAATTCAATCTATTATGTAACTTCAAGCTATCCTGAGAAGACAAAGGGAATCGAACCAGTAAGGGGAGCAAGGTGCGGCAAGGATCATATGATTGCCCTTGATGCTTTTTCCACTGCAATCATCCCTTCCTTGACTAGGTTGGGCTGGGAAGAAGACACTGAGGATGAATGAAGAATAACCAGGACAGAAAAATCTTGGCTCACAGAAAATGTCATTTCTAAGATTTTACCCAGATTTTAAAATGCCTCCAAGGTAGGTTTGTACAGGTGTTGCTGAAAGAAATTATGTATGTTTTGCTCTGCTTTATTTTTGTTCCACGGTCCAACAACGTAACCCTGGAATTATGAGAAATTGTTTGTATTAAAAAATGGGGAGCAGGATTAGATAGGGGATGAGAGGTGCTAACCAAGGTTAGCAAGTTGAGATTGGTAGAAGGTCAAAGGAGACAGAGGATGTGACAGTCGGTAAGATTATGCCATTAAAATGCCAGACTATATAATCAGACTTTAGTAGGTAGTAAGTAAAGTCAGAGAAAAGGTTGTTGAAGAAATAATGGAGAGGAATCAAGGGACCAAAAGGTCATGATGAGGTCCAAGAACAGATATGGCAGGAATGAAGGGAAAAATGGACGGAGATTGTGATCAAAGAGGGCAATTTCTGAAGTGAAACAGTTTTGAGGGGATAATGAAGCTTAATGTTTTCCTCACCCTGCTGTGTGGCTAAAATACACAAAAAGTGGAGGTGAAAGGCTGCAAAGGAATCTAACTTGGAAGACAGGGGATCAGAAGGTTTATTAGTGTGGAGACTGAAGTTTCTGAAGATGATGTCACGGGAAGTAATAGAAAAGAAATCAGATATAGTGAGGAAAATGTTCATAAGAGAAGTAAGGCATGGGAGAGGATAGCAGAGTCATATAATGTGAGTTTCAAATGCAGAGAAGTCATTGAATGATAATGGCAGGGCAAAGGTCTAAGGGTGACAATGAGTTTGCCAATTCTATCCTAGGCTTGGTGAGACTCAGGAGTTTGAGGTGGAGCTTCAGACAGAGTTCCCTGAGAAATATAGTCACTGGGGGACATTGGCCTTAAGTTAATGTAAGAGGAAGAGATGGTAGTTTGTTTTTTTTTTAAACACTGAAATCACAGGTCTGAAAAATAACCACAGCATCACCTGATAAAGCAAGAGTTTCTAAGGGTGCAGTGGAAAGAGTGAACAGGGTAGGATAGAGACTGGAGGGAATCTTGGGCTGAATACTTGAACATTGGGGTGAATAGGGATAAGGTAGGGAGAGGTAGTAAGGAGAGAGTAGTAAACAAGGCTTGTTCCTAGAGGTGTGCCCTTCTAGAAGAAAGGGATTAGGAGAGGAGGAAGCCGGCCTGTTTGTTGGAGAAGTTCATTAGAAATAATAATTAGGATAACAATAATAATGACTTACATGTATATAGCCCTTTGTAAAGTGCTTTACATACTTTGAGTATTATTATCCCCATTTTATAGCTGAGGAAACTGAGATTTTGAGTGAAAAGTTAAGTGACTTGTCCGGTTTAACAAGCGTTTGAGGCAGGATATGAACCTAGACCTAGGGGAAAACAAAAAGTAGACAGGCAGTGATGGGTCATAGAGAAATGAGTAGTTCTGTTTCCCAGTGTTCTGGTATGTGTGCTTTCACAGTTTGAGCCATTTCACTGTTGTTTGACTTCAATGGCCTATGGAGAAAACTGGAGGGGTAGAGAATGATGGAACTAGATGAAATCTTCCACAATCTAGATCCTACCATGCTCCCGAATCCTCCCCCCATTCTTTCTTTCTTTTGGAGGCAATCAGGGGTAAGTGACTTGCCCAGGGTCACACTGCTAGTAAGTTTTTGAGGTCACATTTGAACTCAGATCCTCCTGAGTCTAGGGCCAGTGCTCTATCCACTGTACTACCTGCCTGCCCTTCTCTCCCCATTTTTGGCAATCAATGCATGTATCCCACTAGAATTCCAGCCAGGAAAGTATTGGGTGGTCATTGTGGTAGCAAAAGACACACTACCCTAGGCTACAGAGGTGAGTAATACTATGGGTATAAATAACTGAAGACCTGGTTCTGCAGAAATAACAACTGTGAAGTCCGCTCACAGAACCATAATAAGATGTAATAGCCAGCTTCCACAGCTATGAAAACACTGCACTCACATAGCTCAGGAGTCAAAGGTGCACACTCAAGCACCCAGCTGTCATCAGATCTTGTGTATTTTTGTCATGGATTTATATTCCCACCAAAATGCTTGAACCAATCAGAATCTTTCCAGGTTTCTTATGCTCACAGATTTTTGAAAGGTTCAATGCAAAAAACCATGAAAAGGTGAAATGACACTCAGAGAAAGTGTCTTGATCACCCCAGTTTCTTAAGAAGGAGGAATTAATTTTCAGATGTTGGCTTATTTTTTCTGGCGGTCCCTTACAATCCCTGGTCGTGGACTTGAACTGGTTCACCCAGATGAAAAGATACACTTAATGAGCTAATAGTTCTTGCCCCATCTCTTGGGATGACTATATGAAGCTGGCATTTTGGTGTCTCACTTAAGGATCACCTGGTGTCAATTAAGTGTTATCTACCACATAGATACTACTCCTTCACCTAATTTGTATTCGTTTGTGGCTTGTGATGATACCAGGTACTAGTTATCGCATTTTTAAAGAATAGGACACGTGAGGTTCACAAGGACATCATTAGTTATAAAATGACTGTTTGACTTGCTTTAAGGATGCCTTGCAAATGTCCAGGTCAAAGGATGATCTATTGAAACCTTTAGGGCAGAGGAGGGCCATGACAGCTGTCTCCAAATATCTGAAGAGAAACTAGACTTGTTTTCCTTGACCCCAAGGGGCAGAAGTAGTGGCAATGGATAGAAGCTGCCAAAAGACATATTTAGGTCCAATGTCAGGAAAAGCATCTTAATTAGAGCTGTCCAAAGTGGGGTGGACAGCCTTGGGAGTTAAGTAGGTTCTCCCTCATTTTATCCTTACAACCCTGGAAGGTAGATACTATTCTTATCCCCATTTTGCAGATGAGAAAACTGAGGCAAATAGAAGTTAAGTGACTTGCCCAGGGTTGGCTGTTGATTCCTTTGTCAGCTTCCACCCCTCACCCCCTGCCCAATTCTATATTATTGCTTCTAATCTGTTGCAAGCTCAGAAGTCAGACAATCCAGTATATTAGAAGTGGGAGTAGAATGAGAATAAATAGCAAATCCCCTGTGGCCCTTACTCAGAGCTTATGAGTAACATGCAGAAATCTATGACATTCATTTAGATGGTTACAGTAGTTTTCTCCTATATTATCTCACTGTAAAATGCTTTTTAAACTTTAAAGTATTATATAGATGGTAGCTATTATTAGCTAGCTATTGCCCTAGTGTTCCCCTCTTCCCCCCCCTTTTTTTTTGCTTTTGGAGGGGGGAAGTCAGGGCAATTCAGGTTAAGTGACTGGCCTAAGGTCACTCAGCTAGTGAGAGTTAAGTGTCTGAGGCTGGATTTGAACTCAAGGCCTCCTGACTGCAGGGCCAGTGCTCAGGGATTCACTGTGCCACCTAGCTGCCCCTCTTTCTTCTTTTTAAATTTTGGAAAGCTGAAGTTATTAAAGAGCTGAATTCTGAATAGGTGAAGCATTCTTATATTTAATGTCCTTTACATTTAGAAGTACTTTAGACTGGATTAGATATTAGGTTCTCTGAGGGAAGAACCCCACTTTCTTCCACCCTATATTCACTGAGTTTTGGATTCTTAGGACATGGCTGATTTCCATTGTTGTTTTTAAGTGTTTAGTATTTTGTATCTGGGCAACTTTGTGAATGTTTAGTAACTGTTACCCAACTTTACCAAAGGTCTAATTTATTAAGGTAAAGAATTTGAATACAATACAGCACAGTGAAGAAAGATAGATTCAAATAATCCCCCCAAATTTACCACCCACCTGATGTTTTTCTCAATCAACTCTTTATAAAAACACCACCAAGTTTGCATTCCTACAATGAGGATTCTGAGGACAAAGTTTACTCAATTGAAATGAAGCAAAGAGCTGAAAAATTACCTAATTAACTAGTTCATATCGACCCACTTCATCACATTGCTCAATTTTCTGTTTTCCCTTGGCTATAGATTAAAAGTGAAATGACCTAGCTACTACTGCCCAAGCAGCTTGAGCAAGGTTGGGGCCTGATCTCCAGAAAATAACCTAGGGATCATTGCAGCTGCCTACCTGCAGAGCCAGCTAATTTATCAAGGTTTAAGGAACTGTGTGTTTTTCTAAAAACCAACCAACCAAAATACATTTACATAGAATCTTTGCTAAGGATACCAGAGGTTTTTAGTTATTAATGATCAGTTTCTCATTTTATTGCAGGGGGGAGTTAATTACATATTGAATTGAATTTGCAAGAGAAAAGGAAATGAGAATGATGTTAGAAAAGGGGAGATAGCCCTTGATGGTTATCTCCTTTTTCATGTTTTCACCCATAGGCATAAATACTAGTTGGGGGTAGCCTCTGTCTTGATGTACTGGTAGGGGATGGAAGGAAGGAGGAAGGGAGGAGAAAATGAATATTTCCTCCATAGTTACTTCAACAATATAGAGTCATGAAAAGTTTCCAAGAGGCCCAGGTTGGCTAATGGCTTATATTAAAAACAGAAAGAGAGATATTCAAATGCCACGACTCTTTGTTAAGATTGTCCCTTTAAGTAATCGCTTTTTACTTATTCTAATAAGATTAAAATATGTGCTTTCGTTTAAATCAAAGAAACTACTGGTTACTGAAGTGTATACGGAAGCAATCAGAATTTGCCAGAGGCATTGCTGACTGACCAAATAGCTTTAAAAAAAACACACAAAAACCCCAACAAGCCACTTTCTCCACTTACTTCCTTTTTTCTTTATATATTCATAGGTCTCAATGAAATTTCAAGAACTTATGGCAAATTTTAAAAGAACCTCTACACTCACCATCCAAAATAAATGAGTTCACAGCCCCCAGATCCAGTGCCCAGCACATTATGTAATCCATGTGTATTATACACTTTCCCAGAAATCTCCACAGAAATCCTTGGGGAGAAGGGATAACAGGGGAGGTGGGGAGACTGAGGCACTGACTAGAGAGGAAAAGAGAGGAGAAAGGGATATACTGTAAGAATAAATGGCTTAGTGGCTAGAATACCAAAGCTGGATGGAGTAAGGAAAACTTGAGTTCAAATCCTGCTACAGATGCACTTACTAGCTATAGTACTTGGGTGAGTTATTTAATCTCTCTCAATCAATTTCTTCATCTGTAAAATAGGGATAACAACAGCACTTATATCACAGGACTTTAGAGAGGATGAAATGAGGTAATATATAAATGCTTTGTAAATCTTAAAATTCTACATGTCTTAGTTATAATTATTTTTGTTGTTATTATTATTATTATTATTATTATTATTAGTAGTAGTAGTAGTAGTAGTAGTAATAGTAGTGGTGGTGGTAGTGGTCCTAGTAGTGGTAGTCTCAGTAATGGTAGAAGTAGTAGTAGTAATATATATATATAAAGCATAGAGAATACTTTTGATTCACTTGGTTTCCTCTAGTGCATAAACATAAATAGAGGTGATAGATAACGACTCAAGTTTAGAAGTGAATAAGGTAGAAAACTTACGGGGAACATGTGATTATGGCTGTAAGGGCCTCAGTTATTGTGCCTTAAATAGGATTCCTGAATGCTACATTTTGACTTGCCTTTAATCTCAGACTCAAGAATTTAGAGCTTGAAGGGATTTTTAAAAAGATTAGACAGGGCAAGTCCTTCCTTCACTTTACAGAAGGGAAAACTATCAAAAGAGATTCTAACCAGTTTTCTTCCCTGCCCCCCCCCCCAGATACCCTACAGTTAGAATTGTCGATAGCAGTTTCATAGCCAAAAATAAAGACTTTTGTTGAAGAACATTATCAGAGCACCAGCTTTCCAAATGGGCACCACAGAAATGAGTGAATCTACAAATAAATGAGTATTCTCTTAAATTAGTATAATGATTTTTAAAGTGAAGGTAATTAATATGAACTCCCATTGTATATTGTGTTTTGTCTATTATAGGTTCATTAGTTCCAAATTGTTCTCTTTCCTTGCAAAAAACTAGATTACAAAACACCATGTAATGGACTTTTGAGCAATACATAATCCTCAGTGATGTTTTTATAAATGTGATCTATGCACCATGCCTACTGAGGTTCTAGGAGGATGGTAGTAGAGATGAAGAAATCAATTTTGAAAAGAGGAACCCATTTGCCATCCTGCTTTTGTGACACATTAATGTAGTAGACAATTCTGAAAGATATCTCTTTTGTCAATGCTCCTGAAAATGAATTCCCCAAGAGTCAATAATCACCATTTATTTTTAGACATCTCTTGAGTTCCTTCTAAGGTGGAGGGGGAAGAATGAATAAAATGAAATAGGACTTGTCTAAATGTCTAAAATCTCAAGCATATGTATATATGTATATGTATATGTATGTATATATATATATATATATATTTGGCTTTTGGAGGGGGGAAGGCAGGGCAATTGAGGTTAAGTGACTTGCCTAAGGTCACTCAGCTAGTAAGTGTTAAGTGTCTGAGGCTGGATTTGAACTCAGGTCCTCCTGATTCCAGGGCCCGTGTTCTATTCACTGTGCCACCTAGCCGCCTCTCAAGCATATATTCTAATGCTAAGAAGATTCATTGGTGAGAAAACAGCAAAATATACCTGTTTTCTTTATTTTTACAAATAAATATTATTCATATTCTTTATAAAGTTCTATAGCTTATCATAAAATAACATTATAATGCATTGTGTACTAGTGAAGTCATTGGAATAAGCGTCATATTTTTCTATCAATCATTATTGATACTAACATTAGGAAGAAAGAAACAAAAAATACCATTCAAAATCATTAGTAAGCAAAATAGGAAGGTTTAGGCAACTCCTTGAATATAACTAAAACATTCATATTCACAATCAACTAAATTTGTCAGACTGCACAAAAAGGATGCCTTCAACCATCTAGCAATCCTTTGCCCTCCCTCCTAATAGTTCTGATGCCATACCCCAAAATAGCCAAGCAGCCTCCTTTCTCAGAGTGAAAGAAGTATGACCCGTAAACTCAAAAAAGTAAAGAATGCCTAGTGTTTCCCACAGGAAGTGTCATCTAGATGTGTCAAAGAGTTGATGTGCAAAAAGAAAAAGGCAAGAAAGATACAAGTAGGAGTAAGAGGGGTTCAGTTCTGTGTTCATAATAATATATATTTTCTTTTTCAAAAGAAGTCTTTTCTGATGAAATAACAGCATCTCTTTGCCAATTTAAAGACTCAAAGAGAAAACATTTCTGAAAAACATGGATGTTCATGTACCACTACATTTAAAAAGTGCATTTTTATGTATCCCACTAATTAGCTCACATTTTCCCTCCATTCTTATATCCTTATATTTTAAGCACCAGGACAAACACCAGTGTGTGTGTGTGTGTGTGTGTGTGTGTGTGTGTGATGGGGGAGGAGGAAAGGAGAGATGGGAGGGAGAGCTAATCTGCCATTTTTAAGTTAGGAGAAAATTTGCTTTTTCTCAGTTTAGGCATATAGTTGACAATAAACCCATTATCTGAGTTTAATTCAAGTCAAATAGTTATTTCACTCTTATTCTGTGCCTAGTATCATTCAAGTCATGTCCTCCATTTCCACTGTATTGGGGGTATTTCTTCATTCATTGGGACCACCAAGAGGCAAGGCAGGAAGAAAGGATTTGAAGCTAGCCATTCTGTCACTTCTTACTGGTTTCAGAAAACCAACTGATTGGATCAACAGGTTAAAAATATTGACCTGCTGGAGATGTGTATTCCAAAGTCTAGCTTAACTCTCTACACCCAATGGACATTAGTAAGCATTGTTGACTGAGTTCTTTGTCAGTTTTATTTACCTATTATACCTGACCTTAGTCACCTGCAATCTAAAATCAACTGTACTTTTGACTTGGTCAGTTTCATGAAGGTCACCTGGATGGCCACTCAGCAGTCATCCATAAAGGAAAAAAAAACCCAACTGTAAAACTGGAGCTACTCCTATGAGAGAGCTGAACGATGACCTCTAAGGTCTCCTGCAGCTGTCAATTTATGACCCTATAAATATATGGCATAGAAGATATTCATATGAAAGCAACTAGAAAATGACACATTAGATTTGGTACTAGAAAAGAAAGGCAGCAAGTGTGAAAGGTTATAATAAAAGGAAGCTTTAAATAGTTCTTTGGTGGCATAGTGGGTAAAGGGTGAAACTTGGGATTCCAAAAGACCCAAGTTCAAATCTTGACTCACAGATTTGCTGTATGACCCTGGGCTAGTCATTTAACCACTCTCTGCCTCAATTTCCTAATCTGTAAAATAGGGATAATAGTCCTTTTCCATGGGGTTTTTGTAAGTTCACATGAGATAATAGGTAAAGTGCTTCACAAAACTTAAAATATTACATAAATGCTATTTATTATCATTTTTATTTTTCACCTCAATTAAAAAGTCATTACTGGAACAGGGGAAAGCTCCCAAAATTTATAACAACGAGAGAATTTAAAAAACCCTCATATTTTTGTTGTGCTTTAAGGTGGCAAAGGGCTTTGCTAGAGATGAGGCCCTCCTAGTATGCCATGTTTGAAACATTCTGCCACCATTCCTTAGTCACTCACTCACTTCTAAAACAGAGCAGTCTGTTCTTGACCAACATGAATTAGATAAGTCTCATTAGAGGTCTCATAGCTCATTATAAACATGTGTTATGATGCCCAATTTGCACATAAGCCTGGAGAAACACAAAGCAGTGACCAGTTTGGTCCACTGAACAGGTGCCTAGGCAAGTCAGGAATCAGATCTATAATCTGGGAGAGCACCATAAATGTTATTCTCTGTATATCTGGTTAGCTCAGTTTGGTAACAGAGCATAATGCCGGAGGCCAAAGTCATAGGTTTTGTTCAAGAACAGGATAGCGCCTCTCACTTCATCCAGCAATTTTGCAAAAGTGTGCCATTGGGGGTAGCAGTCTGAATGAGAAAACATGGACAGATACAAATACAATGTCAATATTACTGGAAAATAACTCAAAATTCACTTTCCTGTTCACATGCTGCAGTACATACCAACACTACTGTCATATATAAAAGACAGAACTTTCTGTCTACTATATGACATACTCAGAAGCAGGGTTCCTTCACCCTTCAAGTCACTCAGAGGACTCAACTAGTCATGGTACCTCATTTTACCTGTTCCTGTGGAACCACTTACTCAAATGCTTTGGTCCAAAATGGTAGGGCTTTTGATGGTAGTGGTAAACATCTATCTGCCTAGACTAAAAGAAAACAAAAAACTTTTTTGAAGAACAAAGGAAATGTTTGGTGGGTAGATTCTTGAAGAAGCTGAAGACAGCTGATTTTATGTTGTCACATGCCTGTACTCTGATCCTGTTGTAAGAGTCAGACTAGAGTAGTAGCCAGAAGGATGTGTGAATAGATACTCTCCAGTGAGGGCTGCTTTTGGTAAGAATGGCCTGAAGCTTAGACCAGATATAAAGGGGAAAAGAAGTCAAACTGGTTTGTTTTTTTAAAAGTGACTGAATTGTCCATTTTTGGTGAGAAAAAAAAGTTGTCAGCTTCTTAATGGCTGTTACCCTCAACACCATCTCTCTCTCTTTTTTAGTGTCAGATTATTTGGGAGCTGCCCCGTATTGACCTTCTAATTATGATCAGTTTCCCAACAGCCCAGACCAGAATATGAGACAGGGTTCACCTGTACAACTTTCACTGTGTTTCTTGGTAGTGAGTAAAAAAAATTAAATTTGGAGGCATTGCAACAACCCAACAGTGCTAGGACCGGTCTGTTACCCTTTTAGTACACTAAGTACAAAAAGATCTCTTTTGCTATTATAGTAATACTCAGGACTTTTTGGATTTGCAAAAGTTTACAAACATTTTATTAGCTGCTCCCATGAGACATTTTACCTTCGGACCCAAGTCAGTGGGTCCTCCTCACAGTTTTTCAATCAAGGCAACAATCTGTGAAGGGGCTCTAATTTAGCCCCTGAGCTGCCTCTATTTTGGATAGAAGAGGGCGAAAAGAGAAAGAATGAAAGGAACTTGGGAAAATCTGGACAAGACCTTGACTTTCAAAAGAGGGTGTTCATCTGCTTAAACTCATTTACCTTTCTAGTCTTCTATTATCTGCCCAGGGTCAAAAGATTGAAGTCACAGCCGCAAGTCATTGTTCTTTTAAACGCACAAATATTTTTACTTTCAAAATTTAAACAAATTTCTATTAAATACTCTCGATGACATTAATTAGACTTTGTTGATTAAAGGCATAGATGAATTTAAGTGCACCTTATCATAAATAATACTCTCCCTAAAATAGACTCACCCAAACCTAAATAATTTGTATGGAGAAATTAATCATTCCATTTTTGCTATCCTAAAGTGCACGTTCTTGTAGTTTGGTCCTATTTATCTCCACATTAAATGGTATCCTATTTTAAATATACATACAAAAAGAGGACAAATTCTATTTTCTCAGAAACAACGGAAACATTTTAAAGTATAGAATACTGGAAAGTTTTCAGAAATAAGTGCTCAAAAACGAACCATTAAAAAGTGTTGTGAAAAGTATCTTGTCAGAAAGGTGATACCTTCAAATTGATGAATAGTAAAATTGCAATTGGTATTAGAAAGGTACAAGGTGTTATCCTCCTACCTAGGAGAAAAAGAGAACTTTGCCTCCATGGATCTTAAATGTGAGGTAAACTGGGTTTATATAGCATTAATTTTGAAAATGGGGGTGGGGGGGAAGCCATTTTGCATTTGTCAAAATATCCAAATCTGTGATGATAAATCTCAGGGCTACTCTCTAAATGAAAAAAAGACAAAAAACAACAGCTCTGATCTTTCAACACTGACCACTCTTCTCCCCAATACAGGAGGAGAATATTCACCCTCTCACCTATATTTTGCAGGTTTGTTATAATAAACTGTTTCAAAATATCTTTATCGGTAGAAGGGCAAACATAGCCAGGAAGTTTTAACCCCCCCCCAAAAAAAAACCCAACACACACACACACACACACACACACACACACACACACACACACACACCAACACCCTATGCCAATGACATCAGCAACAGGTCGGAACCTGACTCTTGGAATACGAGTTCCTTAATTTTAAGATTGTGCAATTAGAATCTTCTGAGGCATGTTTCTTGTTCCAAGGGAGCTTATTGTCAGTAGTCACGAAATCAGATTCTCTCAGGCTTGGTCTGGAGAGAATGATGGACCTTTACCAGTTTCTTTAAACCGGTGTTGTGTAGTTTGACTATCTACTTTCCACCCCATCCCAGAGAGAAGAAAACTTATGGAGTCTTCATTTATAAAGTTATTCACCCAAAACGATTTGCACTAGAACCTTTATAAGGGATTACTGTGATAAATTGGTTTTGAGGATTCTCTAACCTATCTAACAACCAAGTCTCCAAAGAAGCTCTGGCGAAGCCATTCTCGATCCCGGAATTGCCCCTTAGAAGTTTAACAAAGTATTTTAAGAAGTCTGGAAAGAACCTGAAGCGATTCAGGAGTGGGAGATAAGTAGGGGAGGGAGGCTGGCAGCGGGAAAACCAGAGGTGAATATAGGGAGCGTCCCAGCTCCACAGCTGAATCCTGCACAGACTCGCGCACCTTGTAGGGCAGGGAGGAATCAAGCATAGGTCGACAGTCACTGGAGTGGGAAAGGGAAAGGGAGAGGGAGAGAGAGAGAGAGAGAGAGAGAGAGAGAGAGACAGAGGGAGACAGGGAGACAGGGAGAGAGAGAGAGGGAGACAAACGACACGCAGACACATAGAACAACAGTTAGAAAGGAGAGGCAAGACAATCCAGCAGGGTCGTGAGGTGAGGGTGACTGAAGGCAGAGGACCTGAGAGTAAAGAATGGGAACCGGGATGAGGGGGGAGGATTTGGAGACTTTCTCTTTTACCTAGAGGTTTAGAGTGCTTGGGGGAGGGTTCAGGCTACTCCTACCACCCACAAACCCCACCCCGACTAGTGACAAGACAGGCTACCGAAAGGGTAATGAAATGTAAGCGAGGGAACCAGAACGGTTTGTCTCTTAAATTTGGAGCAGGAGAGTTATTAACGAGCCACAAAGCCGGTCCATTGGACAGGTGACAGACACCCTTAGTAGCACTTAATCGGCGGGACTTCTCCCCAGCCTGACATCTCATGCGGTCTTGTTTTCCTGTCCTGGGAAGTACTAGGGCTGTGTGTGTGTGTGTGTGTGTGTGTGTGTGTGTGTTGGGGGTGGGGTGTGGGCATGAAATCCTGTCCCATTATCCGGGCTGCACAGTGTCATCTCCAGAGTAGAGTGCAGCCAGTGCCTAGGTGCCCCCACCCCCAGAACTCTACCTCGCTCTCCCACGCCCGCTCCCCTCCCCTTCCCAGCCAGTATCAGGCTAGGGCCAAGGAGACGAAAGCCCGGCAGAGAAAGTTTCCTGTGCAAACGCAGATTGAGCTCGCGCAGCCAGATTGAGGGCGCGTCCGGGAACTGATGATTCTGGACACCAGATTTCCATTCAGGAGCTCAATTTCCCAGTCAAAGATCCCCAGTACCCCCTCCTTTCTGGACCGGACAGGATTGTCAGGACAACCCCGCCAGGCTTAGCTCGGACCAGGGTCCTGGCCAGAGCTCACAGCTGATCTCGCAGGAAACGGGGGAGGGAAGGGAAGGTCGACTGGGACTAGCGAGCCGGAGGGAGACAGGCGGCCGGCTGGGGCTAGGGCTGAGACTGGGGCGGGGTGCAGGCAAGCTGGCGGCTGGGAGACCAGGTGCGGGCGGAGGCAGGGCAGGGGACACGGACAGGCGGGAGGCGAAGGCGACACCTTTACCTTTCTTTTCCTCCAGCGCCGAGCTCAGGGAGAAGTGTCCGGCAAGCAGCACCAGGACAGCGGCTCCAGCAGCCCCATAGAGCCCCATCGCTGCACGGGATCGACGTTCGTCCCAGTTCGGTTGTTCCAAAGTGATCTCACGAGCCAACAACACCTTTTCCCTGCCCCGGCGCCCAGGGGAGGCGGAATGTCGCTTAGGGTAGATTTCTGCCAGGTGGAGAATCGATCCCAAGGAGGCCGGGGCGTTTGCCTTTTGCTTTGTCGGAAAGCTTTCCTTGCGCCCTCTCTGCCTCGGACTCCGGTTGCCCGACAGGCTGGCTTAGCAAACCATGCCGGGAAGCCGCTCTGCTGCTACTGCTGCCGCCGCAACGCCAGGAGGGGAGGTGGAGAAGGAGGAGGAGGAGGAGGAGGAGTGAGGAGAAAGAGGCGGTGCGGCTGCTGCCCCTTAGCCTGCCTCTGTGTGTGTGTGTGTGTGTGTGTGTGTGTGTGTGTGTGTGTGTGTGTGTGTGTGTGTGTGTGTTCGTGTGCGAGCTGGAGCTCCAAGCGCTGGGCACCAGAGGTGGGGGTTGGAGGCCAGACTGGCTGGGGAGGGGCGGCTGAGGTGGGGGGGCTGTTGTCAACTCCCAGTCCTTAGGCACACACGTGTGAGTGTAGGCTCAGGTTTTTTTTTCTTCCTTCTCCTTGGAAGGAGAGGTGGGGGAGAGGCGGGGAAAGAAGCGCTCAGGGTGTTTCCTCACCTCTGACCTAGGCTCCCAGTTGCGCCGACCTACAGCTGATTCCTGCGCTCTCTCCTCAGCTTTGTGAGCAAAAAATAAGACGGTTCACAAAAACCCAAAAAACTTTCCCCCAACTTCGCGAGCTTACCCCTAGAGATTCACCCATCAAACTACTGGGCGACGACACAGGGGCCGGGAGGAGGCTCTCCCACTTAGTACGGCCACCACAATCCCGTGGAGACGGGTAGAGCCAAGGAGGGCACAGTGGAAGGATTTCAGGGTGACTATGGACTGGACTGGACTGGACTGGACTGGGCCGGGTGGGTAGAAGGACGGTGAACGCGAAAGCAGAATTGGCGATTGCTGCC
Source organism: Gymnobelideus leadbeateri (assembly GCA_011680675.1). NCBI lineage: Eukaryota > Metazoa > Chordata > Mammalia > Diprotodontia > Petauridae > Gymnobelideus > Gymnobelideus leadbeateri. The sequence goes on along the minus strand of WOXC01008919.1, from coordinate 144,136 downwards.
TACTCTAGAGAAGGCTGGCCTCTTAGATCTTGTCTAAGGGTGTGATTCAGAGTCCTCCGAAGTTAGACCAGGTGAAGATGCACTCTGCTCCCTGGTTGCATCTGCCACAAAAGAAAGGAAGGATAGAGCTGCTTTTCTTTCTCCCATATCCCCCCTTCGCCCTGGGGGGTGGAGGTGAGTGAGAGGTACACTTCAGTGCAAAGAGTCCTGGTTGCTGAAGCAAACGTACCCCCAGCCTCATTTACTTTGCAAAAAGCAAAACGAAACACAACTTGTTCAGTTCTTAATTATTTCTCATCACATTTTCCTCCTTTCAGGGTATGGGATCTAGGAAATCATTGCTAAATGACCCAGAGCTCAAAAGTCATATGTTTAGGTAGAAAGTGAATTGCGAAGACTAGTGTTAGGATAGCCTGATTTAAAATCCCGGGTCAAAAGTAAGAAGACCCACTGGGTTAATGTTAAAAGAACGTCTGAAAGTTAAAGAGCTAAGGATGTTATTTTGGAAAAGCACAGGGAGGGGTGAAGGAAATATTAAGAAAAAAAAGGATAAAGATAAAGAGACTGGATTGTTCTATAATGACCTTTAGTCAATTATTTACATACACACATTCTTCCTCCATATTCTCGTTGTTATCTCACCGTATGTGTGTATATACGTGTGTACATATATACATATATATGTATATATGTCTAAAAGTGGAAAATCACCAACTATTTTGTTAAGGGAATAGGAATTCTCCCTGATGTCACCATGGAAAGAGGATTAAAGTGCTCCAGAGTGATTCCCCTCTCTTTCTTTTTATGTGTTGATTTATTATCTGCTAAAGAATTAATGTCATGTAACCCTTTTGCCCCAGTTTACCATGAAGATTTTATCAAGCTTCCTCTAACCTTCTCTCCCATCCCTCAAAGCTCACAAAAAAGTGTCCAAGTGTGCATTAATTACTATTATAGCAGTAAAACCACTTTTCCAAGTTCAAAATTAGGAGACAAAGAAGGACTAAAACAAAAATTAGCCATAGTAACACACAACACTGCCTTTTATTTCTGTGTTCTCCAAGGCCTGGGCATTTATCAACCTCCCCCCTCCCCCCATCCCCACCTATGCCCCATTCTCTCTCTCTCTCTCTCTCTCTCTCTCTCTCTCTCTCTCTCTCTCTCTCACACACACACACACACACACACACACACACACAAAGGCAGGGTTGTGTTTGGCTTTCAGCAACCTTAATCATCTTGTTTGCACCCATGATGGCAAAGTGCATAGAACCTGGGATCAGTACCATAGCTCAGGAAGTAGAGATTCTAGTGATACAGTAGCTATGAGTTGTAATGATTTCCCCTTTTTAAAAATTTCACCCTTAAAAAGAGACTTTGGTGAATGTCAGAGAGAGTCCTGGGGTAGAGTGGGGGGAACTTGATTGAAGGCTAATTGACCAATTATTTAACAGTAAGACTATTTAATAGTAAGATTGCTTCTATAAAGTTAATGTGAAATTAGTTATAAAAGGAATAAACTCAGCCCTTAGCTGCCAAATTACAATTGATTTTTGAGATGGTGGTATTAAAAACATCCCGATTCTCTTCCACATCCATATCCTTCTCTGCACTGAAATGGCTACCGCTCTATTCTAGGCCACCAGCACTTCTCACACCTAATTGGTATCCCTGCCATCTCTTCTCTCTCCAAGCCATCATCCATACAATTGTGAATATAATTAAAGAATTAATGGGAAAAAAAGAGAATTATTGCTGGAAGTAACCTTAGATACAATTTAGTCAAATGCCCTTATTTTGAAGATGAGGAAACTCAGGTTAAGTGATTTACTCAATGTCACATAGGTTTGTGATGTTTGAACCATGTTCTTTGGTTCCAAAGACCATACATCTTCCCTTATACGACATTCCCTTTTCTTTTCTTTTTTCTTTTTTTTTGTCACATTCCCTTTTCCTAAGGTAGAGATCTGACCATGTCATTCCCTTGCTCAAAAACCTATCCTGACTCCCTACTACCTCTTAAAAAATGGCATTTAAAGTTTTCTGCAATCCAGTTTAATTTACCTTTTCAACCTTATTTCACAGTATTTCCTTTCACCTAATTTGTTCTAGCCAGATTGGATGACTAGCCGTTGCCTGACTTAATATTCTCTCTTTGATTCCCATACAATCAAACAAATCATGTACCATGCCTATAATGACTTCTCATTTCAGAAGCCTAAACTTTGAAGTTCAGCTTAACCATGAAGTCCTTCCTGGCCTTTCTTTTCCATTGAATTACCTTCTATTGCCTTATGCACACATCCTACCCCCCTGTATCATGTAAGGTCCTTTTGGGAAAGGACTATTTTTCATATTGGTGTTCTAAGCACCTACAATCAGTGCCTTGAGAAGGGGCTTTTAAAATGTTGACATGAATTTGTTGAAATAACCTAGAACTTTCCTTTTTCATAGGCTCATTGTTTCATAAGAACATAGATTTAGAAAATATGTATGAGGTCATCTAATCCAAATCCCTCATTTTACCCATGAGGAAACTGAGGCCAGGAGAGGTTACATGGTTTACCTGAGGTTACATAGGTAATGATATCACACTCCATACCCATGCCCAAATTCAGCAATCTCTTCTCAACATATTCAGTCTGCACTAAACCTCTCCATTCTTTCCTTACTAAGATCTGGCTTGGGGTTATTTGCTTTGATTTGCAAGGAACTTTAGAGAAGATTTTATTTAATCCCTTTACTTTCCAGAGATAGGAAGCAGAAAAACCAATAAAGGGATTTGACTGGTCTGCAACCCCCTGTCTGGCTTCCAATCCAGCCCTTTGTACTAGGGTTCTAGAGAAGGTAGAGGAACCTCCATCAGCTGAAGGGAATCAGGGAAGACTGTGGAGAAGGTGGTACCTAAGATGAAACCAAAAGGAAGGGAAGGAATGAGGAGGAAGGGGTGTGCTCTAGATGTGGGTAAATACCTGAGTCAATGCACTGAGGTCAGAGTGCAGGATGGTCTATATCAGGAAACTGCTGATTGCCCAGAGTGTGTGAATGCTAATAAGGTGAGATAAGATGGGGAAAGGTAGGTAGACTGTAGAAGACCTTAATCGCCAGGCTGGGGAGTTTGTAATTACGTACACTGTAGTCTTGTGTTGTTTCTTTGTGGGGAACTGCACTCTCTCAGTATTAAAGACACTGTAGTGTGTTAAGATGCTATCACAAAGGAACGTGTAATTTATGATTATTCTGACGCACTTCCATGCATGAAATAATCCTCATAAAATAATCTGGTCTTGCCATTGCCATCTGCATTAGCTTAAGGTTGGTGAAGAAGGTCAATGTGTTTATAATTTTTCAAAGCTTACTCAATACACTAAAACACTTCCCCAGAATGTTGAGTGAAAAAAAAAGTATGTTGAATCTTACCTAGAAAAAAAATCAAATACAATTTTCGCCAAAGTTATAGAATACAACCCAACCAGTATTTATTGAGTGCCTACCACTTGCAAGGTGCTGGACTAATGACTGAGCCCCTCCCAAAGACAAAATACAGCACAAAAAGTCAGCTGCTGCCGTTCAGGAGCTAAAATTCTATAGGGGACACAAAAGGTAAATAGCTGAAGCCTGAGTGTTCCAAGGTGGAGCAATGGATAGAGGTCAAATCTGACCTCAGACACTTAGTAAAGCTGTGTGATCTTCACTTTTACCCTTGTTTGCCTCAGTTCCTCATCTGTAAAATGAGGTGGAAAAGGAAATGGCAAACAGTTTCTTTACCAAGAAATCCCCAAATGGGATCTCGAGGAGTTGGGTTATTTCTAAACAACAACAAGTGTTTCAAAAGTCTTTCAAAGTTTAAGATTGCACTAAGACTTTTAGGACACTGTGTATATATATGATAGCTGGATAAGGAAGGAATGAACACTCATAGCTGAGGGGATCAGGAAAGGCTTATAGTCAAAAAAGGTCCATAAACTGAAGCTTAATGAAAGCTAAGAGTTTTAAGGATTCTTAGATCTATATACCCCAGGACCCAGATTTCTTACCCTTCTTTCTCTTTTTGTCTTTTTTTTGTTTTTGTTTTTGCTTTTTGGAAGGGGGAAGACAGGGAAATTGGGGTTAAGTGACTTGTTCAAGGTCACATGGCTAGTAAGTGTTAAGTGTCTAAGGTGAGATTTGAACTCTCGTCCTCCTGACCTAGCTACCCCTCTTTTTTTGTCTCAATTCAACTCCTGTGACTCACCCTTTTAAAAATAACCATATCTTCCCCTGACTTCCAGCTCATTTGCTTTTGAATAAATGACTCCTATTCAAAATTTTTCATTCAAGAAAAACAAATGATTACCATTTCAGAGTCCAAATAATTACATACAATTTGGGAGGACTGAGGAGAGTTGGGAAGTAGCAAGAAGACACTGTATAACCAGAGAGAATCACTTAACCTTTCTGAGAATTGCTTTGCCCACCTGTAATATGGAGATAGAAATGTAATACTTCATTTGTGATTATGTGAAATGTGATAATTTATTTCATAGTCATTGTTCCAATGGGATGGTGTCTAAAAACTGCGTTATACATTTTAGAATGCTGAAGGAGATCTCAGTGGCCATCTAATTTAACCCATACCTGATAAAAAGCCCTTTTACAGATCCCTAACAAGTTGTTATATAGCCTTTAGTTGAATAGGACAATGAGGCTGAACTTGCTACCTCCTGAGGCCACTCATTCCACACTGGAATAACACTGAAATTGCCAGGAAGTTCTTGAAATCTACCTCAAGTTTGCCTCCTTACAATTTGTAATTCTACTCATTCCTCCTAATTCTGCCCTCTGGGATCAAGTAGGATAAGCCTAATCCCTTTTTTTTTTCTAGCTAGGATTAGGTATATAGGCTGTACCATTTCTATGATATAGACATGCCTATTTGCAAAGAAGCATTTTGCTGAATATGGATGGCATGCTAAATGCACACCTGTTTGTAAGCATTTCTACCCATACCTGTGATTTCATTGGTGTAGGGAACAGGTCATGGAGTGATCTTATCTATGGCACCTATTTTGTAATTTGTGGTCTCAAATAGTTGGCTAGGGCACAGAGAGGCTAAAAGACAGCCAATATATGTCAGAGATGGTACCTGAACCTAGGTCTTTCAGATTTCTAGGCTAGTTTATATCCAATATTCTATGTTGCTTTTCATTTATAATTATGGAGTCATAAAATTTCATTTTTATAAAAATCCATAGATGAAGGATCATCCTATGTAACTATTTTATTTTATTTATGAGGAAATTGAAGTCAAGAATGGTATCATGGTATCATGACTTTTAAGGTTAAGTTAGTGGTAGAACTTAATCTGTTCATCAAATTTGAGGAATTATATCTTGTCATCTCTATCATTGGCATCATCATCATTAATGAAATGTTTTTGTTTTTGTTGTTTTGGGGTTTTTACATGGGAATAAGGGACTGGGCCAAAAATAGAATACAGAGAAAACATAGCTTCTCCCTTTTTAGAGATGAGAATTTGAAGGAATCAGAAAAGATAAAGAAGTAGTTGTTGAGACACAATAAGCATTGCTTTAAAAGGTGTATTGGAATAAGCTTGCCCATTCTCCATCCCTGCATTTCCTATCAAGTCAATCTGGTGCCTAGGAATATACCATCTACCTGCTTTTAAAGCTCTAAGGGAAATGGCTCTTCTTTTGCTGAAGCCTTTTCCTCCAGGCATTCTGATTTTTCATCCCTTTTACCTTGACTCACTTTTACTTTGGAAATGAATCTGAGATAGGGACATGCCTGTCTCAATAGGTGAGCCATAGGAATTGAGATCAAGGATGAATTTTGAAAGGCTTAGAAATTCCAGAGAATGGGGAAGCAAGCTATCTGGCCCTGAGTCAAAGAGATCAAATTCAAGAGCAGAGGTCATGGGATGGAGATGGTCATTTGATTGAAGCTGAACCTTTCCAGGATCTTAAGGATCTTCTAGTCCAATCCCCTCCCATTTCATGTGAGGAAACTGAGACCTGGGGGGAATGATTTACCTGAAGTCAAAGCTAGTTAGTGACAAGGCCAGAAATGGCTCTGTCTTTTTTAGCACTCTTTCTCCACTGTTCCTTAATACATTCATGGCCTCAAACTTCATAGGCTTGACTTGCATCTGAGGAGTTGTTTTCTTTTTTTCCTCCCTTAATTTCTTAATGTGTCTAATTTTTGAGGACTGATAGCCCTAAAAAAACAAACAAACAAACAAACAAAAAAAAACCCTGTGATTCCTGATTCCTTATTGTCTGTCAAGGCTGCTAGAATGAAAATGTCCTGAGACTGAAGTGAAACCAGGCTGTAGAGAGCTCACAATCTGTGGGGTTTATCGCTTTAAGTATATTTGGTTTGCTGATTTAATTGAAATTTGCAAGGATGATCTTGGGTTTCTGGCAAGTAAGGGTCAAAGAATCTAGTTTTCTAGAGAGTCTGTTTAAGGGCATTCAGAAAAGAAATAATAAACTAATATATAAACTAATAAATATCAGTGTTGGATCATAAGAACAAGTTATACCAAGTTAGATCCATTTCCTTTTCTTTTTTTTTTCTTTTTGGGGGGCAATTGGGGTTAAGTAACTTGCCCAAGGCCACATGGCTAGGTTTTTTATTTGTGTGTGCGTTGTGTCTGAGGCCGGATCCGAACTCAGGTCCTTCTGACTCCAGGGCCAACCCTCTACTCATTGCGCCACCTAGCCGCCCCTCCATTTCCTTTTCTGAAAGAGTTATTAGGTGGGCAAATCAGGGCAATCCTATAGAAAAAGCATATCTGCATTTTAGCAAGGTATTTGTTAAAGTCTCTTATGGTATCCTAATGGACAAAATGGATCAATATGAACTAACAGTAGTATAATTAACTGCTTACATTTCGAACTGGATATTTCATAAGCATCTTAAATTCAACAGATCCAAAGTTCAACTCATTATCTTTCCCTCAAAATCCAAATCTCTTCTGAATTTTTCTTATTTCTGTCCAGGGTACCACCATTCTTCTAGTCACCTATGTGTCCGTCCATGCCATATCCTTGAATCCTCAACCTCCCTCCATATATACAATCAATTGTCAAATCTTGTTTCTACCTCCACAACATATCTTGATCTTTCCCTTTCGTTCACAGGTCCATTAACCTAATTCAGGTGTTTTGTTTTGTTTTGTTTTTACTTTTTTCTGGGATTATTGGATACACTAATTGGTCTCCCTGACTTCAGTCTCTCTCCTCTACATACATCCCCCATACACTGCCAAAGTGATTTTCCTAAAGTACAGGTCTGATCATGTTGTTCCCTTTATTCATTAAACCCCAATAGCTCCCAATTGCTTCTAGAATAAAATATAAAATCTTTTGTTTGGCTTTTAAAGTCCTTCACTATCTGTTCCCAACCTATTGTTTTAACTTGATTATACATCAATTCCCTCTCCAAATTCACAATCCAGCCAAAATGGTTTTTTTTTACTGCCCCTTGCATATCATAATAGATATCTTATCTTAATACCTTCTTTTACTAGCTGTCCCCAATGAATGCATTCACCTTTGCCTCTTAGAATCCCTTATTTCCTTAAAAAATTATTCCCTATCCACCTGGGCTCTAGTGTCCTTTTAAAATTTTACCATATATTTGTATGTTATATATATTTACACATACTTTATCTCTCCCAATAGAATGCATCCTTCTTGATGGCAGAGACTATTTTAACTTTCTTTGTATTGACAGTGCACAGCATAGCACCTGGCACATAGTAGGACCCTCAAGTATTTATACTTGCTGACCTATTGGTTGGAATCTCAAATCTCAACTCTGAATCTCTATATAGTGATATTTCAGAGTCATATTTAGAAAAACATTGAATTTGAGTTTCTTCAAGAAATTTGACCATTAGCCAGAAATTGTGACATCTGAGGAGGAAACTAGTATGTGGGTTAAAGAGGAAGAGTTCTCTTTTGAATCAGTATACCATTTATGGTGACTGGCTCGATTCCAAATTGAGAAACCTAGTAGAATGGAAAGCTCCTTAACAAGAGACATTTTAATTTTTATTTATTTTGAACTTTTTTTCTTTGTGTCTCTATCGCCTAAAAAATGTCTTACATATAGTAGACTTTTAATAAAGATTTGCTGAATGAGTAAAGTTAAAGTTGTAGCACTGCAACTCAAGAGAAAAGTCAAGACTGGAGAATCTAACGTTTTCTCATCCCTGGAGAGGTGATAGATCATTGAAGCTGCAAGAGCAGGTGAGATCTTTGTGAGAGAGAACAGCAGAAGACTAAAGACTGAGTCTTTAGATTGTAGACATTTAGAGGACAGGAGAAAAAAAAAATGGGGGTTTCTAAAAAGGCAAATGAACAGGCATAGATGAGAAAGAAAATTCAGTCACTCCCAAACAGTGACTGATTTGATTTCAACAGAACAGCTGAAGTCTGTGTATATGTACAAGGGGCTAGGGGACAAAGATCCCATGGCTTTTATGTGATGAGAGCTGATTATTTAACCCAAACTTACTATTAGAACAGGTCAGGAGCAAGGTCTTGTAACCAAGCCCTGAGTCCTAAATTCTTTTTTTTTTTAATTTACTTTGTTGTTTTGTTTTTTGTTTTTGTTGTTGTTGTTGTTGTTTTTGGAGGGCAATTGTCGTTAAGTAACTTGCCCAAGGTCATACGGGTAGGTTTTTGTTTGTGTGTGTTAAGTGTCTGAGGCCGATTCCAAACTCAGGTCCTTCTGACTCCAGGGCCGGCGCTCTACTCACTGCGCCAGCTAGCCAGCTAGTCCTAAATTCTTAATTCAATTCAATCCAACAAGAATTTTCATTAATCACACAGGCACTGGACAAAGTGTAGAAGATTCAATGGGGGGAAAATGATATGATCTTTGCCTATAAAAAGCTCACATTTTATTGTGGGGGAAGGGGGAGGAAGTAGGGAAAAGCAGAACATAAGGAAAAGTTTGTAATTTTTAAACCTACCTATGTAGTGACTATGACATATACAAAGAGAACTGACCAGGCTGGTTCCTGGCCTCTGAGAGCTTGTATTCTAAAAACTATATTCTATCGAGAGAACATTCTGTCAAATAAGGGAAAAAAGGAAAGTAGCAAGACACAATTTAATTAGCAAAATGATCTAATGAAAATCATGCCAAACCGTTCTCTTGAGAGAATTCCATACCTTCCTGAAGTCCCATTTGAGTCTGGGTGGGGTATGGGTTATTTCTCTAGTATGGCACAGGCTTCTTTGCACATATCTTTGTATCTTTTCACCAAGAGGTTAAAACCATAGAATCTTAGTGCTAGGAAGTACCTCATAAGTCATTTAGACCAAATGTTACCGTGAGAGCCAGCACCAAACAAAAACCTGAGTGCCTTGTACTCAGTCCTTAAATTCAGAATGGCTTCCAAAGGCCCAGTGCCATTGTCTGTTTTCACAACCAAGCTGACTCCAATGCCACTGCTTATGGATGTCAACAAGTGATTCTGCAGGCACTTCCCTATACTGTGCCCAATTTTAAATACAGGTTTGGAAGAATTATACTCCTTTTATGTTGTAACATGGTTTTATTGCTCTAATTATGTCTTCAGCCCAGGTCTCAAAGGTTGTGTTTAGTTCCGAAGCTAGTAAGAAATTTGTATTGTCAACAAAGAATTGCTGATAAAGGGAATGTTTAACAGTTCAATCTATGGAGGACTTCCATGTGTATATAACATATATGTAGAGATTAAAAGGCTTGTCTGAAGAAAAGGAAGCTAACAGGCCTAGAAAAGAGATAAGTGCTTCAGAGATTCTAACCAGAAAGGACCATTTGCTTTGATTAGCATATTAAATTGGATTACAAGAGTAAGAGTCCAAATGGTCAATAGATGTAGACAAGACCAGAGTGAAAGAGATTGCTATTGCAAAAGAATAGAAAAAAAAAGACAGAATTTGTTTTAACTGCAAAGGTGTAGAAAAAGGCTTGTGCTTGCTACTTTGGGACATAGAATCATGGGAGAAGACAAACCCAATCTGCAGACCATATAATTCACTTCCTCGATTTTTCGTATTAGGAAACTGCACCCTAGGGAGTCAAAGAGACTTACCTCGTGTCATATTTAGTTAATTGATAGGTACAGGGCCATGAGCTGTTCTTATATGTTAGCTTGGAAAATACTTTCCATCATTAAGTATTTGCATGCTCTTATTATTTTAAAATGGCATTTATGGACACCTCTATGGACTTGCTTTATAGTTATTTTAATTGGTTATTCTTAACAGCAAGTCCATAAGACAAACCTGTGTTGTCACCCCATTGTAAAAGCACAGAAATAGAAACGCTAAATGATTTGCCTGTGGGTACATAGCTAACTAGTGACAGGAGAAGCATCAGAGTTCTCAGCTCTCATTCTTTAGGTAATTTGCTCTGTGCAATAGATTAATTATCTAGTAGACGTAAAATTCAATTTTGCCACTTCCTAAGAGTCCCTGGCTGTCCTGTTACTGCTATTGAGTTGGTGGCCTCATTTACCCATGGAGACCACATCGTTTTTTCCACTTTTGGGACTCAGGGAAGTGGAGTTACCAAAAGGCTCTATTATTTTAAAGAAAAGAAAGAATACGCATTCAGCTTTTTGAAAGTGATTTTCATATTCTCAGCATTCTTGAACCCTGCGGGCTACTTCTGCCATTCTTTCACTTCCTGGGGGATAGTCTAAGAACTCAGGCAGGTAAAAGTAATGCTATAAAATATGTAGAATCGAATTTGAAGAGAGGCAGGCAGGGGGTTGAATGTAGCCCATTAAGGTTATCTTTCAATTAGAGTGAACGACCAAATAAAAGTCTTAGCATTAAGTCATTAAAAATTTAAAGAAGAAAAGAGTAAATGGTTCCTATTGGCACAGTACCTTTCCTGGGGACTGATTGACAGGCTAAAGCCTTCTATTCAGTACTTTTCACCAGTACCAACTTCACTTCAAATTGTTGTTGAAAAATTCCAATTTGGAACTTTGAGTATCACATTGTTCTCTGCCTTCAAAAGAACTGCTATTTGCTGGATGTAGCAGCTGCACAAAGAGAATGACATGGAGCAATGAATGTCAAAATAACAGCTGGCATCAGGAATCAATAGTTACCCAGGGCACGCAGATGGACATGTTAATAGAGACTATGCTACGTATGTTTAACAAACTGATGTGTAAGTACCGCAGGGACTTGAGTGGTTGTTCACCAAATGCAGATCCAACGCTTGGGCAGCCTGATCCTAGGTTCCAAGGAGGTGGGGGTGGGGAGTCTGGGGGGGAGGTCAGGGAGGCTATCCTCAATACTTTTCTTGCAGGAGCAGAAAACAAGTGTTTCTTCAATACTAGTATTAAAGTATTACGGATGCAAAACTGGAAAAGATTTTATTTCTAAACTATTGTGGTATGTTCATTATCAATCTGGAAACTCACTGAAGCAGCCTTGTGGTTCAGGAAAAAGGACACCAGATTTGGAATCAGAGCACCTGAGTTACAGTCCTGGATCTGACACTTATCATCTTTGTGACAGTAAACAAATCACTTAAGCTCTCTTTGTTTTCCTATCAAAAAAAAAAGTGACCCCCCTTTGGGATTTTCTTGGCAAAGACACTGGAGTAGTTTGCCATTTCCTTCCCCAGCTCATTTTACAGATGAGGAAACTGAGGTAAACAGAGTGAAATTACTTGCCCAGGATCACACAGCTAGTAAGAGCAGATTTGAACTCAGGTCCTCCTGACTCCAGGTGCTGTATCTATTGTATCCACTGAGAGGATTGAATTAGATGGCTTCTAAGGTCAATGCCAACTCTAGATTTATGTTTGTTCTTCCCTGAGAAGAAAAAACTGAGAGGGAAGAGAAAGATAGGCAGCTTAGCATCTAGAATGCACTGTTTAGTGTATAGCTTCTGGAATACAGTATCTAGAATACTGGGGAGCTGGTGTGGTGCTAGATAACTGCAGATAAAAAACCTTGGGATTCTAGGATTTATTCCTGAAAAGCCACTTAGTCCAATTTCCTCATTTACAAGATGAAGGAATGGACGCCCATAGAAGGAAGGCCAAGTCAATCAATGAGGCAGGACTAATCACTAATTTATAATCCTAATTCCAACACTGAGGTATCTATGGAATGATACCAAAACACTAAGTTCATTTGGCTCATTCAGTCACTTTTGAGAAAATAAATCACATCAGTGACAGAACAGCTATAAAACAAAGAATCTATTGAGTTGCCTGATTGTTTTTAGTTTTTAGCCATGTAGACAAAGTCTGAATTGCAGACTAAAGATAGCCTTCTGGTCTAATGCCGGCGTTTTATGAGAGCTGATGTACCAGACTATCTACATACAAAGTTTTGGTAGGAGAACTAATGACAATCAATATTTACATAGTATTTTGAGAAGCAATATGTTGTAGTAGATAGATTCTGGTCTTAGAATCAGAAAGACATGGGTTCAAACTGTTTTTTAAAAAAATTTATGGAATAAAACAAGCATTTCCATAACATAGTATGATAAAAAAAAGATGATTGCACACGAAACTGCAAATCTATTCTGTACAACTTGCTATTCCTTTTAAATATATAATAAAGTCATCATGTAAATTTCTTTCTTTTCCTAGTTTTTCTTCCTTTCCCCTTAGAAATGGCAGCACTAGAAATGGCTACCATTAGACACAAATTATGTGTGTGTGTGTGTGTGTGTGTGTGTGTGTGTATATGGAGGCCAGTTGTCATGATCTATATCTTGTCACTGGACCCACATGGTTCCGGAGGAGAGAGTGAGGCTGGTGACTTTTGCACAGCCCTCTTATCACTTAAATCAAATTCACTTGCAAATAAAGAAATCACCTTCCTGATGTCCTCTTTGAGAATGAAGGCAAACAACAATATGTGTAAAATCATTTGATACATATTCCTACTTATCAATTCTTTCTCTGGATGCAGATAGCGTCTTCCTTAAAATGTTGTAGTTATATGGGGTATTTATAATAGTCAAAATTACTTCTTTGCTCAAAATTGTTCTTAAAACAATATTGCTCTTACTATATACAACATTCTTTTGATTCAATTAATTCATTATTTTGTCTGAGTTTATCCATGTTTTTCTAAAGTCAATGAGCTCACTATTTCTGAAAGCACAGTAGTATTCCATCACAATCATATACCACAACTTGTTCTATCATTCCCCTGTTGATGGGCATCCCCTGCATTTGCAATTCTTTGCCACCACAAAGAGAATTGCTATAAATATTTTAGAACTTATAGGTTCTTTTGCTTTCCCCTTAACCATCTTTGGAAATACACTTAGTAGTGGCATTGTCTCTTAATGTCCCTTACACATACTAGCTATCTGCCCATGAGTAAGTTAGCTAACCTCTCGCTGACCTTGGCAACCCCTAAAGACTCCACATTTCAGATGATGTAAAAATCTGCATTGGTGAAGGAGTTTCTATAGCAGAAATTCCCTACACCAATGAAAACCACAGTTCTGGGTCAAGAACAAAAAAAACGATTCTTTAAAATTTTCAAAGTCCCTTGTAATCACCATGTTACCTGAGCCTCATAACATGTCTATGAGGTAGGTGCGGTAGTCATCATCATCATCATCTCCATTTTTAAATTTTTTACTTATTTCTTTTTTTGGAGGGGGGAAGGCTGGGCAATTGGAATTAAGTGACTTGCCCAAGGTCACACAGCTAGTAAGTGTTAAGTGTCTGAGACTGGATTTGAACTCAGGTCCCCCTGACTCCAGAGCTGGTGCCCTATTCACTGCACCACCTAGCCGCCCCTATCATCCCCATTTTACAGGTGAAGAAACTGAAACTAGTGAGGTTGAGTGGTCACATAACTCAATAAGGAACAAATTAGGATTTGAGCCAGAATCTTTCTGGCTTCATTTTTCTAGTCTATGAAACAAGAGGGTGAGACTAGATAAGTGCTCCTTTCCAGCTCCAAATCTTTTGATCTCATTATATGTACTACTCTAGGCTGCCTTTACTAAGAAATAAGAGAAAATTTGACAATCAGTTGAGAAAATAGATTTGAAAGTGCTTTAAAAAAACCGTCTTTTGTAAATACAGTCCATTATTCTTATTTTATATGTTTTATTCTTTTTTGGATGTTTTTATTCTTATTTTATATGTTTTGTATAGTTTATATGTTTTGTAAATGAAAAATAATCATTAAAATCCTGATCTTGGCATATCTCCTAGCCAATGAGTATATACCTAGCACAGACATTTCCCTGAAGGAAACAATAGACAGACAGACAGACAGATAGATAGATAGATAGATAGATAGATAGATAGATAGATAGATAGACAGATAGATAGAAAGGACATTTATTAAGCTCTTATTATATGCCAGGCATCAGGTTAATCTCTGGAGGTACAACTTACTAAATATTTGCTAAATAAATGAATGGTCAAACAGTCCAGTAAAATGTCTTTCATTTGTGCTCTTAACATTTTAAACCTTCCCTGTTTCATTTGGGTCTTGTTATATAGCATAACCTATGGCTGGCAGCGATTTTCATAAAACTCACTCATTTGTTTGCTCCTCAGGCAGATCACTGAAATTTCAGTCAGCCTTTGTGCACCCTGTCCCTTCTTAGTCCCTCTTTACTGCCATCTTCTGTTTGCTGGTCATTGTGTTCATTTTCTGGAATCTGTCTTTTTAAAATTTTTAAATGAATCAAATAAGCAAAGCAAGAAACTTAACACACTTTGTCCCAGGGCTTGAGCCCTCTTATTGAAAGTCATATTTCACAAACTCTAAACTCAATCCAAATATGCAACAGCTCATGGACTTTGACATCATAAGTATCCTAAGATTAAGATATTTTTCTACTCACACAAGCAAACTCATGATAGAAATACTTTAAACAAATACTTTATTAACTTCTGTTTTACATCATTCATTTCCGCCAGATTTTGAGTTACAATCATTTTCCCCCCATTATTCCCCTACCCAACCTCCCAGGATAGCAGTCCCACAAGATATCGCTTCCTCCAATCTGCTCTCTCCCATACCTTCTCCCATACCCCCATCGAGATAGAAATACTTTAAATGAGACAAATTGGTCTCCATTTTTAGGCTCTTAATTTACTAATCCATTCCAGTTTCAAACTATAAAGAAGTTGTAGTGAAGGAGAGCTCCCTAGAGCCCCCAAAGTAAGTCTGCATGTGACTCAAGCCCTTTCTGAACTAAGTCTACATGCCCCAAAGAGAAACGTGCTAGGAACTTACTATGTACCATTTCCTTCCCAACATGTTGACTCATGGTATAATAAACCTATTCGCATGTATACATCACTCGGAGCTATTCATCATCCATTTCTATGCCCTGCAGTCACATAGTCAGTCAGGATGTTCTAGGTCACTGTTATCTACCTGTGTTTCCTGCACAAGGAGATAATTTTAAAAGGACAGATTCAGGAACATCAGAAAATGCTGTCTTTGCTAAACTGAAGAGTCCCTCACTGCAACTCTTTTTGACTATTTTGGGCAGAATTTGATCTTTTTAACTTTAAACTTTTTAACAGTTGAAGGCAACTGCCCAAATTTGGTTATATTCAACCAGCTTTCTGTTCTCTGGTCACATCCTCTCTTCAACCTCGATAACCAGAGATGACACCAGATACCTTCCCTGAGAACAGGGCTCTTAAACTGGGGTCTAGTGAATTTGTATAGTCTATATGGCCTATCTAACTATAGCTTTATAGATAGATAGTATCTATTACATAGATATACAAACATAGGTATATATGTATATCCATATATACTTATATAGTATATGTTATATATATCCATACATGTGTATATATACACACAAAGAGATATTCATAAACCTGCTTTTAAAAAATTATTTCTTTCACTAGGAAGTATGGGTGGATAACAATGACCTAGAACATCTTGAATGAGTACACAACTGCAGAGCATAGAAATATATCTTGTTGTTCAGTCATGTCTAACTCTTCTTGACCCCATGAACAATACTGTTTATACTGTCCATTTCCTTCTCCCATGACTTAAGATAAAGAGAAGTTAAATGACTTGCCCAAGGTCACACAGCTAGTAAGTGTCAGAGGTCATATTTGAACTCAGGTCTTTCTGACTCTAAATGCAGCGCTCTATATATCCATTGAGCCACCTAGTTGCCTCTTAGGCAATATGAGGTCAAGTGACTTGCCCAAGGTCATACAACTAGTAAATATCTGAGACTGGATTTGAATTCAGATCTTCTTGACTCCAGCCCCAGCGCTCTATCCATTAAGTCATCTAGTTGTCCATAGAAACACACACATATGTATACATATATGTGTGGATAGAGTAATATAGTATAAATGAATATCATAACTGTATTTCAAAGTATTGATTTCTTTTTTAATCCTATGTGTTTTATTTTATATATTTAAAAGCATTCTCAGAAGAGTTACTTAGACTTCAACAAATTAACAGAGGTCCATGGCACTCAAAAAGTTAAACCCCTACCATCCCAGAACTTCTACCCTTCCCATTGGATTGTAAGATCCTTGTCACCATCTCTACTGATTCTGATTTATATCTTGGCACTGGATCCAGAAGGTTTCAGAGGAGAAAGTGTGACTTTGCACAGCCCTCCCTCACTTAAATCCAATTCACTTGCACGTCATGGTGTCACCTTCCTAATGTCATGGTCCTCTGCTAGAAGGAAGGACAAAGGACAACAACAAGTACTATATCCCAGCACTTAGTTCTGGACCTAGCACGTTGTAGGTACTTGCTAAAGGTTTATTGGATTGGATTGAGATCCTACTCCTCTGATTAGTGACTGTCTACTATGGACCATTATTTCAGGAAAGCCAAGCTGCCATGCTTCATGTCACTTTCTCCTTTGGACACTTCATCTTTAGGTTCAATAACTTCTTTGCTATCCATACCAGAAACCATGTGACTTTTGCCCAAGACCCACACTCCCCTGCTTCTTCCAGACTACTATTTCATCACTCCTGTCTTCCCTTCCTTCTTCCCCTCCTCCCAGCTCTGGAAAGATGAACTGTGATCAAATCACCTCTGCCACCATTTCTAGAAGGGTTGTATCAATGTAATCCCCTATGTCCCACTCACCATTACTGTGACTTCCTAGAAAAAAAAACAACAACAGCACTTCTAGGCCACCACCCTCCTATTTTCTCCTCCATTAGAACATAAGCTCCTGGAGAATAGAGACTATCTTTGCTTTTTTATTTATAATGAGTGCTTAATAATATTTTTTTCATTCATTCAAACACCTACTGTTTTTCTAGACACTGTACTAAGAATTAGAGATTTAAAATCTAAAGTTAAATATTCCTTGATTTCAGGAAGCCTATGTTCTATTGGGGGATTCAATATGTACATAGACAAATAAATATAGGGTACATGGAAGTAAATGTAAAGTTATTGGGGTTGGGGGGGAGAACTCTAACAGCTAGAGTAGCTAAGAAAGGCCTGGATAGAAGGTATTTCTTCAACTAAGCCAACATTGGACAGTGTTAGAAAAAGGAGGGGGACTTGAAGCCTATGAAAACTATGGTGGCATGGATTTGGATACGATTTGAAATTTCCCCTCTTGAAAAAAATCTTGAGAAAGGTACAGGATGCTAAAATTTATATCAAACTCGACTTGTGGGGGTTATATAACCACATACATATTTGAAAGGGTAATAAGTGGGTGATTGCCTTCTGTGTCTGGGATAGGCATTACACTTATCAAGCCATGCCCTTTGGCCCGGCCATAGCTCCTGCAGCATTCCAGCATTTCACAAATGATGTTCTGACAGATTTATTAGGTCAGAATGTTGTCATCATTTGGGCAGCATTCTGATATTCTCCTGGATTCATGGGCTTTACTATGAGGTGGAGAACTGCCAATTCCATCAATCCTTTCTTTCCTGGTGTTTGTCTCAGGCCCCATGGGAATTGTAGGCCCACCCAAGTTAGTGGGTTTGTGGTCATCCACAATTATGAACAACCTGACAGTGTCTGGCCACTCTAGCAGAAGCTCCTTGGGAGCACCAATGTTCACTGGTGGGTTGGGTTTTTTTCCCCTGACAATTCTAATTGGCAATTTCTTCTGATGGTGTTCATAGTACTTCCTGTCCATATCTTGAAATAAAGGAGGAAGACTCTGTTCCTTATGGACCCAGCTGTAAGAAAGGGTCTTTCAATGGTCCAAGTGGACTTTCTTTCTAACATTGCCTTGGCATCATCTAAACATTCATCTTCTAAAACAAAACAAACAAGAAGGGGTTTGTTTTCACTTAATCACAGTTGACTTTGAGTCATCTCTTGTCAAATCAAGATGCACTAATTAAGTACTTACTATGTACCAGGCTAGAGGCAGCTAGGGGTTTCAGTGGATAGAATACTGGGCCTGGAGTCAGAAGACCTGAGTTCAAATTTGGCCTCAGATACATACTTTCCTGTGTAAGCCTGGACAAATCACTTAACCTTTGTTTGCCTTGATACACTGGAGAAGAAAATGGCAAATGGCAAATCACTCTAGTATCTTTACCAAGAAAACACAGTGGACAGTATTGGCATGATATTGTCCACATGGTCAAAAAAGAGTCCAACATGACAAACAACAACACATACCAGGAACTTAGCTAAGTGCTGGGAATACAAATGCAATTAAAAAGATAGTCCCTGCCCTCAAGGAACTTACATTCTACTCAAAGAAGACAATATTTAAAAGGAAGTTGAAAAGGTAAGATGGAGGGGGGAAGAAGGTAACTGCCTGGGAGAGAAAGTTCGGAGTTTGGGGAGGAATGAGATATGGCTGACTTAGATGCTTTCCTTAAAAAGGTGATTATTGAGGAGCCAGCCAACCAGAAGAAGAGGCCTAGGGTGGAGTATGCTTCCCATGTGAAGAGTTCAATGGTATAGTGAACTTCCAGGTTGAGAGGGCTTTTCTGGAATGACAAAGAGTGGAACTTTGAAAGGAATGCAGGCAATAATCTACCCTCAAGTAACAGGTTGATTAAGTCAGTTATCATCTTGTAGAAAACAGTACTTTGATTTTGTTAGGGAACTATTAATGGTAAAGGTAACACTGGAGACAGTGTTATTTACTGGAGAATGCCTTGTTTTATAGTCAGTATCCTAATACACCACTAAAACTTTATGTATTTTAAGGGATCCGGGATACTTAATTGGTTACATTTTGGCAGATTCCTTATCTTTTTCTGTTTCTATACTGTACTTTAAGACATACAACTTTTTCCATAAATTACATCTTTTGATACTCAAAATAACCCATTGAAGTAATCACTATAGATATTATTTTCCTAGTTTATAGGTGATTAAACTGAGGCTCAATTTAAGCTAGTAAGAATTAGAGGGGGTAATGGAACTCATGATTCTATTGACTTTAAGGCAAACTTTCATTCCATTACACTACATTTCCTCTCCAAGATAGTATTTACCAACAGATCAATCATCAAATTCATCTCAAAGATTTAGAGATGTAGGAGACCTTAAAGTTTATTCTGTATATTACCCTCTTTTTTTTAAAGATGACAAAAATGAAACCCAGTTCAGTTATGTGCCCAAAATTACTCACTTTGTAAGTAGAAGAGATGGGATTTGTACCAAGATGCAATGAATCCCAAATACTATTTTTTATTGTTTGTCACCAGACACATTGGACGGAGTTGATGATGCTGATGCTGGGCCCTTCTTTATGCTACTTATTTTTTAGCTCATTCTTGTATATGTTTCTATAGAAATTTTAGTTACTTTTGGTATGATTAGAGATCCTGCACTGAGGTTTTAGATAAGAATGGTGGCCCTACTTCAGTGCTACAAGGTGATTTCACAGAGACAGCAGAATATGGTGTTGGCTGGGTACCTGGAAATTTTGCAGGAGGTAATGTTGGTATTTTATATGAATGAAAGATATTCCCATAGAAAGAGAACATCATGTAGTAGAAAGAATGCTGGGCTTGGAATCAGAAGAGGTCTAGGTTCAAATCTTTCCTCTAGTACTTATTAGCTCTGTGACAAGTGAGTTAACTAGTTGATCTGAACCTTTATTTTTTTAATCAGAAATAAATATAATAATATCTGGAATATGTATTTTACAAGGTTAATGTGAAGATTAAATGAAAGAATGTATGCTATATAATGTATATAAATATATGTATATATATTTATTCTTTGCAATTCATGTTATGTAAATGTCAACTATTATCAAGATGTATTTTAGTATTGCCAGCTTGGACACAGTTCTTCCTTTCCTTCTAGTGTTATTTATGAACTATTTTTCTAAATTATTTTTGTCTGGTGTAATAGGGCAGCAGTGGTTGAGTCAGAAGTAGTGTTGGGTCCTGCCCTTGACCATATGGGTCCATCAGTGCTAGCTGGGAATAGGGCACACAATACAAAACACACACACACACACACACACACACACACACACACACACACACATTGTAACTTTAGGTGATAAAATTTGTAGGATTGGTGAGTCAGAATGGGAAAAAAAACTCTGTCATTCGATCTAACAGTTTGGAAAGGTTTATGCCTTTTGGTGGCCCAAGAGTGGCCATGGTGACATTTAAAAACCATCTACTAAGTTGCAGAGGGGTTGTAACATGTATTGATGAGAAGAACTTACGCTCAAAAAATTACAGAACCTTGAAATGATGAAGTAAAAAACTAAGAAACTTGCCCAGCTTCAAAGAGCTAGTAAGCATCAAGAGATTGTAGTTTAGTCCAAGCATAGTGACACCAACTGGAGTGTTCTTTGTGTTCCTTCAACAATAACACATTGGACAACTGAATCTTTCAACCCTTCGCCTAGATCAAGTGCTAAGTGAATCAATCAATTAAAAAGTGTTTATTCAGCCTTATTATGTGCCCAGCATGGTTCTAAACATTGGGAATACAGATACAATCAGAAAGACCATTCCCTGTCCTAAGTGCTTTAAGTACTAATGGGAGAAAACAATTTTTGAGAGGAAGCTTAAAGGAATTGGAGGGGGTTAGGGGATAGCATACTGGGTGCTCTCCTCAAATGAAATTTCTTGGAGGAGCCATTCAATAAGAGGGATAGGCCCCAGGGGCCAAGGATACAGTTTGTGTGTATTCTGGGGATTGGGTGAGACCTCAGGATGTTGAGCTGAGACACAGTAGGGGAAGCCCAGAATGCAGTCTGGAGGCATGTTGTATCTTGTTCAGTTGCAGTCTTGTCCAAACTCATTTTAGCTGCTTCCATAATGCTATTCTCTCCTGTCCCCTTCTCCTCCTGCCTTCAGTCTTTCCCAGCATTGTATTTTCCCGCCCCCCCCCCCCCAACTGAGTCCCATCTTTAAGCTTTAGTTTCAATATTTATCCACCCAATGAATAGTCAGAGAGGTAATTTTTTTTTAAAGTATCGACCAATTTGATCTCCTTGCTGTCCAAAGGACTTTCAAAAGTCTCCTCCATCATCACAAATTGAAAGTGTTGATTCTGCTGCTCTCAGCTTTCCTTACAATCCAGCTCTAACAGCCATACATCCCTACTGGAAAAACCATAGTTTTGACTATATGGGCCGCTTTTGGCAGGGTGATGTCTCTGCTTTTAAGTATTCCATCCAGATTTGCCATAGTTTTTCTTCCAAGGAGCAAATGTCTTAATTTCATGGTTGTAGTCACCATCTGTAATGATCTTTGAGCTCAAGAATATAAAATCTCTAACACTGCTTCCCTTTCTTCTTCTGTTTGCCAGGAAGTGATGGGACCAGATCAGGTGCCATGTTGAAAACAAAAACTAGTCCATTCAGGTCAATCCATATAAAAAAAATGGCTAAGTAATTTGGCATCTTGTGGAATAAAACAACAACAAGGACAACAATGAAAGGCTGTCAGGTTGAAAATATAAGAAAATAGCCTTCCCTCTGTCTTGTTTGAATGGTGGTGATGCTGGGGATATATGCAATGTTAAATGGTGCACATGCTTTCAGAAGCAACCATTGTTACTGGTTGGTTGTGCTTACCTGCTTTTCTTTGTTAGAAGAAAAGCTTGTTGGGTGGTGGTAGAGAAGGAAGGAACATATCTAGAAATTACTGTGATTTTAAATAAAAGGAATAAATAAAATAGATAATAAGAAAGTAAATAAAGGCTTATTTGAAAAAAAAAATTCATACTTTGTCTTCAAAGAATACTCACAAAAGCCTAGGATTCCTTTTTAAATTCCTTTTTTCTTTTTGCACAACAACAGGGTTCTTGCTAATGTAATTAATCCCCAGAAGAGGCACACTTGCCTTACTTGTTAAATACCTTCATAAGAGACAGGCAACAACTTGCTTTTAATAAGAAATCTCAGACTGAATGCCACATTAATGTCTGGTCTTATAGTTCAGACCATTTAAGTACTTTGTTGTAATTTCACAGACTGCAGGGGTAATAGAGAAGGAGCTATTGGAGCCATTTTCTATTCAACAGAGTTTGGAGAAATCTTAGCCTCCTGCCAAGATAGGAATTAGAAAGTACTCAGAATACTCAGCAGTTGGAATGACCTGCTGGAATTTTCGCATCAGTCATTCCATATACCAGTGCTCAGTAAACCTCTGTAGGTACAATGAGTTTTCTTAAATCAGAGAGAGGCATAATTCATCTTGGTAATAAAAGGTTCATTAAAATGTCATCTTGCTACCAAGCAACTCATTGCTTATTATTTATATTGCTCCCCTTTCACTACTTGTCTGAGTCTAAACTTCAAATCAATTCAATTTCACATTATAATATTTATGGAAAATTTTCCCTTAGCCTTTCCTTGATTCTCTCTTTCTACAGGATTGTCTTTGAGAAGCCCTACCTTAGCTTTTTTTACTCCACATTTAGAAGTTACATACTTTTCAAAATGAATCAAAATGGACTCATATTTCAAAGTGAATGAAAAGAACAGGTTCTTTTGTAAATTTTTATAGTCAATGATTTATTTCTAGTTGATACATAATTCCAAAGTAGCTCAATGATAAAGACAGAATTTCCTAAGCAATTATATTTCTGAGAAGAATACACTTGTAGTTCTGAAAAATTTGTATTGGTGTCAAAAAATGTTAGTGCTGGAAGGAACTTTAAATATTACTTCATTCAATTCTAAGTCCCTTTTCCCACCCCTCATCCCCATTTTATAGATCAGGAAATGAAAGTCCATTAAAAAACCATAAATTATTTAAATTCACACGACTAGTTAATGAATGAAAGGAGAAGCCAAATTTCTTGAACTCTTAGTTCCATTCTTCTTTTAAAATTAGAAAAAGCTATTTATTTTTAACTTGAATTAAAAAAATAGTTCCAAATTATCTCCCTCACTTCTGCCCACCCCATATCCATTGAGAAGGAAAGCAATATGATATCAATTGTACATGTGAAGAAGTCTTTACAATATTTATATAATATTTCCATATTAAACATGTTGAAAAAACAATAACAAAAAGTAAGAAACATAAAGAAAATGAAAAAAAAAGTATCCCTAAATCTGCACTCAGAATTCATTAGTTCTTTCTCTGGAGGTGGATAACACTTTTCATCATAGCTCCTTTGGTACTGTCTTGAATCATTGTATTGATCAGAGTAGCTAAGTCTTTCAGAGTCGACCATCATTACAATATTGCTGTTACTGTGTACAATAGTGTCTTGGATCTGCTAACTTCATTTTGCATCAATACATATAAGTCTTTCCAGGTTTTTTCTGAGACCAGCCTGTTCATCATTTCTTATAGCACAATAGTATTTGATCACATCATATATCACAACTCGTTCAGCCATTCCCGAATTGATAGGTATTCCTTCCATTTTGGATTCTCTGCTACCACAAAAAGGGTTGCTATAAATAGTTTTGTATATATGTCTCCCCCCCCCCCCCCGCTTTTTTAAAAATCGCTTTGGGATACAGACCTAGCAGTGGTAGCAGTCAAAGGAGATGTACAGTTTTATAGTCTTTTAGGTATGGTTTTAAGTTGTTCTCCAGAATGGTTTGACTAGCTTGCAGCTCCACCAATAGTGCTTTAGGGTCCCTATTTTTCATATTCCCTCAAGAATTTAGCATTTTCCTTTTCTGTCATGTTAGCCAATCTGCTAGGTGTGACGTGGCAAATTTCTTTAATCAATAGTGACTTAGGGCATTTTTTCCATGTGACTGTTGATAATTTTGATTTCTTCTAAAAACTGTCTATTCATATCCTTTGACCATTTATCAATTGGGCAATAGCTCTTATTTTTACAAATTTGGCTCAGTTCCCTATATATTTGAGAGATAAAGACTTTGTCAGAGAAACTTATTATAAATTCTGCTCACCACCACCCCTACCCCCTAGTCTCCTGCTTTCCTTAATTTTGGCTGCATTGGTTTAGTTTGTTCAAATACTTTTTAATTTCATGTAATCAGAATTATCCACTTTATTTCCTGTGATCCTCTCTATCTCTTGTTCAGACCTAAAATCTTTATCTATATATCTGACAGGTAAATTTTTCTATGCTCCTCTAATTTACTTATGATATCACCCTTTATATCTAAGTCATTTACCCATTTTAATGTTATTTTGGTATACAATGTAAGACATTGGTCTATATGCCTATTGTTGCTATTTAGTTGTTTTCAGTCAAGTCTAACTCTCTATAACTCTATTTGGGGTTTTTCTTGGCAAAGACACTGTAATGGTTTTTCATTTCCTTCTCTAACTCATTTTACAAATGAGGCAACTGAGGCAAACGGGGTTAATTCACTTGCCAAGGGTCACACAGCTAGTGTCTGATAATGGATTTGAACTCAGTTCTTTCTGACTCCAGGACTGATACTCTATCCACTATAACTCAAAGCTACCCCTGGTCTATGTTCAGTTTCTGTCAAACTATTTTCCAATTTTCCCAGA
The DNA here is from genome assembly GCA_011680675.1 of Gymnobelideus leadbeateri. NCBI lineage: Eukaryota > Metazoa > Chordata > Mammalia > Diprotodontia > Petauridae > Gymnobelideus > Gymnobelideus leadbeateri. The sequence continues at coordinate 119,239 of WOXC01008919.1, read as the reverse complement.
AACTTTTGTCAAATGGTGAGTTCTTGCACCAAAAGTTTGTATCTTTGGTTTTTATCAAATACCAGATTACTATGGCCAGTTACTCTATATATTTTGTGTTTAATGTGTTCCATTAATCTGCTACTCTATTTCTTAGCCAGTACCAAATTGTTTTGATGATTACTACCTTACATTATAGTTTGGAATCTAGTGATTCTAAGTTGCATATTATACTTATAATTAGATATTTTTCAAGTGGTATTAATAAACTTTTAAAATCTTGGAAAAAGTGAATTATAGAATGTGAGAACTGGAAGAGATGTTAGAGGGTATCAGGGTCAAAGGTCCTAGAGCTCCATGGCACCTTAGAGGTAATCTTGTCTACCCTCCCATTTCACAGATAAGGAAACTAAAGACCAAGGAGGATAGGTGATTTGTTCAAGGTCACACAGGTCCTAAATTATACCTTTGAGGGAAAATGTGTTGATCCATTATGAGTTAGGAGACCAGCCTTTGTGACCTCTTGGCTCCTCAGTTTCCTCAAGTATAAAATAAGGTTCTTTGAACATGACCAGTAAGGTTCCTTTCAGCTTTAGATCTATGATCCCATGATCCTATAACTCAAACCCATGTTTTCTAATTACAAATCTGGTACTCTTTCTATTATCCCCCATTGCCTCTCCCAAAAGAGGGACAGGCAAAGAACTTGTTCAAGGTCATGTAGCAATCTACTGGCTGCTATGCCAAGAATCCTCTATCAGCAGTATACAAGATTCCTTTGAAAATAGTGGTATAGTTTCAGAAAAACCTAGAAAGACTTATGAATTAATACAAAGTGAAATGAGCAGATCCAAAAGTACAATTTATCATTGTATGCAAATTAATTTAAGATCTAAAGACTTAATAACACTGTTCAATACACTGACCAACCATAATTCCAAAAAAAATGCATTACGAAACATGCTATTCCTTTCCAGATAAAGAGTTTTTGGACTCAGATTGCAAATAGAAGTGCATTCTCTTTAATATTTCTTTCTTGAATGTGACTAACAGAGGACTTTCTCTTGCATGACTATACATATGTGTAATAGATTTTGTTTTTCTTGCCTTCTCAATGGGCAGGGGAAGGGGAATGAAAGGGAGATAATTTGGAACTAAAAATAAAATAGAATTTAAAAAGAAGAAGTAGAAAAGTGGCAGGGCTATAGGAGACTCCAGTCCAGTGAAACTTAAATGCTTTTTACTTATTGAATTGTAAAGAGAAAATTTTTACTTGTGAAAAAAATAAGCTCTCAAAAGTATCCTTTAACCATTGGTATAGCCAAGGGTATGCTCTCTGTTCACATTTTTGTTTTATTCCTGTCTTGTCTTTCATTGAAATCTCTAAAAAATGAAATTTGCAGAAGTCATAGATCTCAAAGTAATGGGATTAAGAATCCCAGTCAGGAAATGCAAAATAAGGTCTGCATAAGTGGGGTGACTTGGCCACATTTGTTTCATGCACTGTGCATTAAGTACACCATGATATTTGTATCATTACATCTGGTCCTCAGGAATGACACTCTTTTCATAGGGGATGTGGATGATTTTGTGCATATAGGGATGTGCATGATTGCATATAGGGATGTGCATATGGGATGTGCATGATTTTGTGCATATATAACATTAACAACTTCCCCAAACAAGCCTCAGTGCCATCCAGATATATTTATGGTTATAAAAGGACCACAGGGATATTGTGCTCTCTACCATGCCAGCCACCAGAGCATATCCAAAGCCTGGGTTTACTCTGTGCTCAATGAACTAGGCAGACCAATGACATCATCAGTTAGAAGTTGTTGGACCTTATGTTGCCCAAACCAATGGATAGCACTGATCAGAGAATAGAATCTCCAGATTGGAAGAGACCTCAGGAGTCATTTAGTACAACTTAGACCTGAACAGCAATGTCCACTTTAACCTTCTGAGAAGTCAGTTTCCACTTATAGCTTAGACACCTGAAGTAACGGGGACCTCATTACCTCTCAAGGCAAGTTCATTCTTCTGTTGTTTCATTTTAGGAAGTTTTCTCTTATATCAAACCATAATTTGCCTCTTTGCAACTTCAATCCACTTCACATAAAGTTGTCTACCCTCATCATGTACTTAATATATGAAGACATGTAAATGCCACTTATTATCCTGACAATACCCCCTGAGCTAGGTTCTACAGACACTACTAATGATCATTTTACAGATGCAAAACTGAGGTTCAAAAAGGTTAGATGAAGTGAATGAATGGATATAAATAAATGAATGGATTCCATGTGTCACCCGGCAGATTTCACTACAATGCATATGTCAAAGACAGCTGTTTGAAGTTATGGCTTAGAACAGATTTCCTAGTAGTTGCCTCCTTGTCATAGAATGAAGTACTGTTGTCAGTAAAGAGGGAGAACTTCCCAATTGAATAAATTAAATTCAACTAATAAATGTGTGTTGACTTGACCAAAGCCATCAAATAACTGAGAAGTTAAAGGTACTGCACTCAGAATCACTAAAACTGCCTCACAATGCAATCAAGTCACCAAGCATTTATTAAGGGCTTACTATATGCCAGGCATTATACCAGGCACTGGAAATGCAGAGAAAGGCAAAAAAAAATCATTGTCCTCAAGGATGTCTCATTCCAATGGGAGAGATAATATGGGAATAATTAAATATGTACAAGATACATTGTAGCAGCAAGCACCCCAACATCCCCAGGGTAGCTGCCAATATAGGTTCTTAGATCTGCTTTTGTAAAGGAAAGCAACTCAAAATCAGTTAACAAGCTTACTTTAATCAAACAAACATATATTACCTAGTTCAGGGGAAAAAGGTCAGCACCCCGAACTTCAGAGTTACAGAACTTACAGACAGACACGCTTCCAAACTGTCCAACAATTATCAATACCAAAATCATAGTTACCAGAGAGGGAAGCATCAACATCTGGGTTTTCAGAGCCGGCGGGGGACGGGGGATGGGGGATGGGGGTGGGGGGGGGCCTCTCAACAATGGCTTCCCAGAGTCTCATCTGGTCAAATCACACAACACTTCTCAAAGTGAGCCCCAAAGCAAAGCCTCAAGTCAGGGATTATATAGTCTTCTCCTGGCTCAGAGAATGTAACCACCCTCTTGACCCACTGCCCAATCACACAGCATCAAGGTGTGGTCATTCCTGAAAACCAAGCCTCCTACCACAGGCTCCATGTGACCACATTCAGCCTATTAGGGGGCAGAGTATACTTTCAAATTAAAGAAGGTTCTCAGAGTCACTTAAGTCAATCAAAGTCTCTTAAGCCAATCAAAGGGCCTAGGGGCAGGGAAGATCTTCAAATCTGCATTTCCATTACATACATACAGAGTAGATGGATGGTAATGATGTAGGGGAAGACCCTTACAACCTGGGGGGACTAAGAAAAGTTTGCTATAGAAGATGGGATTTGAGGTGTCTTGAAGTAATATAAAAACTCTGGGCACCTCGTATAGATTAAAATATTCAAGAAGAGACCAGACAGTGATCTGTCAAGGGATTGTGAGAAGAGGATTCTTGCATTGAATAGGAGGTTGAACTATGTGGTCTCTAAATTCCCTTCAATGTGTCATATTGTGGAAATCTATCTTGTTTCTTTACAGTCACACCTTGCTAGTGGATGGAGACACACAACAAAAACACAGACTAAATGAAAGGCTCGTTTATGTGTAAGTGTTGGTGTGGGTGTCTTTGGTGTGGCACCAAGTGCAGAGTGAAACGTGTGAGAGGCATGTTTCGTGAATGGGGGAAAAGGGAGAAATTACCACCTTGTTTTTAATTAGCTGGCAAACTTCCAAAGTTGACTCAACTCATTTTGAAATGATTAAAACCTGAAAGCTCCCTTTCATTTTGGGTGTAAATGAAGCAAGCACACAGTCGAATCTGGCTTTCCAGACTGTTGGGGTGACAGCTTTGAAAGGAAAGTGCTCGTGATGACTGAAGAAGAAAAGGATAATTTTAAGTCTCTAATTAAGGAAGGGCCCTACTGACTAAAAGTAAATTGTATAACAAACAAACCTATGCTTGGATCAAGAATCTGTGAAATCCCATCTATAAATTCCTACCTTTAAAGAAACAGCTACAGTAAGTGGTAAGCTTATCCAAAATTGGTTTTATAATGGAAAATCTGACAGATTTGAAACAGCCATGGCTGGACCAGTCTGCTTTTTCCATTTGTCAGATTTGTGTTTTTAATGGCCAAGAAATGAGTATTTTGAAAAGAAAGTGTGAAAAGTTTTGGGTTCAATGGAATATGAACAGCATTAAGGTAAGGCCAGTGCCAGAGGACAGACATACATGATATGTCATTAAGTGGCCATTTGAGAAGACTGAGGATCTTTGACCAGTTGCCCAAATGACTAAGTAGCAATCAATCAGTTTGGTTCCAAAGTGATTCATTTAAGATTGGGGACAGGGTGTGAATAACAGGACGGATCACTCTCTGTGGTTCATATATTTCTGTCCTTTAGGTATGGTTACAACTAATCAATAAGCATTTATCATGCTGTGTGCCAAGCACTGTGCTAGGCCCTGGGGGTATAGCTAATGGAACCCTCCCTACTTGAAAGCTGCTTATATTCTAATGGAAGAGACAAGGACATATCTGTCTAAGGACATTATCTAAGTCTGTACAGAAAAAAATATAAAGAGAATAAATACAAAGAAATTTAATATAAGGTAATTTTTTTAGAGAGGGAGGGTATTAGCAATTGAGGGAATAAGGAAAGGCTTTTAAATACAGGGTTTTTTTTTTTTTCTTCTGATGGACTTTTAAGATTGTCTCTGTCTGTTAGAATTCTTTGAGTTGAAGCTCCCTCCAACAGTGCAGATGGGTAACTCCTCTACAACTTTATAACTTTAAAAAATTACCTGGAGCACTGAGAAGTTAAACGACCTTTTCTGCATCCAGTAGATGACAGTGATCTTCCTGACTCCAAGGCTGGCTATGGATCAGTGTGAGGAATAATAGCAAATTATACAGCTGAAATTTATTAAGCCATTAAAGCTTAAAAGTGTACTAAGACTTTTGGGACACTGTGTAAATGCCACTTGTTATTATCCTGACAATAACCCCTGAGGTAGGTTCTACAGACACTATTATTCTCATTTTACAGATGCAGAAACTGAGGCTCAAAAAGGTTAAATGGCTTGTCTTCGGTCATTAAACTAAGTATCAGGGGTAGCATTTGAAAAATCTTGTCTTTCCTGATTCTGACTTCCTAATTCCTGTGATTTTTTTTTAAGGAAAAGGAAATTTCTAACCATATTTCTTACCCTTTCTAGATGCCCTTCAAATTCTTCTAGGACATTTTGGATGTTTCCTTTGTCCTTATCCTTTATGTATTTAAGCACATGCCCTTCTCCCCCAAGAAGATTAGAATACCTTTGGGATCAAGAATTGAATTATTGTTCATCTCTAGATCCCCAGGACCCAGCTCAGCATAAAGGGAAGGAAGGAAAGGAGACAATCATTTATTAAGCACCTGCTTTTTGCCAGGAACTGTGCTGATCTCATTTGCTATTATTATAAGTGAATATATTTGCTAGTATGTAGTAAGCACTTGATAATTACATATGGAATTGAATTGTATATTCCACTGGATTGGTAAGAAGTCCTCTCAGATAGAAACCTCCACTGAAAATCTACTACAGAGAAATAGAACATCCACATACACCCTAACTCTGGTTCAGTATGTTCCAACTACATATAATAAAAAGATATTGGAAAGGGACAGAGGCACAAATAAGATATCATGGATGTTATTTTGTTCAAGTTCATATAACTTTCAAATTTTTAACAAATAAAATAGATTGGAGTTTCTAGTTTTATTCATGATTTTATTTCTCATTTTATTTGTTTGATTCTCTTATTGATGGTTGCTTAGTTTAAGGAAAAAAATACTTTAAAACATTCATTTCAAAGAGACTCCAGAGAGCTTTTATTAGCATTGATAAATCATCCTACACATTTTATATGACTTTCATCTGTATAGAAGAGAACAAGGCACAATGAGCATCCTCAAAGGCTTTAATCATAAAATAAGAAATTTAGCTATCATAGATACCTATGTCTGATGTCTAGCAAGTCGTTTAAAAGTTCATGTCATTGACTGGATTTTTTTCCTGCAAAGAGGGCCATTTGGATCCTGAATAGTTGCATCTACTCCTTTCTCCAAGTTTAATAGATCAGTCAAGCCCAAGACTAATCTTTACTTATTATCTATGGAGAGCAGTAGCCAAGGAGGAAGTCTTGCTCTAGGAAGTTACAGGGATTTTGAGTGAGGATATTGGGCAGTAATGCCTTATCCGCCAGCAAGGGTAGTGTTGAATTAACTATTGTTTCCTGAGCTAGAGGCAAAAAGTAGGTGGAGAAGGTGGGGGTGGGGAGAAAAAGCAGGCAGGGCAGATAACAAGATTCCAGGTAAACCCAGATATTCCTTAGAATGGCTTAATGGGATGAAACTTGGTTTATGGCAGTCTGTGGGGAGGATTGATTCACCCACTCTACCTCAAGGTCAATCTTAAAGTTTGAATTGATGGATTAATTCCCTGGGGGAAAGGATGGGAATGGGAGGGTGGGGGGAGGGTTTTGTCTGCTCCTACTGGGAAGAGTTAGTCTACAGAAAGAAAAATCTCTCTCTCTCTCTTCCTTCCTTCTTCCTCTCTTCCTCTCTCTCTCTCTCTCTCTCTCTCTCTCTCTCTCTCTCTCTCTCTCTCTTTCTTTCTTTCTTTCCTTTCTCTTCCTCTTCCCTCCTTCTCCTCCTTTTTCTCCTTCCCCTTCTTTTAAAAGATATAAATACTGGGCGGCTAGGTGGCGCAGTGAGTAGAGCATTGACTCTGAAGTCAGAAGGACCTGAGTTCGGATCCGGCCTCAGACACTTAAAGCACACACAAATAAAAACCTAGCTGTGTGGCCTTGGGCAAATTACTTAACCCCAGTTGCACTCCAAAAAAAAAAAAACCAAACCCAAAAAAGATATAAATACTTCCTTGTATTGTAGTTTTCTTTTAAAACATATTGTGTTCCAAGTGATTTGTTTGGAAGTTGAGGGAGGAGAGAACATAATCAATGTGAACTGGATGGTTAGATAAACCTTTTCAAAGGAGGTAGATAGGATTAAGAAAGGCAAAGAATAGGTAGAGAGGGCACTTCAGGCCAGAAGAATGGCTGTCTAAAAATGTTGTCCAGACTTAGCTATCATACAACTCTGGCTAGAATTAGTTCCCATAGAGAAGTAGTGGGAATTTGATTATAAAGTTTGGGGCTAGATCACAAAGGACCTCAAATGCAAGGTACAAAAAGCTTATACGCTTATTAGCTATGTGACACAGGGCAAGTCACTTAACTCTGTTTGCCTCAGTTTTCTCATCTGTAAAATGATCTGGAGAAGAAATTTGTCTACAGCTTCAGTATCTCTGCAAAAAAATTCAAATGGGGTCACAAAGAGTCAGACACAACTGAAACAATTGAACAACAGCAGCAACTTTATCCCACTGTAATGTGGTGGTAGTCCTCAGGATGGACTGAAATATATAGGACAAAGATAGAAGCCAGGGATACCGGTTAGGAGGTTAGGAAGGAGCTGATAAAGACCTAACCTAGGGTGGGTGGTAAGAAGACAAAATAAAGAATAGTAAAAGATAGAATATAATTAAGTGAAACACCACCGTGGTTACAGAAATCCAGGGATCAAAGAAATCAAAATGGGCTAGAGTAAACTAGAAAAGCTTCATGGAGCAGGGCAGAATAGAAGCTTGGGCTGTGTTTACAGAGGAAAAGGGTCTTAGATAGAGAAAATAGGTCAACTTGGTGGCCTTTCCCTTCAGCACCCGGTGTTCTCTTACTGTCCTGATTTTTGTCATAAAAAAGATCTATTAAAGGATCTTACAATTACTAGGTTAGTGTCTTTTTGGTTTTCCTCCCCAAGGGAATTAGCATTTTTATTTTTTATTTTTTTAAAGTTTGCTTTTTGGAGGGCAGTTGGGGTTAAAGTGACTTGCCCAAGGTCACACAGCTAGTAAGTGTTAAGTGTCAGAGGCTAGATTTGAACTTAGGTCCTCCTGACTCCAGGGCCAGTGCTCTACTCAACTGCTACACCTAGCCACCCCATAACATTTTTTTTTTTGGAGGGGGGAAGGCAGGGCTATTGGGGTTAAGTGATTTACTCGAAGTCACAAAGCTAGTAAGTATGTCAAGTGTCAGAAGTCAAATTTGAACTCAGGTCCTCCTGACTTCAGGGCTGGTACTCTATTCACCATGCCACCTAGCTGCCCCAATAAACCTTTTTTTTTCCTTTTTTGGAGGGCAATTGGGGTTAAGTGACTTGCCCAAAGTCACACTGCTAGTAAGTGTGTCAAGTGTCTGAGGCTGGATTTGAATTTAGGTCCCCCTGACTCCAGTGCCAGTGCTCTATTCACTTCACCACCCCTCAGTAATTAGTATTTTAAAAGAGGGGGGGGGGGCGGCAGCAGAACTAGGTGGTACAGTGAATAGAGCACTGACCCTGGAGTCAGAAGGACCTGAGGTCAAATCTAGCCTCTGACATTTGACACACTTACTAGCCATGTGACCTTGGGCAAGTCACTTAACCCCAATTGCCTTGCAAAAAAAAGAACAACAAAAAAAGACAGAATGCAAAGTTTAATCCCAATGACTCCCTCTCTAGTGGTGGAATTCCAGGTCTGGCCACCTACGGCTCCTCAGTGCTCCCAGGGATTCCCTTTACTACTACTTCGAAGCATTTAGAGTGAATTTAATAACAATAAAAATGTTTGCATATGTAGAGGGATTCAATAAACATTTCTATAGAGCCTACAGTGTGCCGGCACTATGCTTTACAAATTTATTTTATTTGAGCCTCTCAACAACCTTTCAAGGTTGCTGTTGTTATTCTCCATTTGTATAGTTGGGAAACTGAGGCAAACAGGGATTAAGGGCTAGCTGGAGTTTACCCACTTAGTAAGAGTTTGAGGTCAGATTTGAACTCCTAGTCAGCTGCCTTAAAGTTTACAAAGCACTTTCCTCCCAGTGATTCGGTGAGGTCATACAGTCTAAATGTTATTTGCATTCTACAAATGAAGAAACCTAAGATGAAAGAAGTTGAGTCACCTGCCCTCGGGTTAGGGTCGTGTCAGATGTAGGATTCAAACCCAGATTTCCTAGTTTTTAGCCAAGTCATCCTAGAGACCCAGTGCGGTAAGAAAACACCGTGTGCCCAGGAGAAAAGGGAAGAGTGGGCCAAAAGAGGAGGGGAAACAATGTGGAAATTTCCTTCAGGATTGGACCTGGTGGTGTGTATTTCCTCTGCTGTTGCCCTAAACTGGATGCTCTTCATTTCACATTTGGTTGAAGTCAAGAGCTTCCTAGTTTCCATATTCCAGGGATTCTTTTCTCCAGTCTATCATGTTTACTGATGTCAAGCTTACTTTCTAACATGACTTTGATCATTTGTTCTGCTCAAGGACCTGCATTGGCTCCTTTCTAATGACTGTTTTTGTTTTTTGAAGAGAAAGTCAGGGCAATTGGTGTTAAGTGACTTGCCCGAGGTCACACAGCTATTAAATGTCAAGTGTCTGAGGTTGAAATTGAACTCAAGTGCTCCTGACTCCTGGGCTGGTGCTCTATTCACTGTACCATCTAGGTGCCCCACTTCATATTAAAAAAAAAAAAAAACTTCATAGATTTTTATTTTGCCAAAGTCTTCTTTCCTCTTCTCTGTACTTCTCTTTGGTTGATCCACAGTTTCGACTATTAACTCTAAGGACTTTCAAGAATCTCTTTTACCTAGTTCCACCCTCCCTGTGCAACCTTATTCCTCTGCTCTCCCCAGAGCAGTTCTTTTAAGACATTCAGACAACTCTTCTCTTTTTCAACCATATAAAACCATGCTTGTTCCTGACTCGGTCTTAGCTCATGTTATTTGCCTCACCAAGGAACCATGGTTTACCCTCTGAAATGGTGCCATCTAAGCAGACCTGGATTGGAAGGTCAACAGATACTTGAAAAAACATGGCATCAGGTCCATTGCCCAGTCTGAGGAGTTTGCCTGACCCCAGTGCCTCACACCTTCTCTTAGAGATCTGCTGTCTTTTATACTTGCAGTTTGGAGGGCAAAGTTTGAATAACACTGGGACCAACCATTTCAGACAACCTGGACTGAATCTCAGCTCTGGTATTTGCCAATTGCTTAACTTCAGGCAGGTCAATTTAAACCCCAAAGTCTCAGTTTCCCCATCTGTAAAATGGAATGATACCTGTGCTAGAGGCATAGTTGGTGTTGGAATGAGGAAAATCTGAGTTTAAGTCTTGACATTATCACATTCTGACTGTGTGACCCAGGGCAAGTCACTTCAGCCCTCAGTGCCTCTAGTTAACATGCTAAGATGGTTAAGTTGCAGAGAAAGTGCCGAGAAGTTCCTAACTGTGTACTCCCCACACCAAAGCAATCCCAGGTCTGGTGAAAGCACCATCACCACCACCAACTCCTTATCTCATAGGTTCTCTCCTCCTTTTTTGAGGTGATTGGGGGCTGACTTGCCTAGGCAGGATTTGAACTCCGGTTCTCCTGACTGCAGGTCTGGTACTCTCTATTCACCCCTCAAAGTTCTCTTGAAGATTGCAATTTGTAAAGCTTCCTATTCTTTCTGCAAGTTTTAATTCTGAATCAAATCCCATCTGTGTTGAATATTATCACTCCTTCTATGAGTTCCCGTGTTGTTTAGTCATGTCCTACTCTTCATGAATTTTCTTAGCAAAGATACTGGAATGGTTTGGCATTTCCTTCTCCAGCTCATTTTACAGATGAGGAAACAGGAAGACAGGGTTAAGTGACTTTCCTGGGGTCACACAGCTAGTAAGAGTCTGAGGTCAGAATTGGACTCAGGTCCTCCTGACTTCAGGCCTGTATTCTATCCACTACGACATTAACCTGCCTCTTTTGAATTCTCAAATAATTTCAGATAGAGGGCAACAATACAGATCACAATGATTCTATCCAAATATATGACAATAGACATGTAGAAATACTACTTTATCTAGTTTATCTGGGCACCAGATTTTCAGTTTTCCCATGCATACCAACTCTACTGTGATAAGGAAAAAAAATAGCAAACAAACATTTCTGCCCCATAGTGGCATTAGTGTAGACTTTGCTTTTAAAGGAGAAAGGATGCAATTGTTGTTCAGTTGTTTTAGTCATGTCTGACTATTCATGACCCCATTTGGGGTTTTCATGGCAAAGATACTGGAGTGGTTTGCCATTTCCTTCTCCAGCTCATTTTACAGTTGAGGAAACTGAGACAAATAGTGTTTAGTGACTTGCCCAGGGTCACACAGCTAGTAACAGTCTGAGGGTGGATTTGAACTCAGGTCTTTCTGACTCCAGGTCTGATACTCTATCCACTGTGCCACCTATCTGCCCAAGGATGCAGCACATACAGTAAATTCATAGTGCCTTCCCTAGATTATTAATTTAGAGGTCAATTTCTCTCTCTCCTAAGCTCCATCTGCTCTCCAGTTTTGTAGCTGATGAAGCTATGGCCTAGACCCAGGTCAAGTGAGTTGTCCAAGGTCATGCAGTGTCACAAGTTGAATTGGAACTCAGGTCCTCTGATTCCAAGGAGGGCCAATGTTATTTCCATGATACTTGACTGCTACTTATTACATCTTTCTCTCCAATAACCCAGAGTATTTATTTTTTTACCTCCAAGGTTGGTTCCACCAGGCATTCACTATGAATAGTGGCAAAGAACATGATTCTAAGAATAGTTTCTAACTAAATTTCCCTTGGCTGAACTCAATTGGCAGTTTATAAGTCTACCTATTGAATTGATACCCAGGAAGGTTGAGCTCAAGGACCTTGCAGATGAGCCCCCTCAATAAATAAATAAATAAAATTTGTCACAAACTAGGCTTTGACAAGAGCTGACTGTGAGGAGCACCATGTATCCAGGTCTCAAGGTCATGCAAATATCCACATAACAACCTCTTTAAATTATACAATAGTTCTTAAAAAATAGAACCATAAAATGTTAGAGTTGGAAGACAATGTAGAGATGGCTTAGGTAAAGCCCACTCATTTTACAGCTGACTCACATTTCTATAGTGCTTTGAGAAAGCTCAGAATAAAACAAAGACCTTTCTTCTTAACAATACCACAAGGTAGATGGTCCAAGACTATTATTCCCACTTAACTGTCTTTCCTTTCCTTCTTGCCTCATATTCTAGTTCCACAGAGGCTTGAATCTACTTCCTTCTCTTCATGTAATTTTTCCCTAATTCAATTCCTCATTGATAGTTTCCTGAACCATTGCAACAGTCTCCTAACTGGTCCCAATCTCTCCCTTCTCCAAACCATCTTCCAAGATAATTTTCCTAAAGCACAAGTCTATCTATGCTACAGTGGCTCACCATTGACAATAGGGTAAGATAATAATCCCGAGCTTGTCACTTAAAGCCCTTTCCTGTCTGGCTCCAGAGCATCTGTCCAGTCTGGTTTCATATTATTTCTCTTCACATATTCTGAGTCCTAGGCAACCAGGTTCACTTGCACTGAACTCAGTGAACTCAACACTCCATTTTCCATTTTTGTACCTTTGCACAGGCTGCCCTCCCCAGCCTGAAATGCCCTGTTTCTTCATTTTTTTAACTTCTTTCAAGGATCATTTCAGGTGCCCTCTCCTACAGAAAGCCTGTGCTGGTGCTACTAGTCATTAACCCTTTCTCCTTCCTTAAATGATACTATATTACACATGCAAACTTTTTGAATCCCTCAGTGAGACAATAAACTCTTTAAGAAGAGTGAATGATTTTTCTCCTGTTTTTGTATCCCCAGTGTCTAGAACAGTATCTTGTATATAGTAAATATTTAATAGTTTCTTGTTGGCAAAGAAACTGAGATTGAATGTGGGGGTGTTGTCTGTAGGCTCAAAGTAAAAGAAGATCCAAGATTCTCCATCCCCAGTCCACTACTTTTTATGCTATATTGCTTCTCTTAAAAAATATCGGGAGAAATTTATGGTTTCTTTTTAATAAAACCCTAGTAAATCTGAAAGATTTTGGAATTGAGAAAGCAACATAATGTCATTTAGTTCTCTTTATGTTCTCTCTCTCTTTTTTTAAATCTAGTAACAGGAAGATTTTGGAATTCAAGAAGCAATATAATTTCATTTTCTTTTAATTTAAATCAGTTGCAATTTTAAAGAGCAGTAAGTGAATAGAAAACTCCCTTTCTGACTTAGAAATACAGGAAATAAATAATGAAACTCTGTAAGATGTGGACCGTTTGAAGGTTAGTGCCCTTGTGCTGCTGGGATGATGCACTCATCTTTCCACACAGGGTGACAGAAACTGTTTAAATTGGGTATGACTGGTAAACAAATAAACTTGTGGTTAGCCACTAAATTAATATTAACATCTGTTAAAGTTAAAGTTCTTCATGTTTGAATTATGAACCGTAACATGTTAAAATGGAAGAAGCTTGGTCTACTCTCATAGAACTAAAATCTCCAAATTCCTGTATCTCGAGAGTTGGGAAGGACTTTGGAAGCCATCAACCTATACTTAAGCTGGTGACCCTCTTACAACTTCCCAGAGAAGAGGGTCTCCAGCTTCTTGAAGCTCTCTTAGTGAAGGGAAACTAATAATAATAGCTAGTATCTTATATAGTACTTTAAAACTTGTAAAATGCTTTACGTATGTTAACTCATTTTATTCTCACAAAACCCTGGGAATGTGGATCTTATGGTTTGTTTATTTGTTTTTTTCATACATATGTAGGAAATATGCTTAGAAACTTTTTAACAATTACTGCTCTTCAGTTTGAATAACTCCGAAGTCCTGGGTAATCTTTTTTTTGTTTGTTTTTTGGAGGGCAATTGGGGTTAAGTAACTTACCCAAGGTCCCACGGCTAGTGTTAAGTGTGTGTTAAGTATCTGAGGTCATATCCGAACTCAGGTCCTTTTGACCGACTCTGTACTCACTGCGCCACCTAGCCGCCCCTGGTTTGTCATTTTTTTAAACAGATAAGGAAAAGGAGGCACTGAAAGGTTGTAACTGTCCCAGGCTCACACAGCTAGTATGTGCCTGAATTGAAATTTGAACTCGGGTCTTCCTGTTCCAAGTCCTCTTCTCTATTCACTGTTCTACACCTTGCTGCCCATTTCACTTTTGCTTAACTGCAATAGGAATTTTGTTTCCCCTTATATCTAATAGAAATCTTCCTTTCTGCAACTTCCAATCATCACTAATAGTTATGCCCCTTAGGGCTAAGAAAAAAAAAAAGTTTGCTTCCTCCTCCATGTCACATTTCTTCAAATAATTAGAGGCAGAGTATCATGTTCCCTTAGGCTTTCTCTTCTTTAAGTTAAATTTCCCCAGTTCATTCAAAAGAGGCCCCTCAGTATTCAGTTTTCTCATCTTCCTGCTCACCCCCTCCTGAAGGCTTCCCAGCTTATTATGGTCTTTTCCAAACTGTAGCATTCAGACCTGAACACAAGTTCTAGATGTGGTCCCACCCTGGCAGTGTCCAGGAGCGGAACTATCCCCTTATTCTGGCTACTTTGCTCCCAGTGATAAAACCGTGAAGATTCCACGAATTGCTTTGGCTTCCAAATCCTATCATTGACTCATACTGAGCTTGCTGTCCATTAGCAAGCATGCCTTGTCTTTTTCACATAAGCTCTTGCTGAGGCATGCCTTCCCTAGCCTGTATTTCTGCAATTTTTTTTAAACTAAGTGTTAGAACTTTATACTAATCCATATTAAATTCCATCCTGTTAGACTGAGTCTATGTTTTCTAGCCTGTTGAAATCTTTTTGGATGCTGATTCTGTTGCTAAAGATTGGTCCCTCCTAATTTTTGTAAAATCAATCAAATATTTATCAGAGTCATGTCTGTGGCTAGACTTGAGTTCAAATCTCATCTTAGTCTTACTTCTAGTCTCTCCATACTCCAGTCCATCTGCCACTCAGCTGCCAAAATGATCTTCCTAAAAAGCAGGTTTATGTCTTCCTCCTCCTCCTCCTCCTTAGCTGGTCCTCTTACTTCACCACCTAACTGCCCCAATCCTCCTTAATAAACTTCTATTACTTCCTGTTATCTTCAGGATGGACTATCAAATTCTCCATTTGACATCTAAAGCCCTTCACAATGGGAGCCCCTCCTCTCTTTCTGGTCTTTACTTCTCTCCAAATACTTCACCGTTCATTAACACTGGCATTCTTGTTCATCTCCTGACTGTGTCTCTTTCACTGGCTATGTTCTATGCCTATAACTTTCTCCCTCCTAATCTCTGTGTCCTGGATTCCCTGCTTCCTTCCAGCTCACATCTCAGCTTCTCCTGGAGGCCTTTCCTTCCCTGCTCTGGAGTTCTCCCTTCCTCTCCACCATTAGTGCTTTCTCTTGGAGATTACCCGAGAAGTATATGGTGTATATACTATATGAACATTGTTGTTTGCACATTGTCTCACATTAGAATGTAAACTCCTTGGGGGCAAGGACTTTTTTGGGGGGTATTCCTCGTGCTTGGCATTGTGCCTGGCACATAGTAGTTCCTTACTAAATGTTGATTGGCTTGACTTGCCATCTCCCTCATTAGAATGGAAGCTTATTGTGAGTAGGGATTGTTTCATTCCTTCTTCTCCAGCATCTAGCACAATGCCTGGAATGTAATAGGTTATTGATTAACTGATTGATCAATCAACTTATTGGTGGTTACTTTTTCTTTGATTTTAAAACCTAAAATTTAAAATTTTGTATAATAGCAAAAAAAAAAGGAGAAAATAACACATTTTAGTAAATGAACTTCACCATTATGCAACTTTGTGTATGCAAGTCTATCTACAAACTTTGATCACAATTCCTCTCCAAGGTCAAGAGGTTGGTAGATTTAAGTGCACAGGAACCATCTTCTCCTATAAAATCTCAGTCCCCTTTTCTCTTTTTCCCCATTTTTGTCAGTGATAACACCAATATTCCCCATCCCCAAGTTTAAAACTTTGCAATTATGTCAGATTCCTGCCCTTCAAATTATCCCCAGTCAGTTTCCAAGTCATGTTGATTTTTCCTTCATGATTATTTTGGATTTCTTTCTTCTTTCTCAACACCGCTGCCACCTATATAAACTAAGTACTCACTGTACACACAGATATGAAAGAGCTCAGCTTCTTTTCCTGCTCCCATGCCTTTCTTGACCCCACCCCATGTTGCACAACCCTGCTAGAATCCTCTTCCTGAAGCATAACTTTCACCTATTCCAGTAAGAACTTATTATTACCTATCAGATCAAGTTCAAAATTCTTAGTCTATCAGCCAAGAAAGTCCAATGAGTAAGCCTGTATTAGCTAGCTAACTTTATTTCCTATTCCTCCTCAGGATGAACACTCTGCTCTAACATCCCCTGGCTCCCTACTCATACTTTCCCATGTAATTCAATCCCATCTAATAAAATGAAATTCAGCACAAGATTATCAAGTACTTACTGTGTTCTAAGCACAATGTTAGGTGCTAAGGAATATATAAAATAACATTCAAAACAATATAATACAAAATAAAAACAAAAACAGCAGGACACAAACTATAAGTTTAAGTAAAGAAGAGGGTTTGAGTGGCCTGGATAGATATAAGGTTTAAATACATATTGTGTTATTCATTTGTGTGACTTGTTGTGGACCTATTTGGGGTTTTCTTGGCAAAGATATAGGAATGGTTTTCCATTTTCTTCTCTAGTTCATTTTACAAATGAGGAAACTGAGACAAATAAGGTTCAGTGACCTGCCAAGGATCACACAGCTAATAAATGTCTGAGGATGGATTTGGGCTAGAGAAGATGAGTCTTTATGACTCTAAGCCCAGCTTTCTACTCACTGTGCCACCCAATTGCCCTACATATCTATTAGGTTTAGATAAATCGTGGTCCATGTTTTCATGGAGCTATAAAACATGATCCATGCCCTCATGGAGCTTAAATTTGTCATTGTGGTATATGACATATATATGAATAATATATACTTCTCCATAGGATTAGAGATTACTTCATGCTGAAAAGAAGGGAGAATTTTTGTGGACTTCAACCTTGATATGAGTTAATAGCTCATTATGGCAGACAAGAAAGCAAATACTGTATTGAAATTCATAAACAGACACATGGTATCCAAAAGACTAGGGAGAAGATAGTCTAAGTGTACTCTCATTTGGTCAGATTGCAACTAGAATACAGAACTCAATTCTGGTCATGACATGTTAGGAAGAATGACGGGATAGAGAGTATCAAGAGGACAATGGGGATGGAGAAAGGATAATCTCAGAGAATAAACTATTTCTCATGATTTGGGGTTTTCTTTTCTTTCTACCCTCCCCCCCAAAAAACCCCAACAACCCAATGACTGCCAAACAACCATGGAAAAAACAAGAACAAAACTGACTCAAGTCCAGAGTCTTCATTAGGGATCAGTGAGCCTGAGAGGGTGGAACATTTGAGTTGTTGTTGTTCATTACTGTCTAACTCTCCATGAGCTCATTTGGGGTTTTCTTGGCAAAGATATTAGAGTGGTTTGCATTTCCTTCTCTATCTCATTTTACAGAAGAGGAAATGGAGACAAACAAGGTGAAGTGACTTGCCCAGGGTCACACAGCTAATAAGTGTTTAAGGCTAGATTTGAACTCATGAAGATGAGTCTTCCTAGACTCTATCCACTGTGCCACCTAGCTACCCAAAGCATTTGAGTTAGGTTTGATTCATCGCCAAGGGATTATGAACTTTTCTGAACCTTTGGCATCTGAGAAATAAAGATTATGAAAGTAACATCTAGAACTATTCCTGACAGTTTCCATTCCATTTTCATTTAGAAACTGGAACCACAATGGTAAGCCATAACAGGCAGCCTGTTTTTCTACTGCGTTTGAACAAAAATGCATAAGTTGGCATAATTAAAAAGTAGAGGAGGAGACAAAGATTGAAATCAAAATGATCCAATCTTTACCCTCATGGAGCTTACTTCTCTCATTTGTATATATTAGTTTTCTTTCTGGAAAATTATTTTATAATCAAAGCTCACATATCATTTCAGTTATATCTAGAAAACTAAACAAGGTTCAGTAGCATCTCAATAACTCAACTGTAGCTTTCCCAGAGTAATACTCAGTGCCTTGGGAGGTAGGTGATATTGTTATCCTTGTTTTTACAGATGAAGAAACAGGCAGACAGGGGATAAATGGCTTGCCCAGGGTCCCACAGCTAGTAAGCATCTGAGGCCAGATTTGAACTCTTACAAAGTATGTTTTACAAAGGAGTTTTTGATGGATAAGGTCCAGACTGAATTAGAATTAGAATTGAATTTCAATTCTGGACCCAGAATTTGAAGAACTGAGTAAGTCATAGCTCTACCACCTGTTCATTAATTTCTCTCTCTGAGCCTCAGTTTCCCCATGTAAAATGAAGGGGTTGGATTAGATGTCTTCCAAGATCCCTGCCAGCTCTATGGTTATGGCCTCATTCTACTTTGAAGTGGTTGTTATATGGATATAATTAGGTCATCCAAGTGAAGTACTTTGTTATAAGTACTAAGTTATAAGGTACTATATAGATTTAAACTATGATGATGCAGTAGTGGTCATTATTACGCTTATCATTGTCATCTGACCTTATTTCTAGAACCCACCAAATGGCAAACTTCTCTGGAGGAAGGATTCTGTCTTTTACTTCTTTGTTTCTCTCTTACCACCCATCATGGAGCTGAGTATTCTGTAGTAGAGTGGAACTCTGGAATTAGAGGAACTCTGAGTTCCAATCCCACCCCTGATACTTCCTATTTGTATGATTTTGAGCAAGCCACTTCCATCTCTGGGTGCCTCAGTTTCCTTATCTGTGTAACCCCAGTCCCAAAACCTATTGGTGTCTTTGTTACAACTATAAAACGAATGCCCTCTGAAGTCCAACTCAGCTCTAACTCTTGGTTGGTAGTTTGATCCCCATATGGCACTAAAAGGTTTTTCTTCTCAAGGGAAACCCAACAGTTTACCTGGAAATGAGAGTTATACTTCCCAACAACCTATTTCTTGTCCTAGCCAATAGACTTTCTACCTTTCTGGATACTCAGCTCAGACCCAATGGAGCTTTTTTTTTTCCCAGGTGGTATCTCTACCTCAAGGCATATTAATATGTGGAAGCTTACTCCTGGAGCTACTTCAATTGCTCTGAAGCAGAGATGTTCATTGACCCTGGGTCCATTTGGTTAGTAATGGCCCCACGGGCTGTTTTTGAGAATGTTTACTCAGGTAGGTGTGCTTACTATGGTGCAATAGTTAGAATAGTTGGCAGACTATTTGTGGCTTGGCAGAAGTCATAGGTATATTAAGGTACACAATTGCCTAGGTTGTTTCTGCAACACGGCAACAAATGGGGATTTCTACTAAAAAATAAAAAAGGAATTGGTGGGGAATTTATAATGATCCCAGATCTTTCTTTTCTTTCTAACTTCCAAAGAACTACTAAGCATCATAGAAAGAAAAAAACTGACTAAATGCCAGGGTCTTGGTTAGGGATCAGTGAACCTAAGAGAATGGAATATTTGGGTTAGTTTTGGATGATCACCAAGAGATCATGCACTTATCTGAACCTTTGGCACCTGAGAAATAGAGAGGGAAAGATCATGAAAACAACATCTAAAGATACTGTTTCCATTCCACTTTCTATTCCAGTCCCATTTAAAAATTGGAAGCACAAAGGCAAGGGAAAATAGGAAGCATTAGGCAGAGGACATCTTTCAACCTCATTAAAACCAAAAAGCATAATTACGCACAAATAATTGTGCATAATTATGCACAAAAAGCATAATTACAAGACCCTACAAGGTGGGGGAGGACCCAAAAATTGTTGTGTTTTTTTTTTTAAATGACATAGGCCTGAACCTCAAGGAACTTTCTTCTCTCATTTGTATGTGAATCTTCATCCAGAAGAATCATTTATTCATCAAAGGCCAGATATCTTTTCAGTCACATTTAAACCTAGATATAGTTCACTAGGATCTCACTTATCTGTTAGCCTCAGCTATCTAGAATACAGTGGAACACCTGGAAGCAAACAAAAGTTACCTGTAAGGAGCTAAAAAATATGCATGTATTTGCATTCACATATTTTTCATATGGGAAAGCTCCTTTGGGCTTTGCTGAGAACCTTTTTATTCCTAGTTTAGTAACAATTCAGTTTTAGACACAAAATCTTAGCACTCTATTCTAGTTTAAGGACAAATGATCCTAACCACCTCAAAAGGCTCTAAGGACATAATTGTATTGATATGATATATTTTCAATATTCACAATGATAATTCAGAGTCATCAAGTAAAAACAGAATTATATTAACTTTACTTAAGAAGGCAGGGAAAAGTATGATAGAGTTTTTTTTTTTTTAAATTGCCATCTCAATAGAATAGGCTTCATTTATCTAGAAAAATAAATTATGTAGAAAGTCATTCTCTGAAAAATGCCAACTAAATTAGATGTTACCATAGTTGTGTGAACTGGAAGAGGGTTACCAAAACCCACAATCTGTTAGAGGATGGGATGAATGTTAGAAACAAAGAATAATAGTGACACGGCTGGGTATTATGGGATTTCAAATAAAGCAGGTATGGAATAATTCGTACCCACAACAAATCTTTAAACTACTTACAATTTCCCTGCTTGTCTAATTTGAAAAAGACCTTATGTACAATCTAGTTCAGTACTCTTGGTTTACCAAGGAGGGATCTAACAATCAAAAAGGTCAACTGATTTGTTCAAGGTCAGGAAGCTAGTGTTCAAGCTAGTTGCTGAACCCATGTTCAGTGTTCTGTGCAGCCTTTCTTTCTTGCCTGGTTGATAATTCAGTGTTTTTATAGGTTTGGTAAGCAGGATTCAATAACCAGGGCCTATGTGAATTGTCCAAACTGAGTTTCTTAATTACTCACTTGATGAATGATTGGTTAGATACTGGACTGGAGATAAACAAATTAGGGCTGTGATAGCCCGAGCCCAGGCAAGCTTAAAACATTCCCCTACTTTTGGCAGTAAATTCTTAACTACAAGGAATAATGACATCTGGATAGGTCAAGGTTTAAAGTTTTAAATTAATTTTTTTAATGATTGAGTTTGTCCTGCTTTTAGCCCTGATTGGTTTGTTGGTCAATATCAAACATTTATTAAGCACCTATTATGTGCCATGTGTTGTACTGTCTCAGAGACTTGATTCTTTTTATCCACATTAGAGATTCACCTCAGAAGTGATATTCCCTCAAAGGCCGTGATATAGTAACCACAACCCATCACCAGGGACTCTGGGCTGAAATGGCTGAGGATTTATCATGGGTACAGGCTCTGAAAATATCTTCTTTTGGGCTCATTTTTACATGCACCCAGAGTATTACTGAAATTTAACTAATGTCTGAGTTGCTACAAAAGTGTGTCAAAGGGTCCTTAGCTCCCATACAAGTAAACAAAGTGACTGAGTCTGTGAGGTACAGAACCACTTTTATTTCTCCCCACAGAAAATTCAAAAAGGATTTAGAGTAGCCTTTAGTTTATCAATGCCTTCCCTCCACAGATCTAATCTCCCTTATTTATAGCAACACTTTGTGGTTTGGACTTCCTTCAGATGGGAAATGAACTTGGGTTTGCTACAGAGCTGATCCTCTGGCATTCTGGGGAGTCCCACTTTCACCCTAGGGACACATGGAAGCCCCCTGCCTTATGGTACTTTTTTTTTTTGAGTTGGCACTTTTATGAAATGTTTATTTAACAAGTCAACCTCCCCAACCCAACCCCTGCCTGACCCCCTCCAGCGAGACTGGAGTTTCTTCTTGTTCTCCTACTGTGTGCAGGTAATGACAAAAACAGCTGCTGACAAACCAGAACATAACAAACTATTCCAAGAGAGTATGGCTAACAGTGGCTTTAGTTGCTGTTGTTTTTCTCTTTGTAAAGGCCATATTTATTCCACAGATCACAACAGTGGTTTAGACACACTAAATAAATTCAAGTGAGATCTGACAGCAAGCACACCCAGGAAACATAAAATGGAACTGAACTGCTTCTGGGGTGCTCAGTGCCCCATCTTCCGGCCACTGGGTGAGTCCTGAGGGAGAAACTTGCCTAATGCCAAGGAAAGGGACAGGAACATTGTGATGTCATGTTGGAAGGGTTGTGCACAGGCACCAGCAGGCAGGAAAGAGACATCCATTAGACACTGCTCAGGGTGGCCACCCCAGGGAGGACTTTGCCCTCCAGCAGCTCTAGACTGGCACCACCCTAGTGCTCACATGGCTGACTTTGTCCTTAGTGTTCCGTTTGGCACAGCAAGTGGCAGTATCCCCACCACCTGTGATAGTGATACAGCCCCTCTTAGTGGCCTCTACCTCACTGGATCTTTAATTCCCTGAGCAGAGGCTTCCCATTCATATACTCTAACATTCCCCACGATCTGTTTGGCTTAGGTCATAGGGCCACAGTCCAAATCCATCCATCCAGCAGAGATTCCAGAAGCCATTTTGCCTTGGCCAGTCTTGGCATTCTCATCAAACTTGTCCGTTGTGATGAAGTCAACAGGCAAATGAATTTTAACACTATTCTTCTTAGCCTTGGTCATATGGTCTTTGACAATCTTGACCCTCTTTCCATCTCCATGTTTTCAAGCAGTTGAGGAAGGTGAAACCCATCCTACCACCAATGAGCTTCTCATTGACTTTGTCTAGCATATTGTTGATCAACTGGATTTTGTAGGATCTGCCCAAGCCGGCCAGGAAGGGCCTCTCTGGGCTTGCCAGGGCCTTGGAAAAATGTCAGCTCCTTTTTCATAAGGAAACCACATGTCTTCTGGAGCAGGTTCACTTCCACCATGGAACTGTGGGCATGGTGAGCAGTATAAAAAGCATCATTTACCTAGTCATCCCTCAGCTTGGAGACGGATGCTTGGAAAGTTTCTACTTTGGCTGGCTCAGCTTTGATCTTGTTCCCAGAAGCATCTTTGCCTTTTCCCTCGTTCTCTATATGGTAGCTAAGATTCTCCAACAAATTGATAGAAGAGTTAGGTAGGTTAGCATAGGCATTCTCCACTTCTGGACCCGCACTATTCTTCTGGAACAGAACATCTTTGCCCAGCAAGATCTGAGCTCTGCAGTCATGGGCTCCAAGGAACATTTGTCAGGCACGGAAATACCATCAGGTTGGCCTAAGAGGCTCATAAGAACAATGGATTTGGCTCCATTATCCCAGCAAGGATGCTAGGAAGAACAGCCTTGATTCTCTGGCTGTTGGTTATCTCTTCGTTCTACATGAGAACATTAAAATCTACCCTCATGATGACCTTTTTCTCTTTCAGATCCACCTTGTCCAAGGTCAGTTTGCTGGAAAGAGACATGTTGGTTGTGAGGAGATTGTGGGGCGGCTGCAGCTGTGGCTGTGACTGGAGCTCTAGCTGCATGAACTAGGGACTGCTCTGCACACAGGGGATAGCATCTACCCTGTGGTATTTCTTTAAGTACTTGAACTCCCCTATGGAAGGAAAAGAACTTGAGCTTCATTATTCCTGCACTATCCAAATAAATCATGGTGATAGCATATGAGAATTTCCAGGTTCTCCCTCCCCCAATATCATATCCTTGCTAAGGTCAAGTGTAAAAATCTTCTCTTAAGAAGATATCAGTGTCCAAGTATTCCTCCTACTCTTACTGGAAGGCAGGGTTCTGAGATTCACTTTTCTCCCAAAGGCTGATGTTCTCTAGGAATTCCCTTTTTTCTCTTTAGATGGCAGACCACTGAAGTCTTAAATGTGGGGTAGCCAGAGAGGCAACTCTGAGTCTCAGACTCAGGAATTCCCCCTCCTCTTCCTAGAAGGCTAGATTCTTGGCTTGCTAGTAGATTTGTAGATTCTGGCAGTCGTCCTGTGTCATCTATGAGCTCTGGAGGTTACTGTCAAAGTTCCAGGTTGATTTGGTCAGTGACCAAGATTATGGACTGGGCATTAGACCCTAAAATTTAGGGGAAATGGAGAAAATGGTGACCTGTTGTTACCAGTACGATACTATGGAAAGAGTACTTCCTCTGGAGTCAGATCTCATCTCCACTGTTCATTACATGTATGACTGGGTAAATCACCTCAGTTCTCTGGGAAAGGGATTAAGAAACTTCAGTTTTGAGTTTCTTTGTCTATAAAATGGGGATCTTGTACTACATGGGCTCTGAGATTATAGGTTATGTGTCATACATGACCTGTGTTTTGCTGTATAATATGCTTTTCTTGTATTATGCTTCTTTGCTATATATTGTTGCTGTTTAGTCATTTCAATCATGTCTGACTCTTTGTGACCCCATTTGGGGTTCTCTTGGCAGCGATACTGGAGAGGTTTGCCATTTCCTTCAGCTTATTTTATAGATGAAGAAATTGAGGCAAACAGGGTTAAGTGACTTGGCCAGGGTCACACAGCTAGTAAGTGTCTGAGGCCAGATTTGAACTCAGGAAGATGAGTCTTCCCAACTCCAGGCCCAGTATTCTATCCAATGCACCACCTATGTGCCAGGCACTATGCTAAACATTTTACAAATATCTCACTCAATCCTTACAACAGCCCTGGAAAGTAGGTACTATCATTATACCCTTTTTATAGATGAGAAAACTGAGGCAAATGCTGGTTAAACGACTTGCCCAAGGACACACAGTCAGTGAGTATTTGAGATTGGATTTGAACTCAGGTCTTCCTGACTCCAGGTCTAGAGCTCAACCCACCATGCCATCTAACTGCCTACTTAGTAATGTTTTGTTTGAATGAACTATTGCTTTACAGTATGTGTCTCTTTTATGCTTCCATATGTGATCAATGTATATGTTTACTATATGAATTTTACAAATGATGCTTAGTATTCATTACGTGAGACATATCTTTGGTCTAATATATGCCCTGTTGTCATGTACACTATTATTATGTGTTATGTTTTATGTTTGCTGCCCATAGTAAAGCTAACTGCATACAATTCCAGCTGGAATGTGATAGGTTAGTTACATAATTTGCATGGTTATTCATAGTTGGAATGGTCACCTGTTACTATGTTATATGATCATTGTTACTTACTGATGTATATTCAAAGATATACAAGTATAGTCCATGTAATTTTCCTGGATTATAAATTCTTTCCCAAGGAGAGGATTTAGGGAGACAGTGAGGTTTCTTGGTGAAAACATAGCAAAAAAAAAAAAAACCCAGTTCATTTATTTATTCATTTTGCAGGTACTATTGAAAAAATGTAACTCAGGAATACAATAATTTCCCTTCCTTTGCTTATCTTTTGTTCTAATTTAAATTCATATGGAGGTATGTTCCACTTGTGTGTTATGCAGTCATGCATATTCACTATGTCCATGCCCCCTTCATCCCTTTGATGATATAGTAATCTGTTAGAAAGTGTCATTGTGGGTGTATGTGTATATTTTTCTGTTGCTTTATTTTGGGAAAAAATGGAGATCCAGAGAAGTCAACTGTCTGGACTACTAGGAAGTTAGTAGAAGAATCCCAAAGTTAGACTCCTCCAAGACTTACTTCATGTGCCAATCCTGTAGGAAGCCTTTTCTAGTGTCTCTATTTGATAGTACTCTCTAACCACAAATTAACATATATAATATATGGATATGCATGTGCATAAACACCTGTTTACATATTGTAGCCCCACTCCAGTAGAATGTAAGCTTTTTGAGAATAAGAATTTGTTTGGCTTGGTTCTATATTTGTATACCTAGCACCTATTATATAGTGTCTTGCACATAATAGGAATTTCATTAACTCCTGTCAGTACTTTTTGGAATGATTGGACTGAGTGCAGAACAAGTTGCCCCCAGAAAATTGTGATTTCTGTTTAACTCCTAAAGAATTTATCAAATATCCATGAAGGATCATATCTTGGGAAGACTGATCTCATGTCTGGATATAACATTGCTGCATTCGCTTTAGAGTAGCATGTTCATAAATGATATCAATGAGAATTCCGTTGCCATCTTCTCACCAGCCCCTTTCTGCTTTCTAGTCATAGTGTATTTTCTACCTCATCCTTTCCCTCTTCCATCCTCATTGCTTTCCAGTTCAAATCCAATGACTTTCTTTTAGTGTTTGTTCTTCCTGAGTTCTGTACATTGCTTCCTTCTTGAAACTCCTTGTTTTCTTGGATTTCTATAAAATGCACTCTTCTTTGATGGTTCCTCTTCCTCCTTCCTAAGCCCCTAAATGTGAGAAACTCTTAAACTTCTGATCTCCCCAAGATATTCAACTCAGTTCTTTGCAGATGACTCCCAAATCCCTCTGGTTGTGATATTTTCTGAGTTCCAGTCCTGCATTCCCAACCCTGTATGGAACATTTCTTTATTGTCCCTTAATTTCAACACAAAAACTGAATTCGTCATCTCCCCCCAAACACTCCCTACAAAACTTCAATTCTCCTCCTGGCTTCTTTATTACTTTTTTTTTTTTTTGGCTTTTTGGAGGGGAATTGGGGTTAAGTAACTTGCCCAAGGTTACACGGCTAGGTTTTTTGTTTTGTTTGTGTGTGTGTTAAGTGTCTGAGGCTGGATCCAAACTCAAGTCCTTCTGACTCCAGGGCCAGCACTCTACTCACTGCGCCACCTAGCTGCCCCTCTTTATTACCCTTTTTTTTTTTTTTAAAGCAATTGGGGTTAAGTAACTTGCTCAAGGTTACACGGCCAGTCATTATTTATGTGTGGGTGCTCATTTTCTGAGGCCAGATTCGATCTCAGGTCATCCCAACTCCGAGGCTGGCACTCTTACTCACTGCACCACCTAGCCGCCCCTCTCTTTATTACTTTTGATGGCACCATATCTTCCCTGTCACTTAGGTCCGATCTTAGACTTTCATCTTAGACTTTATCTTCTTCCTTGCTTACAAAATGTAATCAGTTATCAAATTCAGCAGATTCTGTGTTTGAAATATCTCTATCATCTGTCCCCAAATTTCCTTCCCCACTGCTATAAGCTTTTAATCTCTTCCTGGATTGTTAACATAGCCTCATAACTGGTCTTCCCTCAATTTTCTCCCCTTAACTAATCTATTGTGAGGATCACAACTAGAGTAATCTTCCTATAGCAAGTTTTAATTCATTTGTCTGCTACAAACCTTCAATGGTCCCCCATTAGCTTACTAATAAAGTCCTAATTCTTTATTCTGTTATTCAAAGTCATCTAGACTCTCCCCATAACTCACCAGTCAATCATTAAATATTTATTTATTTATTTTCTTGGTAATCTAATTGCTTTATTAATAAAGTCAGTCAGTTATTAATAAAAGGATAGTCATTTGGCCATCTCTTTTAGACCAAAGTGACAGGCTTGTAGGTCATATACCTTTCAAAGACCAGGTGTTCCTAAAGAGTGGCAATCAACTCTGCTTGGATAACAAAGTGGAAGGTGAGCTATATTAAAATGAAGGGTGAGTGTAACATCATGTCACCCTTGAACAGAGAAACTATCTGTTTCCAACAGCTTTGGGCAGAACACAATAGCTTCTACCATGTTGGGGTCTTAAGCAATAAAGTTAGTCCAATCTCATTATCAGCAATGTTCTTCAAGAGACTGAACTTTTAAAATCAGGACTTTGGAAAAATGGGAGAGCTCTGGATCTCCCTAAGATTATTAAGGTCATTAATGTTAATTTCTTTCATTCTTCATTTGATTCTATTGAGGGGCAAAGCCCTCTCAATGAATCACTAACTGATATGACAAAGGCTTTATCAAGGGTTTCTAACTATGGGACATATGAGGGGAGACAAAGTGAGGGGAAAAAGGGAAAGATTGATGGTGCTTTGACAAAATCAAAGGGGACATCAAATATTCATTGAGTCCTTACTTTCTATCAAAACCTTCTACTGTACCCCTATACCAATCCTATACCTTGGAAAAACTAGACTGTTACACATACTCATACATGACTTACACTTTCCTCATTCTGTTACTTTACACCTGGAATATCCCCCCTTCCCCACCCCATTCTCTAAACCTGGTATTGTATTACTTAACCTTCAGGACCCTGCTGAAATCTGACCTCTTCCACAAAGCTTCCTTTGATCACCTGAACTGAGAGTGATTGCTTCCTCCATTGTCTTGTTTACTGAGTACAAAATCCATACCTTTCTTTATGACATATCACAATCTGTTTTATGGCTATTTGTGTGTATGCTGTGTCTTTCCTAATTCAATTTAATTCACTTGTGAGCAGGCAAAGAGAAGGATAGCAGGAAGAGGTAAATGAGCTTTTTTTTGTTGTTGTTTTTGTTGAATGGCTCCCAGAAGATTTCTTTGGGCTTATTACACTAGTACAAGAAAAGAATTCATTTTTCATGACAATATGGGATCTAAGGACATGATCCTAGCACAGAGAAGTCAACGACTTTTTTTTTAATCTATCACTTATCCTGTGAAAAATTCCAAATTAATATTCAACATTAGATATGAAATGGATTTGAGAGATTCCTTCTTCTTCTTCTTCTTCTTTTTTTGCTTTTTGGAGGGCAATTGGGGTTAAGTAACTTGCCCAAGGTCACACAGCTAGGTTTTTGTTTTATGTGTGTTAAGTGTCTGAGGCCAGATCCGAACTCAGGTCCTTCTGACTCCAGGGCTGGGGCTCTACTCACTGTGCCACCTAGCCACCCCGAGATTCCTTCTTTTTCTATACTCTCTCATTTGGTGATCTCACTGTCAATGAATACTCAAACAAGTGAAGTGAGTTGGTCAGGGTTCTACAGATAGTAAGTGGCAGAACCAGGAATAAAATAATGACAGATGACAATATGTAGCTTTATAAGTTTTCTAAATCATCATATACAATATTTTATTTGACTCTGACAGCAACCATTTGGGGTAGTGCAAATATCATAACCCTTTTACACACAAGGAGACTGTGACTCAGATTATTTAATGACAACTCAGGACCTGTATCTATCAAATCTTAGAGGTGAGAATTGTACCCAGTTATCTCCCACCCCCCAGTCCAGCGCTTTTCACACTGTAACACTTTGACCCCATTTATGAGAATCCAAGCCTATTTACTCCCAGTTCGGCATTTTTTTCTCCATTATCACAGAATTCTCTAGACATTCACTTCTCTTATCTCCATCTTTTGCTTCTCTGATTTTTTGGTTGCCTAATTCCTTTACAAATTTTTAAATGTTTGAAAATTATTTTCATTTGTGAGAATTCGACATGATGTAGTTGAAAATCTAAACATTTAGAAACCCTGGCTTTAAATATTGCCTCTGACACACACTGGTTATATGACCCTAAGCAAGTCACTCAGTCTTTCAGGCAATTCGCTAAGTTTGTCATTTACAGATCAATTAATGACCTACATTGGTAGAGTGGCTTCCCTCACCTATCCTAACAGAATCACATATCTTATCCCTATTTTTATTTATTGGAGCCTTTCTGATCCCTCTTCCAGTTGCCAGTGGTTTTTAATAATTTCTCAAATGATTTTGCTTTTCCTTAATCTGTATAAATATTGTACTTTCCTTATCCTTCTGTAGAATGTCAGCTTATTGAGTGCAGGGATTCTTTTTGTCATTGTATCCCCAGTGCTTAGTATAATGCCTTGCATACAGCAGGCGCTCAATAAATTCTTATTCAAATCAGTTATTTTTAAGTTTCTATTTTATCTAATTTATATCATTTATTTTTCTTCTTTATCTTAAAGATGAATTATTTCTTCTTAGTGATATGAGAATTATAAAGTATAGTTAATGATATAATAATGTTTGAAAATTGCCAGGTCATTGTGAGTGCCTGTGTGTGTGTGTGTATGTGTGCCCAAACTCTTAGGAATATGTATATAGCATGAATATTCTAAGAGTTATTGGATAATAAATAGACATAGGGCTATTTCTTGGGTAGATTTTTGTTCATGGCCTGACCTTTTCCTATACATCCTCCCACCAAAATTCTTAAGATTTTTTTGTAGTGAATTGTCTTCTGACTCATCTATGTTTAATATCTTAAAACTATCAATCTGCAGAAATTTCCCACTTGGGAAAAAGAGTACTGTAAGAGGATATAGTCTCGATAACCTTGAGGCCTTGTAGGTTATGCCCTGCTGGAGGAAGTCATGAAATAGACTCTTTCACCAACTGGATCTTTATGCTTCATGGAAATACTTTCCCCCAATGTCTGACTGGTCTTCTCTCACCATAGCAGCTCTTGTTGATTTGACCCAATTTGAATGGTTTATAGAACCACAGATTTTTAGAAGGGGACTTCAAAGGTCATCTGGTCCAACACCTTCATTTTGCAAACAAACTGAGTTCTTGAAAGGTTAGATGACATGTCCAGGATAGTAAATGGAAGAGCAGGGATTTGAATTCTAGTTTCTTAATGCCAAATCCAGCATATACTCTCTCTGAATTTATACTGCCATTTGATGGACTCCTTGTTTAATTTTCACAGACTTGTTAATTCTCTGAAGTAACTTCAGAGGTTATACTGTTTAACTTGCACAGGAAACCTTTCTATAGATAAACACACAAATCATTATTCAATTTCTGCTTGAATAATCAATTAATCAGTAAATATTTATTAAGTGCTACGTGCTAAGCATATAAAAAGAGGCCAAAGACAGTCCCGGCCTTCAAGGAACTTAGAGTCTTATGGATGGAGAGCTTGCTCTGTTCTAAGGCAGCTCTTTCTACTTGTGGACAGATCTACTTATTTAGATTTCCCTATATCAAGCTAAGTTTTTCTGCTTTTCTGTAGCTATCATTCACTGCTCCTTATTCTGGCTTCTAAGCCAAAGTAAACAATACCAGTCCCCTCTTCCCGGAAATGGCCATTTATATACACACAATCCACTATGGTCTCTTACCAAAGTTCTCTTTCCTCCAGGGTAAGCATCCCTATCATGGCTGCTTATCCCTTTTACTATTCTAGTCACAGTTCTTTAGACTTGCTACAGTTTGTAAATCTCTTCCCTAAAATGTGGGGAATAACACTGTAGATGGGATCATGCCAGGTCAAGAGACAGGGAGATTATCCTTTTGCTTGCTTTGGATACTTAGTTTTTGTTAATGCAGTCTAGGATCAACTTAGCATTTTTCTTTGCCAGGTTGCTTATTG
Source organism: Gymnobelideus leadbeateri (assembly GCA_011680675.1). NCBI lineage: Eukaryota > Metazoa > Chordata > Mammalia > Diprotodontia > Petauridae > Gymnobelideus > Gymnobelideus leadbeateri. The sequence continues at coordinate 88,077 of WOXC01008919.1, read as the reverse complement.
GCTCATATTAAATAGTCATTTCATTATCCCTCTCTCTTCAGTGAAAGTTGTTTTTCACAAGTAAGCCTTCCCATTTCTTAGACTTATATAATTGATTTTTTGAACCTGTGTCAATATTTACATTTATTCCTACTACATTATATTATATTATCATTCCTCAGCCTTCCTTCCTTCTCTTTCTATATTCTCTCATTTGGTGATCTCACTGACTTCCATGACTGCAATTAACCCCTCTGATGATCACTCCTGAATCTCTATATCCAGTTGGAGTTCTTCTCTGAGCCCTATTCTCACAAATCTGACTACCGGACCTCTCCACCTGGATGTCTTGCCAGCATTTCATACTCAATGTATATAAAACTGAACTTATCTTCTTCAAAAGAAAACCTGTCTCTCCTCTCAATTTCCCCATTTCTATTGATGATATTACTCTTCTTTTAGTCACTCAAGCTCAAATTCAGACTCATATAGGAGTCTTCACACACTGATCCATCATATCCAACCAGTTGCCAAGACCTGTTGCCAAGTGCTACCTTTATAGGATATATTCCATCTCTCTTATATTCCTTTCACACTGCTGTTATGTTAGCTCAGGCCCTCCTTCATCATCACTTGCTTGCATTATTATCATGGCCTCTCAGATGGTTTCTATTTCCCCTTATCTCTCCTTTCCAAGAGCCATTCTTCATAGAGTTGCTAAAATAATCTTCCTTATAAACTAGACTGATCACATCATTCTTTTGCTCAGAAATGTTCACTGGTTCCCCACTGCTTAAAGATGCAAATGTAAGCATTAGTCTAGTTTTTAAAGACTTTCAGTTTGGCTCCAACCTACAAACGGCAGCTGTGGTAGAGAGAGTTTGAGCACTGAATTTGTTGTCAGACTTAGTTGGGCAGTTCATTTAAACTTTCTGGACCTCAATTTTCTTGTTTGTAAAATAAACATGTTGGAAATGATCTCTAAGGTTTATTACAGTTCTAAAATCTCTGATTCCACCTTTGCAGTCTTATTTCATACTGCTTTCTTTAATATATTGCACCTTCTAGCCAAACTGGATTGCTGGCCTCTCCCTGAGCTTGTCCTATTGGCTCACAGATCTCTAAAGTTATTTGTGCTTCCCAAACCCCCTCTTTCACTCCCATGCCTAGAAAGAATGTCCTCTGAATTGCTGTCTATTGAAATTCTTCTTTCTCTTCAATTCAAAGCTGAAAGGGAGACTGCTCAGATGAAGCTTCATCTTTGACTCTCCCAGAAGAAAACGCCAAACCCTCAGGGTAAGGTTATCTCTCCCACCTCAAATTACTTACATCATTTCATGTAGATCTTTCTTATACACTTATCCCATTTGCCCTTGTATTATGCTTGTTGTAAGCCCCATGATGGCAGCAATGGTATTATTTTTTCACCCTTGCATCCAAAACACTTAGCAAAATACTTAATCATAGTAGTAACTTAATATTTGTGGAATTGAACTGAGCTAGATTGGATTAGGAATAATAAATAGCATTTATATAGAACTTTAAAGTTCATAAAACTTTTTGCATGATCTCATTCATTCCTAATTGATTAGAAAGAATCACAATAAACAATTGACCAACAAGCGCTAATTATTTCCATAGGATATACCAGGTACTGTGTTGGGCTCTGGGAACACAAAGACAAAAAATGGACAGGTCCTTGCTCTCAGGGAGCTTATATTCTGGTAAGGGAAGTAACCTATGCCCATATAAGCATATACAAAATATTTCTGAAGGGAAAAGACTTTTGATTAAATTAGTATAGGCCACCACTGACAAGAAAACTCTTTCCATCAATATAGAAGTGTATTTGTTTTGTTATTTACAACATTCAAGTATTGCCTGGGACCCTGAGAGGCTCAGTGATTTGCCTGGAATCGTGCTGCCTTTTTGTATCAGAAGCAGGTCTTGAATCCAGAACTTTCTTATTAGGAAACTACATCTTTATTCACTATGTCATGTAGATTTCAGTTAAATACTAGTTCATTTCAGGTGAAAGTCAAGACAGCTCTCATGAGTTGAACTTTGAAGAAAGCCAGAGATTTTAAGAGGCAGAAGGAAAGAGGGAACGATTTCTAGGAAAGCAAGAGAGAATGACTTTCTTTGTAGTATCTATTAGTATGTCTCCCTTTAATGTCCATCTGCTTTCTCTATAGTCTGTCAATGATATCAAGGAAGGAACATACCAGCGAATTAAATTCTCTGTCTCTGTCTCTCTCCATCTATGTCTCTGTCTTTCTCTCTCTGCTCCCTACTACACCAATATAGATCTATCATCCAAGATTAATTGGAAGACCCTTTTCTAGAGGTAAGGGTTCTAGCAAGTATATTTTCAAGAGTCTCCGAGGGAACCAAAGGCCAATTTTGTTGGGCATGTGTGATTTAGAACTGTAAACTTTGAAAGATAAAAGTAGAAGGCAACAAGACACTACTTGTATGACCATGGCCACCAAATAATTTCATACCTCTGAGCCCTGATTCCTGTGTCTATCAAATGAGAAAGTCTCTAAGGTCTCTCCTAGATATTGCTTTATAATTCAATGACTGTTCATGCATACGGTTGTGCCACAGTCCTTGGAGAAGTGCTGAATTTTGGAAAGTAGCATGCATTATCCATCCGATTTACTTACTCTGTTCCAGATCATGTACTTTCCAGAATCAACGAAGGCTCGAGCTTAAAGGATCCTCAAAAAACAAACACTTAAAAAAACCATTTTACAGAGAAGGAAATCAAGGCCCAGAAAGGTGAGGTGAGTCAGCCACAATCACAGAGCTTCATTAGTGAAAGCACCCCATTTCCCAGAAGGCTAGCCTCATGCAGTATCATGTTGCCTGCTGTTGTAAGGCACCCACTTAGAGACATAGCCACAGGGAGACCAGAGGCCAATTTCTCTCAGTGAGCTTGAAAATGACACTATGAAAAAACACCTCTCTCTGGCCTCAAGCCTCAAGCAGAGGGGTTGGTTAGAGAAGGATTGCTTCAGGACTTAAAGAAAAAATGTAGCCAGCCTGCATTTTTTTCTCCTTTCCAATAACTCTGATTCACACCTCTAACCTATAGTTAGATCATAGGGTCCCTACCGGGGCTGAAAACTGCAAAGTGACATTAAAAGCTGTGAGCAACAATTTCAGCACAGTCTATCTATTATTATTGGAAGCTGTGCCCTGCCCTGAAATTCTGCCCTCTATATTTGTCTGGGAAGAGGGCAAAGAGCAGGGCACAGAAGATGCTAATGGCAGGAGCCTGCGTGTGCAAGGAGGCAATAGATTCACATCAGGAAGGTTTTATACTAGTAGAGCTCCTTAAAAATGAACACTGGCCATTCAAAGTCCAAGTAGGCTTGACTGCCCTCTTAGCATTTTTTTCCATCAACACAGCTGGGGATTCAGTCTTTTTAATCCTAATAGAGGATGGTTCACCTTTTCCAGTTCACTCAATGTATTTTCTCTTGGTTCCCTCACAAGTGATCTTTTTCTAATTTATTTATTTTAGACATTATTTTCTTTTAAAATTTTGGCTCTAGATTCTCTTCCTTTCTGCTACCACTCCCCCACCTACCCACTTCAATAGGATATCAATCATATATGTGATATCATGCAAAGCATATTTCCACAATAGCAATATCACCAAAAAAATAGAATGAGAAAATTATTCTTTAATTTGCACTCAGAATGTATCAGTTCTTTCTCTGTAGGTGGAGAATATTTTTTTTTCATTATAAGTCCTTTGGAATTGTCTTGGATTATAATATTGTTTGGAGTCACAATCATATGCCACAAATGCATCCCTTCGATTTCCAATTCTTTGTCACCATAAAAGAGCTGCTATAAATATTTTTGTACATACAGATTCTTTTCCTTTGATCATTGGAGTACAGATCTAATAGTAGTATTGTTGGATCAAAGTGTGTACAGTTTTATGTAAGTTCCAGACTGCTTTTTTAGAATGGTTAACCCAACTCATTATTTCATCAACCATTTATTAATGTACTTATTTATCCTCACTCCCTCCAGCATTTGTCATTTCTAAAAGGTACGAGATAGTATCTCAGAATTGTTTTAATTTGCCTTCATCTTACTGATAGTGATTTAGAACACTTTTTCATATTACTATAGATAGCTTTAATTTTTTTCTTCCAAAAATGATCTGTTCATATCCTTTGACCACTCATCAGTTGGAGAATGGTTCTTATTTTTTATGAATTTGACTCGGTTCTATACTCAGCGTATATTGGAGAAATGAGACATTTATTAGAGATATTTGCTGTAATTTTTCGCTCTTACTTCATTATCATTGGTACCTTTTTAGTAAAATGTAGTTTCTCTGATTATTTCTTTGAATTGGGTCTATTTTGCTTTGTCTGAGATCATGACTGTCATCCCTACCCTCTTCACTTCAATTGAAGCATAATAGACTGCTCCAGCCCTTCATTTCAATTCTGTCCTAAGTATGTCTCTTGCATACAACATATTGTTGGATTCTGGTTTCTAATGCATTCTGCTCTCAACTTTCATTCTATGGGCTAGTCCACCCCATTCACATTCATAGTTATGACCACTAACTGTCTCATGACTGATCTTGACCTCTAAGGTCCCTTCCAGCTCCTAAGGCCTATGATTCTTTATGGCTGACATCCCCAGAGATGCACACTGAGACAGAGGAAGCACCTTAAAACTAAATCAAATATGTTGGTTTAACAGGAAGGAAACTAATTTGTTAAAAGTCAGAGAATCATAGCAATCTAAAGCTGGAATGTACGTCTGAGATTAATGTAATTCCCTCATTTTATGGAGGAGGAAACAGAGGAACTAAAAAGTAATGTAACTCACCCACGGTCAAAATCCTAATCAGTGGCAGAATTGGGACTAATTCAGGTCTCCTGACTCTTGGTCCAGTGCTCTTTCATTCAGGGCTTAGTATGACATCATGACCGAGTCACATAAAAATTACCATATAATCAGTAATTTTCATTTGGGGAAAATCCAAATAAGTGGCATCTGAATTATCTTTATTTTTTCTTCATGACTTTATCAATGACTTTTTCTAAATCTTTGTTGTTTTTCACATCATGAAGATTTGGTGCTACTGAGAAGCTTTCCTTCCTTCAAACTTTCTCCTCTTGGCTTCCTTCTGTTTCTCCTCATTTTTTAAGTCAGGGGTGAGGAACCTGGGGCCTAGAGGCCACATTTGACCCTGTAGGTCCTCAAGTGTGGCCCTTTGGTTGAATCCAAACTTCACAGAACAAATCTCCTTAATAAAAGGATTTGTTCTGTAAACTTGGACTCAGTCAAAAGGCCAAACCCAAGGACCTAGAAGGCCACATGTGGCCCTGAGGCTGCCCACCCCTTCTTTCCTGGCCTCATTCACAAATTTTTATTTTTCCTCTTTACCCTGACTAGTAGCAATTCATCCCTTTAATGCTCAATTCCTCATTCTTTTTTTTTTTTTAAAGCAATTGGGATTAAGTAACTTGCCCAAAGTTACAAGGCCAGTTTTTTTGTTTGTTTGTTTGTTTTTTGGTGTGTGGGTGTTAAGTATCTGAGGCCAGAACCAATCCTGGGTCCTCCTGACTCTGGAGTCAGCACTCTTACTCACTGCGCCACTAGCCGACCCTCAGTTCCTCATTCTTTAAAACAAAACAAAACTCGGTCCTTAGTTGAAGTCATACTCACAACTCCTTAGTCTATGTCTCTTCAGTCCAGATCTATCCACCAATCACTAGATGGCATTGATGATCAATTTCACATCTATAATGTCATCATTTTAAACTTGACCTACTCAGAAGAGAGCTCATTTTCATTTCCCCTCCCAAAACCATCTCCTTCTAATTGTCCTATCTCTGTTAATGGTAACAGCATTTCTCTAGTCCCATTGGTTTAAAACCTTAGAGTAATTTCTATTCCTTTCTTTCCTTCGCTGCTCCTATTAATTAGTCATCACATTTTGCTATTAGCTTTGAAAGCTCTCTTGTGTATATCCTGTCCTTTCCACTCCATTGCTGTTACCCAATCCCTATTCCCATTACCTCATGGGTGGATTATTGCTTTGTAACTTTTCTCCCTGACTTCATTCTCTCTCTTCCTCATCTCATCCTACATTTTCACTGCCATTGAATAACTTACCTGATCAAACACACTTGATATCTCATGTGTGGCACATAAGACCAAACTAAGTCCAGATTCTTCATACCGATTTTCAAGGACCTCCATCATTTCAACCTCCCTTACCTATCCAAACTGAAGTCTCACTACTCTCCAGCTCAAGATCTCTGTGACAGTCAGGTACCCACTTACTCTACCAGTGTCACTTCCACTTATAAGGGTCATCTTTATCCTATTGAAATCTTACCCATTCCTCAGCCTTCAATGTCTAGCCTCCTTCATGAAGGGCTACTTTGGCCTATCTTTCCTGTCTTCTTATACTAATTTTTAAAAATGTTTAATCATCTAGTGTATTGACTACATCATTAATTACTGGGTGTGTGTGCTTGTCTCACATCTCCAATTAAATTACAAACCCCTTGAGTGCAGCAGCCACATTTTTCAAATTCTTCACAGTGTTTAATAAAATGATAGGCACATTGTAGATGCTCATGGAATTATTTGATTGAACTAAACTTATTTTGATAATACAGATTGTGTTGTCTTGATGTCTTCTGCATCCAGGTAATGTTTGTCCATGGATTCCCATAAATTCTTAAATAACATACATCCTATGTGTTTCTGGGAACACATCTGTAAGTGCTGGTTTTACATTCCTCCCTTCCCCCTCAATAGAAAGGAAACCCAGAGACTCTAGTAGAGAACAGGTAGGTAGGGGGCTGGAGGATTTTCTTCCTGTTTCAAATATTTTCTGTCACTTGGTTACAGAAAAATTATGTAATATCCTTCCTCTTCAGTCTCTTTTAAATTATTTTATTTTATTTTTATTTTCAGTTCCAAATTTTCCCTTTCTCTCCATCCTTCCCCAATCAATTGAGAAGACAAAAAATATAACACTCATCATACATATATAAAGTCATACAAAATATATTTTTATATTCTCTTCAATTTCTTCGTCTAAAAATTGGGAATAAAGATAATATTAATTTGGGACTATGGGGGGGGTCAATCATCTGAATTCAGAATTACATAGCAGGTATTGACTATATCTGTAGAATGCTAAGTATTCAAATGAAAACTGAAGTATTCAATTACCTGATTGCTTCAAAATATTTAAAAGATATTTGACAGCATAGAAATTTTAAGAATAGATCAAGTATTAAAAACAATTTTTTAAAAATCATAAAAGCTACTTAAATGAACAATCACTGATGATCACCAAAAAATTGAGATGTTCTAGACCCAGGTCAAAACAGCTCACTCCAGACAATTCTTACATTTCTAGCGTGAGCATTTTTACCTTGGAAATTGGCAAATGCCGCAATCAGGACTTGATTTATTATTTTATCGATTGTTCAAATTTAAGAAAGTGATGGATAAAATGTTAGCAATGCAAATTAAACTTAAAAGTTTGTTGTATACACATCCTTCCTTCCTAGCCCTACCCCAGAGTCAGTTATTAAACATAGACCTGCACACTCCTGCCAAAAGACCTTTAGTTTCATGAGTTTTATCAGGATCCAGACATAATTCCTCTTTAGGAACACTAAACCTCTTACAAAGCAATAAGGACAACTGCTTCAATACCAACTAGGAAAGCCATGGACAGTCTACTGCCTTGCACATACCACTTCCTGTTGTGTCTGGCCTCTCCATGACTGCAACCCAGCCAAGTACCCCAACTTCCCAAATCTGCTTAGCTAATGAGAGCCAAAGAGTTCTCAGCTTGAAGCAGTACACCTACCAGCCGTGATGCACACACTATTAATTAAACATATTGGTATCTAACAGCTGGGTCCATAGATAGTCTTATAGTAAATAACTGAAAAATGAATCTGTGGTTGTGCTCATGATAAGAATACTAATGAAAAAATTATCTTTAATCAGAAATAATGACCACCATCTCCACAATCCCAAAAGGAGATGTTCTGTTTGTATTGGGTTACCAAGAAGAAAAAATACAAAGATCCATCCATTATCTTTTGGAAGATGCAAATGGATAATGTATATAAATGAAAGGTAGACTGAGCTGTGATGCTTAAGGTCACATTCAAACAACCCCTTATGCCTTGTGGGTGCAGATGAAGTGCTGAGTGTCTGCTGCCAGGATTTTAACTTGCCCTACTAAGTCTTGCCTAAGATGCCAGCTGTCTTGGATTGACTGGCATCCAAAGAACTGAACCAAAGGGGGAAAAAAGAAATCAAAGGATCCAAGGACTGTCCAAGTCTCTCTCTCTCTCTCTCTCTCTCTCTCTCTCTCTCTCTCTCTCTCTGTCCCACCTTCTCTCTCTCTCTCTCTGTCCCGCCTTCTCTCTCTCTTGATCTCTCTCTCTGTCTCTCTCTGTCTGTCTGTCTCTCGCTTCTTCCCTCCCCTCCCCCTCTGCCCCTCATACTTCCCAATCCTCAGCTCTGTGTCCTGGATTGACAGGATCTAAATTTGGCAGGAGGAGCACTTTCCAAAGAGGGGGCTTGCTGCTCAGGACTCTCTAGCAGATGCAGCTTTCTCCAAAGCAATGGCCTAGAAGTTTAAACCCATCACTTTTACAAAATCCTCCCCACATGGACCATTCCAGGGAAGGTGATTTCGTTTGTCTTGTTTCTCTGGCTTCAGGCATATAGCAAAAATGAACCTTCCCTTCCCCTCACCATCTACAATGAAAAGACATCACCAGGCAGAATAAACATTATTTGCACAAGAGCTGAATATGGTTATGTGGTTGAAAAGGAGATAAAAAAAATATTGCTTATGTTCTTGCCAACTCTGTGGTAGCATGAGGCATGGCAGCCAGATACGAAAATACATTAACAGAAAAAATGGAAAATATATAGAACATATTGCTCTTACCGGAAAGCTTGCAGTTCCTGAAGCTATTCATAGAAGCTTCTATGTAGGTCCAATATGAATATGGGCAGGAGTAGAGGGATGTCTGTCAAGGGTCACATTCTAATGAAAATGCAGATTCCATAGTCCTCATCATTAAATGATTCAACTTAGTAGCCTTACTTCCAGATAGTACTTGATTGATAACTCCACCCCTCTATCTTTAATTCTCTTTAAGGAAGCACAATCATGTAAATGTAGTTGAAATGATTCTGGGAGGGTTTTCTCATCCTGGCTCTCTACCACCAATGAAATGACCTTGCACACTAAGTGACTTCACCTTTTGTTGGACCTCATTTTTCTCTTAGACTGAGTGAGTTGTAACCCTTTTAAACCTAACATTGGTTAATACAGATCATACTGTATTATACAATCTACTAATGTAATTAATAGATTAGAATGTAAACCTGCTTGGGGACAGGTTTTTTTTTTGGGTGGGGGGAGTTGGTTTTCTTGGTCTTTATCTTCTCAGTGTCTTTCACAGGTGCTTAATATATCCTTGTGGGTGTTTTGCTGTTGTTATAGAGATTGAGAGCATTAGTCAAATGGGGACTTGCTCAAATGGTCATGGGGTCTTTGGTAGAACTCTTCTAGCTTGGTTTACTTCAGCTTTGCTTAGGGATTTCCTGTTGATTTCAGGCAGTAGACCACAGTGGAATGAGTTACTGGATTTGGAGTCAGAGAATTTGGGTTCATCCTATATGATCTTGGGCAAGTTATTTATTCTCCCTAAGCCTTAGTTTCCTTATCTGTAAAATCAAGAGACTGGATTTGCTGGCCTGTGAGGTCCCTTCTAGTCTGATATCTGTGATCTTATCATTGCTTTGTCTCTCAACAACCCAAAATTAATCTGGCATTTAGCAAGTGTTTGTCTACTTGAGTTGAATAAAACGGAGACATATATATGAGCCACAAAATTCTTTGGAACCGTTGTAGACCATGTAACAAATTCTTCAAGGTTGCTTAACCCTAGCTGGAGATTATTGATACTTGAGCTTAATTCTCAATAAAGTTTATCTTTTTGTTATTCTATTATTATTTCTACTAAAATAATCCCCAGTAGCCTAGAGAAAGAAAAGCTCAGGAATTTAATACCACCACCAACTTTGAGCAGCCCTGCCTCACTTAAATCCAATTCACCTCAGGTCAAGAAATTACCCTCACAATGTCATTGGTCCTCTTTGAGAATGAAGGACTACCACCATCACCAGCTCTCCCCTCCTCATCAAAGATTTTGTCCAGAATGTTCTGAGTTATTCCAAATATATCTACGATGCATTTGAATTATGCTTCTTGTTTTATTTAATATTTATTCATTACTTATATCAGTTATTAAGCACTACTAAATGTGATATACCTGGCTCATCATTGGAGATACAGATACAGGTATATAGGCTCCACCCTTAAGGAATTTACAACTTAATGTGTGTGGATGGGGTGGGAGTAGAGGCAGAAGATACCGACTAATGGCTATGGCACAAAGGAAACCAAAAAAGCATCAAGGAGGCAATGAGAAATATGAATAGGGAAACATTACTTTCCTGGACAGAGATGGGGGATTAGTAGAGAAAGTCAAACTGAGATGACCTTAGAAGCAAATGGAGATGAGATCAGGGGCATGAAAAGAAAATGAATTCTTGGTAAACAGCCTAGAGAGACATAAGCTTTACAATTTGTCTGGAGTGTAAGGTATATAAAGGAGGGTAGTATGAAATAAAATTAGTTCATCCAGTCAAAACTAGGGAGATTTGGCCCAAGTGGGATACTGCCCTGGACACCTTTAAAGTAGTACCTTGAGCTATTTACTTTCTATCTATTGCCTAGGTTCAAGAATCCCAAGGCAGTCACCCACTAGGACCTACTTTCCTTAATGTCACTGTTCTCACTTAGGGCATATATTTTTGCCCAATTTTTTTTCTTTTTAAGAATTTCTTTTATTTTTAACTTATGGAAGAAAGCAAGCATTTCCATAACATAGTATAGTAAAAAAAAAGATGATTGCACATGAAACTGCACACCTACTATGTACAACTCGCTATTCCTTTCAAATCTACAATAAAATTATAATGTAAATTTCTTTTTATTCTCCTTTTTTCCTTCTCCACCCCACCCCACCTACCCTAGAGATTATTACCATTACACACAAATAAGTATATATGTAAAATTAATTCTATAGGTATTTCTCTCTATCAGTCCTTTCTCTTGATGCAAATAGTGTCCTTCTTTTTTTCTTCCTTCCTTCCTTTCTTTCTTTCTGGAGGGCAATTGGGGTTAAGTGACTTGCCCAAGGTCACATGGCTAGTTTTTGTGTTAAGTTTCTGAGGCTGGATTTGAACTGAGGTCCTCCTGACTCCAGGGCCAGTGCTCTATTCACTGCACCACCTAGCCGCCCCAAGTATCTTTCTTCATATGTCCTTTATATGTTATTTGGGTGTTCATAATAATCAAAATAACTTATTCACTCAAAGTCCTTCTTAAAACAATATTGCTATTATTGTATACTATGTTCCCTTGGTTCTGCTCATTTCTCTCTTCATTATTTCATACAAGACTTTCTGGATTTTTTAAGATCGTTGAGCTCATCATTTTTTATAGCACAGTAGTATTCCATCGCAATTATATACCAGAACTTGTTCAACGATTCCCCAGTTGATGGGCATCGTTACAATTTCCATTTCTTTTCCGCCACAAAGATAACTGCTACAAACTTTCTAGAACATAGAGGTTCTTTTCCTTTTTCCCTAATCATCTTTGGAAATAGACCAAGTAATGGTATTGATGAGTCAAAGGATATAGGTAGTTTAATAACTCTTTGGGCATAATTCCAGATTGATCTCCAAAATGGTTGGATCAGTTCACCCCCCCCCCAACATTTGTCACTTTTCCCTTCAATCATTTTAGTTAATCTGATAGTGTTGTACCCCAATAAAAGCAAGACAGAAGATCCCCAAGATTAAGTTTAAAAAATGGATTTTATCACTGAGGGACTGTTGGGATACATGGTCACCCAAATCAGATAGTGCCTTGGCACAGACTTTGTGCCAGTTTTATAGAGGTTCCATAGCCAGGTTATGTAAGCTGAAACCACAATGATTGGTCAGTATACATTTAAATTTCCCGCCAGTGAGAAACCCTAGGCTGGGACTCCCGCCCACAGATCAATCAAGGGAAAGCAAGGGGTGGGGGTCCTGCCTTTTTACTGATCAATTAAGGGAGAGGAAGGTGGAGTTCTCTGCTTTACAAATCAATGAAGGGAAGGGCAAAGTGGAGTAGAGTCCAACAATAGGTGTAAAATGACAAGTCAAGATTGTTTTAATTTGCATTTCTCCAATCAATAATGATTTAGAACATTTTTTCACGTGCCTATAAATCGTGATGGTTAGGTAACCAATCTGAAGAAGCAGTCCATATTAATGTGCTGAGGGGGAAAGCCAGAAAAGATCTGCATTCCTTTCCCAGAGACAATAGAATTTTTAAAACTTCAAAGTGAATGGAAAGCATTTATTAAGCCCTTGCTACAGTATGTACCAGGGTCTAGGCAAATGCAAAAATTTACATAATAATATGTTTGTTCAGTTGCTTTTTTAGTCATGTCTGACTCTTCATGACCTCATTTTAGGTTTTCTTGGCAAAGATACTGGAGTAGTTTGCCATTTCCTTCTCCAACTTATTTTATAGATGCGGAAACCAAGGCAAAAAGAGTTAAGTGACTTGCTCAGGGTCACACAGCTAATAAGTGTCTGCAGCTAGATTTGAACTCAGGAAAATGAGTCTTCCTGACTACAGGGCTGGCACTCTATCCACTGTGCCACCTAGTTCTCCTTATATATTTTAGCAAGGCTATATGATACAGATAAGGAAGTGGTGACCAGGCAATGATCTGGGAAATCAGAGAGATGGTGAGTAGAGTCAGGGCATGCAGGCTCTTCTCACACCTTTTCCAGAAGCAATAGTAACAGTAACTTAATTATTGTTCCCAAAGCAAATAGGTGAAAGGTAGGAGTGGTGGGGGAAAAGGGTACTCTGTGAAAGAAAGGTGGGTGGCAGGAAGAGGGCCAGGGTGGAAGGCTAGATGGGAGGTGAAACATAGTCTGTTCTGGGGTTGGCAGGTTCAACCTTTTCATTGTAAAGATGGGCAACCTGAAGTTGTCATATCCAAATTCACAGATCTAATTAAGACCAGATCCAGAGGGGGAACCTAGGTAGGGTACTGTTTCTCTGGAATTGTCTTGCTGTCACTGAAGGGTTGACTCAAAAGGTGTGACTTTTGGGACACTTAGGACCAAGGATTCAGAACTGAAAATAACCTTAGAAATTACCTAGTTTGGAAATTCTTAAGCTTTTTTTAGTGTCATGGACCCCTTTGACAGTCTGGTGAAACCTATGTATCCCTTCTCAGAATAATGCCGTTAAGTGAATAAAATAAAATACTTCACGTTAAAGGAGAAACCAATTATGCTGAAATACAGGTATCAAAAAGATACTCTTTTGACCCAAGAGTCCCAGACTCATTGATCTAGTCCAATCTTATTTAACAGATGAGGAGACCAAGTCTCAAGGAGATGTGACTTGCCCAAGCCCAGAACTTGGTTTTCAATTTAAATTCTCTTGACTAAAGGGATCATTCCATTGTACCGTGCTCTCCAGGGGAGCCACCATAGGGTAAATAGGGTCTCAAGGTGGTGAGTAGGTAGGCATGATGGCTCTCTACCTACCAGAGTCAGTTATGACTGACACACTTCATTTCTCTTGAAGAGTTCTTGTTGCACCTCAGGGCAGCTAGGATCAGTGGATATAATAAACCTTGACACACGTGACAGTGATAAATGAGAAAGGCCAATGCAAATTTGCATAGAGTATATTATTTTCTGCTAGGCCTGGAAATACACCCAAGGGCTTTTCTAAGCAGGCCAATTACCATCAAGACAAAGTTTATCTAAGGCGTCTGGAGCTTGCTTTAGTGCCTGAGAATTCATTACTAAAAGTGACAGAGGTCTAAAGCAGTGGGGGAGGAAAGGGTTATTTCTACATATGAGCTCCATTTCTTCTTTAAATACTTAAGACAGCCAAAAATAGACTTTGAAGAATGCAGAGGTATGTCCCTGAGAACTCACTGCTTATGGACTGGCACCCCCAGTGGGGAAGATAAGCTCTGAATAGGGAAAAGCTTTGTTTGACCTTTGTCCACAGAAACAAAAGGCCCAAGACAATTCAGGGTGGGCATTCTTAATGCAAGCTTCATTCTTAAGATTAGACTGGGTTATCTTAAGTAACAGCATAATTTCCTTGTGCCTTAATAGGTGGATCAGCAGGGCTGTGTAAGAGACACAAACCCCACAGATACTGAGGGCAATGGAAATTCTTACTAGGGATTTGGAATTTCCTTTGAAATATGATCGCTGCCCAAATTCAGTCTGAGAGTTAAAATCTTTTATTCTTTTAAAAACATACCCTTTTCAAAGGTATTTTGGCTGCTGATTTTGAAGTAATGAAATTGCCTGATACAACAAAGGAGAATACGCTGGAGACCCAGAGACCATGTGCACAAAATGTCCTTCCTGATCCCCTTTTGCTCCATAGGCTACACAACCACTGCACAGAAAACACCTTCCTTTGCTTCTGTGGGGGTGTGGTTGACACATTTCTTGGTGCCTGTATGGGCTTGTGTAAATTCTGCCTCTCACACTCAGGCAGAAAATCAGGTTTCATATCCTTTCTCCACCCTTAACCTCCCTCCATTTTCTTTCCTTCATATTTGTTTTTCCTTTGGTTTCTTTCCTATCATCTATGAGTTTCAGAACTCTTAGGAGGAAGGAGGTAATAAAACTATTGAGCTCAATGTCAGTGAAAGGTTTTTACCAATTGAAATGGGGGGAGTAATGTCTGACTTACCTTGAATTCCATCATGGCAGAGGTGCATACAGCAATAATCCAATAATCATGGGAGTTGGACCAAGTGAGGTGACTGGAGTTGAGACTTAGTGGCATATCATGGACCCTTACAGAAGATCAGTCTGCATTCATAAAGTCCAATTTGCTTTCAGGGTCACTGTTGTCACTTGTGGATATTAAAGGACTTCCTCATTTCTTTGGCCTGCCAGGCCAAGTCCCATTACCTAGGATTGCCCCCACCTTCTTTCTCTGTTGAAATAATCAGGAGGAAGTCAAAGAACTGGGCTACAAATTTGTTATCTAATCTCAGTTGAGTGCTAACTTCAGGCCAGATAAAACTTTTCCTCTTCTCTAAGAGATTTTCTATCAGTCAGGGCTTTTCTTTCCTCCATCCTCCTGCCACACCCCTCCCCCTTCCCCCTTCTCCCCTCTTAGCTGAGGATCTCACCTCATTCTTTACAGAGAAAATTAAGGCCATTCCCCCTGAGCTCCCTCTTTGCCTTTTCTCCTTATCTCAGAACTACTTGACAATACCTCCCACTCTTTACTACCTCTGTCTCTGATGCAGAGGTGGCCCTTTTCCTCACCAGTCCAATTTCCTTATAGGTACCTTAGATTCCATCCTCTCAAAGCCTCTCCAAAATTCAGCCCTTATTGGTTTTCTAAACTTCAAATGTCTTCTTTTCTTTAGGTTCCTTCCAGGCAGCTGACAGACTTGCTGACATCTCCCCCATCCTCAACAACCATCACTATAGAACCTGTTAGTCCTTCTAGTTATCATGTTATATCTCTTCCTTTCTCACACAAACTCCTTGCAAAAGTCACCCCTTACCTTCCTTGTACTCTCTTCTAAGACTGTTCACTTTCTTTTAAGTCTCTCACCTGTGGTTCCAAGAAGCCATAGCATGGGCAGAGACCACACCCTGGAAAACCCTCTCAGCCGAAGGGCTAAATCAGGTAAGCAAACAACAATGTTGAGTTAGGGGGATGTCTACTCCAAGCACACTTCCCCTGGCGGAATGGACAGATAAGAACAATTTGTTCGGACAACCATGAAGGCTCCTAAAGCAGGCGTTGGGAGTACTTAAAGATGCCCAGGTCACCACAGATCCGATCCAGACCATTGCTGATCAGTCTTGACATTGACTGATGATTCTGGAAGAGTGAGCAAGGCTGATGACGTTGTGCAACCCTGCCCCACTTAAATCCAATTTGATCATCCTTTGGTCCTCTTCAAAGATGAAGGATGAAAAAGAACCCTATGGAATCTGACTTCTGACCTCATCACTCAACTGAGACAGGTCTTTCCAAAGCTACCAATGATCTCTTAATTGCCAAATGACAATAGCTAGAACTTATATGTTCTAGCAAATTTTCATGTTTGCAAAGTGCTTTACAATTAATATCTGATTTCATATCCTCACAATGACCCTGGGAGGTAGGTGCTATCATTACCCCCATTTTATACTTGAGGAATCTGGAATAGATAGTGGCCCAGGGTCATGTAGCAGGTAAGTTTCTGAGGCTGGATTTGAACTCAGGTTTTCCTGACTCCAGGTTCAGCTTGCTATCAATTGTACCTTATTACTGTAGTTTATGGTCACGTGGCCTTTCTTAGTCCTCATTTCTTCATTTCTCTCCAGCTTCTATATGGTTAACTACCCTCTCTTGCTCAAGACTCTCCTCACTGTTTTAATGACAGGGCTCAGTTTTGATTCTCTTTTATTTCTCTGATGGCTCCTTCTCAGTCTTCTTTACTAGATCATTATCTATTCCAGGGGAGGGAACCTCTAGGGCCTCAAGTGTGGTCCCAGCTTCCCCACCCCTGATATTCTATGCCTCTTAACTGGGTGTAACTCAAGGCTTCCAGTGAGGCCCTCTTCTCCTTCTGCCGCATTTTCTTACCTTATCACCTCATCAGCTAGCTCTCAGTTTGATTTCACATCTATGCAGATCTATAGCTAATCTCTCTTCTGAACTGAATTCAGTCCCAGATCCTCAGTTATCTACTTGACATTTCAGAATGGATGTCCCTTAGGCATCTCAGACCCACCATGTTCAAAACAGAACTAAGGATGATATTTTCCTCCCAAACCCACCCCCATTACTGTTGGGAACACAGCCAGATTCCTAGTTACCCAGGTTCTCCATATCTCTGACATCCTTAACACCTCTTACTCACCCTCAATCTCCTCATGTAGCCCTTACCTTAACTTGGATCCTTATCACTTCTTCCCTGTCCTATTACAATAGCCTTCCAATTTGGTCTCCCTGTGGCAAATCTCTCTCTACTCCAATCCCTCTTCCATTCAATTCCAAAGTGATTTTCCTAAAGCATTGGTCTATTCATGTTCGGCTCCCCTCCTTAATGAGCCATCAGGACTCTCTATTACCTCTAGGATCAACTGTAAATTCCTCTGTCTGATTTTCTGTTCAAAGATGATTGTGAACTCAATGTAGTCTCTGAGGCTGAGATGCAACAAAATATGGACAAATTCTCTGCTGCTTGTGCTAATTTTAGCCTAACGATTAGCACAGAGAAAACACAGGTGCTCCATCAGCCACCACCACACCATCTATACTTGGAACTGATGGTTAGAGCAAATGGAGATATTCTGAATGCTGTGGATAAGTTCACTTACCTTGGTAGTGTACTTTCCAGGGATGTTTGCATTGTCAATGAGATTAACGCACACATTATCAGAGCTAGCTCAGTGTTTGGGAGGCTCTGAAAGAAAGTATGGGAGAGAAGAGGTATTAGACTGACTAACAAACTGAAGGTCTACAGAGCCATGGTGCTAAACTCATTGTTGTATGCTTGTGAAACTTGGACAGTCTACCAACACCATGCCAGGAAACTGAATCGCTTCCATTTGAATTGTCTTAGGAAGATTCTGAAGATCACCTGGCAAGATAAGGTACCAGACACCAAGGTCCTTACTTGAAAAACACTGGTAAGCATTCAAATTCTGCTTCAGAGAGTACATCTCTGATGGGCTGGCCATGTTGTCTGAATACAAAATGTTAGCTAGTCAAAAAGATTTTTTTATGGATAACTCATGCAGGGCAAGCATTCACATGGCAGTCAGATGTGATACAAGGAAATTCTCAACATCTCTTTTTTTTTTTTTTTTTTTTTTTTGCCTTTTGGAGGGCAATTGGGGTTAAGTAACTTGCCCAAGGTCACACAGCTAGGTTTTTGTTTGTGTGTGTGTTGTCTGAGGCTGGATCTGAACTCAGGTCCTTCTGACTCCAGGGCCTACTCCTACTCACTACGCCACCTAGCCGCCTCCTCAAGGTCTCTTTTAAGAATTTTGGAATTGATTGTGTGACATGGGAGACAGTGGCACAGGACCTCTCAGCATGGTGTGCCTACATCAGAGAATCTGTTTCTATTGTATATATGCCATGTGCATATGTATGTATGTATATATGTGTGTATATGTAGATACACACACATTATATATATAATATGTGTGTATGTTCATGATTTTGCCCCCATTAGAATGTAATCTCCTTGAGGGTAGGGGACATTTCACTTTTGTCTTTGTATCTCTAGTGCTTACCATAGCCCCTGACACACAGTAGACACTTACAAAATGCTTGTTGATTGATTGACTGGGCAGACAAAAAAACCTAACCTAAGCTCCCCAAGAGTCTTTTCCTTCTGGAGAGGGCTGTACTTCCTTCCCCTTACTGGGCTAGGGAAGAAACTCAGATGGACCTGAGCTCTTACAAGACGTCCTGACCACCAGTGAGGCAGTTACCAAACTTAGACAGCCACTCCAGCCTGAAACACATCCTCTAGGCTTGTCTTCATTGGAGATAGTTCTATAGGCTCCCACAGACTAGGATGGAGGGAGAGCCAAACAGCTCTATGATTTTCATGGTAGCCTTTGCCAGAATAAAAACTTCTAGACCATCTTCATGCCCTCAGGGACTCCTAAATTCAACAGCCACCCGTACTGTTCTATAACAATTTGGAAGAAACTCAAACCCATAGATACATTCCTAAGGGATTAACCAGAGACCTTCTAACTTATTTTCTCTTCTGAAAGGTGACTTTTTTTTTTTTTAAGAAATTCTACAGAACATGCTTTCTGTATTTCTTTCTTTGGATGGTCACACCAGCTAACTCAGTGAACTAGCTTAAGGATGAACGTGAGTGAAATGTTGCCAAGTCCCAGATCTCTCAGAGCTGGGAGGGGATAGTAAAGAGTGCCTGCAAGTTATAGGATGCTTTAAGATTGCAAGGCACTTTTCTTACATGAGTTCTGAGGTAGGTAGTACAACTATTGGAATCCCCATTTTGCGGCGGAAGAAACTGAGGCTTCAAGAGGTTAAGTGACTTCCAGAATCATGCATCTGATAAGCGGGATTCAAACCCAGGTTTTTCCCTATTCTAAGTCCAATTTGCTAGCTACTAAGTCACAGTGGGTTGACTTTTTGATATACTAGGAAGGAAGGAAGAAGGGAAGGGTTTATTAAGCACCTATTATGTCCTAGGAACTATGCTAAATGTTTTTAATATATTATCTCATTTAGTACTCACAATAACCTGGGAGGTGGGTGCTATTGTTTGGGGGAGGATTGTGAGACAAATACCTGCATCCTTGACCAGGTGAAGAAAGATCCAGAAGTTGCTTTTGAGTTGGACTAGATAACCTTTAAGATCTTTATCATGAGCAAGGCCATGGCCATGGGTTTTTCTACCAAATTTCCTACCAATTTCTCCAATCAGTGGAATAAATGAGAGAGAAAACAGAGCTAGGATGTCCCTGGTAGGAATCATACTGAATAAGTTATGATTGAGGTGGGGGGAGGAGGAAGAGAGGCAATGCGGGGGGTGGCAGGGGGAAAATGTGTCTAATGACTCTGTATGAAAGCATCAGTGTGTAATGCTAGAGACCTGGACAAGGTGAGAGAGACAGATGGAGGAGAGGTTGCTGAGTGATGTTGGCAAAGCGGTGGTCTGGAAGCAACAATGAGAAACAGGGATTATGCATACTCCTCCTCCTGATCCACTGCATTTTGGGGGAGGGGAGAAGAGAGGTAGGTGGATAGACAACAATCACCCAGTACTGGTGAGGGTGGCCAAGTTTGCATTATTTCCTGGAGAAGGGCAGAATTCTACTTATTGTCAGAATTAGGGAAGACCATGAGGAAAAAGAGAGAAGTAAAGACAAAGATCCGCATGAAGGGGAATTGTTATTGGCATTGTTGCTGCTACTGCTGCTGTTTTAAATAATAAAAGTAGGGGAGGGGTGCCAAGGGGCAATGTGGTTCATATCTTTAGATATTTGCCATATTCAAAATTAAAGTATTTTATTATTTACATTATTTTTTTTAAACCTGCCATTTTTGAACTCATGGGCCTCCTGAAATATTCTTGGGGTTCCCTAGAGTTGTCGGATCTCACTTCAAGAACTAGTACTATGTAGGATTGATTGGAGAAGTTAACAGGGCAGGTAACTGCCTTGCCCAAGGTCACAAATTATTTAGTTGCTGCGAGAGATTAGAACTGACTTCTGACTTCCATTCATATTCTATAGGAGGCACAATAGAATAATAGGTCCATAATCAACCAGTCCAGGCATGTGGCATTTAAAAGTTTTCAAATTACTTTCATCTGGTATCTTCTTTTCTTGGGTTCTTCTGCTGCCGAAAATGAAAGAAGAGGTGAGTGGAGGAGTAGAAGAGTCCTGGTTGAAGTTTTGACCATTTATTCAACCTTCAACCTGGGGGTTTAAAGAGATTAGA
Source organism: Gymnobelideus leadbeateri (assembly GCA_011680675.1). NCBI lineage: Eukaryota > Metazoa > Chordata > Mammalia > Diprotodontia > Petauridae > Gymnobelideus > Gymnobelideus leadbeateri. The sequence continues at coordinate 67,424 of WOXC01008919.1, read as the reverse complement.
AAACAAACTATTTGTGTCTGGAGTCTGTGTAAATGTGGTTGTATAAGTTCAGATTAAATCTTTTATTATTTGAGAGATATACACAAGCCTCAAGGAAATTAAAAATGGGGCACACCTAAACACAGTGTTAGAGCCAGGAAATTATTATCTCTTGTTCTATTTTCACTTCAAGGTTTACAAGATGATTTCTTCAAAAGGCCTCTATAAGACCAAGTATAACAACCACCAAGACCCACTGGTGTCCAAACCATATTAAGAGTTGTAAAGGAAAGCCTCAAGCATTGAGTGGCTCCCTTCTGGTGGGTTTTCTGGAAGTGTGAATGAGGGTCTCTTAGAATGAGGCTGGAATGGGTCACAATTGAATTCTTAGAGGGATTGTTCTCATCATAACTCATTAAAGGACTTGTTCCATTCTGCAGGTACCTACTTAAAGGCTTATCTGCTGCTCACTTCATGCTCTGATTTGGCACTCTGGCACACTATAAGGTCTCCAGAAGGCTACCAAGCCATTCATTTGCTTGTTATTCTTATCTTGCTTAAAATGTTCCCAGCTTCTTACTTCCCAAGTACCCTCCACATTCATGGATAGCATCATTAGTGCTAGCAAGCTGCATCTCCTAGACCCAAGTTTCTTGCAAAAGTGAGGTGGGAGGAGGTGGAGCCAATGGTGGCATAGAAGCAGGAAAACTCCCAGTACTCCCTCCATAACCACCTCAAATACCTATAAAAATGACTCTAAACAAACTTTAGGGCTACGGAACCCCCAAAGTGACAGAGAGAAACAAACCTCCCGCTGAAGGCAGCCCAGCAGGCAGACAGGAAGGGTCCATTGCAGCTTGCTGGGAGCAGAGCCCAGCCCCATGTGAGCCTCTGGTTTTAGCCTCAGGGCATCCCCAGACTAGCTATCATCGGGAGGGACTTTGGGAGAGTGGATCACCAGTAGTTGTGGCAATTTTCAGAATTATCACCCCATAAATGCCAAAAACAAAGTAAGAGGTCAGTGTGGATTTTGTGGGAACAGGGGGTCTGGGAGTGCAGTCTGGCCTCTGCCCCCAGAGGGAGAAACAGTTGAGGTGTGGTGGCTATGCAGCTCCTGCCATATGGCTGCTTCAGAGCTCCTGGCCTGCAGATTGTAGGGGGATCAAGTGACCAGTCTGAGGGGTAATTGCTCTTGCTTTAATCTGCTTGGATCTGGATCACCGTTTAGGGTGGAGGTCCTGGGGTGTGTGATCAGGTGCCAAAGCATGTGGAGGTTTCAGAAAGGGCAGCCAACTAATAGCTCCAGCATCTGTGAAAACCCCAGAGATTTGGGACAAAGTTCTCCTCTCTGGAAACAGACTTCTACTGTGGCAAAGAGCTCCAAAGTCAAGTAATGGAGTGGCAACATGAGCAAGCAAAGGAAGCAAAGCAAGCACAGCAATCCAACTTTGTATTCCTTTTTTTGGGGACAAAAAGGATGAAAGAATGGAACAGGAGGAAGAAAATGAAGTCAGAACTCCTGCATCAAAAGCTTCCAAGAAAAATATGAACTGGTTATAGGTCATAGAGGAGCTTAAGAAGGATTTTGAAAACCACATAAGAGAAGTGGAGGAAAAACTGGGAAGAGAAATGAGAATGACACAAGAAAATCATGAAAAGAGAGTCAATAACCTGAATGAAAAAAATAACACCTTAAAAAATAGACTAACTCAAATTGCAAAAGAGGCTCAAAAAGCCAATGAGGAGAAGAATGCCTTAACAAGCCGAATTTGCCAAATGGAAAAAGAATCTCAAAAGCTTACTGAAGAGAATCATTCCTTCAGAATTAGATTGGAGCAAATGGAAGCATGTGACTTTATAAGAAATCAAGATACTATTAAACAGATCCAAACAGATGGCAATGTGAAATATCTCATTGGAAAAACCACTGACCTGGAAAATAGATCCAGGACAGATAATTTAAAAATTAATATGGCTACCTGAAAGCCATGATCAAAAAAAGAACCTAGAAGTCATCCTTCAAGAAATTCTCAAGAAAAATTGCCCTGATGTTTTAGAACCAGAGGGCAAAATAGAGGTTGAAAAAATCTACCAATCACTTCTTGAAAAAGATCCCCAAAAGAAAACTCCTAGGAATATTATAGCCAGGTTCTGGAGTTCCCAGATCAAGGAGAAAATATTACAAGCATCCAGGAAGAAACAATTTGAATATTATGAAAACACAATCAGGATAACACAGGATCTGGCAGCTTCTACCTTGAGGAATTGAAGGGCTTGGAATATGATATTCCAGAGGTCAAAGGAGCTGGGATTAAAACCAAGAATCACCTACCCATCAAAAATGAGTATCATGTTTCAGGGGAAAATATGGTCATTCAATGAAATAGAGGACTTTCAAGCATTCTTGGTGAAAAAACCAGAGTTGAATAGAAAATTTGACATTGAGATACAAGAAGCAAGAGAAGCATGAGAAGGTAAACAGGGAAAAGAAATCATAAGGAACTTATCAAAGTTGAACTATTTACATTCCTACATGGGAAAATGATAAATTATAACATATGAAACTTTTGTCAGTATGAGAATAGTTGAAGGGAATATAAGTGTGTATATATATATGTCTATATAGGAGAGTATATGGGTGTATGAATACATATGTGAGTGTGTATATATGTGTACAGGTATACACAGACAGAGGGCACAGGACCAATTGAATAGGAAGGGATGATACTTAAAAGGTGAAATTGAGAGGTGAGAGAGGAATATAATGAGAGGAGATGGAGAGAAACAGAATGGGGTAAATTATCTCATACAGAAGAGGCAAGGGAAAACTGTTACAATGGAGGGGAAGAACAGGGAAGCAAAAGGAAATGAGTCAACCTTACTCTCATTGAATTTGGCTTAGGGAGGGAATGATATACACATGAAATACTGTATTTCACCCTACAGTAGAGTAGAGGGGAAGGGAATGAGAGGGGGGAGATGATGGAGGGGAGGCCAGGTTTAGAGGGAGAGAAGTTGGAAGCACACACTTCTGAAAAGGGACAGAGTCAAAGCAGAGAACAGAACAAGTGGGGGGGGCAGGATAGGTTGGAGGGAAATATAGTCAATCTTTCACAATATATACAGTATGGAAATGTTTTGCATAGCTACCCATGTACAACCTATATTGAATTGCTTATCTTCCCAGTAAGGTTAGGTGATGAGGGAGGAAGGGAAACAATCTGGAATTCAAAGTTTTAAAATCAAAAGTTTAAAAAAATTATTATTATTATTATTTTATGTGCAATAAGATATACAAGCACTGTGGTATAGAGATCCATCTTACCCTACTGGAAAGTCGGAGGGGGATGGAGGAGGATAAAGGAGAGAGCAGATTGGGGGAAGGGGTATACAGTGGGATTGCTGTTTTGGGTAGGGGGTAGGGGAAAGATGGAGAGAAAATTTGTAACTCAAAATCTTGTGGGAATGAATGATGTAAACTAAAAATAAACATAAAATTTAACTAAAAATTAAAATAAAAAAAACTGAGGTGGGAATAAAAGGTTGGAAGACTCACAGCACTGAGTGTCCATGTCATCTACTCAGAAACATAGAATTTAGGAGCTGGAAGAAAACCTAGATGATATTTACTCCAAGCCCACATTTTATGTGTGCCGAAGTTCAATGCAATTAAAAACGCATTTCTTAAGGGTATTCTGTGTAAGTGAGTGGCTGACCCTAGTTCAGTTGTTGTTGTCTAGTCATGTCTGTTTTGTGACCCCCTTTGGGCTTTTCTTGGCAAAGATCCTAGAGTGGTCTTGCCATTTCCATCTCCAGTTCATTTTACAGATGAGGAAACTGAGGCAAACAGGATTAAGTGACTTGCCTAGGGTCACACAGATCCTAAGTGTATGAGGGCAGATTTGATCACAGGGAGATGTGTCTTCCTAACTTCAGGTCTTTCTGCTGTGCCACCTAGGTGCCCTATGGCAGAGCCTGTAATGGAAATGCAAATTTAAAGATCTTTCCTGCCCTTAGGCCCTTTGATTGGCTTAAGAGACTGTGCCTCCTAACAGGCTGAATGTGGTCACATGGAGCCTATGGCAGGAGGCATGGTTTTCAGGAATGCCTACACCTTGATGCTGTGTGATTGGGCAGTGGGTCAAGAGGGCTGTGACATTCTCTGAGCCAGAAGAAGGCTATAAAATCCCTGATGTGAGGCTTTGCTTTGGGGCTCACTTTGAGAAGAGTTGTTGATTTGACCAAATGAGACTCCGGGCAGCTGCTGAGAGCCCCCAGGCTTTGAAAACCCAGATGTTGATGCTTCCGTCTCTGGTAACTGTGATTTGGTATTGATGTAATGGTTGGGCAGTTTGGAAGCCTGTATGCTTGATCTGTTTGTTTCTCTGTCTTGTAAATTCTGTCTGTATACTTTGAAGTTCTGGGTGCTGACCTTTTCCCCCTGAACTAGGTAAACGATATATTTGATTGATTAAAGTAAGCTTGTTAACCCATTTTGAGTTGCTTTCCTTTAGAAAAAGCAGATCTAAGAACCTGTGTTGGCAGCTACCCTGGGGATGTTGGAGTGATTGCTGCTACAGAGCCTAGACTGGAGCCCAAGTCTACATCATGGAATACAATTGAGAACTGAAGTATTATTATACTCGGATTCAATCAAGTATAATTGAGAGAGCACTAGATTTGTAATAAAAACTCAAATAAAACATTAAAAAACTGTGTTTAAATCTTTTCTTTGCTACTTTACTATCTCTGTGACCTTGAGTAAAGTAATTTTCCCTTTCCCCCATCTGGATCTCAATGTCTTTATCTATAAAATCATTTTGTTGGACTAGATTATCTTCAGCTGTAAATTCTATGTTTCTATTTCATGATGATAACTCAAAGTCATCTAAAAAAGCTGCTTTGTTTATATGGATTATATATATTGATATTAACTGTGCTGGAAATTTTATTTCATTAGTTTTAATTTTGTTTATATAGCTTATATCTATTGACATTTACTACATTGGGATTTAGACAAATTTTTAAAATATTGATTTATTATTTTAAAATAGCAATAATAAACCTATTACATGTTAATTTAAATAATATTGGATTTTTTTTAAATAACTATTTTCCCAAAGAAAAAAATAATTATTGAGAAGAGTGGCTTTATTTTACATATATTTCCAAATTTCTTTAATATTTGGCTTAATAGAGGACAGATTCTTACATTTGCTGCTGCATTTAACCTATTGCAATATGTTGTTCTGGTTGAAATATATTTTAAAAATCTGGTGTCATAGTGGTTGGAAAAGGGGGATTATTTTTATAGGTAGATAGTATCCTACAATTCACTAATTAATAAATTTGTAAAATAATAATAATAATAATATTATGAGGTGTTGGGCTAAATAATCTTTCAGATCCCTTCCAACTTTAATATTCTTTATGTCCATAATTCCAAAGTCTCACATTTTAAAATAATTTTTTAGTTTCCCCCAATTACATGTAAACACAATTTTTAACATTCTTTTTGTTCTGTTTTGAGTTTCAAATTCTGTCCTTCCTTTCTCTTCCTCCTTTCTGAGACAATAAACAATCTGATATAAGTTATACATGTACAATCAAGCAAAACATTTCCATATTAGTAATTTTGTCAATGCCTTACATTTGGGAGGCTTTATGCTTAACAAAATGCTTATGTATTGTAAGTCATTTGAATAAGATAGGTTGACTTACTTTCCACAAAGATTTATGATTCTGAATTAAGAAATGAGCTCTAGGGGCGGCTAGGTGGCGCAGTGAGTAAGAGCGCAGGCCTCGGAGTTGGGATGACCCGAGATCAAATCCGGCCTCAGAAAATGAGCACCCATGCATAAATAATGACTAGCCGTGTAACCTTGAGCAAGTTACTTAACCCCAATTGCTTAAAAAAGAAAAAAAAAAGAAATGAGCTCTATCTAATTCATTTAAATGGAAGAAGACAGCTCCAAAGCTGTAACTAACCTGTGGAAACTGGAGATTTGCCCTAGACTGCCAAATGTAGAGGGCACTCACAGAGTTTGCAATCACTGCTACAGACCAGAAATGGCAGAGTTTGGCATCAGTTAGTAAGCATAATTAGTTCAAATAGGAAACTACTAGAAGGGGTGCTGTATTAAACACTCCTATGTCACCCTGCTCTGCTCAACTTCCATTTGTGGGGGTCCCCTCAATAATGGCCTTGAGCTAGTGTCGTGGAACTCCCTGCTTTGGTCATTATGCCAGTTGAGGGTTTTCTTCTGAGGTTTGGAATGGTTTGTGATGCTTATCATAGGCAAAAGATTTTGACTTTCTTAACTATTTTGTTGTAGGAGGTAAAGATGAGCATGAGGGCAGATACTCCCACTTTTTTTTGAGGAGCCACTCACTTCGTTGTGACCAGTTAGGACAAGGACTTGGAGAGGCCATCAAAAAGTATAGCAAAGAGTGGCTCTTAATTATAAGTGTAAGGTACAATCATCCTCCCCCCCAAAAAATTTGGGGGACCACATCTGTGTCTGGATAGGCGAATACTCTCTCTGGACTCTTGTCTTGCAGAAGACTTTAGTACAAATACTGCATTCACTAGGAGAGAATCCTGAAAGTGACTTCCTGGTGGTATACACACAGAGAAGAAAGAGGAATGAAAAACTGACTATAGTTTGGGCTGAAGCCCAGTCCTGCTTATCCCTTGCTGCTAATTGGCATTAGATTTGTGTCCCAGAGGGATTAATGATATTAGCTAATAATAGCTGACATTTATATAGCACCAGGATCCTCACAACAATCTTGGGAAGTAGGTGCTATTATTATCTCCCCCATTTTATAGATAAGGAAACTGAGGCAGACAAAGGTTAAGTGACTTGCCCAGGGTCACACAGTTGTCTGAGGTGAAGTTTGAACTTAGGTCTTCCTGACTTGGGGCTGGGTTCTCTTTCCACTGTGCCAATTAGTGTTTGGAGTATTTGAGTAGGACCCACTTTTAGTGCTGGGATTGTAGGGTACATGGGTACAGTAGGGTGACTGATGAGCAGCTCAGCTTCCAAGATCCTGAAGTCCCAACATCATGGTCAATGTCAGAGACCTTGGTTGTCCTGTTTGTCCACATAAGCATGACCAAAGGCATCACTGAAATCATCTTCAGCCCTTGCCAGGGGTGGTATGACTGAAACAGAGCAAGACAAACTGCCTGTCTCCCATATCCATTTTCAGAGACTTTGGAAGTTTTGGATGAGATAATGAACCTTTGGGTTGACTCTCCCATGTCTCAGGAGTAAGATAGAAAATGGAGTCTGACCAGAAAGGGACATTTTCTGTTGGTGGCTGGAGTTCAGCAGCAATTGGAATGCAGCAGTCTATGATACCTGTATCTAATTCTCCTTGCCTTGATCATGATTTTTCTAATCTAATTAAATTGTTTAGCTAAGGTCTAAGTGAATGTTAATAGCTTAGATATACCAGAGAGAGATTAGTGTGGGGGGGATGGGGGATACAAGCCAATAATTAATAAATAACAATTTTAAAGTAATTGCTAGACCCAGTCTATAACAGAGAGAGTCTGAGTGCTAGGTGATTAAAGAAAGAGTTGCTTTTAGAACAAATTCTTCTTAGTTGGCCCCTGGTTCCCATGGCAGGAGCCAGTCCCTATGATCCTGCCCGTTGAAAGGGCCAATCAATTACATAAGGTAACATTGACATGCTGTGTTTTTTTTTTTTTTGTTTGTTTGTTTTTTTTACTACCTTCCTTATTACTGTAAAGAGCAACACTGTTCTCTTAGCCCTGGGAGGCATCCAGGATTCTTCATTCTCTCTCACCTTCCATATCCAAGGCCTGTCAATTTCCCATTTGCAGCATCTCTTGAATACAAACTCTTTTCTCCTCTGACATTGCTACCTCTCCCTGGTGAAGACCCTCACCATCTCATGCCTGGACTATTGCAATAATCTTCAAACTCTCCCCAGGTCAATCCATCCTCAATTCAGTTACTTAAGTGATTTTCCTAAAATTCAGGTGTGTCTGATCATGTCACCCCCTTACTCAAGGACCTCCAGTGGTTCTCTACTGCCTCCAGTATCAAATAGAAAATGCTCTGTTTGGTATTCAAAGTTCTTTATGACTTAGCCCCCTTTTTCCTTCCAGTCTTCTTATACCTTACTCTCCAACAGATATTCTTCAATTCAATCAGCACTCTTGGCTGTTCCATGGATGTGGCCCTCCATCTCTTACTCCTGACATTGTCCCTAGCTGTCCCTAATGCCTGGAATACTTTCCTTTTTCTGCTCCAACTACTGACAATCCACCCCCCCTCCCCCCCAACACTCTTTTTAAGGCTCAGCTGAAATCTCATCCTCTACAGGAAGCCTTCTCCACTCTGTCAACTCCAGCACCTTCCCTCTGTTTTTATTTATTTATCTTGTATATAGTTTATTTATCTTATAGTATATATTTATTTATCTTGTATATAGTTTGCTTTTTACATATCTGTTTACATGTTGTCTCCTAAATTAAATTGTAAGCTCCTTGAAGGCAAGGTCTATCTTTTGCTTCTTTCTGTATCCCCAGGGCTTAGCACAGTGCTTTTCACATAGCAGGCACTTAATAAATGCTTATTGATTGAAAAGAATTACTATTTTGAGGACCATAAGATTTAACTTTTGTTATATACAAAACCAAGCAGGAATAATCTTTGGAAATAACATTGGAATAGGAGAGGAAGTTTGTTGCTGTTGTTGACAAATTTAGAGCCAGAAGGGTTCTCACAATTGGTGAAGGCAGGATTTGAACCTCTGGTTCCCAAACCAGCTTTTTCTACCATACCATCCTGCACTAAATGAGCCTAGATTGGAATAGGTAACTTCTACTCCAGTAATAACAGCCTGTGAAATAAGAAAGTTCTAGTGTAGTACCAACTCTTTTTGTCCCCAGATTCTGTCAGTGAGTTTGAAGGCTTTCCCAGCCCCTCCTGTTTCTGGTGCTTGCTCTCTGTTTGTTATTTCTTATTGATGCTTTAGATCCCTTGTATGCATAGATTTGTTTGCCTCTTGTCTCCCCGATGATTAGAGTCAGTTCCTTGAGGGCAGTGACTGTGATTTGCCTGTTTCCCAACATGCTTGGCACGTGCTCTTAATAAGTATTTATTGAGGAAAGGACTGACTTAACCAGCTCTGGATATCAGCTTTCTCTGCTGAAAAAGTAGGGCATTCACAAGGGTGTGTCTAAGGTTAACCAGTTCTGATAACAACCCAAGAAAACTTCTGGAATGCAAAGAGTTAAGAGAGCCATTAACAGGAAGTTTGAAAACTGTTTCCAGGGTGAATGTTTTCTAGATGATAATGTGTGTTGTGTATTTGAATGCAGTTTGATTACTTCCTGGTCTCTCCTGAGTCCACTTTCCCTTAGGAGTGCTTTCCTCATGATCCAAAGGCTGTCTTGTTTGCAGATTATGTAACAGCATTCTCTAACCTTCTCAGAGCACAGCTTAGGGGCCACACTGATCTGTCATCTGTTTTGCACATTTTTTGGCACCACTAATGATCAAACTGGACCTGCAAATGTGGATGAACATTGACCTGTGACCAGAGGTTCAACAAGAAAGCCAAGCCTTTCTCTCCAATTTTGCACTGGGACAAAGTTTCAAGAAAAGAGGCTATTACCACTATAGAATCTGAAAGCCACATTGAAACCAGAGAAGAACAGAGACTGTGGGGATGATTCTATTTTGTTAATGTGCCATATATTCTTACATTTGTGATAGAAGGCATTTACAAAACATGGAAAGACATGGCCAGGAATCTCACAAAGAAAGAAGAAAACGTGTGCTGATTTTTACCCATTTTTCTTTCTGCATTGAGAAGTCTATCTTAACATTATCTATAAGGTGATTAGATAATGGAAAGGAGAAAAAGTCTTCCTTGGAGTCACTGATTATTCCTTGCAGTAAATTCTCACTGGGGCATGAGAACAGTAGACTGGGCTCTGTACAAGGGAAGAGAAATACATTGCAAGGGAAATTCTTCTCTTCCTCTTCCCGGACCTCTATCCCCCCACCCCTACTAGTTTCCCTCTCCTCATATTCCTCCTCCTTTTTTTCCTCTTCTTCCTTCTCTTTCCCCTCTTCTCCTTCTTTTTAAAAAAAAAAAATCTTTATTTCTTTGGAGATGGGAAGGCAGGGCAATTGGGGTTAAGTGACTTACCCAAGGTCACACAGCTAGTAAGTGTCAAGTGTCTGAGGTCACATTTAAACTCAAGTCCTCCTGACTCCAGGACTGGTACTCTATTAACGGCACCACCTAACTGCCCCACTGCTTCTTCCTCCTTTTCTTCCTCCTCTTCTCCCTTTCCCCCTTCTTTATTTTTGTTGTTAAAATCTCATTCTGTAAAATCTTAGTGTGTTAAGTAGTTCACTCCTCTCTAAAGACCAGGTAAAGAATGGAATAAGCATTTATTAAGTTCCTACTGTGTGCCAGGCTCTGTGCTAAGTGTGAAAAGGTAAAGAAGAAAGAGAAATTATAAGGGACTTATTAAAGTTGAACTGTTTACATTCCTATGTGGAAAGATGATATTTGTAACTCACAAGACCTTTCTCATTATTAGGGTAATTGGAGGGAATATATATAGACAGAGGGCACAGGGTATGTTGAATATGAAGGGATAATATCTAAAAAGTAAAATTAAAGAGTGAGAGAGAAGAATGTACTAGGAGAAGGAGAAAGGGAGAGGTAGAATGCGGTAAATTATCACACATAAAAGATTGGGGGAGCGGGTAAATCAGAAGCAAATACTTTTGAGGAGGGGCTGAGTCAAAGGAGAAAATAGAATAAATGGGGGCAGTATAGGATGGAGGGACAAAGTCTTTTACAACATGGCTATTATGGAAGTGGTTTGCATGACTACACGTGTATAACCTATATCAAATTTCTTGCTCTCTTGGTAAGGGGGGCCGGAGAGAAGAAGAAAGAGATATTGGAACTCAAAGTTTTAAAAAAATGAATGTTAAAAATTGTTTTTACATGCAACTTGGAAATAAGATACCCAGTCAATGGGATATAGAAGTCTAGCTTACCCTACAAGAAAATAGAAGGGGAAAGGGAGAAGTGAGGGGTATGATAGAAGGGTGGGCAGATTGGAGAAAGGGGTAATCAGAATGCACACCATTATGGGGTAGGGGTAAGGGTGAGATGGAGAGAAAATTTGGAACTCAAAATCATGTGACAGTGAATATTGAAAACTAAATTAAATAAATAGAAACGTGAAAAAAAGTAAGTCAGTGAAATCTAAAAAAAAATGTTGATCAGTTGTTTTTCAGTTATGTCTGACTCTTTGTGACCCCATTTGGGGTTTTCTTTGAAAAGATACTGGAGTGGTTAGCCATTTCCTTCTCCAGCTCATTTTACAGATGAGGAAACTGAGACAAACAGGGCTGGGTTATTTGTCCAGGGTCACACAGATAGTAAGTGTCTAGGCCATATTTGAATTCAGGAAAAGGAGTCTTGGTGATAGTGGGGGAAAGAATAGAATTTTTTTAGGGGCAGTGGTGGTTATTGTCAGTATAAGAGTCAGCATATGAGCCTCAGGTTTTTTTTGTTTTTTGTTTTTTTTTTAGCATCAGTTGGCAGAACAACTTGGCAGCTTGCTGTTTCCCTCCCTGTGTTCAACCACCTGGTTCCTGCAGGAACAAAATGAAGGGCATTGAGCCATTTTGTGCCATGGGAAGAGAAGAAGACACATTGCTAAGCTTGGCACCAAAATATCCAGATCTAGAAATTCAGAAATCAGGCAAGTGATCAGTAGTGACTGTATGACCTTAGGTAAGTCACAATCTCTTTGGGCAGGAGTTTGCTCATCTGTCAAAATAATAGGTGGACTAGATGAACCTTCCTAAGAAAGTTCCTAAGGTTACTTCAAAGTTCTGAATTCTATGTTTCCCCCTCATGCAATAAATATTAATCACATTAATTTGGTACCAGTAAGAGTTGACATGTACATGATGCTTCAAAGTTTGCTTTGCCTACATTATCTCATTTGAATCTCACAACAATTCTATGTTGTTAGTATTAGAAGTGTTATTATGCCTAATATCCATGTGAAAAAACCTGAGACTCAGGGAAAATGATTTATCTATGCTAACATTGATAATAGAGGTAGCTAGGTGGCACAGTGGATAGAGCACTGGGCCTGGAGTCAGGAAGACTTGAGTGCAAATTCAGCTTCAGATAATCACTAATTGTGTGACACTGGGCAAGTCACTTAACCTCTCTTTGCCTTAATTCACTGGAAAAGGAATTGGTAACCCCCTCTCCAGTATCTTTGCTAAGAAAAACCCATGGACAGTATAGTCTGTGATGTCATTAAGAATTGGACAGAACTGAACAACAATGCTGATAATAAATAGCAGAGATAAAGTTCAAACTCAGATTTCCTTGACACTAAGCTTGACCTTCTAATCACCACAAAATGCTTCTCATTACAAGAAGTAATAATAATCCTGAGCCAAAATCTTGTTTGAATAAATTTCTTTTCGTATATGTTAGGTACTATATGAGTGCATCAGCTCTTTGAGATCACTTGGAAACCCATTAGTATCATGCTGAATAAACCCAAGTTTCCATTTATCCACCAACAAGATCGTGTGGTTCCAGACAATTGCTTTTCTTTGATATTTTGCACCCCCCCAAAAAACAATCTTCCTCTCTCCCCATTCCTTCCTTCCTTCCTTCCTTCCTTCCTTCCTTCCTTCTTTCCTTCCTTCCTTCCTTCCTTCCTTCTTTCATTCCTTTCTTTCCCTTCCTTCCTTTCTCTCTCTTTCTCTCTCTCTCTCTCTCTCTCTCTCTCTCTCTCTCTCTCTCTCTCTCTCTCTTTCTTTCTTTCTTTCTTTCCCTTCCTCCCTCCTTTTTTCCATCCATCCATCCTTCCTTCCTTCCTTCCTTCCTTCCTTCCTTCCTTCCTTCCTTCCATCTATCCCTTTACCTCTGGACTTCCTCTATTTCTCCTCTCATGGACTATCCTCCTGTTTGAAACCAGGAAGAAAATTTGTTTACCCAGTCCCTCTTTGATCAGTAAGTGAATTTAAACCAGTTTTTCTACAATCCAATTGAGTATATTCAATTTCAGGGATTTTCCCAAAGAATGAAACTTGGTGAGTGATGAGATGGTAGGAAGTGAGGATGGGAATATTATCTCTTCTACTTCCAAGAGTTGTCTGCCCCGCTCATCAGTACCCCCTATACCTAAATAAATATACCTTTGCTCCAGTGAGGACCATTTCAGAAGGTTTGAAAAGATATGGGGAATTTGGCAAGCAGAGCTATATAACTTTTCATGATTTCCTAGCCAAGAATATAGAACATTAGAAAGGACTAAATGATTTATAAGCCTTAAAGGGCTATGGATTTTAATACTTCAAGGAACTGGGATTGCATCAGCATATGTACTCCACCCCCAGCCTTAGCCCCAGAATTACAAATAACCCTTCTTTGACTTACTAGATTATCCTTGAGATGAAGAAGCGCCTCTCTGCATAGCCAGGTTGGTTCAAGGCTTTCCAGCTTGGTAGAACCTGGCAAAATTTTCCCTCCGATAGGTTAGCTTTGAGAATCTATGCTCACTTCTGTGCCACAATGAGGCAACAGAACCAGATTTTAATGGAATGAAGGGATATAGAAATGCAAGCTATTATGTCTCCAGCTAGCATCTATCTATTGACAAACATTCATTAAGCATTAAGTGCTGGAGCCACACAGACAGAAAGAAATAGTTCTTTTGCTCAAGAAACTTAAATTCTATAGGGGTAGATGAGACAGAGAGAGAGAGAGAGAGAGAGAGAGAGAGAGAGAGAGAGAGAGAGAGAGAGAGAGAGAGAGGGAGGGAGGGAGGGAGAGAGAGAGAGAGATATTACCTTTTCTTGGCTAATAATGATAAAAATTATAAATTAAAGTTATACAGTACTTTAGCATTTGGAAAGTAGTTTACATACATTATCTCATTTGAGTCTCACAATAATCCAGGGAGGTAAGAACTACAGACATAATTAATTAACTTGGACTCTTCTGATCATTTTAGGGAAGTGGTTGAAACTGATCCCCCTGTCTTTTTTCTGCCCTCACCACCCACTCCCCAAAGAGTTTCTGGCGCTTGTAGGAGGGGCTAGGACCCCACTAGGATTGGGAGGGGAAGCTCTGGTGAGTATGGCACCTGCTAGTTACCATGGTAATTAGATTCCCCCCCCCCCCTCCCCAATACACACATCCCCTGCTTTCTACCATAATAGAGCTTGCTCTGCTTCCTTGGGGAAGGACTGGCCTCAGCAATGCTGATAGACTTCTCACACTTTAGTGTGTTTCTGCATTTGGTTACTAGGTGCACCACTGGAACTTTTGATGTTATTTGGCAACGTTTGGAAACAAGACATGGCTTGCATGCTGTGAAAGCCAGGATGTGCGCATACAGACAACAAAATGGCACTGAGTACTTACCCTTCTCCAGGGTCTCTTAAAACACAAAGCAATGTTTTATTTCTATACAAATCCTTGGACTCAAAAGGGTTGCTGGCTGAATGAAAGGAAAGAGGGTGTAATTAACACTCTCCAACTTGAATAGGACTTAGTGGCGTGGAGTTCTGCCATGGCAGCTTGTCTTCTTTATGCAGTTCTGGGATTTCATGGGAGTTTTGATATTTGACTATCTTATTATGCACTGGAATTGCTTAGACAAATGACAGGATGCCACAAACTCATAGAATGTGGGGGCTGGAAGGGGCTCTAAAGGTCAGCTTATCCAACCTTCTTACACTCAAGGAAATGGAGGGCCAGAGCAGCTAAGGTTATACAGCTAGTCAATCAGGAAATCTGCATTCTAATCAGCAATTCAACAGATATTTATTATAATTTATCTTGTACATATCCTTTTCAAAAATAAGTTTTATTGATGCCTTTAGCTTTTACATTGTAGTTATTTCCAAATATGGCACCTCCAGGGTTTGGGTTGTCCATTGAATAGTTAGGTTGTCCATTAGTTAGCCTTTATTCTTGCTGCATGGCTGATCCACCTTCTTTTCCAGTAGACCATTTCCCTGTTTGCAATCCCCCATTCTGCTTCTCTTGAGCAATTATTTCTTGATCATGTGTTGCAACCTACTGATGACTACTGTGAAACTCTCCATTGCTGTTCTGATGACCCTCAACATCTTACAGCTCAAGGTCACTTATATTTGATATTATAGGATCAAAGATTGTACATTTGAATATAACTGCTCAGCTGTAGAACTCATATGCTTTTTGGTGATGAAGAAACAAAAGGGAAACATTTTCTAGGACTTTTTACTAGAAGTAAATTTGGTCTGAGAATAAATGAGAAAAAGGAAAATTCTCCACATTCATGGATCAACTTCGAGTCATAACTCCTGGAAAACTACACCCAGGACCAACTCCTCTGGGGAGAGCAAAGCGATTTAAAGGACATTGTGGCTGGTGGTATAGGGATGGTGGGGAAGACCCCTAAAGGGCAGTTATAGATGTAATTACACTAGGAGGGTGTTGCCTATCACCCAGAGGATCCCACAAGGGTGAAAGTGCTCTATGCTTCTGGAGGACCTAGAGAGAGATTATGGAAACAGCTTTCACTATAGGGAGGAAACTCTCCCCATATGTTGGCATCCTGAGGTAGGGCTTGTTCCATAATAGTTATAGCTCATTCTTTTGCTAACTTTCCTACTGGATGTTGTCCAGACCCTCACTTTTTTTTCATTTTGAGATAAGTTGGGGAACCCTATTAGAAAGAAGTTGTCTACAACACAATCTTCCAGAGACTGTCAATGAAATAGGTAATAATGTGAAAATCGTGGCACTCCAGAGACTTTCCACTTCATTTAGTAGGATTTTTGTTGCACTAATTTACCCAGGACAGTGTATTTATGTAGCACTGAATTAAAGGATCATAAATAATGTTGTATGCATTCCTTTTCATTGAAAGTCAGAACAAGGGCAGGTTCTTTCCCTTTTTATTTTATTCCACTCTCACATTACTCCCTAGTAACACCATTGTTTTGTTTGGATCTATTCTAAAGCACAGGCCAATTCTTTGTCAAATAAAGGGTAGAGATTGAACAAGTAATTTCATTGGTATAGGGAAATCCTGGGTGAGGAAACTTGCTTTGCCAATGCAGGTTGGCACCTTTTCTGCAAACTGTAGTCTTAGAGTTGCCCAGTGACTTGGCCAGGGTCATACCTCCAGCATGTGTTAGAGTCAGGACTTGAACCCTTCTAGGCTTGGAGACCAGTTGTGTGTTAGATACCAGCCTGCTTCTGGATGTCAGATAAGCTGCCACAAATTCAAGTGGCAGTGAGAGCACTTTCATTTAATGTGTTGTTTCCCCTTACCTCCATGGAAATTTTTAAAAGGCTGTAAGAAATGATATTCCTAAAAGACACAGGTCAAGGAGGAGGAAAGGAAGGAAGGACAGAGAGAGATAGGAATGAATGAAGGAAGGAAAGAAGAAAGGAAGAAAGGAAGGAAGGAAGGAGGAAAGGGAAGTAGAATGGAGGGAGGGAGAGAGGAAGGAAAGAGGGAAAGAAAGAAGGGAAGAAGGTAGGAAAGAGAGGGACAAAAGAAGGAAGGAGGGAGAAAGGGAGGGAAGGAGAAAATGAGGATATATTAAGCAGCTACTATATGTCAGGCACTGTGTTAAGCATTTTATAATTATCTCATTTGATCCTAGAAGGTCCTAAGAGTGTGTGGTTTTGTGTTTTACATTACTCACTGGCCAAGTTGTCTCTGGTAGGGAGTTGGTCATAGCAAGCCACCCTGTATTCCTTCCCCCTGATCTCAGTCCTTTGTTCTCCAAGGTCTATATGCTGAGGAAAAGTTAAAGGGGAAAAGGAAAGCAGAGATTGGACTGGGTTATCTCTAATGTCTCATCTTTCTGAATTTTAAACTTATAATTTACAAAGTCTGTAATCCCAGGGGGTACTGTAGGATGGGGAAGGGGTGATTCCATCTACTTTAACTTGGTATTTAAGGAGACTTGTTAGGTTGATATGGGATTGGTCAGTGTGAAGTGACAAAACTGAAACATTCACAACCGTACATGGACATAAAAAACTTTGACATTAAAGTAAGCACCATTTTTTTCGAAGTAGTCACCTTGAGAGGCTGGACATTTTTTTTTACAACAATGCTGCTATTGTACTAGAAATTCTAAGAACTACTTCTCAGTTTCTTTTTGAGCTACTATCCAAGTTCCATAAGAAAATCAGTCCTGTAATCTTGTGATATGTATTATGTGATCATTCATGACCAAACAAGATAAAGAGGATCTCAGAAGATAAAATGGACAATTTTGATTGTGTGAAATTTAAAAAGATTTTATACAAACAGAACCAATGTAGCTAAAATTGAAAAGGAAATAGGTAACTATGAGGAAAACCTTTGTAGTGAGTTTCCTTTAAAAAAAAAAGTCTCTCTTCTAAGATATATAAGGAAATGATTTCAGTTTGTAAGAATAAGAGCCATTCCTCCAACTGATTAATGGGAGAAGGATATGAATGGGCAGTTTTTGAGGAAAGAAATCCAAACTATTAATAACCATATAAAATGTTCCAAATCACTAATAACTAAAAACATAAGGCAATTTCATGCCTATCAGATTGGCAAAGTTGACCAAAATGGAAAATGACAAATATTGGAGGGACTGTGGGAAAACAGATACAATTATACAATGTTGGTGCAACTGTGAACTGGCCAAGCATTCTGGAAAGAAATTTGGAGCTATGCCCCCAAGGTTACTAAATTGTGCCTGTCTTTTAACCCAGTAATATGTTTACTAAGCCTATACCTAGAAGAAATTAAAGAAAGAAGAAAAGAATCCACATAAACATATTTATAGCAACTTTTTTTTGAGGGTTATGGCAAAGAACTGGAAACTAAGGGGGCATTAATTGGAGAATGACTGAACAAATTACGGTATATGAATGTAGTGGAAAACTATTGTGCCATAAGGGATGATTTCAGAGATGCCTGGGTACACTTGTATGAGATGATGCAGAGCAAAGTGAGCAGAACCAAGATAGCAGTTTATACAATAACAACAATGTTTTTAAAAGAAATAGCTTTGAAACACTTTAGAACTCTAATAAATGCAATGACTGAGAGCAGATAAACTTAAAAGTCCTTTAGAGGGCTAATCCCATGATCTGTGTAATGACTGGGTTCCCATTTTATGCCTGGAAAAAATCAGCATAAAATGTATGTTATCAAGATAGACAAGGAGTTGAGCAACTTCATGCTTATCAGAGTGGGAGAAGGAGGTGAGGAGTAGCCATGCCGTCCTTTGTTTGGCTCCTGATGGTTCTGAAAGTTCCCTACAGGCTCTTTCTTTCTGTTTCTTCTTCCCTCAGAAGAGTGAGAGAGGGAAAGAAAAGGCAACTTTCAGGATAACTGAAACTACCTTAGCAGCAGAGGGCAGCTAAGGTCAGTGTCTCTGAGTCTCAGCCTCGGGCTGGGGATAAGGAGAATGTGAACCTCTTGCTGCCAATTCCAATTGAGTTCAGCAAACAAGTCTTATCCTGTTGCTTCTAGGTCTACAGCACTTTCTGATCCCAGCCCTTCTCTCCACTTTTTGTACCACCATATAAGTTCAGGCTTGTATCACTGGACCATTAGAATGGCCTTTTGATTTGCCTCCTGTTCTCTGGCTCTCCTGTCTCCAAGTCATTCTGTACACAGCTGCCCCAATATTTCTAAGCCACATGTCTGACCAGCCCACTCCTGGGTCAAATCTTTTGTGCTTTCCAGATACCCACAGAATACGATATAAATTCCTTAGCCTGGCATTCAAAGATCTGCCACAATCTGGTTTCAGCTTAATTTCCAGCTTAATTTTACATTACTCTTCTTCACACTCTGTGTTTCAGCTAAGCTAGACAAGTTAATGTTCTGAATTGGGCAGGGACCATTTTGTTTTTGTCCGTGTATACCCAACCCCAAATAGTCAGTCAACATTTAATTTGCACTATTAAATGCCGATAATTGTGTTAAGCACTGTGGATATAAAGAAATCAAACTCAGGCCCTGCCTTCAAGGAGCTCACATTCTCTGTGTTTGTATACACACACACACACAGACACACACACACATATGTATACATATTCATTTATCTATTCATTCATTTATTTTTAAATTCATTTTTCAAAACACTTGTTCCAAATTCTCTCCCTCCCTCCTACTCCTCCCCACACATTGAGAAGGCAAGAAATGTGATCAATTGTATACGTGGAATCAAAACATATTTCCATATTAGCCATGTTGCAAAAAACATTTTTTAAGAAAATATAAAATGAAAAAAATCTGTTCAAACTGCATGACCCTGGGCAAATCATTTAATCCCAATTACCTCCAAAAAAAGAAAAGAAAGAAAAAGAATTGAAGAAAGCTGGGAGGTGAATATACCAGGAATGGGGACTGGAGAGTGAAAAGTCCAGAAAAGAATGTCTTGTTAAAGGAAAAGTGAGGAGGCCAGTGTCACTGTATCCTGCAGTAGCATAGGTGAAAGGGATAAATTGTAAGAAGACTGGAAAGGTAGGAAGGATTTTAAAAACCAAATGGATGATTGTATACTTGATCCTGGAGGTAAGAGGGAACTATTGGAATTTGCTAAGTGGAGGTAGTGGTGACATGAATAGACCTTGGATTTAGGAAGACATCTGAGTGGAGGATAGACTGAAGTAGGGGGAGACTTGAGGCAGGAGAACAAAGCAGCAAGCACTGGCAATAGTCTAGGCATGAGGTAATGAGGTCCTACATGAACCAAAATGTCAGTGGTGTCAGAGGAGGAAAGGGTGTGGGAGAGATACTTGGACGGTAAAATCCAGAGGATTTGGCCATAGACTGGACACTGGGATGGGGAGGGGTCAGTGAGAGAGAGAGTAAAGAGCTTGAGAATGACACTGAGGTTGTGGGCATGGGAGGATGGTGATACTCTTGACAGGGGTGCCTGACACATTTTGTTGTTCTTGAGTCCTTCTATTGGTGTCCAGTTTTCTGTGATCCCATTTGGGGCATTCTTGGCAAAGATACTGGAGTGGTTTGCCATTTCCTTCTCCAGTTCATTTTACAAGTGAGGCAAACTGGGTTAAGTGACTTGCCTAAGGTCACACAGCTAGAACGTGTCTGAGGCCACATTTGAACTCAGGTCTTCTGTCTCCAGACCTGGCACTTCATCCACTGTGCCACCTAATTGCCCTACCTAACACATAGTAGGTGCTTAATAGATGTTTGTTCAATGCTTTCCACTCCCCTTCCTCCCAGGCTGGTAGAGAGAGCAGTTCTCCTCATTAGCAACTTTTAAAATCTTTATCTTCTTTAAGGAAGTTGCTACTTCCTTCTTGAATTCTTCTTTAATTCCTTCTTCTTATGCCCCTCCCTCCTTCCCAGCTCAAAGGACTCTCCCCTTTGTCATTTTTCCTTGATTAGTTTATCTTTTTTCCCCTTTTCTCACTATCATTCTTTACCCTGCATTTACTTATCTATGTACATACTACATACTCCTCCTAGAGGAAAACTCTCCAGTGACTAGAGTAATCACTGGCTAGCCAGGAAGACCACAGTTCAGATCCTGCTTTGGTCCTTTTCTGTGTGACCCTATATAAGTCATTAAACCTCTCTGGGCCTGTTTCCTCATCTGCAAAAGGGGTGTTTTAGACTCAGTAGCCTCTAAGGTTTCTTCTAGATCTAAATCTATGATTTATGACCTCTGAAGACTAACTCTTTGAGGCCAGGGATGGTCTTTTTTAATATGTTTCCCCAATGCCAAAGTGCTAGCTTAGTACTTGGAACACAGTAAGTACTTAAGAAAGGTTTGTTGAATTGATTTCTAGTACATCTTTAATCCTGGTCTTCTCCCTCTGTGCCAGCAGTGGGCATATGGTGATCTGAACTGATAAGAGCTGTTGAGTCTCTCTCTTCCTATTAACATCTAACAGACCTGTACACCACATGGTTACTTACTCCAGAACCAGCCAACTCCCTTACCAGAAAGCCAAGAGTGGGCTCTCAGCCAGGTTTAGAAGTGGCTGGTTTAACCTTGACATGGTGTCAAAGACCTGTCTCTGCTTGTTCCCAAGCCCAAGTGTCCTTGGTTAAGGCGGACTTATTAGGAGAACAAACTGCGGTGCTAGGGAGGGGAGAGAAAGACTCTCCACCTTTTTGAATATGGTATTGGAGTTAACTGAGAGATGAAAATTTGGACAAAAGGTGACTGAATTTTGGAAGCATGATTGCTTGGCATTACATTAAGATAAATAAGCAGAAACTCAGACCCAAACAATCCTCTACCAGATGATCTTCACAAGAGAAAAACTGGAGGTGTGGGCATATACTTAGAGGATACCTGATTTAGCAAGTCTGTTAGACTTTCCAGCAAGCTGCAAGCTTCTGGCACAATACTACAAGGGCCCAAAAGGATGTTTTTGCCACATGCTAAAAAGCTGGTTACTAAAGCATCTGCCCTTATTCTCTTATACTAGAGGTGATAGGGAGAAGTATATGATGGGCAATGGAGCCAGGAAGACCTGGTCACTCTGCTATTTAAGGAGTGAGGAGATGTGGCTTCTGGCATCTTTTAAGGTGACTCATTTATTGTGACTGTTGGTGAGGTTTGAGGGCATATCTGGTCTCTTTGTTGTCTTTCCTTACTTTTTACAGGCCACAGGGGCCATCTCAGGACATCCTGATGAATATCTGGTCACTGGACCAGATGGCTCTGGAGGAGAAAGTGGAGCTGGTGACATTGCACAGCCCTCCCACACTCAAATCAAAGTCAACTGCAAGTCATGTCATCATCACCCTGGTGTCAAGAGCAAAGGACATGAATAGAGCACTGAACCTGGAGTCAGGAGGACTTGAGTTCAAATCCAGCCTCAGACACTTGACACACTGACTAGCTGTGTGACCTTGGGCAAGTTATTTAACTTCAATTGCCTTTTCTTCCCCCTTTCAAAAAAAAAAAAAAGAACAAAGGACAAAAAGCACAACCGGCCATAGAACTGGGTGGTTCTTTTTTGACAGAATTCCTGGTCCATACTCCTACTATCACATGGATCAAGGGACCAATCAGGAGCTACTGTTCTCTTATAATACTCATATATACTGTTCTCAGAAGGGAACCAAGGTCATGCCTTTCATCCCTATTGCACTCGATTACCCCAATAAAACTAGTGGTTAATATAGAAACAACTAGTTATGTGGCCAGTGGTTTGACTTTCCAACAGTTTAAACATTATCTGGGTGCAGCTGTTTTTTGCTTACTGACCTTTTCAAATTCAGGATAAGTATGTATTCCAATCAAAAAATGGTTAGCATCTGATGCTTGTTCATTGGGACTTAATAAGCAAATGTGGCTTTTTAAGGTTTCATTCAGAGGAAAACAATATCTAGGATGAAGGAGTTCACCATTCTGCTGTATTCTGGCATGGCCAGACAGCATCTAGAGTACTGTGAACTCTGAATTTTTAAGAAGGAAATGGAAAAGTCAGTGTGCATTCAGAAGAAAATGACAAGGCTGGTGAAGAGTCTCAAAAACATGTCCTACAAGGCATGGTTGAAGGAACTGAGATGTTTAGCTTGGAGAAGGAAAGACTTGGAGACACATGTTAACTATCCTGAAGTATTTGAAGGGCTGTCATGGAAGAGGAATTGGGTGTGTTTTGCTTGGCCCCAAAGGGCAGAACTTAGGACCAATGGCTGGATGGTGCAAAGAGGCAGGTTTTGGTCCAATGAAAGAAAATACAAATTCATCAAAATTAAAGCTGTCCAGAATAACCTCAGGAGAGGTCCATCATTAGGTCTTCAAGGGGAGGCCAGATGCCCACATGTAAGGGCTACTTTAGAAGGAATTCCAGCTCAGAAATGGTTTCAGTCTTTGAAGTATCTTCTCACTACGATTCTGTGATTTTTCTAGGAAAAAAAGAATCAATCCACACTCAGACCTGAGTCACTGCATAAGAGAAAATATTGGTGCCTACTGAAACACATATCATCTTCCCAAGGCCAAGCTGGGGAAATCAGGATTAGACAGCAATTTGTTTAGAAGGATTGTTTTTGTTGTTCGGCCTTTTTTTTTCTTTTTAAGCAATTGGGGTTAAGTAACTTGCTCAAGGTTACATGGCCAATTATTTTTGTGTGGGTGTTAAGTATCTGAGGCCCAAAACCATCCCAGGTCCTCCCGACTCAGGGGGCTGGGCTCTCTTACTCACTGCGCTACCCAGGGCCTTCATTCTTGAAGAGGACCAATGACATCAGGAAGGTAGTGTCCTGATCTGGGAAGCTTAGTGGCCTCTAAGTGTAATTATTTGCTAACTTTTTCTTGTTGTTCAGTCATTTTTCAGTCATATCTGATTCTTCATGGATCCATTTGGGATTTTCTTGGCAGAGATACTGGAGTGGTTTGCCATTTCCTCCTCCAGCTCATTTTACAGTTCAGGAAACTAAAGCAAACAGGGTTAAATGTAATGCCCAGACTCACATAACTGGTAACTGTCTGAGGCCAGATTTGAACTCTAGAAGATGAGTCTTCCTGACTCCAGGCCCTAGCTCTGTGCACTATGGCACCACCTAGCTGCTCCCAATGCATTAGAAAGGCCTATCATCCAGCACTGGGGAAGTGCTAGTCATAGGGGCATAAATTGAGAGCGGGAATCTAACCTCATCTAACCCACGCCCATTATTTTATCAATGAAATGTGACTTGACCAAAGTCATATAAGAGGTAAGAAGCAGAGCTGGGATTTGAACACAGGCCCTCTAAGGACAGATGTAGTAATCTTTTCCATTTTACTACACTTACTGTCTCTCTGCATTCTGCCTGGCCAGATCACACATGGGCTGGTATGTATCATTCTGGGGGCCACGTTTTAGGAGCATTGTTAGCTTGGAGTGTCCAGACGAGGGTGACCAGAAAGGTGAAGTGTGTCAAGGCCATGCCATGAAGATGGTATGAAAGATCTAGGGGTGTATAGCTTGAAAAGAATATGATGGCTATCTTCAGGTGTGTGAAATGTTGTAACCCCAAAGGGGTGTTAGACTTTCTCTGCTTGGACCCCAGAGGCACAAAAAGGGGCAATGGATGGGAGTTATAGAGAGTCCAAATTAGACTCACCAAAAGGAAAGTTTCCTAATTATTTGTTGCTGTTCAGTTGTATCTGACTCTTTGTGACCCTGTGGACCACAGCATATCAGGCCCTTCTGTCCTTTACTATCTCTTGAAGTCTGTCCAAGCTCATGTTCATTGTTTCCATGACCCTATCTATCCATTTCATCCTCTGCCATCTTCTTTACCTTTGGTCCTCAATCTTTCCCAACATTAGGGTCTTTTCCAATGAGTCCTGTCTTCTCATTATGGTGTCAAAGTATTTAAGCTTCATCTTCAGTATTTGACCTTCCTGTGAATAGCCTGAATTATTTTTCTTTAAGTATTATCTGATTTTATCTCCTTGCTCTTCAAGGGACTCTCAAAAGTCACCACAATTCTAATTATTAGCTCTTTAGAAGTTGAATAGATTGTGAAACAGTGGTTTTCCCTCCCTTTTTGCTCCCATAAGCAAAAACTTATGAAGGTGTTACAGTAGAGTGTGAGATTTGGAGTCAGGAAGATGTGAGTTCAAATCCTTGTGACCTTGACCAAGTCACTTAACTTTGTCCCCCTCAGTTTCCTCATCTGTAAAATGGGGATAACAATAGCACCTACCCTGCAGGGTTGTTTTATACATCAAATGAGTTCCTATATGTGAAGAGCTTTGCAAACCTGAAAGCTGCATATAAATGTTATTGTTATTTCTCTTACAGAGGAGATATTTGGTCTGGTTGAGTTAGATAGTATCTGAGGTCCCTTCCAATTTAGTGTGATTTAAAGATTGAACTTTAATCTCATGATGATGTGTTTTCCAGAAAAGAAACTACATTTCCTAAGCCAAAGACTGGTTTCCAAAGATCAGGGCTCTTGCAGAAATAATCAGCATAATTTTCCCAATTTCCATTGGGAAATTCCTTTTTCTAGTCCATATGTTACATAGAAGAAGTATGTGATGAAAGAGAGATGAGCTGACCTGAGCTGGATACCCTCCTGGCAAAGCGAGCCTCTTAGAGACGATGATTGAGAGCACACCAGAGATGTGTGATTCAGGAGTCTCGGTTATATGTAACGCTTCCTAAGGATTGTGGGTGGGAGAAGAAACAGGAACAGAAGCTAGTAGGGAGAGTCTACAAAGACCGTTAGAAACACACTGTCCTGTAGCTTAGAGTCTCCCCAATAGAAGGTAAGGGCCTTGACGCTGGCTGTCTTACTTTTTAATTTTTTAAAATTTTATTCTGAATTTAAGAAATAAAACAAGCCTTTCTATAATAGTAGAATAGAAAAAAGATGAGTGTACATGTAACTGTAAATCTATTATGTACAGCTTGCTATTCCTTTTAAATATATGATAAAGTTGTCAAGTAACCCATACCAACGCTACTTTGTATCTCAAAAAAGCAAAAACATCATAGCTAATTTCCCTATAAATGGTCCCTCTCTCCATAGGATTGCCTAGTTGAGAAACTAAAAACAATTTATATTTATATGAACCTTTCATGTTTACAAAGTTTTTTCTTCATAACAACACTGGGAAGTGGGAAATAGGATTATGTCCATTTTACAGAGGAAAAAACTGAGACTCTAAAAAAAGATTAAATGCTTAGCCCTTGATCCTATAATTCCTGTGTCAAAGCTCGACTTCTACCTCTGTTCTCCTCAGTCCAGGATTAATTCACCTTCTGCTGAACCATACTGTCTCTCATTCTTTCATTACAGTCTAGTTTTTATTTCTATACAGATAGTAGCAGGGCATATCACTGTCACCATTCTCAGGAGTAGAGTGAGCTATCTTGGGTTGAATTTACAATGAAATATTATTCAGCTAATTCAGTAACACTTTTCCTCCCCAAAATCCTTTTTGGTCTGAAAACATTGAGGAGCCAAGGCCTCAGTAATCCAAAGAATTTGTATATATAGGACCAGACTCAACTTATACCTTCCACTACAAACTTGGTTACCTTTTTCCCTATGGAAGGAAGAGCTAGTCTTTTCCAGAAGGAATGAAAGAAGCAAAGAAAGTCAGTACCAGTTTTTAATGTTCAACATTGAAAGGACCATGCTAACTTGGTTTAAGGAACAGTTGAGAGAGCCAGAAAGGAAGGTATTTATCTTACAATTCAGCCCATTTTTAAAACCTTGAAGTATTTTATTTGGAGGCTAAGGAATAAGAGAAAACAAAAAATCAGCTGAGACCAGTTGGTTCAATAACAAGACATTTTTTGAAGCAATGAATTATAAATTGAATGGCATGTTCCAAGTTAGTGGAGTTGCTAGATTGGGATGGTGATATTTGCTCTCCTCTGACTAGAGGTGACCAGGTCACTAATGACTGTAGAAATCTTGCTAAATGATCCTATAAGGGTTATTTCTAAAAATTCCCCAGGCAGTTTAAGAACAACTCCTGAAGAGCATCCTTCCTCATTGTTCTTTTATGAGAAGAAAATTCCAAAATGAGATCATCAAAATACCTAAGCAGGGATGAAGTGTAGTGGAAAACTGAAACTTTCAGATGACTGTGATTTGATTTGGTTCTTTTGTTTAGTTGTTTTTCAGCAGTGTCTGACTCTTCATGACCCTGTTTTGGGGTTTTCTTGGCAAAGATACTGGAGTGGTTTGCTATGTGCCAGTTCATCTTACAGATGAGGAAACTGGAGCAAACAGGGCTAAGTGACTTGCCCAGGGTCACACCGCTAGTGTCTGAGGCCAGATTTGAACTCAGGAAGAGGAGCCTTCTTCTCTCCAGGGCTGGCACTCTGTGCACTATGGTGCCACCTAATGCCTATTTGATTCTTAGCACTAGGGAATGGTTTAGTTTCTTTCTTTCTTGCTCCAAATCAGTTTTCTGGAAGTCTAAGCTCACTTATCATCAAAAGGCCTCCTTGTAAGAGAATTTGCTGCCCCAAACCAGGGGAATTATCAGTTTTCTTGGTTAATGGTCACTATTTCTAGGCTCAGATGAGTTCAGGAATGGAATGGGTTTGACATAGCACAAAAGGACCAAACTTTGACAGTGAGAGGAAAAACATTATAACACAATAATTTGCCTGACTTATCTGCTATTAATTCCATCAGACACACAAATTTAATTTATAGCCCATAGCTCTAATTCTTTCTGCCTTTGAAACAGGGAACTTTGAAGTGGAGAACTGGAAAGGGGTTAGCAACCATCTAGCTCAATCCCCTCATTTCATAGCCAAGGCCCAGAGTGGTTAGTGGCTTATTGAAGTTATATAAAAACAGCCAAGATTCAAACCTAGGTCCTCTGACTCCAAATCCCCCACACTTCACTGCCTTTAAAAGATATATTGCCTTTTCTCTTGCTGCTTTTTCCATCTCTTTTTTGGCACTAAGTCTGTTGTTCATCCTTAATTCTTCCTGATTTAGTAACAAATGATGGACTCAGAGATTTATTTTCATGTGGTTGGCAGATAACATATTGAAATTTTTAAAGAATTGCCTATGTCTAAAAATAGTTAAGATTTCATTTGTACATATACATTTAAATTTTGAAACTTAACTTTCTGATGGGAAACAAATCAAACCCCAGTTGGAAAATTTAAAAATAAAATTTCCACATGGTTTTGGAAGTTCTTGTGGAATTGCTCAGATTATATTATAAGATCGTAGGATTTAAAGTTGGAAAGGACTTTGGATTCAACTCAATAAGCATTTATTATTCTGAATACACTCTGCAGGGCCCCCACTGATACAAAGAGAAAAAAAATAGTTTCTTACCTCGAGGACTTTACATTGCCCTGGAAGAATGTAACAGGCACTCAGATAAGGAGATACTAGAAGTTATTAGAAGACAGGGAGATCCCTAATGTCTAAGGTAATCAGGAAAGGTTTTATCAAAGGAAATAAGGATTCTGGGAGGTAAGCTGAGGACTTCTCAAAATTATGAGTGACAACTAATGGGAATACCCAAAGGAGAGAAATGGAATATGGAGTCAGGGAGAAGCCAGCAGTCTATTTGGACAGAAGATAGTGTGAATAGCTAATGGGAAGGGCACATACATAGAACTATGTGGTATTACATACAGTTATATGTGAAATAAAGCTGGAAAGGTAGAGCTTAGCACGTCTTTTCCAACCCTCTCATTTTATGGATAAATTAGCAAATTAATAAACAAATATTTATTAACTACCATGTGTTAGGCATTGGTGATGCAAATAGATGTAAAAGGAAAGATGGTTCCTGACTTCAAGGTGCTTATATTCTTTTTTTTTCAAGAGGCAATGGGGTTAAGTGACTTACCCAGGGTCATACAGTTAGTAAGTATCTGAGGCCAAATTTGAACCCAGGTCCTCCTGACTACACGGCCCAGTATTTTATCCACTGTACCACCTAACCGCACCCAAAGAACTTACATTCTAATGGGGGAAGACAATATATACAAGGAAGTTATAAAGGGGGGAGGGAGGGTAGTTGGGGAGAAGGTACCTATGTGGAAGTCTGGGTAGTCAGGAGTAGAGCTATGAGAGGAAAGAATGAATGAATATGCCTGGCCTGGATCCTTCCTTAAAATGGAGGTTCTGGGAGGAATAGACTAATCAGAGAAATAAGATGAAAGGATGGAGGGATTTTCCAATGTGAGAAGACTGCAGGGACATGGCAGAGAAGATGCCTTCCAGCATAAAAGGTAGATCTTCCATCTCCTTGTATATAAGTACAAAGAAGGGTGCGATCCCTGTTGGCAATGAGCTTACAGGCTGATGAAGAATCTGTGGATTTGACCCTTTCCAAGGGCAAACTAAAATGTAGAGGCTGTAGTGTTATAATAAACCCAGGGGCCACCAGGGATTTTCTGCAGGGCTAGGAATGGCACAAAATTTTAAGTTCTTCTTCAGCACAATATAAGGAAGTGAGGGGAATGGAAAGGAAGCAAGAAAGGAAATAAACATTTATTAAGCTCTTATTATGTGCCAAGAACCATGCTAAGCACTGGGGATACAACTGCAGGTAAAAAGAAAGACAATCCCTGACCTCAAAGAGCTTACGTTTTAACAGAAGAAAACAACACACAAAAGGGAGATAAAAACCAAGAGGAAGAGGGAAATAAAGGTATCTGAAATGATTTTGAGGTCAGGACATCAGAAGCAGAATCAGGTGGGGAATGAAAGTTGACTAGCCTGGGCCAATCTACAAAATGGAGGCCTGAAGAGGAATTCATCTATGGTATAAGAGAGGCAGAGGGATATTGCAGTGTGAGAGGGCCTGAGGGACAGTTGGATGTTCTGGGGGTGAGGCCCAAGCTCTAAGGGAAGTTCCAGGATGGTACAGCATTAGAAACATGGTTTTGAAGTCTGGCATTGGGCTGAGCTAGGGGAGGAGTGGGAGCTCAAACTCTGGCTGGTAAGTGGAGAGGAGGAGGCTCAGAGTTCAGAGGCTGTGAGAGTAGGGGACTACAGCAAATATACTGCCATCCCTCAGTCTCACAATTAAATCCTTAACTCACCAAGTTGTATTTGTTCCTTCCTCACCAGTCCTCCTTCCTTTCCAGGTGAACTAGCCTCTTCCCTCCACTTATATAAGATCCATCTAGGGAATGAGAATGAATAACAATCCCACTATAATCCCCCTCCCAGTTGTAGGAGAGAGGGGCCTCTCTATCTCATGATTTGGACTAAATTATCTCCACTGCCAGAAATTCCATTTCTAAGTAATTACAGTAACTCTTCCGACTCAGCCAAATTTGGCTTAATTACTTCTTTTCTTATTATCACATCAGAAGTTACCAAGTTGATTTGCTGGCATATTTGCTGTTTGATGTAGGCAGAGGTTGCCTCCCCTCCTTTTAAAAAAATTATTATATTCTTTTTTTTGCTTTTTTTTTCAGAGGGCAATTGGGGTTAAGTAACTTGCCCAAGGTCACACGGCTAGGTTTTTGTTTGTATGTTAAGTGTCTGAGGCCGAATCCGAACTCATGGCCTTCTGACTCCAGGGCCAGCGCTCTACTCACTGCGCCACCTAGCAGCCCCAAAAATTATTATATTCTAAACTTAAGAAATAAGACAGGCATTTCTGTAATATAGTAGAAGAGAAAAAAAAGATGAATTGTACATGAAACTGAAAATCTATTATGTACAACTTGCCATTCCTTTTAAATATATAATAAAGTTATCGTGTAGTTTTATCTTTTTCTTTTTTCTCCCCCCAGTCAAATTTAAATAACTGGAGAAATATTAATAGTTCATGGGTAGGCAGGGCCAACATTAGAAAAATGACAGTTTTACCTGAACTAATTTATATATTCAATGCTTCCCCTTTTGAAATTGCTTCTTGAAAATTCTATTAGAATTCAAACTAAGGTCTTGATTTCAGACCTTAATTCTTCAGATTACTCCATAGCTGTCTTCTGGGATTTTTCTTTCAGAGGAATCTCCCATTAAAAATGTTCTAGGTCAATAGAATCTATAAATTTTGATATTTTGCCCCATAGCCATTTGTCAAGTGGTTTGATGCTTTTTTCATTGTTCTTAGTTTTTACTTCTTTTTTAAATTAAAGAAAATGATACCAACTTGAGGTTTTCTTTTCTTTTTTTTAATGAGAAAATTTTGGTTCACTACCCCAGTTCCTGAAGTGTTTGAATGTGCCATTATTTCCCCTTTGAGGGTCCCTTTAATTTCATAAATCCCCAATGAGTGGGTGTCAATACAACAGTATATTAATGAAAGAAAAACACTGGGTTGGCTGTACTCAAATGAATCAGTGATTTCATTGATTTGGAAGTTCTTTCCCATGATGTCAATTATGATCCATGCTTTCCTTCACATCTTCTGTGACTTTAGTCCATGTCCTCCCCCAAATTGGTCTTAATAGTTCCACAAGTATTGGAAACTTTCCTCAAGTTCTTCTGACCTTTTGAGGATGCCAGTGGAATACTCTGGCTGTCTGCCTGGCATCCTTTGCCTTTGCCATGTAGGTTTACTTAGGTTATAAAAGTCATCAAATGAAGCTGTCAGTAAACATTATTAAGCACCTACTGTGTACCACCAAATATTGCAGCAGAGAAAATACTAGGCTGGAGTCAGGAAGACTCATATACCTGAGTTCAAATCTGGCCTCAGACACTTACTAGCTGTGTGACCCAGGGCAAGTCACTTCACTCTGCCTCAGATTCCTCATCTGTAAAATGAGCTAAAGAAGGAAAGGACAAAACATTCCAGGAAAACCCCAAATGAAGTTACAAAGATTCAAACATGACTAAACAGCAATGTATAAAGCACAAAAGAATCCAAGTGAATCAAACAATTCAGCAAGTATTTATGAAGCATCTTTGAAGAGCAAGGCATAGGGCTAGGTACTGGAAATTCAAAGACAAAAATGAAGCAGTTCAAATTCTCATTCACTGAAATGAAGTGGGGAGTGGGGAGCTGAGAGAGGAGAATGCATCTAAACACTTCAGGAACTGGGGTGCACAGTGTGTTCAGGTCAGAGGTATTTCTAGTTAAATTAAAAAGAAATTCCCTGGAACAGTAGGACTCAATTAATCTTCCTGGCCTAGCCAGACTCCTGTGGTAGCTCCATAAATGCTATTATACATTCTGATTACATGCAAATGATTCTTTTAATATCATAAATGTTTCTGCTTCTAATTGTGGTATGCTGGATTCACACCAAGGTCATTGGACTTAGAGCTTGCAGATTAGACAGTATCATTATTGATAAAATGATTTTTATTATCCATTATTAGCATTAAGCCAGAATCTTGGCTAATTGGATAGGTATATAAATAGAGTTCTGTGGTATTGCATGAAGAGAGGTATTATAAAACATTCAAATCATCACAGGTTCTCTCCCATGTTGCCTTTACACTCTTCTCTCCCACCTCCATAATGATCCTGAACTTGTATGCCCTTCAAAATATTAAAAAGCTGTTATTATTCTGTATTCATTTGAGAAGCAAAGTAGTGTATTTGAGAGAATGTTGAACCTGGAGTCAAGAAGACATGATTTACTGTCCCCCCTTTTGACACTTTACTTTCTATGTAACCATGGGCTAGGTACTTCTCTGAACTAATTTCGTCTTTCAGAAAATGGGCATAATAGAACTTCTAATACCTGATTGTTGTGAGGATCAAATGAGATAATGTATGTTGCATACTTTGCACACATACACAGTCCTATGTAAATATCGGTTATAATATGAACACTCTCCCCTAAAAACCACAATGTGATGTATAGAACACATGATCAAAGTCAGTGCTAAAAGTGACCCATATAATATCAGGTTGCCATATTGTAAGAAAATTGGATCATTACACATTGCCCTTTGGCCAAGCAAAACCCTAAAGTGTCACAATGAAAAAGACTGGGTTTTAGGTTTTTGCCTAGTATTGTGACCTTTCCCCTAAAGATAGTTTGATGAGACTGTGATCTTGATATGTTACCTAATGTTAATTCATTTCAGCAAGCATATATTAAGCATTTACTTTGTATAAGACATTGTGTAAGATGGTAGGGATACGAAAAAGAAAGAAAGAAAGAAAGAAAGAAAGAAAGAAAGAAAGAAAGAAAGAAAGAAAGAAAGAGAAGGAAAGAAGGAAGGAAGGAGGAAGGAAGTAAGGAAGGAGGGAGGGAGGAAAAGAAGAAAGAAAAATGATAGAGGGAAGGAGTGAGGGAAGAAAGGAGGGCGTGAGGGAAGAAAGGAAGCAGAGAAGGAAGGAAGGGAGGAGGAATGGAAAGAAGGAAGGAAGAAAAGAAATAATGTAATGGTAAGAAGTAATGTTGCCTTCCTTCCTACCCCCTAGAAATTTGTATTTTACTGTTAGAATCAACAGATAAGTGAATTTTGGGTTGGCAAGTACCGACCAGTCTTATTTATATAGTGTGCTAAGGTTTCAAAGCTCTTTTCAAGAAATAATCTTATCTGATCTGGACAAAAAGGCTCTGAGGTAGATTGTGCTGGTATTTCTGATTCTCATTCCCATTGTACAAGTAAGAAATGAATTCCAAGGTTAAAGTTCATAAGCAATAGAGCTAGAACTCTAACTCGGGCTTTCTGAATCCATGTGTTTCATTTTCCTTCTGCTAGATCTCAGTGACTTTCAGATTTCCACCCTTAGAGCCCACTAATAGGAAGTGGGGTTGGGAGTGGGAGGAAAACTACCCTACTTGTAGGAATTGTTACATTTAAAAATTCAACTTCCTTTATTAAAATGTAAAGGTATGTATGGTAAGTAGAAACATAATTAAGGATTTTTGTTTTGGGAACAAGTAGTACAAATCATGCCTAAGGAAACAAAGAAGATTCGTGGAGCTGCCCAAATTACTCCCCCAGGTGAGGTAGAACTCATGGCTGGGTTGAGGCCTCTTGGGGGTGGTGAGGTGAAGAGCAGGAGGAGCTCACCCCAGCCTGCAGTTTGGTGGCTTCTTATTTTAATTAGTTATACTCTCCAACTACATGTTAAACTCTGATGTTTCTGTGTTGGTGAAGGCCCGCAAGTGCTCTCTATTCCTTATAAATCCTGTGCCTTGAGAAAAATACTAGTGGCCTTGCCCTCATTATTGCTCTGAAGATGTGGGAGGAAGGATGGAGGTCCAGATTAAAAAAAATTCCCTCAGGATTTAACCTGCAAGTACTTTTTGACTAGTCAGAGACAAATAAAGAACTGGCTTCTTTTGGACAGGCTCCATCTCCCCCAAAGATGAGGGGCTCAATTCTGCTCAGTTGGTAGTGAAAATAAAACTTTGTGGCCTGCCCCCCACAACTGCCCTAGGTTTATGAAGGCTAGTAAAAGAAAACAGTGTAAGGAGACCCCCAGACCAAAGAGTCTAAACTGGAATGCATCAGTAGCAATTTTGGTCATCTTTTCAGACATAACCACATAGCAAAAGTCTAAACCAAAGGGATTTTCTATTGGACTTGGACATCAAGTAAGTGAACGTATTTAGTGATTCAGATACAAAATAGAGAGACCACAAAATTGGCATTTCTTCCTTTGGAATAGTGATGTTCCAGAACATTCTGTCATGGAAATAGATGGTTAGAATAGTAAACGCAGGATAAAATATTCAGCGACATGGTACAGTGGACCACTGTACCTGGAAGTGGACGACAGATACTAAAATTCCAGCTCTGATACTTGCTATGTCATTTTGAGTAAATCATTTAACCTCTCAAAGCTATTTTTTGGGGTTGTTTTTTTTTTGCAGGGGCAATTGGGGTTAAGTGACTTGCCCAAAGTCACATGGCTAGTTAAGTGTCTGAAGCTGGATTTGAACTTAGGTCCTCCTGACTCCAGGGCCAGTGCTGCTCCACCTAGCCACCCCACCAAAACTATTTTCTTAGGTCTAAATAATCAGCAAAATATTAAATCTACTTTGTTGTGATTTCTGAGGTATAAACCAGAGGTGTAGTCTCCAAATACTAATAAATATTCTTAAATACTCCAAATGCTCTTGGTGGATCAGATTAAAATGAAATTGGGAAAAATAAACAAAATAAAAATATAATGCAACATAGATAATATTAATTTCTGGTTTTCTATGTTAATACAAGCCCCACAGAGATCCTTTCTATTTAAGCTTGGTACTACTGGTGTATCATGATCAAAATTTAACAGTTGGATTGCTCCAGCATACCATAAGATACCTGGGGCCCTGAAAATTTAAGTGATTTACCTTGGGCCATAGCCAGTATATTTCAGAATCAGGGCTCAAACCCAAATCTTCCCTACTCTATGGTTGTAGTGCAGACATCCTTAATTTTGTGTGTGTGTGTG
The DNA here is from genome assembly GCA_011680675.1 of Gymnobelideus leadbeateri. Lineage (NCBI taxonomy): Eukaryota > Metazoa > Chordata > Mammalia > Diprotodontia > Petauridae > Gymnobelideus > Gymnobelideus leadbeateri. The sequence continues at coordinate 32,595 of WOXC01008919.1, read as the reverse complement.
TATGTTTCATGAATCCCTTTAGCAGTCTGGTGAAACCTGTGGACCCCTTCTCAGGATAATGTTTTAATTGCACAAATAAAATTGACAGGATTACAAAGGAAATTAATTATATTAAAATAAAATTATATTTTTCCTATCTAAATTCACAGGTACCCTGAATTCTATCCTACTTTGGGGATCCTAGGGTCCCAGGTAGTGAATAGAAGATGAAATATATATCATATATATCATATGTATTTTACATACCTGTTTTTCTAAGTGTATATACATATGTTGCTCATTTAATTAATTTTATGTCATAATATGGTGTGTATATATATACACACAGCCACACACACCCATATTTTATAGTAATTTTATTTTTCTAGTGTGAATGATCACTTTTTAAAAAATGACTTTGCATTTCGTTATAAAGGTTTTGTGTTATTTTGGGGTTTGGAGGATTCTCCAAAGGGTTTACTATGGGCCTGTTGTCTCCTGAAAACATTTTCAGTGACATACTCTTGGGATAGGTAGTAGGAGATAGTTAGAGGGTACAGCCTGTAGAATGCTAGTCTTGAAGTCAGGGGGACCTGAGCTTGAATGTTGCTTCCAACACTCAATTGCTTTGTGACCCTGGGCAAATCACTTATTCAGTGTCCTAATCTGTATAATGGGCATAAGCCTCTACCTCCCAGAGTTATCGTGAGGTGGATAACCAACAAAGACTCTTGCAGTGGTGGGGGACCTTCGGCCTTGAGGTCACAAGTGGCCCTCTAGGCTCTCAAGTATGGCCCTTTGAATCCAAACTTTACAGAACAAATCCCCTTAATAAAAGAATTTGTTCTGTAAAACTTGGACTCAGTCAAAAGGCCACACCCGAGGACCCAGGCCACATGTGGCTGAAGGTTCCCCACTCAAAGGCAAAGAGCTTGCAAATCTGAAAGCTCTGTATAAATGTTAACTGTTATTATCATTGGCTGCAGGGGAAAGGTTAATGACTTAAAGCTGCCAAATTCAGCCTGGGTTACCAGACTGAGTCCTAAACACCAAAGCCGGCTGCTTAACCAGGTCACTGACTTCTGATTTTACTGTGGGTAAGTGAGTTCCTCAGTGCCTTCATTTGTATGGGCAAAAAGGAAAAGTTAAATGTGTGCATCTGTAATCAGAAGAAAAGAAACGCATTAGACATCTGCACACACTAACGATAAAAATATACCATACAAATTTGTCAGGGTTTGGTACAAAAAGAGACCAATTTTCTTTCATAGCTGTCAAATTAGTTTGAGTCACGCAAAGAAAGGGATTAATCTGGATGGAGAAGGTCAGCCAAACATCTTGCACCTTCCCTATTCTTCTCCTTCCCACCATCCTCCCTACTTCCTTTTCCCTCCCCCAGGATGCGCCCGGAGCCTGTTATTTTATTCTCTGCTCAGAGTCTGCTGCACTGAAAGGGAAACAATGGCCACCCAGGCTGCAGAGAGAAGGGAAGAGCTGAGCTCATTGTAAGGTTAGCAGAATTTGCCCTCTCAGTGGGACCAGCCCACTACAGCAGCAAATCTGGGAAAGGTATAGGGAACGTCTGCTTTAGCTCATCCCCCAAAGCCTGCAGGCCAAACATTGGACAGGGGCTCAGTTTAGGTCTCTGATGCTGTGGGGGCTGCATGCAAGGCAGCTAAATTCAGTGCTTCTCTTTGGGCAGTGGAACCTTTCCCTTTGACTCCCACCATCTCCAGACTTGAATGTTTGCTCTCCACACCCCTGACTTTCTCAGTGTCTTCAAGCCCTTCTGCCCTTATAGTATTTCATCGAATAATTGTCACCATCATATAAGTTGTCGCACCCTGGGTTGCTTTTTTTCAGTCCAAAATTTGGTTTATGACCTTTCATTGTATGGTATAGTTATGTGCATCAAGCCACTTAAAAGGTAAACAGAGGCAACACATGAGCCTAGAATTCTTAGCACATGCACATTGTCAGTATAGTCCCAAAGGCTGACTTGTGTGGTTTGTTTAGAGTGCTACAGTACTAACGGTATTGTCACTCAACCCAAAGAAGAGCCAAAGACACAAGGGAAGTGGGCAGGTGGGCAAGTAAGTCACATGATATGGTATACTACAGCAGGACTTGCATCTTTCCATGCTAGCTATACTGTACAGTTTGTCTGCCAGAGACACAGTTTAGTAATAAATGGTTTTTAAGTAATACTGACAGAATTTTAAAAAAACCTTCACATAATGGTCACACTCCATTTATTTGCAAAAACAAATTTGGCATAAAATCTATGATGATTGTTCTGTGAAATATGGTACTTATTGGAGGTTAAATCACTTGCCCAGGCTTACACAGATAAGCAAGTACCTGAAGAAGACTCCAGACTCAAGGTCTTACAGGCTTCAGGGTCAAGGACTCATCCACTATATCACATAACCTTGGTAGATTGCCTCTAGTTTTTCTTAGGGGAGAAAAATAATTTAGCCCAAATTTATTCCTTCACATATATGACTTCCATTAACTTGTGGTTTAGATCAACTTTGTTAATGGTGGAGAAAGACCAGAATAGAAAATCTTAGGAAATCTTTTGAGGCAGATATGGTGGGATTTCATTCAACTGAACCAAAATTTATTAGGCAGCTACCTTGTGCCAAACACAATGCTGGGTTCTGCTGATACAAAAACAATAGCAAAATAGTTCCTGCCTTCAAGGAGTTTACATTCTATTGAGGGACCTCTCTTTAGGGAAGACATGTACCAATGGGGAAGGTTGGGATGCTTTTGCTTTGGAAAGTGAAGAGTGGAGTTGGTACATGGAAACTTGAGGTATTGCTACATTTAATAGTCCTGTTTCCTTTCTGATTCAGTCCTTCACAAACCTGGCTTGGTTTGGTTGTTTCAGTTATCCCTTGGGAGGTAACAGTATATAGTGGACTGCTCATTACATTGCTTTAAAATCCCCCTGACTGGGTTTTCCTCATGATCATTGGGTAGCTGAGATTGTAGCTTCCAATGGTGCAAGAGTTCTGGAAAGACATTCATTTATTTTCCCAATATTTATTGAGCAATTTACCATGTGAAAGTACTTGGCATGAAATGTGTAGATTACTTTGAGCTGGTCCTGAGAGGTGGCACAGGAGAGGAGGCTGTCTTGTCTCTTGCCAGGCCTCTACGTAAGCCACGAGCACATGGAGGTATATTTTTTTGTGTTTGTTCTTTCCTGTTCTCAGTTGAATTTGTATTCCACAGTGGATATGCCCAGAGCTGGTGGTAATATTGTGGTTTTTAAAATGTTTGGAAGTCTGCAGCAGTGTTCATGGCAGTGGGGTCCACTAACATGGAGGTGGAGTACTCTGGAGTGGCAGTGGCTGAAGGTAGGAGAAGCATCTGCTTTGGGAGTGTAGAGACTTACCAAGGGCAAATAGATACAGAAAGACAGTCATTTTAGGGAGCATGATGCACTGAGGAGAGAGAGACCAGGGAAGGACTTTGCAGGGAAGGACATTCAAAGTCCTTCCCAACCCAGGCCCCTCCTACCTTTCTAGTCTTTCTACATCTTACTCTGCCAGTAACCTGTTATCCAGTGAGACTGGATTGTTCCTTCAATCGTGACACTCCTTCCATTGACTGTATTTCTTTTTTTTAAAGCAATTGGGGTTAAGTAACTTGCTCAAAGTTACACGGCTAGTCATTATTTATGTGTGGGTGCTCATTTTCTGAGGCTGGATTTGATCTCGGGTCATCCCAACTCCGAGGCTGGCGCTCTTACTCACTGTGCCACCTAGCCGCCCCTTTAGGGCAATTGGGGTTAAGTAACTTGCCCAAGGTTACACGGCCAGGTTTTTGTTTGTGTGGATTAAGTATCTGGGGCCGGCTCCCAACTCAGGTCCTTCTGACTCCAGGGCTGGCGCTCTATTCACTGCGCCACCTAGCCGCCCCAAAAATAGCTTTTTCTTTTTCTTTTTTCTTTTTAGAGGGCAATTGGGGTTAAGTGACTTGCCCAAAGTCACACAGCTAGTAATTGTGTCAAGTGTTTGAGTCCGGATTTGAACCCAAGTCCTCCTGACTCCAGGGCCAGTGCTCTATTCACTGTGCCACTTAGCTGCCTTGACTGTATTTCTTACTGGATATCTCTCATGCTTGGAATTCTCTCTCTCTCAGTCTCTGGCTCCTGGTTCCTGTGCTTCCTTCAGGTCCCAGCTAACACCCCACCTTTCATGAGAAGCCTTTCCTGATCTCCCTTAATTCTAATCTCTTCTCTCTTATTTCCATTTTAACCTGTCTATATCTTGTTTATACATGATTGTTTGCATGCTCTCTCCTCCATTAGCCTGTGAGCTCCTTGGGAGCAGGGACTGCCTTTTGCCTTTCTTTGTACTTCTAGCACTTAGCACAGTGTTTGGCATATAATAGGTGTTTAATAATTGCTTATGGATCGACTGAAAAGAAGAACCAATTTGACTGACTTAATAGTGAGGTAAAATGCATAAGGCTAATTAGATGTATTGCAAAACTGCTTTATGTTCTGATGAGACTTAAAATACTAGCCTCCCAACCTATTGAAATAGTTGTAAATTAGTTACTAAATCTTTTTTAAACTGTTATGTTAATGAGAACTCTAACTTTTTTATGACTAGTAATAAACTATCTTCTACTGCATGAACTATATCTAGGCTACCTCTTTTCTTACTCCCCCTTTTTGGGAAGGTCCTAAATTTTCTCTGAAAAGTAGCACTGTTTACTACAAGAAATGATGAACAGGATGCTCTCAGAAAAACCTGAAAAGACTTGCATTAGCTGATGCAAAGTGAAATCTGTTGTGTACATAGTAACAGAAATATTGTAGGATGATCAGTAGAGAATGACTTAGCTGTTCTCAGCAACACAACGATCCAAGACATCTCTGAAGGACTTTTTATGAAAAATGCTATCCATCCCCAAAGAAAGAACTGATGATGATTGAATACAGATTGAAGCATACTTTTAAAAAATTTTTATTTTTCTTGAGTTTTTTTTAATGTTTTCTTTAACATTGTGACTATTATGGATATGTTTTGCGTGACTATACATGTAAAACTGATATAAAATGTCTTGTCTTCACAGTGTTGGGGGTGGGGTGAGGAGATAGAAAGGGAGAGAATTTGGAATACGAAGTTTTGAAAATGAACATTAAAAATTGTTTTTTAGACATTACTGGGGAAAAATAAAAATAAAATACTTAAAAAAAATCTTCCTCTGACACTAACTAGCTGTGTGATCCTGCACTAGGCACAAAAGAGGTCAAGTCACTTCATAGTGTACTGTGAAGCAATTGAGCCTGGAAGGGACCTTACAGGTCAACAAGTTCATCCTCCTCCTTTTACAGATGGAGAAACTGAGGCTCAAGGAGGCTAAGTGACTTGCCCATGGTCACATAAGCTAGTAAGTATAGGCAGGCCTTTAATTCAAATGTTATTTCAAATTGACCGCTCACTTTCTAACTATATTTGCCTCTTAAGTTTTGAAATAAAAGGCATAATTAGTCACCTTTTAGATTTTGTCATTAAAAAAAGTAGTGGTGTCCTTGCAACAATAGGAAGGAGGTTTAATGACCCAATTAAGCATGAGAATGAAGAGTCCAATCTCCCTAGTTAGAGGTTAGGCTTTCCTAGGAGTGAATACCAGCAAACTTAGTAGCCAAGTATAGAGAATAAGGAGAAATGAGTGAGCCCTTAGACCTTGTGGGTCCAGCTAAGTTGTCTTTCTATCCTAGACATGTATAAAATCCTTCCAAATAATTCAAAGAGGAACAAAATCAGATTAGGAGTTAGAGATGGCCCTTTAGCTTTATGGTAAGCAAGAAAAGAGAGAAACTGGCAATTTCATAATAAAATTAATAATAATTGTCGTTTAGAGATTTCAGTTGTAACTGACTCTTCATGACCCCTGTGGGGGTTTTCTTGGCAAAGATACTGGTTTGACATTTCCTTCTCCAGCTCATTTTATAAGTAAGGAAGCTGAGGCAGCCAGGGTTAAGTGACTTGCCCAGAGTCACATAACTATTAAGTGTCTGAGGCCAGATTTGAACTCAGGAACTCAGACTTCAGGTCTGATACCTATAGCAAAGACACACATTAATTAATACTTTGGCAGATAGATAAACAAAGTAGCACTGTACCACCTAGCTGCCCCCCAAACAAAAATTAGTAGTAATAATAACCTGCATTTACATAGTTCTTCAAGGCTTGCAAAATACTTCTCACAAATAAAAAAGTCCTGTGAAATAGATATTGCAAGTATCTCTACTTTATGGATGAGGAAATTGATGCCCAGAGAAGGACGTTTTCAGCTATATTTTTCCTTTTGTGACTTTATTCTAGCTTTCTGTCCTCCCACTGACTGTCTCCTGGACACTTCCCCTTCCTCTTGACTTTATTGTTCTTCACCCTCACAGTTTCTTCCACACATGGTGGGGAGGCTTAAAATTGATAAAAGATCTCCTTTGGATGAAGTAGAAGAGTCAGCTATTTTAAAAAAGAGGAATGCGTTTGCATCTGGTAGACACATGCTTATCATTTATCTATAGCAAAGACACACATTAATTAATACTTTGGCAGACAGATAAATAAAGTTCACCAAAGAAAAAAAGACACATAGACAGAGGAAACTATGTCTGAAAAAATCTTACGCAATTAGCTACTTTTAAAAATCATAGTATTTCATACAGGAACTTAAAAAACAAAAAGCCTTCCAATATGACATATTGTACATTTATAGGTCTTTTTTAAAAAGGCTGTCTCTATTGTCAAACCTCAGGAGACTTTCCCTTTTGTTACTGATGTTAATTTTGAGATGAATTTCAAATTTGTAAAAATAGGAAGCAATGAAGGACTGAGCTGTTTGCCTTATATTTCCCATGTTGCAGGACATTTGAAAAAATTATTTCATTCTTTTGGCTCCCCATCTCTGTGGAGATGAGTTGAAAAATGATAGTCAATTCTTCTGGAATGAGATAACTTTGGGACCATCTGCCTGAGACCAAGAATTAGTCTCCTGAGTCTCAGACCAACAGGATACATTCAAATAGCAGAGGAGAGTCACAGAGCTGGAAGAGGCAACCCTCATCTAAACCAAAATCATTCTACTACATACCAGGTAAATGGTCATCCAATCTTCGCTTCAAGACCTCCAGTGAGGGGAAACCACCCCATCCTGAGGCAACCCATTACACTTTTGGACAAATCTAATCATTGGGAAGCAACTGAACCCAGTTGGGAAACAATCCCAGCTCATAGGGATGTCTTTTAACCTGCTCAAGCTGAAGTCCTGTTGAGGGAAACTTGTTTGACAATTTCTAATGCAGGTGGAAAAAAAGCCGAAATCTAAGCCATTATCCTAAATATTTGAATCTAAGGTCCAAAGAGAGGGATACTGAATGTAGTCATTCCTTCCACATGGCAATTTTCCCCGATGCAGTTTTGATATATTGTGGGTCGGCACAAGAAATTAAATGGGAATTTGGGGGGAGTTTTGCAGAAACCACAGACAACTCACAAAGGCCAGCAGACAGCACAGAGCCTATGACCACATACTTAACCCAAATTTGACAATAAGGTACTGTGAACACCCCACAAAAGAAAAAGAAAAAAAATCAGACTTCTTTTCTGGTACAGAGGGTCAAAAAGTTTTCTATTGATTTTCCAGATCATGGGGGTGTCATGCCCCCAACCCATGTGATGTGGAAAGGATAACTATATATCATGTATGTGTTCTATATTGATCATCTGGCAGTATATAACAATGAGAAAGAATCCTAAAAATTAAAGGAAGACTGATAATTCAGTGGATCCATAATGAATCTATCAATATGTTCTCCAAATCTTGCAAATAATAGCCCTTCCATACCTGCTCTTGTTTATATCCTTTCATAGAATATTTATTTGATAAATTGAAAAGCATCTTCCCATTCCCTTAACAGTAGCTAGATGCCTCAGTTCCTAGAACTCTGGACATGGAGTCAGAAAACCTAAGTTTGAATTTGACCTTACATACTTAACAGGTGTGTGACCCTGAATAAATCACTTAACCGCTGTCTGCCTCAGTTTCCTTATGTATAAAATCAAGATAATAATCATTCCTCCCTCTCAGGGTTGTTAAGATCAAATGAGATAATTATTGTAATGTGCCAGACACATCATAAGTACTCGATAAATATTAGTTTATTGTTATTATTCTTAACATTTTCTGGGTATCTAGTTATGAAGTGCTTTCCCAGTACCTGGAAATACCAAATAATAGCACGCCTAGTCACAGTCTCCATGCCTCTTCAACACCATACTAGTCTGCTTTATCTATTTATCTTGGAGTATTTAATACTCCGAGATAGTTATAATGTTACCCATAAGTTTTCTTTCTTTAAGGTTCAACGTTCCCATTTCCTTCAAGTAATTTTTGCTTAGGCTTAATTCTCAATCTTCCTGCTACTCTGGTTACCCTGTTCTGGTACTGTTCCATCTTGTCAATGTCAATGAGCACACTGTCTTTCTGGGGAGGCTGTTTTAGCTTAATAGGGAAAATCTGGAGATCTCTGGACATGATGAGCTTAGATATGGGGAGAGCCCAACACACAGCTGTGTTATAACTTCCTCAGAGATTAGTTCCCAGGTTTTCACAAAGATAATTTCTCTCTTCTCTGGACTACATCATTTGAAGGTTTGTAACCTGACCTTATTTCCGCTAAGAAGCAGTTGATGTTCTCTGATATTGGCTTGGACATTTAAAATTTTTAAAAGGAAAAGAAAATAAAATGCAGATTAATTTGGAGTGAATCTGTGGAAGGCCAGGCTCTTCTCCAGATGACTAGCTTTTTCCATATTGTGATCCAAATTATGGGACACTGTGAGACCATTAAACAATGCCTATTAGGTTTAGCAGCTGAGAGGGGTGAATACATGAATGTGTGGTGGTCAAGTCACAATTTAGCCAAGCTTTTCTCCACCATTCTCAAAACTACAACCAGATAGTTTGGTTGATTAAAAAAAAAAAGCATACTGAATATTATGGGCTCCACTGATTGCCCAAATGGATCTGGTCCTATACTACAAAGAAAAAAAAACCCTAAACAAAACATTTGGCCTTGCTTTAAAAGAAACCAAATAGAGAAATGTAGCCTGTGCATTTTGTTCTACCAATTTATTAGCAAAGGGAAGTCTTGTTTTTCTTACCATGGTGAGAATAGAAAGTACCAGAATGTAACAGAAGTATCATCTTTATAATATTCTTTGTCCTCCCTGAAATCAAAGATAACTAACAACTGCTCATTTGATACAAAATTTACTATGTAACGTAGAAATACTTCATCAAGAAATATTCATCAAGAAATACTTGACGAATAACAAATTAATAAATGAATGTCAGATGTATTAGGGAAGGCTACTAGAACCTAGAAGAAAACCTTTCCTGATAATCTTTAGGTGTCTTTCAGCTAGAAGTCATAGATAATGCCAAAATAATAATGAGATTTTTTTTTAAGCTTCTGAAAAAGTTTAAGTTTATATTATCGATGACCCAGTATCTTTCCTCCACCAACCCCGTCCCTGACTAGGTATGTTTGACCTTGGAGAGTTTGGGCAGAGTGTCTGCTTTTAGCTTTGATTCCCTGGAATTAATCCAGGAAAATCTTCAAAAGATAGCTTAGGTAAAGCTTATGTCTAGATTTTCCCCCAACGTGGGCTACAGGGTTTCCAGCTCTCTTGATAGGTACTTAATATATGAGTATTGGGTAGGGAAGGGCCTTTTATTTCTTCTCATAGAAACTGCACGTGATCTTTAGGATTCACAAGAGTCCATGAATACTTACTGGAAGAAAAATGAACTTTGTGGCCTTATTGGGGTGACCCCTTCTTATTCTGGTGAGTCTTTCCCCATAACGTCCTACACAGTCTTCCTAACACCTGTTATACCATCCTGTAGTTTATATGCCTCAAGAAGGTAAATATACTTTGAGTGTGTCTGAAAAAGCAAGCCACTTCTGGTCCTACCTATATTTTATGAATTTCCATGTAGGACATCATGTGAGGAATATGTAGGTCAGAGATGTCAAAACATGAAATCCGTGGATATATTGCAGCAGCGACATTCCCCAGTGTACCCAAACCAGATTAGAATGCAGTTGAGGAATACTGAATAACATAAATTGAAATTTATAAGAACATAGATCGTGTTCATGTGTACTTTTCTAAGTCAGTATGGGAGTGGGGGAAGGAAGGGATTCTTTTGTATGGTTTGGTGGGTTTCTATTTGAGTTGGACACCACTAACGTAGGTGAATCTTTTCTTTCTCAAAAAAACACATCACATGAAGAAATCCCCAGAGGAGTTGGGGTTCACAGACATTGTCCATGAATGACCTTCTTAGGGATGCTGCTATGCACTTCTGCTTTAAAGGGTAATTACAGTTCTTGGGTGAATTTACTGAATTGCAGAAGGAGTCAAAAGGGGAAAGAGAAAAATGGAACTTCCAAAGACAGAAAGAAAAAAATTCTAGCAGAAAAGAAAAAGTGACCTAGATGGGTCTCTCATCTTTTATAGACCACAGGGATGGGTGGCTGATTCCTAGTGACTCAACCAGGAGGAGGCAGCCTCAGGCCCTGAAATCCAATCAATATGGAATTAGTGGTCATGTTCATATACCATAAGGTGGTGTCTTTCAGTTGCCTCTTAGGCAATGGCCTACCACCTGAATTCTCATTGAGTGGATTAGGGAATACCTAACAATAATGACTACTTTCAGCATAACCTACCTTACATTTTATGAACCTTTAATGTATTTATGACATATCTTAAGGTTATTGGATCATAGACATAGAATTAGAATGGTCCTTAGAGATCACCTCTAGGGATTCTTACTATATATCTATGAAATTAATTTTTAAAAAAATCTACATTTCAAAATAATCGTTTTAGTAATCCTGTATATTTTATGTGTTTAAAGTATTCTGAGAAGGGATCCATAGGTTTTAACAGACTGATACAGGGGTCCATGACACACACAGAAAGTTTGAGAACTCCTGATCTAGTCTAGCCTTCTTATTTCAGAAAAAGGAGACTAAGGTCTGTGGAGGTTAAGTGTCTTATTCAAGGTCATAGCAAATGAGTGGTAGTTCTAGAGGCAAAACACTGTAATGAAAGGAGCACAGGTCTAGAAGTTCTGAGATCTGGATTCTAGTCTTGATTCTACTACCAATTACCTGCCATTTACTCCCTCCCACCCCTCAAGCCTATGCAGCATTGGGACTTAAGAGGTTTCTACCTTGAATTTACCTGGCACTGTGTCAAGGAGGAGGTCAAGGAATAACTTTTCCAGATAAGTAAAACACAAAAATTGCTTTAAAAAGCCCAATATTGAAGGGAAGAAATCTTTCTGAAATGTATCATTTTCCTGTGTTCTTTAAATATTCATACTAAACAAAATGTAGTCTTTTTTTGATGGCATTGTCCTATTTGACTAAACAATAAATAATCTCAATAGGCTCTTCTTTTTTTTTTAAGCTTAATAGTGTTTTATATTTTTCCACCACTTACATACTGAGAAAATTATTAGCATTCATTTTTACAAGATTTTGAGTTCCAAATTTTCTCCCTTCCCCCTCCCCTCTTCTGAAAATTCATTTTGATATAGTTTTGATATAGTATTCATTTTGATATAGTTTATACATGTGCTATCATGTAAAAAAAAATTCCACATTAGCCAGTTGTGAAAGAAGAAACAAATTAAAGAAAAGCCATGAAAAAGAATAAAGTAAGTGAAAAAAACAAGCTTCAGTCTGCATTCAGAATCCATCAGTTCTTTATCTGGATGTGGACAGAATTTTCCTTTGTGAGTCCTTTGTACTTGTCTTAGATTGTTGTGTTGCTGAGAAGAGCTGAGGGGCTCTTCTTTTTGAGATTTTGTGTTGGATTTTAGTTTTTATAACCATTTTTTTCTACTTCACCCTCCTTTCCACACCACACCATGTCTAAGTCATTCCTTCTTGCTGCTATGAAACTGTCTGACTTTTTTCTATTTCCCCCTTTCTGACTGGCTGCATAGGTCTGGAAACCAGTTGACTAAATTTGTTAGAATTATATTTAAAATTATATTAAATAGGTGCTTAATGGGGGCCTAAGAACCTCTTTTTTTGCATAAGGTGTATGAATTTTAGGGTATATATTTAGTGATCTCTAATTTGACTACTCTGAGAAGTTTTTGGCTTCCTTCCTAATATTCTAGGAAATTGAGGTTCTTGAGTAAGTGGTCTCCAGATAAATTATACACACACTCACATCCATAAAAGTGTATGTGTGTATAACCAAATTTTGTACTGTATATGTGAATAGGCAAATTCTGTACTGATGTAAATATACTGATGATATACACAACATATGTATGTATGTATATATATATAATATACACATACATGATACATTATTATTGTAGTCCTGCATATTGTTATATATCATTACATATATATATGTAAGTACATGTATATCAGTACAGAATTTGCTTATCCACATGTACAGTATAAAATTTAGTTATCCACACATTCTATAAGGAGTCAGAGTATAAGCCGATATATTAATATTGCCAAGGGCCACTAAAATATCATACACGAAAATGACCAAGTTATCATTATGCTTGGCAACTAAGTATATTTTTGTTCTTTGGGTGACTTTTTTCTTTTTAGAGGAGATTGATACTTGGTTGTCTTATCCCTTTATTCTGGGATATAATTCCAAGTATGGAATAAGCTACTGTTTTGGACCTTTGTGATCTTTCCCATGATTTTCTGATAGCCTTTTAGTTTATTCACTTAGAAGATGGGACTATCTACTTGGCACTAAGATTTCTCAGTCAGGTCAGGTTCTTGGTAAATTAATTTGTTGTTATTGTTGTTCAGTCATGTCTGACTCTTATTAAGAGAGACAATTGGGGTTTTCTTGGCAAAGATACTGGAGTGGTTTGCCATTTCCTTCTCCAGCTCATTTTATAGAGGAGGAAACCAAGGCAAATAGGATTAAATGACTTGCCCAGGGTCACACAGCTGGTAAGTGCCTGAAGCCAGATTTGAACTCAGGAAGATGAGTCTTCCTGACTCCAGGCACTCTATCCACTACACCACCTAGTTGCCCTGAAAATTAATACTAGCATTGAAAACCATTTACTTTGTGACTCACATAAGCATGGTATAGCCTGGAGTCACGTACCATTCAACATGTTTCAACCACTCCAAGTGCTGTGGAAAAGAAGGTCTTAATAACCTCGTGATGTTGGCATTATATCCAAATACTGATTTACTTTGGACCTGTACACAAAGAAAGTCAAAGGATTAATGTAAGGGTAGATCCCCTAGAATCCCTTGTCTATTAGGCAGGAAGATGCCTGGAGGTCTGCTGATTGGCCGCCTTCATTTTACAGAGGCAAAAATCAAGACCTGGAGATACTGAGTGATTTGTTCAAGGTCACACAGCTAGCTACTTAGTGGAAGAGTTGGGGCTAGCATCTAGATTTCCTGGTGCCTCATCTGGAGCTCAGTTCCCTAAGACATAATGACAGAATGGACTTCAGAGACTAACTGCTCCACCCCATACCTGAATTAGAAGCCCACCAACAGAATTTTGTACAAGTGGATATTGAACTTCTGGTTGAAGAATTCACAACCTTCCTAGACAGCACACCCTATTTTCAGAGAGCACAAACATTAGGTAATTTTTCCTTCACCTAGCTGAAATTAGCTTCTTTGCTACTTTTATCTATGACTCCTAATTTTGTTTTCTGGGGCCAAACAGAAGAAAGTTAATCCCTTTTTTTCAGCTGAGAGTTCTTTCAATACTGGAAGACAGTCCCTTCTTCCACTATTCAAGGCACTAAAACAATCTCCCAAAGATTAACTACTTATCCCTTTCTTCAAAAGTTCCAGAGAAGAAATTTTCCCTTGGGAATAAGTTCTTAGAACTCACATCCTCAACAATGAGATGATTCTTCCTGATGTCTCACTTAAAACCCTTCTGCTGTAATTAAATCAAGACTTATAGATCACATGGCTTTGGCAGCCTGTTTCTGGACCAAGGTAGATGGTAAAGATCTTGGTAATGTGTATACAAAGGAGCAGGTGCGACCACCAACAGACCAGTCAATGCCCCCTTTCCTAGCCAAATGAGATGTAAGGCCCATGGCTGCATTCAAGGCATTCAGCCATTAGTGTGCAGTCACCCCCAAGTCTGCCTCTAGTATTGAACCCATGGCTTTGTGAGGTATCGAAAAGTACTGTCTCAGCTTTAGAATAGGAAAGTAAGTTTTCCCATCCAAGCCCTCCCACTTTGTCCTGATTTCTTCCCTTTTGCCAAGTCTGTGTGTGCAGTATTACTGAGCTCAACAAAGGGGACAGAGCAGCTGCTCTTCGCCTAGGGGCAGAGCCCAAGCTGAAACACCATAGTGACTGGGAGCCGATGCCAGAGAAGCCTGGGGGAGGAAGCATTGGATGAAAGGACAGGAAAGGAATGCTCTACACAGAGCACTAGTAATCCACAGGTAGAGAACTTCCTTGGTTATGGATCAAAATAAAGAGCAAGAAAACAAATCTCAAAAATTATTCTTGTATAAACCAGCGGCACTTATTAAACCTACTTCCCAGGCTTATTGTGAGAATGGGTTTAGAATTGAAGTGGACTTCAAAGGGCATTGAACCCAATCTCTTTACTTTGCAGATGAAGAAACCGAAGGAGAGAGGACATAATCACACCTGATAGTGTCTAAGATGAAATTTGAACTCAGGTCTTCCTGACTCCAAGTATTATACCCTATCTACTACATCACACTATCTCTAATTAAATGTGATAATGTGTTTAATGCATTTTCCAATTCTCAAAGAGCTAGATGAGTAAAAAATATTATTACCGTCATCATTGTTATAATCTTCGTGATTTCATTGGTTTAGGGAGTTACTGGTGAGGCATATCTTCTACCAATGGAATGTAGCATCTTCTCAGCAATATACAATCTTAGTGTTTCCTCAAGGCACTTGGGGATTAAATTACTTACTCAGGGCCACACATATGGTATGTGTCAGAAGTAGGACTTAACACACATCTTTACTCGGAGACCATCTCTATATTCATTCTGCCACATTTTCTTGATATTGTTTTTCTATCATAACCATGTGTCCTATATAGTTCTAGGTACTAAGGAGGTTACATAAAAGAAAATGTCATCCCTGAAAAAAAATTTTTTTAAAGCAATTGGGGTTAAGTAACTTGCTCAAGGTTACACGGCTAGTCATTATTTATGTGTGGGTGCTCATTTTCTGAGGCTCGATTCGATCCCGGGTCATCCCAACTCTGAGGCCAGCGCTCTTACTGCGCCACCTAGCCGCCCCATCCCTGAAATTTAAGAATATGATTAATTTGCAGAGACAAACTTGGAAGGGGCATTAAAGACAGTTTAGAAGGAGAAAATATAATTCATTGCCCTAATTTACAGTTGAAGAAACCAAGATCTAGAGAAAGGAAATGATTTGTCCAGTCTCACATAGCTGCTTAGGAAATGAGCCCTTGTCAGATCTCAGATCTGGAGTTCAAATCCAGTCCTTTTCTCATTAAGTAATGCTATTTCCTAACTATGAAGGACTTAAATAGCATTTCAAGACAATGATAACAACAGGACAATCTAAATCTTATGCATAGGTTTATATTTAGTTTGTTTAATTTTGAGTTAATTACTGCTTATTCATATTCCCAAGGAATTCAAAATTCGAGTAATCAGAATATTTTCATTGTACTATACTGTTTAATAAAAATGGATGTTCATAATAGTGAACTAGAGGTAGCAGGTGATTTGAGGTGCCTTTAAACATTAAAGATTGTGTCATGTCTATTAGAATTTTACATTGATGGAATCTCAAAGTTGGACAGTATGATCTAGTTTAACTCATACCTTCAACCTGACTTTCTTTTATCTGTGAAGTAGCCATCAGATTCCATTTGAAGACCTTCTTTAATGAAGAACACAACATGGCTTTAGACAGATCATTTTGATTTTAAATAGCATCGACTATCAGGAAATGTTTCCTTATATTGAGGTGAAATCTGCTTCTTTCCAGCAGAGCAAGTTTAATCTCTTTTCCACATGGCAAGACTTAAAATATTTAAAGTATTCTAGATTAATTAGCACCTCTTCCTATAGTACTAGACATTTGGGGAATCTTTCAGATTTGCAGTTTGCAATTTGCAGATTGCATTGTCAATTCCCATACATTGTTATTTCATGTAGGATGGATGAGCCATTTTTCTTTTTCTTTTTCTTTTTTTTGGAGGGGGGAAGGTAGGGCAATTAGGGTTGTGACTTGCCCAAGGTCACACAGCTAGATTTTCTGTTAAGTGTCTGAGGCCACATTTGAACTCAGGTGCTCCTGACTCCAGGGCCAGTGCTCTATTTACTGTGCCACCTAGGCTCCCTGCATGGGCCATTTTTCATAAAAACAAAATATGAAAACTTTTTTTCCAGATTAATCAAAAGATGAAGTTAGGGAACTCATTTCCCCAGAGTTTTCTTGGCTAAACTCTGTTATCCCTGCAGTCTCATCCCCCAAATAATAAATGAAAGGGGGAAAACTCTCTTGTAATGAATAAGTATAGTCAAGCAAATCAAAGCTCCATAGTGGCAATGTGATTCTCCTACAGCACCTTGTATCTATTACTTATACTTTGTGTAAGGAGATTGGTAGCATGCTTCATCATAGGACTTCTAGAGACATGGTTGGTCATTGGCTTGATAATAATTTTTAAATCTTCCAGGGTTTTTTTTTTTCCTTTACAATGCTGCTATCTTTGTATAATTGTTCTCTTGGTTCCACTCATCTCACTCTACTTCTGTTCACATATCTATTACAATGAGACAGCAAAGTGAAGATAGAATTCTTTGATCATTTTCAGGAAGAAATGACTAAAGAAAAAAACTAGGCATTTTATAGCCAAAATACAGACACACTTCTCCCCTCAACCCCATCCTGATCAAAGGAAAAAAAATATTGCAAACTTCTTGAAAGAAGCAGTTCAAATATCACAGTTCCTGTCAGAATCATATAAAACCTGTGGTCTCTAATAATATAAATGAAAGAAGATCTTGGAATAGAATATTCCAAAAGATAAAGTCTTACAACCAAAAATAACTTATCCTCTGAAATCAAGTACAATTTTATAGGAAAAAAAAACGAAACAAACTTTTAATGTAATAGAGTATTGATATACTAAATTTCTCATGAAAAGACCAGAGCTGAGTAAGAACTTTGAAATACAAAGAAGTATTGAACACTCATACCACACACCACCCCCTCCCCCCCAGGTGTAGATGTATATCACCTCAAAAGGGGAAAAAATGGGCATAGTTTTCAGGGAGTCCAAAGGTAATTGAATTATATGTCAATTTAAAAAATCAAATATATCAAATATATTATTTATTGTTCAATATTTTGATTTTTCTTTATTATTTTTTGCTTTCTCACAAAGTCATTGAATTTTGTTAGGACTACTCTTGTTTTCAGTGCCATGGGGTACTTCCATAACCACTTTCTCTTATAATCTATTTATTCTTCCAATTTTTCCTCAAGAAGTTTTATTTTTTTAAAATCCCTTACTTTTATTTCTTCTAGGCACTCATGGAGTCCTTGTGAAAAAAAATCATTTTTTCCCTTTGAGACTTTTTAAATAATTTTTATAGTTGCTCTCTTCTTTTGAGTGATCTCTAAATGTGCATCCTTTTTTTTTTTTGCTAATGTTTGTTTGTTTTTATTTTAATTTATTCATCTCTCCAGCTTTAGTTACTGAACTGGGGTTCTGTGCAAAGACCTGGCTCTGCCCCCCTCCCCACCCCAGCTCCCCATGCACAGCTAAGTTGGGTGCTTGGCTCTGCTTTATCTTATCATGACTGCCTGGGTTCTAGGAATGACTTCCACAAGTGTTAACCCTGTCCCCCAGAAATCTGAGACTCAGAGCACTGAATCTCCAGGGGCCTCTGTCTTTGGCCCTTCAGTACAGAATGCCAAAAACCTTAGAGCCCCTGGGCTTAGATTGCCCTGGTTTGAGAAATAAAAGGCTGACCTGCTCACTACTTGCTACCACTCCTGGCACTTTCAAAATCATTACAAAGGGTTTTTTTTTGTTTCATTTTGTTTTCATAATTTTGGATTTTCTTAGTCGGGGAGGGAGGTTTCTCATCTTTTTGCCTCCAGATACAAAGTCTGAAGAAATTAAGATTTAGATAGACTTAGTAATATGCTCCTAGTCATAGAGATAGAAAACAGAGTAATTCAGTTGTGAACCTAGGGTATTCTGATTCCAAAATAATATCAAATAAGTAACATCTAGTGATAATCATAAAATCCAGTACTTTCCCCATTTTATCATACTACAACTGAGACAGTGTATCCAAAGTGTTTCATATATCTCAAGGTGCTATATAAATGGAGCTATTATTATATATAATGACTAAAATAAGCAAAATTATGTACTAGGGGAAACATCTGAGTAATAGTGACATATTCAGACTCAGGTACCTTACTTTGATGCCTTTAAGAAACAGAAAATGTTCCCCCCTTTGGGCAGGGGTATGTTTCAATAGATGGAATCTTCCTTAAAAGCAATAGACAGGATTCTCATATGACGTTATGTTAAAAGAATTTAAAAGAGCAGAAAAGTTTCTTTCAGTTTTGGGATATATCCTTATTACCCTAAGCAAGTCATTTCATGCTCATGGGGCTGTTTTCTCATCTTTAAAACGGAGTCAGACTAGATAGCTTCTGAGTTCTTTCCCAACTCTAGACCTATGATTCAATGATCCTATTTATGATCCTCTTTATTCTTTTGGGTCATAGGACTTAGAAGTGGGAGGAAGCTTTCTTTCTTTCTTTCTTTCTTTCTTTCTTTCTTTCTTTCTTTCTTTCTTTCTTTCTTTCTTTCTTTCTATTTTAATAATTTAATTTAATTTAATTTGGAATACTTATTTAGAATATTAATACTATCTTCACACAGGAAATCTCCTAACACCACCTCTGGCAAAACATACCTTCTCACTCTGAAGAATATTTTTCAGTTACAAAAAATGAAATACACGTTGCTATTGGAGAAAAGTTTTAAAGAATAGCTAGCTTCATGAGGGAGGAAGCTTCTTTAAACCTCTCATTTATATTAGATTAAATTGAAGCCAAGACAGCAAATTGACCCTTCTCACAGAGATAGTAAGTAAGAGAATCGAAATTTGTACTTAGATCCTTTGTCTCTAAATTCAAGGCTCTCTCCACTCCACTGCACTTTCTCTCTTGTCAATGCCACATCAGATCAACATGCCTGATGTTGTGATTTCATGGAAAACGAGAGCCTATTGATGTTCCGGCTGTGTAAACATGGTGGGCCCATTTATCTATGAACAGAGTATATAAGCAAATGGCTTTATTGACTCTAGTTCTTACCTTGAACCCACATATTTGAAGGTACAGAACAGTACAGGGAGGATTTTTTTTTCTGTTGTGGATCAAATTTATGGACATTCCTGTTGACTTTGATAAGACATATGTCCCTTTCCCAAATAGGATAGAGTGACTGGAAACATATCACATTTATATATGTATTGACCTCATTCCTAGGTACTAATATAGAAAGATTTTAGAACCAAATCTAATCATATGACCTATGTCAGTTTTTTTGTTGACATCTGTTAACAGTGACTATAGACTCATATAAAGAGCAGACCAAAGGAAGTTTTAAAAAAAAGACTATCTAAAAGTTTTCTTGCTAAAGTGATGAAGAGGAGGCTTTCCCTTAAATAGTTCCTAAAATACATCTTAGAACTGAACCTACACAGAAGAGGGAAATATTCATCCAAAGTAGGCTTCCCATTGGTGACACTTCAGTTCTGGAGAGAGTGCTGGGCACAATCACCATAGAGCTGGCATGAAATCACTAAGGGCATAGGACCAATTCTGGAGTACTTTCTGGAGGAAGGAAAGGTCTTTTACTCTAAGAGATGCCTTCCAAGATGAACAGTATTTAAGAGATAATGGGGTGGTTTCATTCCAGAGCATAATAAGAGATATTTTCTCCTCTTTGAATAAAGGGCATTCCTTTTATTCATTCAGATTTAAGCCTGAGTTATGTAGTTGTAATTGCCTTAAAAAAAAAAAGAAATCCAGAAGATTGTAATTAACAAATCATACACTTACCTTTTGGTGCCACAGCCTAGAGGGGATGGGGGAAATAAACTGTTATGGCTAGACAGCCAGACATGACTGAATTCAGGGTATCTCTTCCCTACTGCTCATGTTTATTAATGGAAAAGAAAGAAAGACCATTTCTAAATTCATATAACATTCTAACTCTAGTTAGAGTTAGAATATTTTAATATAGTTAAATAGTTAATAGTTTAATATTGAGACAATTTACAAAGACCATCAACAGGTTCAAAACTTGAACAAGACATTTTAAAATGGGTGAATGTGAGTCAACACAGATAGGAGGTGCTTAGAGCAACAACTAAGCCTAAAGACATGTAGCTGGGTCCGTATGGACCTTGTGAAAAGACACCAACATCCTCAAAAATCCTTGCTTGTGTAAGAAAATAGGTACTATACAAAATGATATAGGAGAAATAGAAATGTCTCTGTTTGGACTTTAAAGCCCTTTGCAAGTAATGACTCCATTCTATCTTTCCAGTTTCTTTCTATATGTTTCTTTTTTCCACTTTCCGTTCCAGACAAAGTGGCATTCTCTGTGTTCTTTATACACAACACTCAACTCTTGTCTCTGACTTTGTACTAGCTACCTCTCAAGCTTGGAATGCCCTTAGCTCTCTTATAGAATCCCTTTCCTCCTTTAAGGCTCAGCCCAAACACTACCTTCTACATGAAGCCGTTCTTTATTTCTCCAAACTGCTAGTTTCCCCAACTAAGTTGTATTTAGTTTACATTTGTTGTGCATATAAATATATAGATGTATATAAGTATATCTCTACATGCTATTTTCCCCACCTCATCCCCCAAAATGTAAACTTTTTGAGACCAGGGACTAAGTCTTTTTTTGCCTTTGTTCCTGTAACACCCAGCCTAGAGCCAAGTTCATAATAAGCATTTAATAAATTCTTGTTGATTGATTGATTGCTATAGCTACAGTTCCCATCTTTTTGAAGTTTACATTTCTAACAACCCTCTTGAAAGGGAGGGGTAGACTCTGACTCTCCCATGGGTGGGAGGAGTAACCTGGACTCACATAAACTTCTGGGAGTTTGAATTTTTACCCGTCTCCTAGGTCAAGGAAATTGCAAGGTTTAGGGTTGGGTGAAGGACTTGGAAAGAATGGTGGAAAATAGTTGAAGAGTTGAAAAAGGAGGGGATGGCTCTTCCTTCTCAGCAGTCATAGCAGCAAAGAAGAGAATAAAACTTGGCTGAGAGCAGTTTGAACAGGAACAACACCAAGGACAGGGGCTGAGATACATTTTTCCTTCCTGGACCCATAGGGAGAAGTGAAAACAAGGGGGCAATCAGAGATAGGTAACAAGACTGAAGCTCATTGGGGTGACTGAACAAAGTAGATAAAGTAGGTGGGTAAAAGTAGATATATTGCTGGGAATCTGAAGGAACTGACTGAATTTATTCCCCTTCCCTTGGCTTCCTTTAACTAGGTGTGGCTAGAACTTATTTCTGAGTTCATTCCTTTATCGTGGTAAAAGTTGTACTTTTTGCCGGTTGAGTTTTACTTCTCATAAATATCTGTGGTGGACCTAGGCGTGTATTTCCTTGTGTCTCTTTGTTTCTGTTGTAAGCATTTGGTGGGACAGCTCTGGTAGTTTCAGCCACACAGGAGAACATGGGTTGGCAAGCTCTCTTCTTGGCCATAGGCTGAAAAAAATGTGTCATATAGTGCTTTCACATTCCAGATAAATGGGACTAAGAGTTGTTTTCCCCATACAACATCCCACCTCTTGCCTCCATGCCTTTGCAGGCTCTCCCACATTCCTAAAATGCTATCTTCCCTTTCATCTTTGTTCTTAGGGTCCCTACAGCTCCCATCAAGGCTCATCTCAATGATCACTTCCTATAAGAGGATTTCCATGGTTTTCCTAGGTGCTCTTTCAATCACACACACACACACACACACACACACACACACACACACACACTTTTGTTCATTCGTTTTTCAGTTGTGTCTGACTCTTCATGACCCCATTTGGAATTTTCTTAGAACAGATACTGGAATGTTTACCTTTTTCTTCTCCAGCTCATTTTAGAGACGAAGAAACAGAGGCAAACAGTGAATTGCCCAGGATCACACAACTAGTAAGATATATGTCTCTGTGTGTATACATACATATATATATATATATATATATATATATATATATATATATATATATATATCTGTATAACTGTTGTAGCCTTCCTGCTATCATCATCATCATCATCATCATCATCATCATCATCATCATCATCATCATCATCATCATCATCATCATCATTTCAAGTTACAAAACTCCCAAAGAAGAGATAGATAGATATTTCTGCAGGATTACAAACAACTCTTCTTATTTCTAACCTTATTGATTTTTTTTTTTGCTTTTTGGAGGGCAGTTGGGGTTAAATGACTTGCCCAAAGTCACACAGCTAGTAAGTGTGTCAAGTGTCTGAGGTCAGATTTGAACTCAGATCCTCCTGACTCCAGGGCCAGTGCTCTATTCACTGTGTCACTTAGCTGCCCCTAACCTTATTGGTTTGGTAAGTGGAAAGAAAACCATAGAAAATCCTCTAGAAACTCTACGTAGAGTCAACTGTGAAGGAACTTTTGTTCTTGGGAAAAAATCTCTGGTTAACTTTGAACATGCAAAAACACATCTGAGCATCCTAGGGTTAGAGAAGAGAAAGGAACATTGGTGTGTGTGTGTGTGTGTGTGTGTGTGTGTGTGTGTGTGTGTGTGTGTGTGTGTGTGTTAAAGAATTCGGCTTTAGTTTAACTGAATTGTTTAAATTTTAATCTTTGTTATTCCATGCACGGTAACTTAAAATACAAGAAGAAGAACAATAACAGTTTCAAAGGCCAATGAGGGAAGAGTGAATTAGTTGGAGTTAGTAATGCTGCAAAATGGTTGCCAAGGGAACTTTCTTCTTATTGGAAAAGACACAGCCATGAGGACTGCAGATTTGGGGATGTGCCCACACAGCTGTGATCTTTCTCTACATTTTTTTGTTATGAACACAAAAAGAGAAAGGAAGAGAGAGTTGCCACAGGAAGTAGAAAGTGAAGTTTCCCCTTGGAGACCCTGGATAGGTAGGGAGTTTAAGAGCAAATTAGCAAATCAAAGCAAGCAAATGAGCATCTTTTCTTTGTTAATTAATTAACAAGTAGTTAAGAATGTTTGATATTGAAGGTGCTCTAAACCCTTAAAATGACTGGTGGAAACAGAAATAATCTCTGGGAAGCTGTGGACAGATTAGATCCCAGAATTTTTAAATATCTAAAGCTAAAGGAAAATTAAAAAACAAAAACAAAAACAAACAACTTGTCTTTAAAGGAGAATTTTTCAAAGCCACAATTAAGATAAGAAAATAGTTGAAACACAGTAGGTGAAGGCACAACTTTTTTTCTAGAAGAATTTCTTTAAATCTTGTTCTAAATTGTGTAATACTTTGTAAGCCAAAATGTGAGATCAATATTTATGCTGCTATATCCATTGAATTACTTTTTATCTAAAAACAAGAAGCAATGTTTATTGGATTGCAAAAATAGAACCTACATTTGATTGTAAGGATCAAAGGAGATAATATTTGCAAAGCACTTAGTACAGTGCTTGGCACACAGTAGGCACTTGATAAATGTTTATTCCCTTCCTTTCCCAATCATTAGAGAGGTGTGTGGCCATCTAACTTACCAGGATTTCACAGAATGATATACAAACAACACAAAGGAAAAACTGGAGCAGGGAGAGGAGGAGAATCAAGGAAAGGGAAGAGAAAGAGAAAGAAAAGGAAGAAGAAGGGGAAGAGGGGGAAGAGGAGGAGAAACAGGAGGAGGAAAGTGGGGGGAGGAAGAGAAGGAAAAGGAAGAAAATGATTTCTCCTTGCAATGTATTTCTCTTCCCTTGTACAGAGCCCAGTCTGCTGTTCTCATGACCCCAGTGAGAATTTACTGCAAGGAGTAATCAGTGACTCTAAGGAAGTCTTTTTTTCCCCCTTCCATTATCTAATCACTTTATAGATAATGTCAAGATAGACTTTTCAATACAGAAAGAAAAATGGGTAAAAATCAGCACACGCTTTCTTCTTTCTTTGTGAGATTCCTGGCCATGTCTTTCCATGTTTTTTAAATGCCTTCTATCACAAATGTAAGAATATATGGCACATTAACAAAATAGAATCATCCCTACAGGCTCTGTTCTTCTCTGGTTTCAATGTGGCTTTCAGATTCTATAGTGGTAATAGCCTCTTTTCTTGAAACTTTGTCCCAGTGCAAAATTGGAGGGAAAGGCTTGGCTTTCTTGTTGAACCTCTGGTCACAGGTCAATGTTCATCCACATTTGCAGGTCCAGTTTGATCATTAGTGGTGCCAAAAAATGTGCAAAACAGATGACGGATCAGAGTAGCCCCTAAACTGTGCTCTGAGAAGGTTAGAGGATGTTGTTACATAATCTGCAAACAAGACAGCCTTTGGATCATGAGGAAAGCACTCCTAAGGGAAAGTGGACTCAGGAGAGACCAGGAAGTAATCAAACTGCATTCAAATACACAACACACATTATCAACTAGAAAACATTCACCCTGGAAACAGTTTTTAAACTTCCTGTTAATGGCTCTCTTAACTCTTTGCATTCCAGAAGTTTTCTTGGGTTGTTATCAGAACTGGTTAACCTTAGACACACCCTTGTGAATGCCCTACTTTTTCAGCAGAGAAAACTGATATCCAGAGCTGGTTAAGTCAGTCCTTGCCTCAATAAACACTTATTAAGAGCACGTGCCAAGCATGTTGGGAAACAGGCAAATCACAGCCATTGCCCTCAAGGAACTGACTCTAGTGGGGGAGAAAAGAGTCAAACAAATCTATGTATACAAGGGACCTAAGGCATCAATAAGAAATAACAAACAGAGAGCAAGCACCAGAAACAGGAGGGGCTGGGAAAGCCTTCAAACTCACTGACAGAATCTGGGGACAAAAAGAGTTGGTACTACATTAGAACTTTCTTATTTCACAGGCTGTTATTACTGGAGTAGAAGTTACCTATTCCAATCTAGGCTCATCTAGTGCAGGATGGGATGATAGAAAGGCAGCTGGTTTGGGAATCAGAGGACCTGGGCTCAAATCCTACTTTTACCAATTGCTATTTATGTGACCCTGGGCAAGTCACTTGCCCTTTATGGGCCTCAATTTCCTCATGGCTTCCAAAGATTCCTTCCAGCTCTAAACTTATAATCTTTCATTTTACAAAGGAGGAAAATGAGACCCAGAAAACTCCCACAGATAATCAGTGGCAGAGCCATAGGGCAGCTAGGTGGCAAAGTAGATAGAGCACTAGGCCTGGAGTCAGGAAGACCTGAATTCAAATTTGGCCTCAGACGTTTACCAGCTGTGTGTGACCTTGGGCAAGTCACTTACCCCTGTTTTCCTCAGTGTCCTCATCTGCAAAATGAGTTGGAGAGGGAAATGGCAAAACACTATGGTGTCTTTGCCAAGAAAATCACAAATGAGGTCACAAAGAGTTGGACAGAGCTGAAATTTTTCTGAGAGAACTTTTCTGCTCAGGCTGACCTAGGACCACTAAGTGACCCCTGCCTATGTCGAGAAGGGCTCTGAGGGCTCCTGGTTTTCCCTAGTCCTGTTTCTGAAGGAGAATAACACAGCATGTTTGTAGGATTATAGAATGAGATATGGAAGGGATCTTTGAGTCTGTTTAATTCAATCTCCTCATTTTAGAAAAGAGGAAACTGATGCCCAGTGGGCTTAAGTGATTTACCCAAGGTCACACAGATAGTAAATTGAAGAGCCATGATTTGCACACAGTTCCTCTGACCTTTGTACTGGAGTACTTTGGCAGTTGGGTGGCCCAGTTGGGTAGAGTGCTTGTCTTAGAATGAAGACAACTCATTTTCCTGAGTTCAAATCTGGCCTCAGAAACTAGCTGTGTGACTCTGGGCAAATCACTTACTCTTGTTGTCTCAGTTTCCTCACCTGTAAAATGAGCTGGAGAAGGAAATAGTAAACAACTCCAGTATCCCTGCCAAGAGAACCCCAAATGGGTTCACAGAGAGACTAAAATGGCAGAACAGCAAATCCTGACTTTAGATCTAGCATTCTTTCCTATGTATCATACTGTGTCTTTCTGTAAGGTCTTTTCCAGTGCTAATATTCTATGAATCCTTTATTTAAACTTGTAGAAATTCTCAAATGTTCTAATTATAGCACTCTTATGGGACTTTCATATACATGGTTCTGGTCTCAGGGTCTAGGGTAACCAGGTTTTGAGTACTGTCACTCAGGGGTTCCCACCAGTGTGTATTTTTTAATAACCAGCAAGAGTTAATTTACTGTTTAGAAAAGGCTACTTAACTAAAATGACATATTGTGAACAATTGGTACAAAATTGGTACAAAAACATCCCAATCCCAGTCCCCCAACCCCTTACTCAGCCTGAGCTCTCATACAAATAAAAACAAAATCCATGGGGGGGATTGGGCTTAAAGAAAGAATATGATGGTGGTGAGTCACAAGTGTCTAGAATATGTGTGATCAAAGGGTAAAGTCAAAACTTCCGGTTACTGAAAATCTTTTCTTTTTGATTGAGGTGGGCCCTCCAGCCTTACATAAGCATGGCGTCTATTCATTTGGCTACAGAAATTAATTTTCATAGGAAAGAATGATAACTGAGAAACTGAGGAGCAGAAAACATCAGACATTTGCCTGGGGCATGAAGGGACGAATCTTAGTGACACATAAATAAGAAACTCATGAAGATTTATGAGAAGTTGAGTATGAAAGTTGGTGATTTCTGCCAGTTTTGGAGAGAATCATCCAAGTAGAAAATACTAGTTAGACCCTGATCCGAGGAACTCTTTTCAATAGTAGTATGCTGTTTACTCTTCCAGTGAATTAGGCATTAACAGGATTTCTTGAGGAGGAAAAGTATCTTGTTTCTCTCTTTTAATAGCTCCCTGGGTAGAATGTTGCTTGCCATCCATCAATGTTAAATCACAATAATACTAATCCTATTTGTCCTGACATTTTAAAGAAAAAATCTCTTTATATATTTCAGTGCTTGTGAGTACCTTTTATAGGCTGGTAGTATATTTCTGAATTCCAGTTTGGTCCAACAATAGAAATTGTCTTTGATAGGCCCATAATGAACATAGCAAGAGAATTTCTAATCCTTTTGGTAGGTTTCTAGATTCATGCAATAGCTCATTCCTGTTTATAACTGGGGGCTGAGGAGTAGTGGTGGCAGTAGTGGTGATGGTGATGATGATGGTGTGTGTGTGTGTGTGTGTGTGTGTGCATATATTTTACTCATTTGGAATTAGGTACAAAAGGATGCAAAATAATATAATGTTTCTTCCTCATCAGAAAAGGCTTCTTCCCTAGAATTTGTTGGACTATGTTCTGGATCTGACATCAGTGGACCTCTGTTCAAATCCTTATTCTTCTGTTTCCTAGGTGAGCCCATGAACTAGACAGCACAATGGGTAGAGTGTTCAGGAAGACCCATGTTCAAATCTGGTCATATACAGTTACTAGTTGTGTAATCTTGGACAAAACATTTAACCTCTGCCTCAATTTCCTCAACTGTAAAATGGGGATAATCATGGCACTTACCTTCTAGATTTTTTGTGGGGATCAAATGAGATATTTGTGAAGTGTTTACCCCAGTGCCTGGGATGAAGTAGACATTTAACAATGCTTGTTTCCTTCCTTGTGCTAAGTAGTGCTGTGAATAGAGTACCAGGCCTGGAGTCAGAAAGACCTGCATTCAAATCCATCCTCAGACTCTTACTAGCTGTGTGACCCTAGGCAAGTCATTTCACCCTATTTGCCTTAGTTTCCTCATCTATAAAATGAGCTGGAGAAGGAAATAGCAAATCACCTCAGTATCTTTTCTAAGAAAACCCCAAATGGGGTCATGGAGAGTTGGACATGACTGAAATTGAATAACAAAGACATTATTTAACCTCTTTAGTCCCTCAGTTTCCTTATTTATAAATTAAGAGTTGAATTAGATGATTCCTATCCTTTCTAGCTCTAAAGTCAATAGTATATAAAATCAGAAAGGATTTTTTTTCATATTCCCAAGAGCTACAGTTACACTGTTTATTTTCCAATTGAATTCAAGATGCTTTTCTTGACTCCCTACTGTGTGTGTGTGTGTGTGTGTGTATGTGTGTGTGTGTGTGTGTTTTGAAGTTCTTCAGGATAGATGTTGAGTCCTTGGTCTGACCTAATGATCAAGACAGGGATAAATAAAGTTCTGGAACCTTTGGTGGCCCAATAGTTTTTTTTTTTTCAGTACTCAAAGTGATTGTGTGCCATTTCTGTGGAGAACTGAGTACACTCACAATG
Organism: Gymnobelideus leadbeateri; assembly: GCA_011680675.1. NCBI lineage: Eukaryota > Metazoa > Chordata > Mammalia > Diprotodontia > Petauridae > Gymnobelideus > Gymnobelideus leadbeateri. Next base: position 4,030 of record WOXC01008919.1, on the reverse strand, counting down.
GACATCTAGGGTGCAGAAATATCAAGCATTGGCAAAGACAATAAATAATCAGAATTACAGAATTTCATAGTTGGAATTGACCTTAGTGATCATCTCATTCAATCAACACCCCCAAATGTTTTCTCTTTTCACTCCAATCCATCTTTCCTGTTTATTGGAGGTAGGTCTGGCAATAAACCAAAGGGCCTTTGGCATGCTAAAGTTCACTTTAGAGATTCCAATTATGAAAAATGATTGATCCAATGGATCCATTGATCCAAAAAAAGTGATCCATCTTTGCCCTTCTCCATTATCCCCCCCCACCTCATTAGTTACAATTCCAAGCTTTGCTGCTCTCTTATGTGAGTATTACTTCAAGATTCTTCCTTATTTTCTTGTTTGACTGGGCCTGTGATAGCATAAGGAGCTCTAAGTGAGCACCTTCCTCTTCCAATACAGATTATCACTTGTTCTGAGATTTATAGTTTTAGAGAGTTTCCTGGAGGCCTAAAGTAGATTAGTGACTTACCCAGGGTCACATCAGCCAATGTATGTCAGAGGTGGGTTTTGAATGTAGGTCCTCCAGATTCTGAAGCCAACTCTTAGAATTGGGAAGACAAGGGGGCAGAGCCAAGATGGCAGAGCAGAAGTAGGAAATTCCTTGACCTCCCCACACAACCACCTCCAATACCTATAAAATATGACTCTAAACAAATCTTATAGCTACAGAACCCACAAAGTTACAGAGAGAAACAAATCTCCCACTGAAGGCAGCCTGGCAGGCTGCCAGGAAGGTTCTATCACACTGATCTGGGAACCAAGTTCAGTACCCCATGAACTGTGTGGTTTTGGCCCCAGGGAGGCAGCAGTGGCCTGAGCAGACTTCAGGGGAGTCAATCACCAGCAGATGTGGTGGTTTCTAAACTTTTCAACCCATAAATGCCAAAAAGAAAGTAAAAGATCAGTTGGGAACTCTGTTGGAAAGGAAGGGTGCAGTCCAGCCCCCGCCCCGGCGTGAGAGGTGGTGAAGATAAGGCAGCTATAGCTATTGCCATGTGGCTTGCCTCAGTAGCTCCTGGCCTACAGACCATTTAGAGGGTAATTGCTCTTGCTTTGGCTTGCTTGAATCTGGGTTGCTTTCTTGAGTGGTGGTCCTGGGGTGAGAAATGCCAGTTTACCAGTGCAGTGTCTGTAGACAAGGTACCTTCCTCAGACAACATTTGTGAAAACTCCAAAGCTCTCCTCTATGGAAGCAGAGATCTACTGTGGCAAAGAGCTCAAAAGTCAAGTAATTAACTGACAATATGAGCAAGCAAGGGAAGCACAAACAGACCATAGAATCCTTTTTGGGGGACAAAAAGGATCAAAGTATTGAGGAAGAAGACAATGAAGTCAGAATTCCTGCATCAAAAGCTTCCAAGAAAAATATGAATTGGTTATAGGCCATGGAGAAGATCAAGAAGAATTTTGAAAATCAAGTAAGAGGAGTAGAAGAAAAACTGAGATATGAGAATAATGCAAGAAAATCATGAAAAGACAGTCAATAACCTGACTGAAGAAAACACCTTAAAAAACAGACTAACTCCAATGGCAAAAAGAGGCCCAAAAAGCCAGTGAGGAAAAGAATGCTTTAAAAAGCCAAATTTGCCAGATGGAAAAGGAATGTCAAAAACTCACTGAAAAGGATAATTCCTTCAAAATTAGAGTAGAGCAAATGGAAGGCAATTACTTTATGAGAAATCAAGATACTATTAAACAGATCCAAACAAATGAAAAAAATAGAAGGCAATGTGAAATATCTCATTGGAAAAACCACTGACCTGGAAAATAGATCCAGGAGAGAGAATTTAAAAATTATTGGACAACCTTAAAGCCATGATTAAAAAAAAAGAGCCTAGGAATCATCCTTCAAGAAATTCTCAAGGAAAATTGCCCTGATATTCTAGAACCAGAGGGCAAAATAGAAATTGACAGAATTCACTGATCACCTCTTGTAAAGGATCCCAAAAAGAAAACGCCTAGGAATATCATAGCCAAATACCAGAGTTCCCAGGTCAAGATGAAAAATTTATAAGCAGCCAGGAAGAAACAATTTGAGTATTGTGGAAATGCAATCAGGATAACACAAGATTTAGCAGCTTTTACATTAAGGGATCGAAGGGCTTGGAATATGATATTTGAAGTCAAAGGAGCTAGGATTAAAACCAAGAATCTCCTATCCAGCAAAACTGAGTATCATGTTTCAGGGGAAAATATGATTATTCACTGAAATAGAGGACTTTCAAGCATTCTTTTTTTTTTTTTTTTTGGAGGCAATTGGGGTCAATAACTTGCCCAAGATCACGTAGGTTTTTGTTTGTGTGTGCATTAAGTGTCTGAGGCCAGATCCGAACTCAGGTCCTTCTGACTCCAGGGCCGACGCTCTACTCACTGCGCCACCTAGCCGCCCCACTTTCAAGCATTCTTGATGAAAAAAACCAGAGTTGGATAGAAAATTTGACTTTCAAATACAAGAAGCAAGAGAAGCATGAGAAGGTAAAGAGAAAAAGAAATAATAAGGAATTTATTAAAGTTGAACTATTTACATTCCTACATGGTAAAACAATAATTGTAACTCATGAGACTTTTCTCAGTATGAGGATAGTTGAAGGGAATATATGTGTATATACATATGTATACACACATATATATGTATGTATAGGAGGGTATATGTGTTTACAAATACATATGTGAGTATATATATATGTGTGTGTGTGTGTGTGTGTGTGTGTACATGTATACATAGATGGTACAGAATCAGTTGAACAGGAAGGGATAATATCTAAAAAATAAAATTAAGAGATGAGAGAGGAATACAATGAGAGGAGATAAGGTGAGATAGAATAGCGCAAATTACCTCATATAAAAGGCAAGAGAAAACTGTTACAATGGAGGGGAAGAACAGAAAGGCAAAAGGGAATGGGTCAACCTTACTCTCATTGAATTTGATTTCATGAGGGTATAACATACACACTCAATTGGGTATTTTACACTATAGGAAAGTAGGGGGGAAGGGCATAAGAGGGGGGATGATAGAAGGGAGGGCAGATTGGGGGGGAGGGTAGTTAGAAGCACATACTTTTGAAAAGGGACTTGGTAAAAGTAGAAAATAGAATAAGTAGGGAGGTGGGATAGGATGGAGGGAAATATAGTTATTCTTTCACAATATATCTACTATGGAAATGTTTTGTGTAACTATGAATGTATCACCCATATTGAATCGCTTTTCCTCCCAGTAGGGGTAGGTGACGAGGGAAGAAGGGAAAGACTCTGGAACTCAAAGTTTCAAAAACAAATGTTAGAAAAAAATTGTTTTTTACATGCAACTGGGAAATAAGATATATAGGCACTGGGGTATAGAAATCCATCTTGCCCTACTAGAGAGTTGGGGGAGATGGGGGAAGATATAAGAGATAACAGATTGGGGGAAGGGGTATTCAGTGGGCTCACTATTTTTGGGTGGGGCAAAGGGGAAAGATGGGGAGAAAAATTTGTAACTCAAAATATTGTGGAAAAGAATGTTGAAAACTAAAAATAAACAAATTAAACCAAAAAAAAAAGAAAAAAAAGAATTGGGAAGATGAGAATTCAAACACTGTCTGCGCAAGTCATTTAGTTGCTTTCTACATCAGTTTCTGTATTTATGAAATGGAGATAATAATAGCACCTAACTCCCAGGGTTGTTGTAAAGGTAAAGTGAGATAATATTGACAAAGTGTTTTATAAACCTTAAAGCTACAAATATGTAAATATAATCAATACATATAAATGATAGGTGTTATGGCATGTTGCTCCCAAGGTTCTTCTTTAAAATCCCTTATAAGTAAGTTTTAAAGTAAATTTATGCTTAATCCCCTTCGTATTTTATCAAATATATCTAAGTGAGTTCTTACACATCAGGTAAGTATATATTGCACACATCTCTAGTTAAAGAATTAATTCTATTTTAGTGGCTCAAAAGGCCTTTAGGGGTCATTCAGTCTAATCCCTTCACTGGACCTCTCAGCGCCTC